>CM076574.1:1235612488-1236212488 GCA_034641835.2 Pinus albicaulis | reverse complement strand
AATATTACAAGAAATTTGATCATGAACCTGACTAGGCTTAGTTATTGATAGAGTGAATTGATCTGTCATTTCCAGAACAATTTTTTTTGTTTTCGATCGAAAATTGTTGTGCAATATGTTAAGAATATTCCATCCGGGATCTGATGGAATAGCATAATTTGAGGAAGAATTTTCAATTTAAAAATATGTTTTGATCTTCCATAGATCAACTATCCTATTCATTAATGAATAGGATTTTGAATCCCTTAAATATTGGGAAAAAACATTTTGTTGTCTTTTCAATAACCTTTTGGATAAGTTAAAATCCTCAATGGGCTTTTTAGTAGCACTAGGACCACCCATACACGGTTCATCCATTGGCCATATGTAAAAAAAAGAATAACGAATTGATTTTGTAAAATTTTTCACTAATCTTTTTCTTCTGCATGAAAGGAATTTTCTTCGTATATCTTTGATCTTCAATAATTCTTTCACCAAGAAATTGATAATATTCCATGTTACCTTCTCACCTGAGACAACTCCGATTCTATTTTCTTATTTTTGTTTGTTTTCTAATAAATGAATTTTCATGATCTTTTTCAGTTCCTACTACCTGGCTTTTAAATGAATCCTCACAAAGATCTTTTTCTGTGTTCCCAATACATCATTTTTGCCAATTTGCAGAGTCGAGCCATCTTCAAATTCGAGATCTTTCTCATTACCTAAATGAGCCTTCGCTGTCCTCGATTCTCCTATACTACGTTCAAAGTCCTTTCCTCCCATCTGGCGTACCTCTGCTCATGAAACTTTCTCTGCTTCTTTTAGACATGCATCCACTGATTCGAGTTAAATGACCTCTGGTCCGATCTATAAGCTGCCCCTTTGTTCCCTCTTTCTTCACCCTCTTTCCTTAATGTTCCATTCCATCATCTATCTAAAAGATCCTTTAGTGTAGATGACTTGCCCTCTGAAAGCCTTGGCTAGTTGTTGCATGTAATCTCCTTTCATGACTCCATAGCCCAATGGATGACACTCTCTTGACCTATCCCCTTTGCTGAAGCATCCTGCTGCTATGTTCCTTTTCTCCCATTACTTTCTCAGTCCATGATCTCATGACTCAACCCAGCAACCAACCAACCAAATTATTTAAAACCCACTTTTATGCTTCATACCTAGCCTAATATCTAAATTTTAGCTTCAAAGATATACTATTCTTTGTCTTATTGGAGAGATCCCTCTCCGAGTCCAGGAGGGCTATATCCTAGGGCCCAAAAGTGGTTCTAATGTTGTCTCATCTTTTGGTCTTACCAATCTGGCCAAAACATCGGAACCCTAACATAATGGCGACCATACTGGGGACTTGAGTGCAGTTCACCTTAAACATTCTTAGGCACTCAAAAGACCCAAGATCTCTGGTTAGATTAGCATTCAATTGCTGATGGTGGACAACAGCCTACTTCAAACAGTCAAATTCATCCACCTGGCGACTCCACACTCATAACTCCGAAAGACCAAATGACTCCACTGGTGGAATACTTTGAACTAGTTGAGAAGAAGTAGTAGCCTTCTTTACGTAAATATAGATCCAAACATGGACAGGGATACAAAGTATGATGTTTTGTATGATAAATTATATGGAATAACAGAAATGTTTGGTAAAGTGCTGGAGATGTATATGGCTAATATGAATGCAAATGATGATTATTCAAAGCAACCCATGAATTTGTCTGAGCAAGTGCTAACTCCAGACCTGGAGAATGAGCAAGACATGTACAATGATCTTGGTTTTGAGTTTTCTCTTGCTCGAAGAAGTTCTCAAGATGAGGCTCACGAAGATACCTTGCCTCAGGATCAATTCATACGGGGTGCGGAAGACTACGACTTTTCTGTTGAGGATGAAGGAGAAAGTCCTCAGTTGATAAATGAAGAGATGGAATGAATATCAGACACAGACCTCCTCCGCAACCTCCTACCGAACTGATGCAGATCCAGAAGACTCCTCTATGGACAAGGATGAAGGAAGACCTGCTAAGAACCTGACAGGTTTTATTGGTGACAATGCTTACAATTATGACTTCCCCATTTATGATCTATTTGATGATGATTTTTTCCAGAGAAAAGTTGAGTTTGCAGGACCATCATCCTTAGATTCATGGGAGGAAGATCAGGGCCAACAAATCCAGAGAAGCAATGAACCCAGTCAACCTCTCTATGACACTGATGGGGAAAGTTACGAAAGCATTAGTGATGAGTGTCATGAGATCGGGGATCGGCAGTCTTGCCTTTCAGAAGATGAGGAGGAAAGCAAAGAAGAGATTCTTGAGCAGAATGAAAGCAAGGAGCCTTCTCTTGAAAAGGAGGAAGCAATGGAACAAACCACTGCTCAAGAATACACAGAACTTCTCATAGAGCTCAGCACATCAGAGCAGAATATACCAGAGCCCCAAGAGGACTTGGCTGCAATTTATGATGAGTCCTCCAGTTCAGAAAATGAAGAAGATGAGGGAGATTATCTATTTCGAGGGAGTCTTCTTCTTGATTCAGTAGAAAGGGAAGAGATCCTAGTTGAAGCCTGCCTACCAAACATTCATAACCAGGTATCATATCATGATCCATATGCACACTTCCTGCAAACATTTGAAGAAGGATCAAAGGTATTTTTGAGCAGCATGTTGCAGACAGCAATAAATTTTTTTGTAGCTGCTATTGTAGATCAAAAAGAGTGGGAGCAGGCCTGCCTATCCAACATGCTCAAAGAGTTGAGCAAGAAAGAATAGTCATGGGATCACTTGATGGACTGGTTGCATTGGAAGACAATGTTTGTAAGTTAGACTTGTAAATAGTCCAGTTAGAGTAGGGTAGGTAGGAAAAGCTCAATAAAGCTCAGCTGTGAGCATGTAGTTAGTTTTTTTTTATTTCTGCAAATACCAGCAAGTTAGACAGTCTAATCCTGGCTCGACTATTTTTAAATTTTTGTCTTAGAATGTAGAGAAGAAATTTGCTAGACATTTTAATCCTAGCAGATATTAGATTAGGTAGAGAAGCTATTAGGCCAACAGTCTAATCTGGTCTCATGGAGTAATAAGGGTAGAAGTAGAATAGGTTTATTTTTCTGTTTGTAAAGATTGATGATGTAAAGGGTCTGCAAGTCCAAATGCACCCAGAAGAAAATGCTAGGACTATAGTGTGGGTAGGTAGTTGTTTGGGAGAAATTTTACTGCTAATATGATGTCTTCATGATTTATGGCAGTTGATCAAAGATAGAAAAGAATGAGTCAAGTACCAGGCATCTGGCCTACACCAAAGATTATCCTCTGAATTCTTGACTCCTTCAAGAAGAAGCCATCGTCATGTGGAGCCACTGTTAGCCCCCCTATAAATTTTTGACAAGCAAATGGGGGGCTAAAGTGTTTCTGAGCCTTCAAGGAATGCATTTCCTCTGAAAACACATCATCCTTGAAGCCTCTTTGTGCCTTCTGTTAGTCCCTGACTTCAGAGAAGTTTTCCGCAGTAGGTTCAGCACTAGAGCATCTTCCGAGAAGATCCATCAAAAAGTGTCTGAAAAGATCTTTCCAACGGTATGCTACACTCTCAAAACTGACTTCTGGATTGAATTCTATGCCTAAGTGAAGTAAAAGTCCTTATACCCCCTATCTCCCCATTTTCCCCCCTTAAAATTTGTTTTATTAAAGTCTTATACCCATTTTCCCCCTTTCCGATTATAAATCACTTTGTAACTCATGTTAAAACAAAAATATGTGATTTATATAACCACTTCCCCGACCATACCCGTAGAAACTTTATAATAAAGACTTTATATTATAAAGTCCCGCCCCTAACCACTTCCCCTTTCCATGCCCATAAAACTTTATAATAAAGTTTTATATTATATATATACCCCGCTGCTTACAATCGCAATGACAAACCCTTACCAGTCGCATGTTTTATTTTTTTTTGTTCTGATCACCCCAATCGCGAGTATTTGCGATGCGATTAATCGCATCGCAAATAAAATATTTGCGACGCGATTAATCGCATCGCAATACACTACGATTGTGTTTTATCGCACCATCCCTCCGATCCCCCAATCGCACCCTCCTTTGATTACTCGATCACACGTCCTTTCCTCTGATCTCCGATCGCACCCTCCTCTGATTGACCCAATCGCACCATTTCCCTCCGATCCTTCGATCGCTCTGCCCCTCCAATCGATCGCATCGCAATGTTATTTCTCTCGATTTCGATTGCCTCCTGCTCCCGATCTCCGATTGCGATTGACCCCTCGGGTCCCACCACTTAACTCTTCCGCCAACTTGTAATATAAAGGGTTTTCCCCTTTGAAAACCTGAAATTTGTTTTATTTTCGGTTTTCAAAGGTTATTTCCTAATCGCATTGGAAGTTTCATGTTTACCACTCTGCCCTACTCTTTGCTCCAATTTGCGATCGCGATTAAACCCCCGGTCCCACTTTAGCCCTTCGCCTGTTAACAAATACCATCCATCCCTTTGTATAAAGTGAAAAAATCATTTTTCATTTATTTTAAAGGGATTTCCTCGCTCCATTGTGTATTTCCCCAATCTGACCCAGGCTAATCGCATCAGAACTTTTGTGTAGTGTTTTCACTCGCGCCCCTATGCTCCCATCCGATTTCCGATTGCGATTTATGTGGGTCCCACCTACTCCCCTTCCCTTTTTCCCACGCAAATGAATTTTTCCCTTCACAAAGGCATAATTTCATTTCAGTTGCGTTCAAAGAAATTTTTATTAAAAAGGTCAGTTTTCTCCAAACAACAAACGGAAAGTATGAAAATCTGGGGTATGAAAACTCAAAAGTAGGATCCCAAGAAAAAAGGCACTGTTTGAAGACCAAATGCACATGCAACAAGTTATATCTGTGTTTAATATCAGCAGAGTACTCTTCTCCAGACAGGTCACCTTCCTACAAGAAATCTCCCTGCCTCCTCGAGCCCTTAAACGTATGTTACGGATAGAAGTTTCTTGAAGACTGTCTGGACAGCAGTTATGGAGGTATGGAGAGAACTGCAGATTTTCTATCCATGTCATTTATTCCAAAGGGAAGCTCAGAGTTCCAGACAGCCGTAAGGACTTCAAGAACATATCAGAGGTCAAAATCGACCTGACAGAGATCTCCAAACCGGTCTACAGGGTACATCGCAGAGCTATTACGTAGAGTGGGCTTGGAATTTTCCACCACTCTGTCTTAATGGATTCATTTAATTTGCATATACTCCTATTGTTATTCTCTTCTCCTATATGAAATCCCCGATAACATATTGTAAGGGTTGTTGTTGGGCCGTTGTTGTCCAGTTGCGGCTGTTGTAGTTAGAGGGATTCATTTTGACTGTTAGAACAGTCTTGGGAGGGAATAGCATAGTAGTTTGTATGTAATAGGCTAGGAGGAGAAAGTCTGGACTGTAACAGCCATTGAGCTCTGTGTATGTGACTGGTTTTTCATCATTAATCAAGCAGATTTCACAGGATCCTGGTCTATTACTATTGGTGATGTTTTACTAACATTGTTTATTACATTTCCATGCTGTTTCATCTTCTTCGGGCATGTACCAAAATATGGCATAGGATTTACCCTTGTTAGGTACCCTATGTCTCTGCTCTTCTTGCCTTTTAAATGTTTTCTGCTGATAGTGAATCTAAGAGTAAATTCAGTTAATTTAACCAGTGTAGTGGTTCCATATGCTGCTAGCTGATGTATGAATTTGGGGTTTGTTGCTTGGATATTCATGCTGGTGTCGAAGCATTGAAGGTTCAAAGTCCTTCTTTGATCTACAAACCCTGGCTCTGTTAAAAATTATCTCTGTTTTTCCTTTGGAGCATGCTAAAGTTGACCTAGAGTTAAATGACCTCTGGTCCGATCTATAAGCTGCCCCTTTGTTCCCTCTTTTTTCATCCTCTTTCCTTAATGTTCCATTCCATCATCTATCTAAAATATCCTTTATTGTAGATGACTTTCCCTCTGAAAGCCTTGGCTAGTTGTTGCATGTAATCTCCTTTCATGACTCCTTAGCCCAATGGATGGCACTCTCTTGACCTATCCCCTTTGTTGAAGCATCCTGCTGCTATGTTCCTTTTCTCCCATTACTTTCTCAGTCCATGATCTCATGACTCAACCCAGCAACCAACCAACCAAATTATTTAAAACCCCACTTTATGCTTCATACCTAGCCTAATATCTAAATTTGAGCTTCAAAGATATACTATTCCTTGTCTTATTGGAGAGATCCCTCTCCGGGTCCAGGAGGGCTAGATCCTAGGGCCCAAAAGTGGTTCTGATGTTGTCTCATCTTTTGGTCTTGCCAATCTGGCCAAAACATGGGAACCGCAACAGGTCCTATAGTTGATTCCTCCAATTTTCTACTATAAATAATTTAAAATGGATAAAGAATAATATAATTATCCAATCCAAATTAGAAATCATACATTCCTTACCATCATCTTGTTACAATTCCTAGATGGTGATCATCATGGCCATTTCAAGGACGGGTACCAAATATAGGCTAAAATTCATTATTCAATTATTTTTCAAGGAGGCCAAATGACAATATAGAATTTCACGCATCTACCCATGCCTTCATGATGTATAGTCGGTCAATGCACTAGAGGATGTTGTTACTTGCATCCAAATGTATTGTTAAAGGTAACACGAGTATTTAATGGTGGTTTCTTCTGTGTACTACTTGAATGTGCATGGTGATGTGCAAAGTGAGGAAAAATGGATTCAATTTATTAATTATACTAAGGAAATTATTGAAGTGGTAAGAGGTCACAAATGCATTGGATTCCAACTGCGTCCAAATCATAGTTGAAGAACATAGAGTAATGGAGAATCAACCATGGAAAGTGTTGTTTAAATTCCATCTTGTATTGGATTTTCTTAAGTGGCAATTCTAATGCATCCATGAATTCATGAATTTTTCACCTATATATTTTGAATTAGGCCTGACATTAGGGACATCAAAGAAAGGGTGGGAGAGGATAAATAGACATAACTAGACCCCAGGTAGAATATCATGCCTCAGTTTTGAAGTTAAGAAATGAATCACTAAGTTAAGATAGGCTAAGACATGTGTGATCGCTGACAAATATCATGGACTATAGTGTATTGAGACATTTCATTCATGTAGTAGGAAAACTTATTATAGCATAAAAATGTAATATCTCTTTAAACAAAAAATATCTTTAAAAAAAAATATTCATTATTGGAAAATATAATATGTACCTAAAAATCATATATTAAAACTATCACATCACAGTAAAAGAGAGAAATGATGTCAAATCAATCATCATTAACTTCCAATAATGTAAAAAGAAAAACAATCATTAAACATACCATTGCTCATAACTGATTACTACTCAAACATGTCGTATCACAGCATATCAAACCTTGCTACCAGATTAAATGACAACTACATACCCTAACCACTAATCATCATTGTATAAAATTTTACCAATAACCATTGTGTACTTCTCATGAATGAATAAACGTTTAAGAGTTCATAAAGAAGTCTACCACATTTCCCATACTACTACAAGTGTTGGAAACAAATTTTTGATGATGCTGGCACCTACCTAGATGCCTTAGGTCATACGTATGACCTTCTACCAATGCTCTCAAACACTGCCCGAGTAGGGATACCAACATATGTCTTACCACTGCTATTGCTAATCAGAAATCATACACTGCTATCCATACCTCACGTCATTAAGCTTTTATAAATCATTTTGATATTGTCATGTTAAATCTCAGTAAATGAGTCAAACACTGCTAGAATCATTGTCGAGGTTTTATCATTAACGTCAAGTATCAAATTTAGACAAGAATGACTACTTAATCACTATATATCCAATCAATGTTAAACATTATTTAATATTGCTACATATTATGCAGTAGATTCAAAGTCATTTTTACATCAATTACAATATCATTGTGCTTTTCTTCACAATATGTACAATAAGACCTTACTTCCTCATGAATATCCTTCAACATTGATCCCTATCTATTTTCAGACTATAAGGCTTATTGTATAGTCAAATTAACATTGATGTTTTGCCATCCTTTTGTCACAAAGATTGTAATTTTACAAGATATTATTCAATGTGTATCACCAAATTATTTTATCATAAGTATGTTATAGGTTTGTCATATGTCTAGGATGTTGATAGATAGGATCACTATAATATGCAAGGTTACCATAGTTAGGTGTTACATGATAAAGGAAAGGCTATTGATGAAAAATGATAATAGATACTATGTTCAACTCTTATTTATGCAAAGTCACTATCAAATAATTATATTTGTATCTCAATTCACTATCAAGTATATATAGAACCAAATCACAACAAAATTCAATGATTGATGTAACACATTTATTTCTTTAAGATACTCACTAATAGACAATGATATTATGGTGAGAATTGCCGTCATATAATGAAAAAAATAGGTGATCAATGTTTTAATGGTAAATCATAACTTCACTATCCTAATATTTCTAAAAAAATAGTTCATTGATGAATAATAATACCATAATCCCTACATAACTTGGTATAATATGTTCCCTAAAGAACTATAGCAAATTATACCTACACTTAATTTCAAAATGAGACACCAATTGTTAAGTGTTTTGTTCCCTCGCCATCCTTCACTTGGACAAAGGTATACATTAAAAAAAATAAACTGGTGAATGATTTAGCTATTTTAAGGTAAGAGGGAATGCTAACAATTTAATTGAAATATATTTAAATAATCGATATTACCAAATGTATTATAATAGCAGTCGTTTATGTGTCAAGTGGATCTTATTTTTTTGATATAACCATCTGGAATTGAATGTGTAATTCATTTGAGAATGTAGTTCCATGCTATGTCGCATTTTGGCTTGATAATTTTTTCAACGGATTTCATTCTAGAACAACTGTACTAAAATAATATCCAAATAAAGTACACAAACCTTACTTGGATTATGATCCTCCACACAAGTCCATGAATCACCCTTTTCCAAGTATAGAAACAATAAAAAAACCCAACAAAATAACCCAAATAAAAGCACAAACCAAACCATTTTTTTTGCGATACTTGACTATCTATAGTAGGAAAAAAAGATATTTCACATATAGACTAAAAATTACAGAGTTAAGCATAGAGAATTCGTTGAGATTTGGTGTGTTAGGAGAGTATACTAGATCTCATTTTTATAGATTAAGTCATGAGTGCAATGTGATTCCATAGTGAATGATGGAGATTATGAGGGGCTCCATAAGGAATTAAAACATTAGAAATTAATTAATTCATGTTTTGTGTGTTAAGTAAGGAAGGTCGTGAGCCTCATGGGAAAGGGATATTAGTCCTCAAAATATGAAGGAATGATTAATTAATACTTTTCTTAAGATGATTTTTCACTAAAATTTAATAACTTATTCATAGTAACCCTTAAGTTAGATATTTAATGATCATTTACCAATGAATGTGTGTCATGAAATCATCCTGTGGGGTTTTAGCCCACCAACTAGGGTCATCAACTTCGAACATGAATATCTCTCAAACCAGTAGGCCTCTCATGGCGTGCTACATACCAACTAAAACATATTTACAAGAATAATCCAATTGAATGGATCTCCAAGAAAAACTAAATGAATTTCTACTTTAAAACCCTCAACAAATTCAAGGTATGTCCTTAGTCAAGAGAACCCAAACCCTATGACCCATATTTTCAACAATTCGATAATGGAGCTACCAACTTGATGTAATCAAGAAAATTATTGAGAAGCGTTCATTAAAAATTTGAAATAAATGATTAGCGTTTCAATCAAAATCAAACGTAATCAAACCCCACGGTTGAAATCAATGATAAAAACATTCAATAATCCCCCCCCCCTTATCATTAATGGTAACGCACATACTCCTTTTGTATGGAAACAAACTTACTACTTTTAAAATATTGAGAGGGGGGTGAAGCAATATTTCTTAGAAATTAACAGTTTATTAATATTTTTTAGAGCATTAGTTAATCTTTAAAATTATTATTATCATTATTATTCAATATCATATATCAAAAATACTAAACATCACCATACAACAATGCACGAGATAAAGATAATAAACACAGAGATTTTTAGGCGGAAAATACCCTTTGAATCAAAAACCACTGAAAAATTCTTAGTAATTCTATTTTATTCTTTTAAGATAAAATAATTACATCAAACTTTCAACTCCAAATGAAGGAGACTCTAACACCCTGGTTTACGAGCACCAACTTGAAGGACGTACCGAAAACCTATTTTTTATCAACACCCACTAAAATGACACACCAACACCTAATTTTTTATCAGCACCCACTAAAAGGATGCACCAATACCATACTAAAAGCTCCAACTTGCCCTAGCACCACCCTCATGACCTGAAGTGTTCTCAGGAACCAATCTAAAGGTGACTCCAATCACCTACCTCACACCACCCAACCACGTTGAAGAGCTGGCGAACCACATTTTGACAATTTTTAGACTGGATCCCTTTGTGCTCTGAATCAATATAAGAATGTTGTATAGAAGGTAACATTATATTGATCAATATGAATATCCTATAGAACACTACAACATTGTTCCAAATGGAAACTAATTGCTACATAATATTATTCCAACACTACTCAAATTGATCATTGCATTTCATTTCTCAAACAAACCACTTCTCATAATTGACCACTGCTCAAAAATTTCATATCACTGCATATAAAACCATGCTACCAAATTAGCTGACAACTCCACAACTTGACCAATGCTCATCACCATAGAAACTACTACCATTGACCACTATGCAATTCTCATGAATGAATAACCATTCAAGGATTCATAAAGCAGTCTACCTAATTTCCTGTATTGTTGCAAGTGTTGGAGACACATGTCTGATGAAGATGAAAAAAAACTAGATGTGCCAGGTCATCCCTATGACCTTCTTCCAATTCTCTCAAACACTGCCTGAGTAGGGATACAAGGATATGTATTATCAGTGCTAGCAATGATTACAATTCATACACTACTATCCATACCTCATGTTAGTAAGATATTAAAAATCATTCTGATATTTTCATGTTAAATATCGTTAATGAATCAAACACTACTACTATCATTGTCAAATTTATATCATCATTATCAAGTCTCGAATCTACACAAGAATGGTTATCTAATCATTATATATCAAATCAATGTTAGAAATTATTCAATACAACTACATACTGTGTAGAAGATTCAAATTCATTTTTACATAATTTACAATATCATTGTGATTGTCTTCATGATGATGTACAATAAGCCCTTACTGCCTCATGAATATACTTCAACATTGATCCCTAACTGTTTCCAGACTACAAGGCTTATTGTACAGTCAAATTATCATTGATTTTTTTGCATCCTTCTGTCACAAAGATTGGAATTTTACAACTACTCATTCAATATGTATCATCGAGGTTTTCTATCATAGGTATGTTATAGGTTTGTCATATGTCTAGGATGTGGATAGATAGGATCATTGTAGTATGCAAGATTACCATAGTTAGGTGTTACATGATAACATCAAGGTTATTATTGAGAAAGGATAATAAATTCTACTTTCTGGTCTTATTTATGCCAATTCACTCTCAATTAATATATTTGTATGTCAAGTCACTACGAAGTATATATAGAACCAAATCATAATAAAATTCAATGGTTGAGTTAATGCATTTATTCCTTGAAGATACTTATTGATACACAATGAGATTATAGAGAGAATTACAGTCATATATTGAAAACCATAGTTGATCATTGTTTTAATGTTAAATCTTAACTTCGTTGTCCTAATAGTTCTAAAAATATGGTGCCCTATATGACTAAGCCACTATTATAGGCCCTACAAAACTTAGGGCAATATGTGCCCTAACAAAACTATAGAAAATTATACCTACACTTAATTTCAAAATGAGACAACAATTGCTTTGTGTTTTGTGACCTAGTTGTCCTTCACTTCGAAAAAGGTATACACTAACAAAGTATAGTAGTGAATGATTCAATTATTTTAAGATAAGAGGGAATTATAACAATTTAATTGAACTCTATTGAAAGAATCGATATTACATTGTATTACAATAATTTTTATCTGTGTCAAGCGACTCTTAGTTTTTTTATACAATCCATCTAAAATTGAATTTCTAATTCATTTGAGAATGTAGATCCATGCTATGTCACATTTCAACTAGATAATTTTTTCAATGAATTGCATTCTGGAACAACTATACTAAAATATTATCCAAAACAAGTACAAAAACCTTGGATTATGATCCTCCGGACTGGTCCAACGAATTACCCTTTTCCAAGTATAGAAACAAGAAAACAACCTAACATAATCACCTAAATCCAAGAAAAAAACAAACCATTTTTCCTATTATACATCATTTTCTATAGTAGGACGAAAATATATTTCACAGATAGACTAGAAATTACAAATATAAGCATAGAGAATTAGTGGAGATTTGATGTGTTAGGAGAGTATACTAAATCTCCTTTTTACAGATTAAGTACCAAGTGCAATGGACTTCCACAGTGAACGTTGTATATTAGGATGTGATCCATAAGGAATTAAACATTGGAAATTAATTAATTCATGGTTTGTGTGTTAAGTAAGGAAGGTTGTGAGCCTCATGGAGGAGGGATATTAGTCCTCAAAATATGAAGGATACTAATTTAATACTTTTCTTAAGATTGTTTTTCACTAACATTTAATAACTTATTCATAGTAACCCTTAATCTATATATGTAATGATTATTGACCAAAGAATGTGTGCTATGAGACTATCCTATGGGGTTTTAGCCCACCAACTAGGGTCATCCACTTCAAACATGAAAATATTTCAAACCATGAATCCCCTAAGGGCATGCCACATACCAAAAAAAGCATATTGACAAGGGGAATTCATTGGCATTGATCTCCAAGAAAAAATCAATGATTTTCCACTTTAAAAAATCCCGAAAAAGTGTGGTTAGTACTATGTGTAGGGAAACCAAACCCTTGGACATGGATTTTCAACCATCCAATAGTGGAGCTTCCAACTTGATGTAATCCAACAATTACTGAGAAGTGTTCATTAAAAATTCAACATCAATGGTTGGTGTTTTAGTCAAAGTCAAACCTCAAGGTTGACATCAATGACAACACCATCCAACATAGATTAGATTTTCCTTGATATAGTAAGACAAGTAAAGTTTCAATTTCCTCTTTTCTTGAAAAGTTAAGTTCAAAAATTTCCTTAGAATTTTGCAAAATGGTCTCTACACATCTCAATTCACTTCATTGCATCAAATCAACAAAGGAAGGGTACATTTCATGTTGCAAACATATTTTTGACACATATTATTGTTGTATGAACCCCATGTTGATAATTAAATTTTCTAGCCTTGGGATTTGAAGCATTCTTATTGCAATATTGGGGCTCATCAACAAATTTTGAGGGTTATAATCAAAACCATGAGAATATTTGGGATGAAATTATGGTATATATACAATGCTCTTATAATAGAGCAATCCACACTTTTATTAGTAAGCCCACATTTGAAATTTGTTATTGATATTTGGGACCTTCTCCTTTAGATTTTCCATATGGAAAAAAAGGAGTGATGGCAAAACTTATAGGGAATGCCTTGAAGGCATAACAATTTGGGGAGAAGGTTAGGAAAATCTATATATAGGTATAGGAGACACTACAAAATTCACATGGAAAATACAAAGCCTGACATGATCAACACATATTAGAGAAGACATTTAGGATGGGAGATAGAGTATGGTTATATTTGAACAAGGAGAGGATACAATATCTTGCTAAGAAAATCAAGGATATACAATACGGTTCCTTTGAGATACTAGAGGATGTTGGAGATACTTCCCATAGATTGAGTATACCTCCATACACACAAATTTATGAGTGGTGGATGAAGATAATATAAAACTCTATGATCCTTCCATATTAGATTAGGAAGAGAAAAAATTCCTACCTTCTATAGAGTATTTGGCACAATATGCTCACATGACCATATTTAGAACAATGGCCCAATTTGGTAAATTGGGGTCTCAAACCTTCTAGGAACAGTTTGAGGCATAAAATGATGTTTTTTCAGTAAAACATTTTTTTCTTAAGTGCATCACCATTTGTGCTCTTCTACACACATGGATATTTCCAATAGTACAAGTTTTGCCCCAATCATAGTCCATATGAAAAATGTATACCACTCAGAAGTTGACCTTCCTGTTTTGACCACCATAATTCAAGAGGATACCATTTCAGTTTCGATTACTCATGGAAAATGGGATAACCTTCTGATCATGATGAAGAATACTCTAGAATATTCCAATTTGTACGTCTATCTAAGATTTGGAGTCAAACATAACCACTAATAGGTTGTTAGGTTGATTTATAACTAAGCCACTACAAGGAAAATGGGTTCCATTCATTTTTAGTGCATTTTGTTCCATACACGAGCATGGTATCCGAGAGGCATAGGGAGAGAGCACAAAAAGAGTATTTTGTATTGTAGTTTTCCATGGGCCATAGGCCTTACTTCTTTGTACTTGCATAAATTTTCTATTAAGAGAAAGTGAGTAGAGTGACCTCATGTTAGAGCTAGGTTTTGTACAGAAAGGGTTTCCCAAGATATATATTGTTTCAATTGTGGTTTGTGGGGTTTTATTTCATTTTTCTCTATTTCCTACATAATTATAACTCACATGCATAAAAAATAGATAATAATTAAAAAATCCATAATCTAAGGGGAAATAAACCCTCATAGTGTAGATTCTATACTCTAATATATTTTAGTAGATTTGCTACAATGGATTGTCCGAATCACTTGATTGTTGCAATGGATTGTCCAATTTTCTACTTTAAAAATGTAAAAATGGATAACTAATAAAATAATGATCCAATCCAAATTAATGAACATACATTCCTTACTATCATCCCATTATAATTCCTATATGGTGATCATCAGTGCCATTTCAATGAGGGGTACCCAAGGAAAATTTTAACAACAAAAATTTATCTTGAAGTTTAAAAACATTGGCGAATTTCACCACTCCCTAATATACAAACTATAAAATTTAATTTTATTAATATATTTGTAAAATTATTCAAATTTACAAGACTTTATATATATTCTCTATATCATTTTGGCGATTTTTAAGGCAAACCAATTTTATATTGTAAAATTTGGCTGAATCATTTTTAGAAAAAATGGAAATTGGTGAATATTGTTTTTGGAAAAATCATGGAAAATCAACCCACCTAGGAATATTAGCCCTAAAATTTTCCATGGGATACCAAATATAGTCGAAATTCATTGTTAATTTCTTTTTCAAGGAGGCCAAATGAGAATATATAATTTCACGTGTTATCACTAAGTTGGTACAAATGGGCTCCTCCACTAGACAACCTAGACTAACTCTTTCAAACCAACTTCTAGCTGAAAATTAGCGTTTTCAGCCAAAGAGGGCTCTCTCAAAGATATTGATAATATTATGTAAATGAAGCTCACATATGGCTAACTATGATAAAAGTGTTTTAAGTGTATTTTTTTTTAGGTGAAAAATGTATAGAATTCACTACCATTGGGCTTATGGAGTCATTGTTAAGAAAATCATTGACATGGTTCTTCTTGTGGAAGCTAAGGAATATATAGATGCTTTTATGAAAAGGAAATACACACAAATACACAGTAGTTTAATGCTTGAAGGAAGTTAAAGAATGATGTACATGAATTCTAAGTAATCAAACCTCAAAGTACTGAAGGAAAAATAATAAGATACATAGGACAAGTGCTCATGAAAACATCAAATAAATATCCGGTGAAAAAAGAGTCAACATCCACTGTATATTACTGATCAGAATTTTTTTACAATATTAGTAGTGTAAATAACATCATTCAAACCTTTATAACTCTAAAACTCTCTCATTTATAGAGTGAGGACTCATACAAATGATTTTCCACCTTTATCATTGTTAGGGTCCCGTGAATTGGTAGATTGGTAGACCAAATGACAGGGTAACATGGAACCAGTCTTTGGAGTCCTAGGACCTAGCCTTCCTGGACTCAGAGAGGGCTCTCTCTATTAAGTGCAAAGGATGTGTTCTTTTTTCTCTAGGGTTTTGATCTTAGGCTAGTTGTTAAGTGTAGGGTTTTGATTGTTTTGGTTGGGAAAGATGGTCAAGTGGAATAGGAGGAGTGATAGTATGTTAAAGCCATTGGGCTATGGAGCCAAATAAAAGTAAAGGGTGTCTCAGTAATGAATCAAAGTGCAAATCAGGGCCAATTTAGCAAGGTGAAAGGATCCTTAAGTTTTATGAGTGAGGTGGAATGGACATCAAGTTTGTTAATTAGATAGGGCAAAGGGCAATTAAGAATCCTTTGTCAAATACCTAAGAACAAGAAGGTCTTCAATATGATCAACAGAAGATACTAATCATGAGCTAGGGAAAACCATTTACTATATGATAATATATTAAAGCAATAAACATCCAAGATAAACATTCTAGTGAAACATAGAAGCATTAGAACTCCTAACTTCAGAAATTCACCTTCAGAATTTGGGGAAAACACATAAGATAGCACAATAACTCAATTTATGAAGAGGGAACTCCTAAAAATCATAAAAAAATCCATAAGAACTCTTAAACAAGTTGATAAGCATGGAAAAAGGGCAAGATCAAACGAGACCTCTTTGACTTAACCTAGCAGACAATATTTCAAAGAAGGGCTTCAAGATAGGGTTTTGAAATTTTCAAACAAGCAGGGCATACCGCGAATCATATTTGTAAACCAACATACTAACCATTCATGAAACAAAAACAAGTTTTAGTGAACCTAAGGAGCAATCAATAATTCCTTAAGCAGACCAAACAGAAGAAAACATCAAGGCTATAACAAATAGGAGGATTGAGGTGCCTCCATGGGCATGTCTCAACCTATAGTTTTCTGATTTATAACAGCTAAGAGAAATGAAACATAATGAAAACAAGGAAAACAATAGACAAATTAAGAAGACATCACCATTCACCAAACTAAGGAATCCTGTAAACAAACTTCTCCATCATCAAGCCAAACAAGCCATTCATCAACTCCACAACCCCAATTTCTTCTCCAAGCTCATGAAACCATGTATATTGCTCTCAAAGCTCATGAAAATCCAACCAAAATACATAGGAGCCTCATGCTCTATTTATGGAGCAAAGGAGGACTAAAACCCTAAATGTGGTAGGAAAATGTCAAATATAACCATAAATGTCATTTATGGCCAAGAGACCATGCAAGGCCCAAGGCACATAATATCCTAAGAAATAAATGCCATAATAACTATTTGCACCTAATTCTAGAGTGTTTTTCCCCAAAAGACTCGAAAATATCATTTTGCATTAAATGAGTGTGTTTTGTTGACTTTTGGTCCAAAACACGCTAGACAGCCTCTTTGCGCAGCGCCACTTCAGCAGAAAATAGCGTCTCTTGTGGTTGAGTTTTGGACCCATTC
Source organism: Pinus albicaulis (assembly GCA_034641835.2). NCBI lineage: Eukaryota > Viridiplantae > Streptophyta > Pinopsida > Pinales > Pinaceae > Pinus > Pinus albicaulis. The sequence continues at coordinate 1,236,194,936 of CM076574.1, read as the reverse complement.
CCGATATCGGATTTGGCTCCATGATGGCTTGTTGGAAAGCCTGATGAGTATACTTTCCAGAAAGGCTTGAGATGTGCTAAGTGAGTGCCATTTACCTATTCAAAAACCAATTTTCCCAAAATTTCTCTGTGTGCAGTTCCTGGTCTGAAAATGAGGCAGAAAGGTCAAAATTTTGATGTTTTTTTATATTTTGGGGGGTAAAAACTGCTCCAAATGATCTAAAATTTGGTGAGCAAACTGTTGGTGATGTGAGGAATCCAAAAATTAAAATTTTTCAAGCTGAGGATGCACCAAATTTGTGTGTAGCGCCTAGGGTGTTGTGCACAGAGGCCTCAAAAATTCAAAAAGACAAAATTTGCTCAGAATTCCCTCAACTTTGGTGGAAAAATTCTTCAAGGGGTTTGAGAAACCTGTGGAAAATATTGAGTCATGTTTCTAAGTTTTTCTTGGTCTTTACCTTCTTTGAGTGCTTAATTTTCAACGAAGAAGTGTGATGGTGGCTTTGTTGTTGGGGTCATCATTTTCACTAGTACCCTTTGCACTTTCACCACTATCATCTTGCTCATCATGAAGACCATTCTCCTCTTTGTCTTTAGCACTACCATCATCTTCATTGGTGTTCATACTCTCTAAATATTGCCTCACTTTGGCTCTGTCCTTCATTAATGTGCTCTTCTTTATCATTCCCTGCACTGTCACTTTGATTTTCTTTGTCATGAAAGGGTTGATTAGTGTCATGACAGTCATGAATATTTCCTTGGCTGCCTTTCTCATCATTGAATGTTCTGTCTATGCTATTGCCTTGGCCATTGCCTATATCTTCAAACTCTGCTTTAGCCTCATTATCAGCCTATTTTTGGTCTTCTATTTCCTTATCATCTTCCTCTGTTTCTTCAAGTTCATCATCTTCATTTATATTTTCAGTGTTTATACTAAGATTAGGCTCATTGTCACGTTCATGTACATTTCTCTCTTGGCTATCCTATTCATCTTCTTGCTGATTTTCATGGTCATCCTCTTTATCAATGTCTCCTTCTTCAAACTCTGTTCTTGGCTCATCTGTGAGCCTTACTGCTACCTTTAACACTTTCATATTGTCACCCTTCTTGTTGTCTTCAGTGTTGTTACCTTGGTCTTGGAGTTGACCATCAACATCTGCATCTGATTCACTTTGGCCCTATTCATCATTTTTAGAAAGCTGATCTGAGTCATGACTTTCATGACTGTTGTCATGACTATCATGACTTTCTCCTTTGCTGCCTTTCTCATCACTGACTGTCCTATCAGTGTATTTTCTTTATCACTATCTCCTTATTCAAACTTTTTTTGAGATTCATCATTTCCTCTCTTTGAATATTAGCATCATGTTCATCATGATCATGGCTCATTGTTTTGGACTTCTTTGACAAAGGGTTTTCAATTTGGTGAGATTTTTTAGGCCTATGGATGAAGAAATGAGTGATGGAGAGGGCAAATTTTTAGCAAATGAGGGAAAAGTGAAGTAATCAAGGAATGTTCTTAAAGTGTTTAGAAGGGGGCTTAGCTTTCACTGAGTGTTCTCTACACAAATGACTACCTTCTAATTGGTAAATCCTGCTTTTGGAAGGTCAAATATTTGTTTTTCATGAAGACTAGGGTTTGGGCACATTAGGACTTTAAACTTCTCCTTTGATTGTGTATGTAAAGAGAACAATTTGGAAGGCAATAAGAGGGACCACCAACCTTGTTTAACTTCGTGCAGGGGTTTGGAAGCAGAAAAAATTTTATTTTGGCATTTTCTGAGCAAATTTGACCAAGCCTGCCCTATGCTCAGCGCCACCTGATTGGCCGTTCAGGTCGGGCCCTCATATGTGTAGCTCCCGGTTGGGTCGGGATATGGGCGAACCTATGCGTGGCGCTAGGTTTATTATGGGCGATTCGGGTGAGTTATTGGGTGTGTCAGGCCCCTTGAAGCATAGCGCTATGCAGAATGGCGGGCAGTCGGGCTGGTCTGAGCTTGTGCATAGCGCCCTGGCCAATGCGTAGTGCCTCCCTCCCAGTGCGCAATGCAGTGTAATTTAACACTGCGACTACCTCCTCTGTGCGCAGTGCTGATGACCAGGTGCGTAATGCCTCTGTCAATGCGCAGTGCCTGAAATTTTTATCGATTTTGCACAAAAAAATCCCATAAATTGCTTCAACCGTTTTCATGAGCTTCAAAGCCTACAGATAGTAAACTTGTGATTATTTTGATACTTTCACCTTGGAACCTTTTAGTCATGTATCTTTTATGCCTTTAATTTGTATGGTGGATAGACTAAAAGAAGGATTTTTCCCTTCCTCTAACTGATATGCTGTCATGTTTTTCACTGTGAATCAGTGGAGACCAATTTTCCTGCAGGTAAGCATTTCTGATAGTCCTGAAAAAGTGTCATTTATGTTTAGCTATCTTTTGCAGAATATGCTTTTGATAAGAAAACCCTTATTGTAGTAGCAATTTTTAAACCATTTGTGTCTCCCCTGGTCACTTCCGTTTTTGCATGTGCCTACACAATCTTTGATTTTGATCACTATCCTTTTTGGAGTTTGACACTTCTTTTTTTCAATCAGTGAACCTATGCTTTTCATAATTACCCATTTAGGCATTTTACCTCATGCTCGTCTCCTTTGATCCTTCATTAAGACCTCTAACTTTACTTTTGAATCTTCTAGCCTTTGCACTGATATTCCTTGCCCTTTTTGTCCCTTTGGTGAAGTGGGATATAGTGCCTCTTTGTAAAACCCTAGAAGGTAGCTTGAAACCCTTTGAATCCATCTGTTGTTATGAAGGTGGTTTAATCATCATATTTTGACCAGTTTTTTTAATCTTCCCAAACTCCTAGGCTTTAGGGCTACTTAGAAAAAAGTAAATAATGTTGTCTTCTAAGTTCTCAAAAACTTCTCAAAAATCATTTATTATTTCTAAAGACCTTTAATTTTCCATTGATGGAGTAGATGTGGCCTGTGCCTTTGTAGCCCTAGTACTGATCCTTCGTTTGCCAAAGTAGTCACAAACCCTAATCTTCTTCAAAAATAGGCCTTGCTGGTTTCTTCTTTGCCATGGATACCTTTAGTAGTGATGTCATCTTATTACCTTACCTCTTGTTGGGCTTATGGCCATTTGATTATTTTGCAGAAATGTAAGCAAAGGGCAACTATCTCCCTGCAAAATTTGTGCTTTAGGCCAAAAGCCTTCTTTGAATGACCTGTTTGATGATTTTTGGACAAAATTTCTTGTCCCTTTCTTCTTTGAATGCAGTCTCCTTGTAGAGATAGAACATAAATTTTGGGATACCAAATCTACCCTATGACTCATGAAACCCTAGGTGACTTAGTGGAGGGTTTCTTAGACTTGGCTTTTGGACTGAAACTTAGGATTTGGGTTCATCAAATGTAAGATAGATTTTATGGTAAACTGATGTATTGAAGATCCAAAATCCAATGTACTTGATTTATCTAAAGAGCCTACATAGATATTTTGGAGATCATCAAGGCTTGGGGTATTTTTGGGAGACATAATGGAGTTGTTTGACTGGTGGTCTTAAGGTAGCTGTGGGGGTTTTTAGGCAAAGAAAAAATAGAGGATTTGGGTTAAAGGTGACAAGATATAGACAAACTGAGTGGCATGAGACCTCAATGGGTTTTTTGGGACTGGTAAGCAAAGCTAGACATTATGGAATGATGAAATAGTGAAAATTTATCTTAAGGATAATGAAGGCAGTGAGATTTCTAGAACTCACAATGTCTATGAACTTTGTTTCTAGAAATCTTGGGAAAATCATTTAGTCATCAGAAAAGACAAAAATTACTGATGACTAACACTAACTTCAAATTCCCACCTCGGAGACCTATTTAAAATAGGATTACATCACTTGGAGACTTCGTAGGGATATTTTTGTTTTGTAGGGTTTGAATACAAAAAGGACACTTATTTCATTAAATAACTCAACAAATCTATTTAATAACCCTTATCAACTACAAAAAACTAATTTTCTGAGTGTACTGGAGTGTTGATGTGTCATTATGCCACATGGATGATGAGCTGGAACTCCTCCAAGTCAAATTTTACATTTTTTTCATAAATTTGGTTAGTGAAAATTCTAAAAAATAGGCCTCAAAGATGAGTGCATAATTACCCAGATGGCTCTGTAGAAACTAAGAGAGGTTTTCTATATGTTCTTGTGATGAATAAAAACCTCGTTCCTATTTCCAAAATGATTTTTCATCTGGTAAGAAATGAAACTTGAATTTGACTGCTAAAACAATCATGTACATAAAATTTCAGGAGAGTTCGTAGCGAAGAGTTTGTAGCATTTACTATTTGGATTTCTGCAACCATTTTGACTTCTCTCACCATTGGAGGGTCTTCCTTGGGTGTAATAATCTAAATAAATTCCTCTATAACCCTATGCCATGTATTTTTTGAAGGATTTTTAGCTTAATGAAACCTACAACAAGTTCATAGCGAAAACTCAACCTCAAGCCTAGAGCACGCTACAAACTCACCTAGTTTGGAAGATTTTTTTGTAATTTCTCTTTTTTTGCCCAAAAACCATCTTTGTATCCTGCATATGTCTTGTGATAATAGCTTAAGAAAAAAAGTGACAAAAAATGTGTGGCTTACCATGTTTAACATCAACATCTTGCATAATCACTTTAAGACACTTTTTCTTCAATTCAACTTGTAGCATCTCTATTGAACCAAAATGACATGCTGAGGTGTTGACCATTGAAACACTAGAGTTAAGACCTTGAAATAATTCAGGTTGATATGGTGATTTTTCCAATTGATGAGTTGGCATGATTTGTTTTTTTGATGAGATTTCATACACATGAAGTTTGACAGTTGAGTTGCCCCCTTGAACAAATGGCCAAATGAAATTTCTTGAATTCATTTGATGACTCAGTTACCTCCTTACATGCGTTGAATGCCTAAAAAATATCACAAACTCATAATGCTACAAAAACAGAGCATTAGGCAAGTTCGTAGCAAATTCTGACTATTTTACATTGATTTTGCTACGAACTTGGGTAAAAGTGTCAAATTCACTCTAATGACCATATTTTCTCATGCATGAGATATTTTGGTTTTTTATTTGACTTTGAATCCTATCACATGAATGATGACCATTAAGACCCCTCACATATGTGCATTTTTTTGAAAATTATGAATTCAAAAGACCCTATTCAATTCTAATTGACTGGACCTAATTAACTTAAGACCAACCAAATTTTATCATGGATAATAGTGGCTCCAATGGGGATGTTGCACCCCTGTGGTGCATCAAATAACCAATAGACTAGGTGCCTTATCCATTGGGTTGATCCTGACCTCTTGTTATATTATTTATCTTGCATTCGTCCCTTGACACGCTCTTGAAGAAAAAACACTTGTACAAACTTAAACTTGCAACTGCAATCTTCAAACTAAATTATGAAAGAGATGCTTGCCCAACAAGATTCTTTATGTACATACCAATCCTACTCTAACAGCTGAAAACCAAACTTTCAATTTCAAGCAACACGAAATTTCTAGTATATCCAATCAAAGAGTTGATCCAAGGCATGGGCTTCTTGATTGTACTTGAACAATATTGGAAGTGATTCATCTATTGGAAACTCAGAATGAAATTTGAATCCCTGCTCCATAAGAAATAAAAAAAATTTCTTGGCTGATTACAGCAACAGACTTACCCTTGTATCTTGGAAACCATGAAAAATCGCCTTTTCTTGATGAGTAAAACCATGAGAGTTGAATTCATTCATAATTGATGGATTCTTTTGTCCTATGTCTTCAATTCCAAGAACATCATAAAATAAAAAGGCAATAATAAATTTGTCTTACCTTTCTTGTAAATCACAAAACCATCCATGCATCCTTGAATATATTCAGACATGAAATCTATATTGTGTGTATCAAAACTACTCTTTTTCTTATCAAACAAATCAGATATAATCTTTGGCAGTTTTTCTTGAGGATTTTCATCTTGATTCTGAACACTAATAGCTCCTATACAAACAAATTTATGCATATCATCCATGTCATTTTTATGATCCCCAAATAGAATAGGTAAAACATGTATATTCAGCTCTTCATGTAGCTCGAGTTTACCCAAAAGTGAACTTTCATCACATGTTACTTGACTGTTCATAATTTTCATGCATGTATTTTTAACAACCTGATATTGAGGAGTTTCTTCTTGACATAAAATTTCAGAAAAGGAATGGGCTGAAAAACAATTTGAATGATTTGGCTCATACCTTTCACTGCATATAGATTGACAAGGCTGCAAATCCTCATAAATTTCATGTAATATAACTTGACTGTCAAATTTCTCATCTATTTTATCTTCAAGTAAAGAAGGCACTTCTTCTTATTGGAAACCTTCTTGAATATCATGAAAACTAACATGCAAAGGGAAATCATGAAGTGCCTCTAACATATCCTCATCCATGCACTCTCCATTATCACCAAGACTTTTAAGATATGGAATGAAAACCTCACAAAAATCACAGCAGTCTTGTAACGATGATAAAGAAGAATGATTTTTCTCATAATGTTCTAAGAGATTCTTATGGAAATATCTTAGAGAGAACAAGCTTCCCGGTTGCAACCCTTCTTACCATGTTCTAGCTTCATCCTCTAAGGTGGCCATAAACATTTTCATGAGACAACCCTCAGGAAAATAAACTCAAAACTTATGCACATGCATATGGAATCTAAGCAAGTGAAGAGCAACATTATCTTTCTTCTCATCTTTAAATATGGGAAGATAAGTTGAGAAAATAACTCTTGGCATAGGATTTGGAAAACCAGGGATGTGAGACGGTTCCATAGGAAAATACTTGGCATTCTTTCTTGCAATAGAACTCATCTTGGAACTTCATCAAGCTACTGATATTCAAGGAATGGAGTCACTATGAAGCTAGGAATTTCTGAATTCTTTAAGAATGGAGTTGCTAAGGTAGAATGCAACCTCGAATGCTTCTGATCTCCTGCTACCTTCAAAATTTCATTATTTCTCTTTGAGCACAACATTTCATGAAAATGTATCTTCAATCTCTTGGCAGACAAAACAAAATGTTATCACTAAGTTGGTACAGATGGTCTGCTCCACCAAACAACCTAGATTAACTCTTTCAAATGAACTTCTAGCTGAAAATTAGCCTTTTCAATGTGAGAGGGCTCTCTCAAAGATATTGATAATATTATGTAAATGAAGATCACAGATGCCTAACTCTGACAAAAGTGTTTTAAGTGTGTTTATTTGCAAGTGAAAAATGTATAGAATTCACTACAATTGGGCTTATGGACTTAGTGTTAAGAAATTTAGTGACATGTTTCTTCTTGTGGAAGCTGAGACATATGGATGTTTTTATGAAAATGCAATACATACAGATACAGAGTAGTTTAATGCTTGAAGGAAGTTAGAGCATGATGTACATGAATTCTAAGTAATCAAACATCAAAGTACTGAAGTAAAAATAACAAGATACATAGGAAAAGTGCTCATGAAAACATCAGATGAATCTTAGGTGAAGAAAGAGCCAACAACCACTATATATTACTAATCAGAAGATGTTTACAATAGTAGTAGTGTAAATCACATCATTAAACCCTTTATAACTCTAAAAATCTCTCATTTATAGAGTGAGGACTCATACAAATTATTTTCCACCTTGCTCACTTCGAATTTCCACCTCAGAGACCTATTTCAAATAGGATTACATCACTTGGATACTTCCTAGGGATATTTCTGTTTTGCAAAGTTTGAATACAAAAAGGACTTTTCTTTCATTAAATAACTCAACAAATCTATTTAATAACCCTTATCAAATGCAACCAACTAATTGCTAAGTGTACTGGAGTGCTAATGTGTCATTATGTCATGTGGATATTAAGCTAGATCTCCTACACGTCGAATTTTACAACTTTTTCATAAATCTAGTTAGTGAAAATTCAGAAAAATAGGCCTCAAAGATGAGTGCATAATTACCCAGATGGCTTTGTTGAAACTATGATCCAGGTGGATATCAGTGGCCACCCACCTATTCCATTTGAACCCCCACCATTAGTTCATTCAATTTTTAAGTTGTAACACAACTTACTATTTTTAGCAGTTTTTCAGGTCCTGAACTTCCGGAACCATTTTGATGCCCTAAACGATGTTTTTTGGGAAAACCGGGAGAAACACGGGGCCATGGACCGATGTTGCTCACATCGAAAGTTGTACTCCTCTGATAGATCTTTCTAATGAGCTATTGAGCGCGTCAAATAGAGATCGGATGCCAAAGTTACGTCCCTGGGAAGTTGAAACCCCAACTTACCAAAACGGGGGCCCACAGTTTTGGCGCTTCATCTCCTAGAGTTAGGTTTTTGGACGTTCCTCTTTTTCCATTATTTCTCAATAATAAATATTCCCTTCAGCCTCATTGTAGCATAGTTCAGAGGTCTGTAGCCACCACATCTCTTCTCATAGATTTGCTACCAGCACCCTAGCTATTGTATTTCCATTATGTCTGTAAGCATATTTATGTTATTTCATGTTAATGAAATGACTCATTATTTCCGTTGCATCTCTATGTTTATGGTTATTTCTGTATTCTGTTGCGTTCCTGCATAAATCCGGATCAGTGGTATCAGAGAGGTATGCTCTTTTTTTGTTTTTCTTTGCATGTCCCCAACGCGGTCAGGGTATAAGGAGTTAGGGCTCGATCTAGTCGAACCCTTGCAAGATCAGCCTTGCGAACCCTGACAACCTCCCATGGTAGAAGAAAAGAAAGACGAGGGAATAGGAGATCCTATCAAAATATTGCTCGAGGAGGCCCTCAAGAAACAAAGGAACGCGATGATGGATAACTTTGCTCAGATACTTCAACGACTGCCGACCTACAACACATCTGCATCCAACAGCCACTCTGGAGGTGTCACTGCCTTCAAGGTACAGGTAAACTTTGATATTCCTATATTTGAAGGCCAAATAGATGGAGATGCCGTAGATAGATGGTTGAATTTGCTGGAAGGGTATTTCTCGGTCCATGATTTCTCTGACCGAGAAAAGATTATTTTTGCACTCCTCAAAGTTGCCCCCCATGTCAAAGACTGGTGGGAAACCTACCATGAGCAAGAGGATGAAGGGGAACCCTCTCTGTTCTCAACCACACCCACTTGGAATTCATTCCGAGACGGCATCAAGGAACAATATTACCATGTGGGGAGCTATGAGGAAAAATACATCCAATGGACCACGCTGCGGCAACAAAGGGATCAAGATGTGCATGAACTGATGAATCTGTTCCATACCCTGTGCACAAAGTTGGGTATTAAAGATTCAGAGAGACATTTGGTGCTTAAGTACCGCGGCTGTCTACACAAACACATTCAGGAGGAAATGGATTTCCTTGACATTACATCGCTTGGCACGACATGTCACTATGCCGCCAAGATCGAGCAGAAATTTAAGCAGAAGAAGTGAGACTTTGGATCTACGAATCCGAAAGGTGCCCCCGAACCAAAGAACAAGGAGCAAGGACAAAGCGATGCTACTCATAACAACACCAAAAATCCAAAGAAGGACACAGGGAAGTGGTGTGAATTTCATAACAGCCCCACTCACAACAAAAATGAGTGTCGGGCCAAACAATCATTGGTGGCCAAACTAAAGGCACCCGAATCAGATGCATTTTCTAATCCTGAGTTAGAACCAAACAAAGGCAATGAAAAAGGGAAGCAGATCATTGATGCGGATCCTAGTGCCATTGTTGCCACCACCAAGATCTAGAGGGAGGACCCAGAGGATCCAGAGGAGGGGGAGCGCCTCTTCCATTTGCAAATGTGGGTGAACGGTTCTCTACTATAATTCCTTATTGATAGCGGAAGCCAAAAGAACCTCATTTAAGCAGAGGTCGTGAAGCGGCTCGGCCTACCGACCATAGCACTTCCGTAGCTATATACCATCGGGTGGCTTCACCTAGGGAGAGATATCTGCATCTGCCAATAGTGCCACCTTCCGTGCAACATCAAGCCATTAACATATGAGGTATTATGTGATGTTGCTCCTCTTGATGTAACTGATGTATTATTGGGCCAACCATACTTGTGGAGGTGACATGCTGTGTATGAGTCTAGGCCTCGTGCTGTTATTATTACTTTGGGAAATAGCTTGTACAATATACCGGAGGTAGTATTGCCTCCTGTCATCTCTTTGACTATTGCAAAACAACGTGGTAAGATTGTTTTCCAAACTAGAAAATTCATTTTCCTTACAATTCACTCACAGGGAAAGAAGAATATGGTGGCCACAACCTCGAAACAGGGCTCCCCTACACGGCTGCAGTGGATGGAAAAATTCACGGAGGAATACGGGGACATTTTCTACTCACTCACAGAGGTTCCTCTACACTGTCAGGACAAGCACTCCATTGATCTAACCCCCAATGCACCGCCTCCTGATGTTACCATACCTGCTACAAATACACATACAGAATCCACACATGTACTGTCTGAGGCTGATAAATAAACCAAATTTACTAAATGCATCCAGCATGTCTGCCCACAGGTCCATGACATCTTCAAAAAATCTAATAACTAGTTCAACAGAATTTGCTTCATCTCAGGGAGGATCTCAACACAATGGGGACCATTGCTTCCTAAGGAGGGAGGATTGATTCAGGTGGATATCGGTGGCCACCCACCAATTCCATTTGAACCCCCACCATCAGTTCATTCAGTTTTTAAGTTGCAACACAACTTACTATTTTTAGCAGTTTTTCGGGTCCTGAACATCCAGAGCCATTTTGAGGCCCTAAATGACGTTTTTTGGGAAAACCGAGAGAAACATGGGTCCATGGACCGATGTTGCTCACATCGAAAGTTGTAATCCTCGAATAGATCTTTCTAATGAGCTATTGAGCGAATCAAACGGAGATCGGATGCCAAAGTTACGTCCCCAGGAAGTTGAAACACCAACTTACCCAAACGGGGGCCCACAGTTTTGGTGCTTCATCTCCTAGAGTTAGGATTTTGGACATTTCAATTTTTCCATTGTTTCTCAATAATAAATAGGCCCTCGAGCCTCATTGTAACACAATTCAAAGGCCTGTAGCCACCACATCTCTTCTCTGAGATTCGCTACCAGCACCCTAGCTATTGTATTTCCATTATGTCTGTAAGCATATTTCTGTTATTTGATGTTAATGAAATGACACATTATTTCTGATGCATCTCTATGTTTATGGTTATTTCTGTATTCTGTTGCGTTCCTGCATAAATCTACATCAAACTAACAGAGGTTTTTGATGAATAAAAACATCTTTTATATTTCCAAAATTCTTTTTCATTTGGTCAAAAATCAAACTTGAAATTGACTACTAAAACAATCATGTGCAGAAAAATTTAGGAGAGTTCGTAGCGAACAGTTCGTGGCATTTTCTATTTGGCAATTTCTGCTACCATTTTCACCTCTCTGACTATTGGATGGTCTTCCTTGGGTCTAATTAGTTAAATGCATGCCTGTAGCACCCTCTTCCATGTATTTTTTGAAGTAGTTTTAGCTACAGGAAACCTATAGTGAGTTTGTAGCCAAAACTCAGCCTCAAGCTTGGAGCATGCTACAAACTCACCTAGTTTGGCAAATGTTTTTGTAATTTCTCATTTTTTTCCAAAAAATCATCTTTTTAGCCTTCATATGTCTTCTGATGATAGCTTAAGACAAAAAGTGACCAAAAATGCGTGGCTTACCATGTTTAACATCAACATCTTGCATAATCACTTTAAGACCCCTTTTCTTCAATTCAGCTTGTAGCATCTCTATCGAACCAAACTGACATACTGAGGTATTGACCACTGATACACTGGAGTTAAGACCTTGAAATAATTTAGGCTGAGATGGTGAGTTGTTCAATTGATGAGTTGGCATGCCTTGTTGCCTTGATGAGTTGTCATACACATGAAGTTTGACAGTTGAGTTGCCCCCTTAAACAAATGGCCCAATGAAATTTCCTGAACTCATTTGATGATTCAGTTACCTCCTTACATGCGTTGAATGCCTCAAAAATATCACAAACTCATAACGCTGCAAAAACGGAGAATTAGGCAAGTTCATAGCAAATTCTAACTATTTTATACTGATTTCGCTATCAACTTGGGTAAAAGTGTAAAATTCACTCTAGTGATCATATTTTCTTATGCATGATATATTTTTGGATTTTTATTTGACTTTGAATCCTATCACATGAATGATGACCATTAATACCCCTCACATATGTGCATGTTTTGAAAATTATGAATTCAAAAAACCATATTCAACTCTAAGTGACTCAACCTATTTAACTTGATACCAACCAAATTTTATCATGGATAACATCACGCATGTGCCTATGGCTTCATGATGCATATTTGGTCAATGAACTAAAGGATGCTTTCACTTGCATCCAAGCCTAGAAAATGACGTCCAGTAGGATGTAGTTTAAGTTTCAACACGTATGATTTCTGAAAATTTTTGCACATCAAACCAGATGTCTAAAACACATTAGGGTCCCATCATTTTGAATTTTAATTAAAAATCTAAATCCTAAAATTATATTGTACTTAAAATTACAAATCCCCAAAATTATTTATTCTAACTCAAGTTGAGTTTTCAAAATCTACAGTTGAGATTGAGTTTACAAAATCTAATAATAATGTACACAGTACATTGGTGATCCACCCCCAAAGTTTACCTTAGGGCCTACATGCTACATTAAATCCATGGTGAATTTCATAATTTACTTTGGAGCTCCTTATTCTGATCTGATAGCTTAGTACCTATGGCTATGGCTAATATTATTATGGGAGTAATGATCCTTCATAATAATATTGATGATGAAGTTTAATGGCTCTTTTATTAGCATTGGAAATGGACATTGACTCTCCTACAAAAAAAATTCCAATTTACCACTTTCACCTTTTGCATCTGGTTCCATGAATTATGTGTTTTATTTCCCTCTGCCATTGCTCTACCTTGCAAATTGGAAAAAGAAATACCCAAATCCACTATTGAATTTGTCAAAGTCTACATTTTTTCTTGATTAGAAGTGTTAGTGTATCAGGTATGTATTCACTATTCACTTATGTTTCTAATTGATGGTAAAACCTTAAAATACTTACTAGTAAATATTGATATGGTATACACCCCATGAGAAAAGTTTAAAGTAAATTAAGAGGTGATTTCTTCTAACCAACGTGAGGCACATCTCAAACTCAAGTTGGTAGCTTGATGCATCTTCAAATACAAAAAAGTGTCAAGTTGGTAGCTTGATGCATCTTCAAATACAAAAAAGTGTGTGAGTTTTATTCTTTGTATTCCATTCTATTTGTATTCATTATATCTTGTTAACACTTGTGGGTTATAATACATTAATAATATATAATAACTTTTTGCATATGCTTATGCCCAGGCCATAGTGGTCCAAGAAGTGCTCTTCTCAGGCATATTGAAAGTTTCATATTGGAATTGTAAGGAGATACGAGTAACCCAACCCACCACTACTGAGAAACTGAGAAAATTCCAGGTCATAACAAAATTGTGAGTCTTTTGTGTTACTAATTAAGTTATTTATATGTGATCTGCTCAAGTGTTTTTCAAAACTATGTGCATTACTAATATTTTTGCAATAAGAATTTTAGTAGTTACATACCAGCATTTCCAAAATTCTTTATACTCTAATGAAAATTCTTATTATAAATTATTCTTCCAGAGTTATTACTCACATCTCCCTTAAATTACTAAGCCCCACCATGTTTGACAATTTTCGTATACTTGGTAATTACATGTTATTGACATTTCAGAGATTTCATGGTGGAAATTTTTTTGGTTGTAGATTTTTTTTTTTATGTTTTTGGTGTCTTTCACCTTAAGTTTACACTAATTTTTTTTATTTTTTTTCTTTTTAAAGACATTATTGTTTGTTTTTTTTTTTTTGTTTAAATGTACATAGAAATTCAATGCTATAAAAAAAATCAAGAAATGATACAAATTTCTTAACTCAACCTTCAAATTATGAATATTTTTTGTTTTTATTTTTGGAAATGGAGAACATAGAAATCATAAGTTTTCTCCATTTAAAAGTTGACTTGAATGTTAAATAATTCATGCATCCTAGCCTTATCATACCAAATTTATCAATATGTGACTTCAAAATTGAAACCATTCATGATCTTAGAAAATGATCTAAAATTTCTATTTGAAAGCTTATCCTAATATTATAATGTAATTGAGCGCTTAACTCTCATTTATAATAAAATATTGCACACAACATTACAACTTTACTCCCATTTTGAATTTTCCATACCCTAGCACTAATAAATTGTGGCTATCTATAACTCCTACTAACTTTGATCGAGTTCAAGACTCGAATCTAACTCTGATTATGAAAGACCTTCACTGTGATTATGAAGGACCTTTCACTAACTTTATTTATCTCACCAAATTCATTTTTACAACCTGACTCTAGGGTTATAATTCATTAACCATAACTTAAGACTTAAACCTAGCTTTGGAGCTATTAGGAACCTACAATCTACAATATATAAACAATGTTGTGCATATTTCATTTATCACAATTTATTTGCTTATAAATTTCATTCATCCAAATATCAATGCTTAATATTAGACACGACCACTCTAAATATTATTTCTTCCAATAAAGGAAAGTTTCTGGAATGAAATTGACATTTCACAAAAGAGAAGTAAAAGTAAATTTTTTTTACTTTACATTTTGCTCATAGTAATCATCAAGATGGTTTTGTTATTTATTCAAATCAAGAAGAGTGTTGAATACATTACTTATATATAATGCTAATGTGAACAATAATTTTAGATTGAACTTGCACAACAAAAACATGTACTCGTGATTGAAATTTTTTTATTTTTTATTTTTTGTTGGTGAGTGGCTACCAAATTACCAATGTTCATATATAATTTTAAGTAATCTTGGATCACGACATCTACACCTATCCAAAATTTATGAAGCTTGAATAAATCTAATAGTTGTAATCTAGAAAAGTGCAAGTTATCCAAAGCCTTTATAAAAACAGGAGTATATACTTATTCGGAATTAAGTAAGTTGACAAACTAATTACAATATTAAGTTGTCTAGTTAGATATAGTAAAATGTTTTAAATTAATTTTATAATTTTATTTTATTAAAAAAATTTATCTTAATACATTATAAAATACCATATCTTTAAATACATTTTATTATTTTATTTTATTAAAAAACTAATTGTTAATTATAATACTTTGTGCTAACTCTCTAATACTTTAAAAATGCTAATCAACTAAATAAAAAGCAAGTATTATATTATATTCTAGTTCTTCTCTTATTTCAAACTTTACATTATCATGGAGACAATGAAAATATACTCTAAAAATACAAAATTACTAATATATTTAAATAAATTTAATAAAATATTTATATTAATTTTATTTATTGGCTCATAAAATTACATTAATAAAATTTAGAACTCTTAGATGCAAAATTGTCACTGCATTTCATTTTCCACTTTTGAATATTGGAATGATCTATTGTGATAGTTAATACTTTCTTTTTTAACATTTAACATTTTTTAACAATTTTTTTTTTTTATAATTGGTTTAACAATTTGTATGTTTTTTAGATAATATATAAATATGTATTATTAGAAAGTATTAACTTTACTTATCACTTATATTTTTTTTATACATGTTAATACAAGCTACAATTGGGGAAATGTATGAATGGACAAAAGGACAAACTTCAAAGGCTCAAAACTATTGAGAAACACAAACCCACAATGCTCATGTAGAACAACAATTACATGAAATTTTTGGAAGTTCTTCTGATCATGATCTAGATGAAGAAACAAATGAAGTTGATGAAGAAGTTGCTAATAATTCAAAAATGAAAGTCCAAACAAAAAGACACTTTGGTACGGAATGGTTAGATAAGTGTCTTTGGTTGAATTATGTGAGGTGTGATGATAAAATAGCTATGAAGTGTAGTTATTGTGAGAAGTATAGGATGAATGGACCATGGGGTTTAGGAAATGGTTGCACCACCTTGCAACATGACGCTATTTTTACTCATGAAAAATCATTGGTGGATAAAGATGCAAAGGCAAGATGGATAAATGCACTAGAGGGAGAGATGAAACCAATTCCAGATCATATTAGACAGGATGAAGATGCCAATAAGGAAAGGGTGATTTCTACAATGAAAGTAGCATATTTCATCTGTCAAGAAGATTTATCTCTTTCAAAGTATGAGAAACTTTTCAAATTTCTAATGGATGAAAAAACTCCATATATTCCAAAGTCTCAAGACTACTCTTCCTACACAAATCATAAGTCTGCAAAACACAAATTTTATGTCCACAAATGATTTTATATATTGCATATCAAAACATCTTGAACATATTCAAATAAAAAATATGTTGGAAAGTCTTTTCTTCTCATTAATGGTTGATGAAAACACTCATCGAACCTTAGAGAAAAACCTTGTTGTTTATGCAACATATTTAGATTCAAAGGGCCTTGGGCCACCTATCTCATAGTTTATGAAGCTCAACGATGTAGTGGATGGAAAAGGAAAAACAATACATGATAGTGTTAATCAATTAATAGATGTTAGAGGTCTTCAACATAAATATTTGATAGTTGTTTCTACAAATGGGTCTTCAACAATGATTGGAGATGAAAATGGCTTTGTTTCATTTTTGAAAAAGAACAATCCAAACCTTCTTACAGTTCATTGTGTGGCTCATCGTGAGTCTTTAGCAGCAGCAAATGCTTCTAAGAAAATACCTCGGTTATTATATGTTGAAAAAATTGCAAACAAAGTGTATTCATGGATTCAAAACTCCCCAAAGAGAAATAATGAACTTAATGTTTTGCTTAGATTCATGCAAATTGATGTTCTTATGTTCTACAGATACATTCAGTGAGATGGTTATCCATGGGGGAAGTTATCATAAGGCTTGTGAAGCTTATGCCTGCAATTCTAACTTTGTGGAAAAATGAAAAAAAAAAACTTCATCATGGTATGATGAGACACTGATATATTCTATCCAATATTGTTTACATATGCTTATTGATGTGCTAGGGGAATTAAATAAGTTGAATATGAATTTTTAAGAAGAAACTGTAGACATTACAACTATTGGGTTGGCTCTTGAAGTAACTATAGGCACATAATCTAGATGGTTTCTGAGAAAAGAGACATTTGTAGAAGGCACAATTTATGTTTCAAAATTTTTAAGTGATTCTCAAAAATGGATACATTGATATTAAAGATGAAGAGACAATGGTAGATAGACATGAATGACGATACATCTATATCTCAACCATGGATATTGAATCCAGTGAAGCAAGGAAACAATCTATGAAACCTTGTATTGAAGGTAAACAAGAGATTTGTCAGCAACTCACAAAAGGTTATATACAAACTCTCATAGACTCTTTAAATGAAAGATTTCTAGACCTTCATTTTTTTAATGCAGCAAAATTGTTTAGCCCTTGTTATTATCTAGAAAAGCGTCACAATCATGAGAAAACTTCAGAGCATTGGCTTTTAAAGATTTTTCAACATTTGAAACATACCATATCAAGTGATGTTGGATTTGTAGCTTTATTTGATGTTAAATCTTGTAAAAGAGAGTTGCACCCTTTTGTTGATTCATTAAATCTAGCTTGTGAGGGTTTTTCTATCAAAGAAACATGGAAAGTATTTCGTAACACAAAACAATGGCACAAAACTTATCCTAATATGATGAAATTATGGAAATTTGTGCTCACTATTCCTGCAAGTACAGTAGATTGTGAAAGAGGATTCTCTAAGAAAAACATAATCAAGGAGATTAGAAAATCAAGTATGGAAAGTTGTGCTCACTATTCCTGCAAGTACAGTAGATTGTGAAAGAGCATTTTCTGAGCAAAACATCATCAAGGATATTAGAAAATCACTGGATGCTTTAATGAGAATATCTTTGAATGGACCGGAACCATATAATGTTGATTGGCATGCAGTATATGAGGTATGGATAGATACAAAGTCAAGAAGGATTCTTGAGCTTTGAAAGTTCTTCTAGGGTCTGTTTAATAGAGAATCTATGTATTAAGATATTCCTATTGAAAAGTTTTTTTTGTAGTTTCTAGGGAAAGTTTGACTTTAAATTAAGTATAATTACCATCTATTATTGAAAAATGTTTTTGTATTTTATCTAAGAAGTATAATTACCATCTATTATTGAAAAATGTTTTTGTATTTTATCTAAGAATTTTGAGTTTCTGTTATAAGTGTTGCAAGGTTTTCAATGTTTAAATAGTCCTATTATAAATTCATACCATTAATATGATATACTACAATTCCACTATTTTTAACCATGCACAGTTATGCATCGTATAGTTAAATTTCTTTATTCTGTTTGTTGACTTCTAGAATGTTAGATTTCTTTGAGTATGGTAGTGAGGTGCACAATCATAAATGGTTTCTTGTGCTAAAATCTGGATGATTGAAAACTAGCTATCTATGTAGTATTTTTATTTTAATTAGTTTATAGAAATGATAAAAAAAAATATTTCCTTTTTATTTTTAGTTAGACATACCCTATTTTTTTGATCTAGAAATTGTATTTTGTTTTTATTTTTATTTAATTAGCTTATAAAAATGAAAAACAAATATTTCCTTTCTATTTTTACTCAAACATATTTTCAGATCTGGAAATTGTAATAAAACTAGATTTCGAGGATGTCAATGAGTTTTCTATTTTTAGTCAAACATATCCTATTTTTTTTAATCTGGAAATTGTAATAAAACTAGATTTTGAGCATATCACTTCGGAAAGTTTAAGAACTTTCATATATAATATACTTATAGACAGTAATACTTAAAGTGTTTCCAGGTTGATAAATGTTTGCACTTTTTTTCCTCTGTACATTGTTGCAGATATATTCTTAACTGTAAAACTACATAAAAATATTACAGATTTTGCAACTTTAATCTTTGTAAGAGTTATATTATATGAACTTAGTATGAAAAGCTATGAAAGTATAGTATAGTGGGTGAGTGTAGCACAATACTCCTAGTGTGTGCATAAACATTTAATTTAATGAATTTTTATTGACTTTTCTCAACCCAAAGCCAAATATATCTTCAAAAGATAGTGAAAATCCCAAAAATGACCCAGTTTTAGGCTCCTCAAAGCTCCTATACTTCTTAAAAACAATTTTACTTATTAATAAATTTTAGTTAACTAAATCTCATTTATTAGTGAAAAAATTATAAAATTTAAACATAACCTTAAGTCATCAGGTATTTTTAAAAATAAATAAATTGTTAAACTCTTCCCAACTTCCAGCTTCCAAATTAATCTCTTCTACCTTGTTTTTGTGAAGATGGATTTTCAATATTTAAAATAATGAAAAAGGATGGTGAATATTTTTTTTTTTGGAGTTTATGAGGAAAATAGCTTAAATATGGGTTTGTACATGCATTAAAAGGATCTTTGTATGATGAAGGTCGTTTATGAATTGAACACTCGTCTTGATGTCCTTTATGAATTGAACTTTGGTCTTGATTTGTTAAAAAAAGAAAAGCCTAAATTAGTGTTCTAGCAACGTTTGGGATCATTGAATTTTCAACTCAAAGATAAATTTACCAGAAAGATTGTAAACTCTGGTCTTGATCTGTTAAAAAAAGCAAAGCCTAAATTAGTGTTCTAGCAATGTTTGGGATCATCAAATTTTCAACTCGAAGATAAATTTACCAGAAAGATTGTGATTGTAATTGTTCGATCTCCTGCTTGAATGATGAATATTTATAATTAAATGGTCAACTAAAAGTCCAACCCTGTCGAGATTTGTTTTCGAGTATTCTTCTACTTGAAGAATGTCCAAATTGGAGATCATATGTTGATATTTCCCATTTGTTTTTGTCAAAGATCGATATATCTAGGTAAGTCTGAAAGTTTACAATTATAAGCACACCATTATTAATTTACAATTATAAACACACCATTATTAATTTATTTTAAAGAAGGTTATGTTTAGAAAGAATACAAACTAGTAACTTTGCTACTTTTAGTAAATTTTCATAATTCCACACAATCTTCTACATCATATGGTGGAAGTTGATTAGTATTATACTCACACTGTGAAGTTTGGATGACCATGCTCTGCGGGGAATGTTGTACACTGCTTATTAGCATCACTACTATATGTACAAAATATATGATTCTATCTTGAAATTTTATGAACGAAATATAGTGTTATGAACAAAATATAACGTTATTATTGCATAAAAAAGATAAATGCTAAAAAATACAATGGTAATCGTTTAGTCTATTAGCATTTGCTCTAGATGATTATACCCTAAAACTCTATCAACAAAACATAGAGTTATAACTTGATTATTGCATAAAATATAACGTTATTATTGCATAAAAAAGATAAATGCTAAAAAAATACAATGGTAATCGTTTAGTTTATTAGCGTTTGCTCTAGATGATTATACCCTAAAACTCTATGAACAAAACATAGAGTTATGACTTGATTATTGCATAAAAGAGCTAAAGGCTGGAAGATCCTTTATTAGGTTGAAAAGTGGTTCACGGGAATAAAACGTAAAGTAAAGGGCACGTAAAATGTTAAAACGTTATAAAAATTTCAGCTGACTTATAAAAGCGATTTGAAATTCTTTAGTTTATTAGCATTTGCTCTAGATGATTATACCCTAAAACTCTATTAACAAAACATAGAGTTATGACTTGATTATTGCATAAAAGAGCTCAAGGCTGGAAGATCTTTTATTAGCTTGAAAAGTGGTTCATTGGAATAAAACGTAAAGTAAAGGGCACGTAAAATGTAAAAACGTTATAAAAATTTCATCCGACTTATAGAAGGGATTTGAAATTCTAAGCCTGCTTGCATCCAAATGTATTGTTAAACTATTGTTAAAGGTAACGCGAGTATTTAATGGAAAATATTCGTTAATGGAGAATATAATATGTACCCATAAATCACATATTAAAACTATCACATCACAGTAAAGGAAAGAAATGACGCCAAATCAATCAATCATCAGCATCGACATCTGATAATGTAAAAAAGAAAAACAATCATCAAAACCAATAAGTGGGAAAGCCAATCACGCCAAATCAATCATTCAGAATGGGGTGCAGTTCACATGGAAGAGTGAGAGTGTGTATTGATTAAAATTAGCCTCCATAGACTTTATATCAATCAGAATCCCTGGGTTTTTCCAGCAGCAGCTCAAGTCAACACAATCCATCATATTTTCAGCCGCATCATTATAGATTTTTTTTTTTTTCCACCATCCGTCTCCCACAGCGAAAGTCTCTCGCTCCCATCACTCTTCCATTCTCTGCACAAACCCACATTTTCTCGGCTTGGGAGAGGGAAAATGAGCTCCTGCCGAGGCATCGTCGCACCTATTCTCATTATTATTGTTACGACTGGAATGTTGCGTTTGTCGGGCATCATCTTCTATTTTAGCAGAGATGAAGGGCCATATCCCTCTTATAAAGACTGCGCTCCTTCCATTTATGGACATTCGACCATCCGATATCCCTTCGGAAATTGTGGCTATGCACCTTCTCAGTGCTTAGACAATCACACCCTTCATATTATCTTGCACGATTCATATTCCGGTCAGGTATTCCATGGGAGAGTAATTGGAAATATCAGGGAATCGTCCTACTATACTCGAACCCTCCAAATCGCCCAAAACATTGGCGATTCCTCTGTCTTCCGCGATTCCTTTGGCTTCGGCGATTACTCAGTGTTCAACCTTTCTGAGGGATACATGGTGGGAACAATTCTTAACTGTTCATATCAAATCCCGCACATCAGTAAAAACCTCACGCTGCTGGATTGGGCAGAAACCGAGAGCCACTGCTTCTTCTATAATGCTTCAGAATATGATTCCTATATAGAAAACCTTGATTCCAAATATAATTGCACTTCGTATTCTGTAGTCGTTCCAACGGATAGGAACTACAATATTAGCGCTGATAAGAATTTGCAGCAATTAAAGCAAAGACGATTCCAAATTACATGGAGTATACCGGATCCTTGTCTTTCGTGTAACGCCTCTGGAGGAAGTTGTTATCATCATAACACACATGGAGGACGATTTGACAATTTCAATTATGGTGATTATTGCGTTTGCCAACATGGTGTGTACGATAGTAGTTGTTCTGAAGGTGAGGATCTCCACAACTTGTTTTAATGACCACATCCTTATGTTTCCTCATCTTACTCCGCTCTTTCCGTTTCCTTTACCTGCAGGATATCACCGTGTAGGTCATGTCCTATCCGTAGGAGTTACGGCAGGTAAATCTCTTACCTTATACTATTGCGTATCTAAATACTCTAATTTTGCAACATTATTTCCAGAAGCAGGTAAATTTCTCACCTTTAAAACGGATCCATTCCTTACTCCTTTCCAGGGATTTTTTTGGGAGTGTGTGCTCTGTTCAGCATGGTAGTGGTTTCATGCATAGTGGCCCGTCGGAAATTTTGTTGTACAGGGACTGCCACCGAGGAGCAGAGCATTCGAGCGTTTATGGACCCAGTTGCCTCTGGAACCCCCTCTGTTGAAAATTTTTTAAATTATTATTCCTCACAAGTGCCCACCAGGTATTCTTATGCTCAGATTATGAGTTACAAAAACAACTTGGTTGAAAAACTTGGTAAAGGAGGTTTTGGAAGTGTTTATAAAGGAGAGCTTCCCACTGGGCGCGGGATAGCTGTGAAGATTTTGGATGAATCCAAACAGAGTGAACAGCAGTTTATAGCGGAAGTGGCAACAGTGGGGACGACCTGTCATGTTAACCTGGTGGGCCTCTTAGGTTATTGTTCCCAGGGATCCGTAAAAGCTTTGGTGTATGAATATATGGTCAATGGTTCCCTTGAAAAATACATCCACACAGGCCGTCATGACGAGTTGGACTGGAAACAACTATATTCCATTGCACTTGGCACAGCTCGTGGTATTGCATACCTACATGATGAGTGCAGAAATAGCATCTTACATTTTGATATAAAGCCTCACAATGTTCTGCTTGATGTTGAGATTTTCTGTTCTAAATAAAATAGGAAAAATCTCATTAGGTGACAAAAATTAGGAATTAGTTCCTAGATTAGCTCCTGTTTGTTGGAGGGGAGTTAATGCATGCTAAATTTGAGTTGAGAGGATTTATGAGGCTGTTAGATTCTCCTGCTATATAACAGGTATCCATACGTTTGTTTTGGAATGGGTGTGGGTGTGTGAATTATGTAATCTCCTGTTTGAATTAATAAGATTGCCAATGCCCTGTTGTGTGGGCGTAGCCCAGGAGGTTTGGGTGAACCACGGTAAAATCACTGTGTCTTTTTGTGCATGATTTATGTGCTGCGTATTTAATTGTTTTGCTGTGCATGATCTCCAACAATTGGTATCGGAGCTTTCTGTTGGAGTGCGTTGAATTGCAGATGTGTAGAACTGGAGTACTGTGTAGTATTGTTGGAGCGCACTGCTGAGTGCTGCGTAGTATTGCTGGAGCGCACTGCTGTTTGGTTTTAATGCCAACAAACCTGTGCGTGGAGACATGGAGTTGCTGGCGGGTTCATGGAAGCTGTGAGGCCGTGGACTGAATGTGTAGCCAGTTGAATTGCGTGCTAGTGACTGCAGAGCTGGGCTCTGTGCACTGGTATTGCTGCGTGGAGGTGCGTTGAATGGTGCGCAGAACTGCGTGGAGGAGCTGCGTGGAGGTGAAGCGTATATTCACTGTGTCTGTCTGCGTATAATCCATTTGACACGCCTTTTATAAATCGGTCAAATCTGACAGTTTGAGAACAGCGTTGAATTTTGACATTTTAAACAGCGTTGAAGCTTAAGTCGATATGCAGTGTTGAACGCCATTTGAACGCCATTTGAAGGTTGAATTAACGAAGAGCGGTGGACGTCGAGGCCCTGCGTTGAAGGGCTAGGCTACAGTCGCTGATTGATGCGTGCTGAGGTCATTGATCTGCGGGCTGCGTGGCTGCTGGAGGTAGCCGTGGACTGGTGTGCGGTGCTGTCCAAACTGCGCACAATCCAACAAATGGTATTTGCTGTGTATGTTGTTGATGCGTTGTAAACACTGTGCGCTGAACACCGCGTTGGGTCATCGAACAACGATGGCAGTCATGGCAGTCACCTGAATGTTGGGTTTTGCGGAAACAGAGCTGAATCCACTCTGCACAATATCGAAGCCATTCCTTAAATCTGTGCACGGGGATATTTTCGTAGAAACTTACGCAGAGGCTGTTGACCAAACATTGCTACGGAGGTTTGAATGAAACGCTGTCGTATTAAAAACGTATGCCATTTTTTTTTTAAGTTTTTTTTATAAATCGATTTTGGAAAAAGGTCAGATATAAATCGATATATATAAAAACGTTTTAAACAAAATCGATTTGTGTTAAATCAATTATAAGGTTTTTTAATTGATTTAAAAGGAGCTGGCATATAGGGTGGAGTTTTGTAATTTAATATAAATCGATTTGTAATTCTTTGTTTTAATACCATTCACATATGGTATAAAATCGATTATATTATAAGGGAGGCATTTAAATAATGTTTTGAATTGCCATTTTTTATATGGTATTTTGAAGTGGTTGTAAATCGATTTTTTTTTTAAAGGAAGTTGAGAAGCACTTTAAAGGAAGGAGTTTAAAGGCATTTTTTAATTAAAAGGGCATTCTTTATTTGAAAATTGGTTCTCGAGATTACTGTGTTTTTTGCTGATACAAGATGGCGAAAACTCAAAGTGTCCGTTTTGAGAACGATGTGCTTGGAGCCTTGTTGTCTGAGGCTGAGGAGACGAGGAAGAGGTCGAATGCAGAAACCTCTACATCAGAGGTAATGATGGCCAGAGGTCGCTCGAGAGAGAGACACTCCGGGGGAAAGCATAGCGACTCTCGTTCAAAGTCTAAAGGAAAGAAGACAAAGGTGAAGTGCTGGCATTGTGGGAAAGCTGGACACCTGAAGAAAGACTGCTGGAAGAGACAGCAAACAGAGAAGAAAGGAGACTCTTCGATAGAGAAGAAGGAGGCAAATGCGACAGATACAGGTTCGGCATCTGGTTCTAGTATGAGCGACGAAGTGTTGTCTGTTAATATGTCAAATCATGATCAACATTGGTTGTTAGATTCCGGTGCATCAAACCACATGTGTATTCATAGAGAATGGTTTAAGACGTATAGATCAGTTAATGATGGAGTCGTGTACATGGGTAATGATGTCACATCTAATATTTTTGGGATAGGAAGCATACAACTGCAAATGTTTGATGGCACAACTAGAATATTAACAGATGTGAGACATGTTCCAGACTTAAGGAAAAATCTAATTTCACTGGGAGCACTTGACACGAATGGATATAAAACTGTAATTCAAGGTGGAGCTATGAAAATCTATAAAGGTATTTTACTAGTAATGAAAGCTAAGAAAGTAGGAAATCTGTTTCAGTTAGAAGGAAGAACAGGGTCAGTTCATGTGTCTACTGTGTCTGAACATGACAGTAGTTCCATTCACTTATGGCATCAAAGGTTGGGCCATATGAGCGAACGAGGGTTGAAAATTTTGGCTGATCGCAAGTTACTTCCTAATTTAAGGTCTGGAAAGTTAGATTTCTGTAAGCATTGCTTGTTTGGAAAACAAAGTAAACAAAAATTTAAAACAGGCAAACATACTAGTAAAGGGATACTTGATTATATTCATTCATATGTTTGGGGTCCAGCTCCTACAGCGTCATATGGTGGTTCGTCGTATTTTGTATCATTTATTGATGACTTTTCTAGGAAGGTGTGGGTCTACATGTTGAAAAGGAAGTCTAATGTTTTTTCAGTTTTCAAACAGTTTAGAGCATTGGTAGAAAACAGCACTGGTAGAACAATAAAGTGTTTAAGAACTGACAATGGTGGTGAGTTTACTTCCAAGGAGTTTGACAGCTATTGCAAGGATGCAAGGATCGAGAGACATAAGACCACGGTTTATACTCCTCAGCAAAATGGAGTTGCTGAACGCATGAACAGGACTCTTCTAGAGAGAGCAAGGAGTATGCTGAGTAACGCCGGGTTGCAGAAGGAGTTGTGGACGGAAGCAGTGGCAACAGCTTGTTATGTGATAAACCCATCTCCATCGACGGCGATAGACTGCAAAATTCCGCAAGAGGTATGGAAAGGACACCCTTGTGATTATTCTAAACTCAGAGTGTTTGGTTGTGATGCATATGCTCTAGTGCCTAAACATCAGCGAACTAAGTTAGATCCAAAGTCTAAAAGGTATATCTTTGCTGGGTATGGTGTTGGAACAAAGGGATATAGATTGTGGGATCCTACTACCCGCAAAATCATCATCAACAGAGATGTAAAGTTTGATGAATCCTCTCTTGTACAGTTAGATGTAGATAATAGATTGAAACAGGATGATGTATCTGACTTTCGGCACATTCAGTTTGAAAGCTCTTCTAATGATAGTCATGATGACCATAGTTCAGATTCTAGTCATGAACAGGTTTCAGATACTAGTTATGAACAGGGTTCAGATATAGAGCGTGAACAGGTCTCAGATGCTGGTCATGAAGAAGTTCCTACAGATGGTAGTCAGCCAATTGCAGAAGCACCAGAAACAGCCTTAAGGAGGTCGACAAGAATCAAACGGCCACCGAGAAGGTATGATGATTATGTTACTTCAGTTGCATTTACTGCTCATGATAATGAACCTTTGTGCTATCAGGAAGCAATAGAAGGTTCGAATAGTGACAAGTGGAAAGCAGCCATGAAGGACGAAATGATGGCCTTGAGTAAGAACGGCACATGGGATCTGGTTGAGCTTCCGAAAGACAGGAAAACTGTGGGATGCAAATGGGTTTTCAAGGTGAAACAGGGTGTGAATGATACAGAGGACAGGTACAAAGCGAGACTGGTCGCAAAAGGGTTTTCTCAGAAAGCAAGCATAGACTTTCATGAGATTTTTTCACCAGTTGTTAAAATAGTTTCAATTCGAATTGTGTTAGCTTTAGTTGCTTTGTTTGATTTAGAGTTACAACAACTAGATGTTAAGACTGCTTTTCTACATGGAGACTTAGATGAGGAAATATATATGGAACAACCGGAAGGGTTTGTTCAGCATCACAATGAGAAATTTGTCTGCAGGCTCAAGAAGTCATTATATGGCCTGAAGCAGTCGCCTCGGCAGTGGTATAAGAAGTTTGATTCTTTCATGTTGAGTCGGAAATATGTTAGAAGTGAATATGATCATTGTGTGTATTTCAAGCAATTGAAAAATGGCATGTTCATTATCTTAGTGTTGTATGTTGACGATATGCTTTTAGCAAGCAAAAGCATTGATGAAATCAACAGGTTGAAGACTCGGATGGCAAGGACATTCGATATGAAAGATCTAGGAGCAGCAAGACAGATTTTGGGCATGGAGATTTTCAGAGACAGGAGCAATGGTAAGCTGTGGCTATCACAACAGAAGTATGTTGAGAAGATACTTTTGAGATTTGGTATGAATAATGTGAAGCCTGTGTCAGTCCCTTTAGCTTCCCATTTTAAGCTTTCTTCGGGTTTATGTCCTAATACAGATGAAGAAAAAGATTATATGTCTCGAATTCCATATGCTAATGTAGTAGGATGTTTGATGTATGCGATGGTTAGTACTCGACCAGATATTTCACATGCAATTGGGGTTGTCAGCAGGTACATGGAAAATCCGGGTAAAGAACACTGGTCAGCAGTGAAATGGGTGCTTCGGTACTTGAGAGGCACAAGTAGTTATTGTATCACTTACAATAAGAGTAGTGAATTTGTTTGCGGATATGTTGATTCCGATTTTGCAGGTGATTTGGATAAGAGAAGGTCGACTTCAGGGTACGTCTTTACTCTTGCAGGTGGAGCTATCAGCTGGATGTAAAAGCTACAGAACATTGTTGCTTTATCCACTACTGAAGCAGAATACATTGCTGCTTCTCATGCTTGCAAAGAGGCGGTTTGGTTGAAAGGTTTGCTTGGTGAATTTGGTAGGTTGCAGGACAACATCAGGTTACTCTGTGATAGTCAAAGTGCAATACATTTGGCTAAGAATCCGGCCTATCATAGTAAATCAAAGCATATTCCAATTAAGTACCATTTTGTAAGACAGGTTATTACTGAAAGGGGAGTCTCTCTTGAAAAGGTGCATACAAAGGAAAACTGTGCAGACATGTTCACGAAACCAGTTTTGTTGGAGAAGCTGCGTTGGTGTTTGGCTTCTCTTGGCTTGTAGAAGAGATAAAATAATAATAACAGGGCATCAGGCTAATTGTTGTCAAGGTGGAGATTGTTGAGATTTTCTGTTCTAAATAAAATAGGAAAAATCTCAGTAGGTGACAAAAATTAGGGATTAGTTCCTAGATTAGCTCCAGTTTGTTGGGAGGGAGTTAATGCATCCTAAATTTGATTTGAGAGAATTTATGAGGCAGTTTGATTCTCTTGGCTATATAACAGGTATCCATACAGATTGTTTGCAATGTAGTGAGGGTGTGTGAATTATGTAATCTCCTGTTTGAATTAATAAGATTGCCAATGCCCTGTTGTGTGGACATAGCCCAGGAGGTTTGGGTGAACCACGGTAAAATCACTGTGTCTTTTTGTGCATGATTTATGTGCTGCGTATTTAATTGTTTTGTTGTGCATGATCTCCAACACTTGATGCCACTTTTTGCCCAAAAGTTCCAGATTTTGGTCTAGCCCAAATAACCAATAGAGAGGAAAGCCACATCTCTGTTGCTAATAAAGGAACATTGGGTTACGTTGCCCCAGAGATGTGGTATAGGCTGTATGGGGTTGTAACTGATAGATCTGATGTTTACAGTTATGGAATGTTGGTAATGGAGCTGGTGGGGGCGAGACAGAATATTGATTTTCACAATAAAGAGAGTGCATCAAGCAAATTCTTCTATCCAGAGTGGGCCTTCAAGCAAGTAGAGAAGGGTCAGTTTGAGAATTTGAGGAAAGGAAATATGTCAGAGGAAGAGCAGGGCATAGCAAAAAAGTTAAGTTTAGTTGGGCTGTGGTGCATACAGTTCAATGCAGCTGGTCGACCTCCTATGAGCAAGGTCATCCAAATGCTCGAAGGACGGGCCGACATTAGCACTCCTCCATATCCATTTCTGGTTGATCCACCTATGACAGCTATGCAACTCTCTGTCTCTGACCCGTCTTCTTCAATGATTACCACTCCATTTCCGTTGCCAATTGATCCTCCCATAACAACTATGCAACACCATGCCTCTGGCCCATCGTCTGCAGCAACTTATTCTCTTGAGATTGAAAAGAAAAATCCCTAAGAGTAGTCACGGTGCCCAATCCTCCATATAACGGAATATACATCACATATTATCCAAGAAAGAAAAAAAATAATGTAATAGGTTAATAGGTTCTTAGCTTCAAATGAGTACATGTTATAGTCCTTTTTTTTTTTCTAAATTGAGCTAATTCTATTTATGTAAATTTAATAGTACAAAACTGCCTCAGTTCCGCTGCGTTAGCTTGAAACTAGGCTTGAAAGTCAAGCATAATTCTGAAAATAAGCTGCCCATATAGGGAAACCAGCTTGGTAATAGCAGTCTCACCGCCCTTGTATAGGGAAACCGGTGGAATATTTATAATTGTTATGAGACAGTAACAAAAAGCTGGCACTATCATTAACGAAAACCAGTAGGCTGCTATGTATTGAAGAAGACTAGCATCTCTAAGAAAATAAACAAGTTCAAGGACCATACTGCGCCTTGTCATTGCTGAGTCAGTTGGAGTTGGCGAGAGAGGGCTGTTCGTCCTCTATTGGGCAACCGAAATCATCTGCAGGGTCTTCAGCTTCATCTTCCAAGTTGTGAGCCTCTGCGCCCTGTTCAACAGCTGCTTTCACCTGCAAGGAAGGGAGACCTGGGGGGGGATTGGCCATGATAGAAGGCTCGGCCAAGTCCTCTTGAGGCATTGCAGCAAAAGTGGACCGGGGCTCGACAAAGGTGGGATGAGGGTCGAGAGAAGCAGGAGTGGATTCAGACCAGGAAGGAGGGCTAAGAGTGGCATCCTCACGCAGAGTTATAGTGATAAAGGCGTTATGGATGGGCGATTGAAGGCACTTTCAAACCTCAACTCCGCTCTCTGAGTGGTCTAGCGAATGAAATGGCTGCCAGCGGGCTGAGGGGCGGAGGTGGAGAAGAGATGAGTAGCTACAGGCGGAGGGGGGGCAGGCGGACGACCAAGGGCAGGGTCGGAAGGAATTTCAGAGAAATGTCTGCTGGAGGAGGGGCGCTCCCCGACCGAGCTTCCGCGGGTGCCTCCGCGACGGCAGGTCATGCGCTGCCTGAGTCGAGGCATGGCGGGCTCTGCTTCGTGAGACTCGTGAGCCTGGAGAAGAGCCGATGCAGCGAATGAACCAGGAATAATCTGAGGCACCCCAGTATGATTCGGAGCAACAGTCGGGCTAGGAATGTGCTGAGGAGCAGTGGACACACCAGGGAAAAATTCACTGTTGGAGAAATGTGCATCAGGTAAAAACTCAATACAGCTGTAGAGCGAGCAGCGCCGACCTGTGACTGTGCGAGCGCTTGGCTCAGCACAGTGGACAGGCCACGCACCGCCCAAAGGAACCAGACAACCTCGCAGAGTTTCGGAGAGCTCGTCGAACATAGAACTGACTTCCATAATGCACATAACCGGCGGACCAGGGCAGTTGTATTGTCGTCGCGGGGGATAGTAAATGCCACCAGCAGGCGAAGTGAATGCAGAGTTAATGGAGCTGTGGAGGCCCATGTGGCCACCACGCGCTCTGTGCTTTGGGAAATGGCCAGGGCCAGGTGTCCCAATATATCTATCGACCATCCGCATCCGAAGTTATAATCCTTTTATTAATGTAGTGTTTTTCAATTTTAGAGGAGAAATTGTTATGTTATCAGCAACTCAATCAAAGTTATTTATTATTTGTTTGGAGGTTAAGATTGTTTTTATGGGATTAAATTTTATTTTATATTTTTAATATTTAATTTATATTAATGCAATCAAAGTTATTTATTATTTGTTTGGATGTTAAGATTGTTTTTATGGAATTAAATTTTATTTTATATTTTTAATATTTAATTTATATTAATGCAATCAAAGTTATTTATTATTTGTTTGGATGTTAAGATTGTTTTTATGGGATTAAATTTTATTTTATATTTCTAATATTTAATTTATATTAATAAAGATGTTAGGAATTTTTTTTTAATAATGTCCGTTATATTGATTGATTTATGTTTGTTTTAGTTGTTATGTTTAGTATTAAAATTTGGAAATGTATTAAATAATTTTTATTAATTTATTGTTTAAATGGTAAAGTTATATATATGTGTGTGTGAGAAATAACATGAATAAATGAATGGGTTTAATAGTTAAAAAATTGTGTTTCTTAGTGATAAAGATATAAAGTTCCTAAAACTAAATTGAATTTAGTAATTATATATGAGTTAGGCTTGTCATTTTAAAAATAACCAGTATAAATTCATCATAAACTATTTATTAAGGATTTACCAAATTTTGAGAGGATCAATTTTCTCAATATGCAAACATATTTTAGAGTTCTAAAGTTGAAAAAAAAATTGCACCTCAAGAGAATTAATGCCTCTTTAAAAATTGATCTATATTAGTTTTATATATACATATAGCATGTGTAATTTTTCATTGTTTAAATTGCATTTTTGAATGTATAAATGAAATTTACAAATACCTTGAAAATTTACTTGGGAACTTGGATTGTGTAAACTACAACACTTAAATTTGCAATTCCAACGCATCTTTGCTAGATTTTAGAGAAGAAATATTTTTAAAAAATGGGTCAAAATAATGAAATTACTTGAAATGCTTTAAAATATATATATATATATATATATATATATATATATATATATATATATATATATATATATATATATATATATATACCATGATGTCAAATATTCTTTTTTATTTATTTAACATATTTTTTTAATGCTTTTATAATTGTCATAAAAAACTGTGAGAGAGATATTTTATTCATAACTCACACTCAATAATTTTATTATTAATAATATTTTTAAATGTTACATATCAATTTTATATTAAGAATCAAATTAATCACATATTCCACCTCCTTTTATAAGTTATTTGTATTCCATCAAAAAAAGAAATCACATCACTCATAGTCATTTTACAAAATTATACAAGCCTCCTAGATTTATTGATTGGTATGTGATAAGACTAAGTTTCTATAGAAAACAAAAGTAGTAGCAATACATTAGACACCAAATAAGCAAAAGTCCAAAAAAAAACAAAAAACAAAAAAACCGACACAAGTAACGATATAAAGAATCTCAAGATGGCACAGGAGATCGGTCTTTCAAGCTCATACAAAGAGGCACTATAAGCTTGAATTCAAATTGAATCTATTTCTCCATATGTGCCAAGCGAGTTTCCAGTATGTCAAGATAATACTGCATTTTTGATTGGTTCTATTAAATGTCATTTAGGAATGAAATGATAACATTCTTGCACAAATGATTTTGTTTTAAGACTCCCGCTATAAAATGTTTAGCTTTTTATGAAGAGTAATAATTTTTTTGTATTGGTTTCTCTTTCTCCTAGCATGACTAAAGGTTTCTCTTTCTTAACGAAAATTCCTCTCTAACTACTAAATCTCTACCTATGTATCTAGTAGGGTCACTGAATGGTATGTATTTGCCACATCATGAGCCTATATCTCATTGTGTGGTCAACTATGTTGGCATTATAAAAATCATTGAGTCCTTTTAAATAAATAAAAATTCATTATATATATATATATCCATTTTTTAAAATTATGAAATTATAGTAATATATATTGGAATTAACTCCCAACCACTGCCATGAATAAAGACCGGTGGCAGCCCACAACTTCATTGAATGTTTGTGCAGAGAAGGACAAAGCTTCAGTCTTCAAACCTGAAGGCGTTCATGTAAAATCCAAAAAAAGGAGTACCTAGCCTTACCTCTGCATTTATTTCTTTAATCACTGCATTTACTTACCACGCGCGCAAATTTTTTGTTTTACCCCTTAAGCCTTTGGCTTAATGTTATTTCCCCGCCGATGCCATATCGGCAAAACCCACAACTTACCTTACCACATTTGCAAAACCTTGAAATCCTTTGTATTTTCGCCTATTCCTTTGTTATTCACACTTTGCACTTCCCGACGTTTATCATATCGCTGCTCGCACATCACAACTTTTATTGTTTAAACTTAAGCCCTTCACCAAAGTTAAAATTCCACCGATGCGATATCGGTAGGACCCACAATCCTCACCGTACTTCATTAGTTATAAGTCTTACCTTTTATGCTGCCCGCAGAGCACACTTCGCATGTTTTACGCTTTACCTTTTCGCCGCCCAGAAGCTATGTTATTTGCGTTGCAGTGCAATAGTGCTATCACACATCACAGTCGCAACATTTTAAGTTTACTTTCTACCGCCCACAAGTTGTTTGTTTTGCGATGCAATGTGCCACGTCACATCGCACATCGCAAAGTTTAAGTTTTCCCATATCGCACATATGTTAGATCTTAAAATCATCGGTATGCAATTTACGATAAAGCGTTGGATGTGATGTGGACTCAGAGCCGAAACATATAATTTTTGAAGTCTGCCAGTTTGTGTGTTTGAACATTGTTTCGTGTGTAAACAGCGAAAATAGAGTCGAGGATGATTTTTTTGTTGAACGTCTGATTCTGCATTGAATTGCTTTCAATGCTCAGGCTTCGGCCATTTGTATTAAAACCTATGTAATTTCATTTTGATAGTGTGATGGAATAGAAAACGAATTTCATTCCGTTCATGTGTGTTTTACGTTGTCTGTCTGTTTCTGTGAATTTGTTATTTCTCACATTATAGCATTCTTTGTGTTGTAAGGCGAAACACATTTCCTCTGTTTTTTTTTTATGTTTATCCAGAAATTCGAACATGGTATCAGAGCAGGTCTAGGCTCTCATTGAAAGAAAGAGCTCTCTTTATTGAAGAAGTTGTAAGATTGTTTTTTTGTAGAATCAGAAGTCTCCAACAGTGAGAAATCTTTTACAGCAATAAGAAAGTTTTAGTTTACACAGTCAAGATGGCAGCAACAGGAACGAGCCTGACAAATCCACAACTACCACATTTCAATGGTAAAAATTATGATTATTGGGCCATTACAATGAAGGCCATGTTTGCTTCACAAGATATTTGGGAGCTGGTGGAACATGGTTTCCAAGAACCAGCAGATGCAAAAGAACTTAATGCTTTGACACAAGCAGAAAGAGATTTGTTGAAATAGAATAGGAAAAAGGACTCCAAAGCCCTCTTCTATATCTTCCAAGCAGTACATGAGAGTATTTTTCCAAGGATTGCAGCAGCAATAAAGTCCAAGGAGGCATGGGATATCCTCCAGATAGCCTACCAAGGTATGGCAAAAGTAAAGACAACAAAACTTCAAATGTTGAGGAGAGATTTTGAAACTCTCTGCATGAAAGAATCTGATAACATAGAATCATTATTCACTCATTTGATTGAGTTGGTGACCCAGATAAGGTCTCTTGGAGAGACACTTGAAGAAAGGATAATAGTGGAGAAAATCCTAAGAAGCCTACCATCAAGGTCTAATGCCATAATAGTGGCCATAGAAGATACGAAGGATCTCTCACAATTTCCAGTGGATGAGCTTAATGAATCACTGATGTCTCATGAACATAGATTGAACAGAGCAAAAAACTCCTCATTGGAGCTTGCATTCAAGACACAAATGAATTTTGGTCGAGATAGAGGTTGAGGAAGATCAAAATACTAAGGAAGAGGAAGAAGCTTAACAGAGGTGGAAGAAGCAGCCCTACAAGCACAAGTGGAAGGGGCAGCAACCAGAACTCAAGCAAAG
The DNA here is from genome assembly GCA_034641835.2 of Pinus albicaulis. NCBI lineage: Eukaryota > Viridiplantae > Streptophyta > Pinopsida > Pinales > Pinaceae > Pinus > Pinus albicaulis. The sequence continues at coordinate 1,236,159,917 of CM076574.1, read as the reverse complement.
GCTCAATCCAGAATCAAGCACAAGGACAAAGGTATGATAAATCCCAAGTCGAATGCCATTATGTATGGGCATTATTCCAATGAATGTAGAAAGAAGCAAAATGACATGAGTAATAAAACTAGTGTAAATTTTACAAGAGAAAATCATAACCAAGGAAATGTGCTTTTAACTTGTAGTGTAGCACAAGAAAAACAAGAAGATGTATGGTTCTTAGATTCAAGTAGTAGTAACCATATGACTGGAAACATAGCAATGTTTGCAAATCTAGATGAGAATGTGAAATCTGAAGTGACAACGGGGACCGATAGTAAAGTATCTGTCATGTGGAAAGAAAGAGTAAGAATACTGATAAAGAAGGGAGAAGTGAAGTTTGTGCCAGATGTCTATTATGTACCTGGCCTGAAATGTAACCTTCTAAGCATTGGATAGCTCGTGAATAAGGGCTATAATGTTTTTTTTTTAAATGATATGTGTACAATCATGGACATACCTCCAAGTAAACGGGCCATTGCAGAAGTGCATATGACAAGAAATAGGATGTTTCCTCTCAAGTTCAAAATGGACTTGAAGGAAGGAGTTGTGGTAGCAGCATTCACACAAGAATTCTTTCAAGAAGAAATGAAAGATGAAAACTGGTTATGGCATCTAGTATTTGGACATCTAAATTTCGGAGGTTTGAACTTATTGCATAGAAAAGGGATGGTAAAGGGATTACCACTCATAGAGAAACCAGAGATGGAGAGTATATTCCTACGTTTCTGCAAGGAGCATGACATACACAAGCAGTTTACCACAAGGTATACACCACAAAAAAATGATGTTGCAGAAAGAAAGAATAAGACCATCATGGACATGGTCAGAAGTATGTTGAAGGCAAAGCATTTTTCAAATGAGTATTGGGCAGAAGTTGTCAATTGTGTAGCTTATATTTTAAATAGATGTCCAACCAAATTTGCTATGACCAGAGTTCCAGAAGAAGCATGGAGTGGAACAAAGCAGTTTGTCACTCACATGAGAGTATTTGGATGTGTGGCATATGCACATGTCTCGGATCAATTAAGGAAGAAGTTGGACAACAAGCAAGAGAAGTGTATCTTTGTTGGGTACAGTGATGAATCCAAGGCCTCCAAACTCTATAACCCATCAAACAAGAAAGTTATAATCAGTAGAGATGTTCATTTCATTGAAGAAGAAGCTTGGGATGGAATTTTAGAGAAGACGGTGAATGTGAAGACATGTATGTCTCACGAAGAGCAAGAGGAATTGACAGCAGCAAATAATTCCTCCATGATGGCTCCTCCTCCACCCAAACAAGCACAACAAACCACACCGCAAGCAAGCAATAGAATAGCCTTGAGAAATCAAGGAAGTGCTTCTCCAAGAACACTGCAGGGATCAATAACTCCCTCAAGTTCAAGTGAAACTCCAAGCCCATCTTCAGCAAATACAATAAGACCAAGATTCAAAAATTTAAGTTAAATTTATGAGCAAGAAGAAGCTGATAATAATGCTGGTCTGAATTCTTTATTTTCATTGTTTTGTCATGTTAATGACCCAATCCATTTTGAAGATGTTGTAAAATAAGAGAAGTGGATTGAAGCAATGAATGAAGAGATAAGTGCAATAGAAAGAAATGACACATGGGAGTTAGTGGACCTCCCACAAGTAAAAGAAGTCATTGGAGTGAAATGGGTCTATAAGACCAAAAGCAACACTGAAGGTGATCCAGGGTAAAATATTGATATCCTTAACCAAGACCTTTAACTTTGGCTGATGAATTAGAATTGCGTTATTTGAAGCATTAATGAACTTAAATGAACAACTGCATGTTGTGAAGAAGAGAAACGTAACATGTCAAGATCAATAATCATAAGAACACATTGTTTGATAACGCAGTTCGTCCAGGAGGGACTACATCTCCAGGCCTCAGAGTCAATATGGTGTAGGCCACTGCATTAAGTGTTGTAAGAAGAAGCTGTACGTAGATGTGTTTTCTCTGACATACAAGGAAAATTCCCTCGCATAGGAGTGGCTAGACCTCTCTACGAGATGTTCCACTACGAAACTCTCATTCACAACAAGGCTTCTATTAGTATGACAACATCTCACGCATAAAGACTATGAGTATCTGGCCAACATGGCAAACAAGGGATCTCAAACGACATACATGTGACAATGAGTATCCCGCCAACATGGCATCAAAGGGATCTCAAAAATAATACAAGTGAGACATGATAGAAACTACATCAATAACAAAACAAGATCCCACGACTCATACATCAACAAGGATCTAAACAACAATATGCATCTCATGGACAAAGAAGTACATGAAAGAAACACATCATATACCTCACGCTGAAGATGACTGAAGAATGATCTGCTTTGCAGCTAGATCTGAAATCACCATCACAATCATGGCGTCGAAAGGTGCGAAATCGACTACTCACTTGCTGAAAGCTAACACCTGCAACTTCACTTCAAAAAGTGACTGAAAAATAGAAAAATTAGATGAGAAATTTGAATATGCCATCAAATTCGTAGCATCAAGTAGTGCAGAAACGACTATCCATTTTCTAAATTCTGATGAAGTAAAGATCTGGGGAAAAAAGGAATCTTTTAGATTCCCCCTAGATTCCTCCACATAGCTGCTCCATGGGTGGACTAGAAATCTGCAACTCAAAAGGAGAATCTAATCTCGCCATTGTGTTACCTGTGAAAAACCATGAAAAATGAATGTAAAATTGACTATATTCTGACATGGAGAAAATTTACCTCCACGGGAAAATTTCAAGGCTCATGGTTCCGCTTACATAATTGTTGCTCCATGCTCGTGGTTCCACCTGAAAATTGCCTCGATCCACGTGCATTCTCATACTCTACCTTGGCCTGGGCGGACTTGTAAAATTTTGAGTTTAAATATTAAATTCTAGGTAGATTATTCAAAGAATAGGCTGATGGCCTAGTGGTAAAATGGAAAAATTAGTTTGAGGTTGAGGGATCAAATCCCGCCTCCCAAAGATCCGAACACTTTACATTAATTTTGGTTGGCGCATTTTCATTTTAGTGTCGGTTGGGCCCGCATTGGGCAACCCACCCAAAAACCCACCATACAACATTTATATTTTCATGGGGATATGGTTGGGGTGGCGGGGTTGACTACCGACCATCCCCCATATATATGTTTTATGTTGGACGGTTTGTACCGTGGGGTCTGGTGGGGGTTATGATGCACCGGCCCATATTTAATATGCATTTTGATATGGTGCGAGGAGGCCGGCAGGGGTCATGGCCCATTGGCCTTTTTTTAATTAATTTTTTGTTATTTAAAACAATAATAGCCATTTTCAAAAATTCTGAAAAATAGGTTGAAGGAGACAAATTAAGTGTCCGACAAATTCCACCGAAATCTGGCCAGAGCTTGATGGAATCTAGTAGCTAGAAAAGGTCAAATTTGTGCTTTCCTTAAGGCTACCTAGTCACCAAGTCAACCAAAAACTTTGACTGCTCCTAACTCCTCCATACGGATTCAGAATTGAGTGCCATTTGCGCCATTGGAATCAGAAAGACGAGATCTTCATCCTGAACCTAGTTTGAGAGCAATCTAAACACTTTGATTTTTTAGCCCTCTTTGTCTTGTTTATGTCTCTAGAGCCACTTGGATCAGAAGGCAAGGTAGAAAGGCATAATGCAAGACTCGTTGCCAAAGGCTACAAGCAACAATAAGGAAGATATTATGAGGAAACCTTTGCACCAGTTGCAAGGATGGAAACAGTGCAGACAATGTTGTCCATTGCAGCACATCAAAAGTGGAAAGTCTATCAAATGGACGTGAAGTCAACATTCTTTAATGGAGTGTTGAAAGAGGAGGTGTATGTTGAACAACCTCCTGGCTATGAGTTAGAAGGCCAAGAGCACAAAGTGTGAAAGTTGAAAAAAGCTCTTTATGGGCTTAAGCAAGGACTAAGAGCATGGTACAACAGGATTGATGCTTACCTGATAGAAAATGGGTTTGAAAAATGTGTGATGAACCCACACTCTACATTAAAGAAAATGATAGTAAAATCTTTATTGTTGTTTTATATGTAGATGATTTAATTTTTACAAGTAATGATGTTTCTCTCATTGCTAATTTTAAAGTAGTCATGAAAATGAATTTGAAATCACTGACTTGGGTTTATTGAGATATTTTTTGGGTATAGAAGTAAAGCAAAATGAAAAGGGAATTTTTATTTCCCAAGAAAAATATGTTGCAAAAGTTTTAAATAGGTTCAAAATGCAGAATAGCAAAGCAGCAACAACTCCAACTTTCATGGGGTTGAGGTTAAGCAAAAAAGATTGCAGCAAGAATGTCGATCTGACATTGTACAAGAGCATAGTTGGCAGTCTAATGTATTTGACTGCAACTAGGCCTGATATTATACATGCTTTAAGTCTAATATCGAGATTCATGGATATACCCAAGGGGACAAATTGGAAAGAAACTAAGAGAATACTAAGGTATGTAAATGGAACAAAGGAGTATGGTGTTCTATACTCCTCAACTGATAATTTTAAGTTGATTGGTTACACTAACAGTGATTGGGCTGGAAGTGTAGATGACAGAAAGAGAACATCTGGGTATGTGTTTCATTTGGGATCGGGAGCCATTTCATGGGATTCCAAAAAGCAACCATAGTTGCATTATCAACAACAGAAGCTGAATATTTAGCAGCAACCGCAGCGACCTGTCAAGAAGTTTGGATGAGAATGATGCTGAGAGATTTATGTCAAGAGCAAGACAAAGGAACCACAATTTATTGTGATAACAGCTCAGCAATAGTATTGTCAAAGAATTATGTTTTCCACAAGAGAACAAAGCATATTGAAGCAAAGTATCATTTTATAAGAGAACTAGTTAACAATGGTGAAATTAAAATATAAATCTTCCAGGAAATCACATAATAAATTTTTGGAACCAATGCGTTTCGAACTACCAACTGTAGTTCATCATCAGGATAATGAAAATTAGCTGATCTGACATATACATTTATACCATGAAGAGAGAAGCAACAATCACAACCCAAGAAAAGTCAAAAAGCTTAAAAATGGTCAAAAAATAAAAATAAAAATATAAAACAAACCAAAAGACCTTGAAAATACAGAAGTTAAAAATAGTCAACAATAAAACTATAAATAAAAATTTTACAGATAAAGGATTTAAACAAAAAACATTAAAACATTAATAAACAAGAGTTAAAATACAATTAAAAATAAAAGTACAACGACCAAAAAATAAGATTAAAATATAAAACTAAAATTATTCCAACCTTAAAAAGTTAAAAACTATCAACAATGAAAATATAAATAAAAATATATAAAAAAACCCGAAACATAACAAATATAAAATAATATAAAATCAAAACTAAAACAACACCCCATGAAACAAGTTGAAAAAATCAAAGTAAAAAAAATAATAATAATAAATAAATAAAATAAAATATAAATAAATAAATAAATAAATATAAATAAATAAAATAAAATATAAATAAATAAAAAAATAAATAAATAATAATATAAATAATATATATATATATATATATATATATATATATATATATATATATATATATAACTAAAAATATAAATAAATAAAATAAAATAAATGATTTTAATAAATAAATGAAAATATTAATAAATCAATAAATAAAATAAAATTAAAAGAATTAAATTAAGAATTAAATAAAATATATATCTATATATATATATATATATATATATATATATTTTATTTATTTATTAAATAAATATATAAATTATTATAAATAAAACTATAAAAAGAAAACTAAAATAAAATAATAGAATAATAATAATAAAACTAAAAAAGAAGAAGAAGAAGAAGGACCTTTACAGGGAGTGATGAGATGGAATCCAACAACTGCTAACTTTCCATCCGTCATCCCTATTCAACGTACAGGGTCTCTTCTTGTCACACCCCTACACCTCAGGTGTCTTCCAACCACGCTTGTAGGCAGGTGTGGCACTTTCGTACTTTTTCTTTTTCCAAATACTCAAGTACCCAGACTACACCTTTAGCAACATTCGTTAGTTATTATACAAATGTTCTTTCAATTATGCGGAATAAAACATAAACATCAATATCCAATCCACAAGAACGCCCATACATACAAGGGAGGGGCAACTCCCTGTTAAAATGAGTCCGCCCAGATAATATGTTTCATAAAAATATGAGTACAATGTCCAATCCAGCAGAAACCACTTCTACTCCTTGGCAAGGCAATTTTCCTTTTGACCAAGCTCTAAGGCTTGTCAACCATCAAAATATCCTAGAACAATCATTTACAATTAAAGGTTTTAACCTGCGGAATTTCCTGCACAAAGCTGCCCAAGTGCTGCCGGGTCACCCGGGTCACTCAACCGTTGCTCTGAATCAGTGCAGAGCGTTTCTTGAGAAAACCGTGTGTCCAAAACGTCTCCAACCTATGTAGTTAGATGTGCCCCGTCAATATGCACATTCGGCACTTTACGGCACTCAAATCCGACTCCCAACGCTCCCAGAATCGCGTTTTTACTGTTGGGCCATTCCGTTCGTAGGCACCCAGTCCGACCCAACTCGACCCGCCCGTCGTTCAGCTGCGCCCGACTCGACCCAACCTGACTTGCAGTGCGGCTGCAGTGGTCTGCGGTGCGACGCGTCCAACTGCGGCTCGACTCGACTCGACCTCCGTTCGTCGTCATTCTTCCACCAACGAGTTGTTGGCAACTCGTGGTGCTACCCTTGACCGTTCTTGTTGTTGTTTGTTCGTTGATCGCTTGACTCCACTCTACCAAATGCTCACCAATATATATGAATGCTCAAGTGGAGTGTGGGTCACTCGGTGGACTCGAGCTGACCCGCCGTTTGGTGTTCGCCCATGAAGTGTCGTGTCGGCCGCACCCAATACGTTGGCCGACCCACCAACTTGCCCGTCGACTTGGCTCGCCCAAGGGGCGCCTCTTGGTGATATAAACGCGTCTCTCCAATGTTGTGTTGGCCAAGTGCGACACGCCTCTCCTCCAACTCGCCCTCGTGATGTGCTTCCGCTACACACACGCGCCCGTGCCTTTTCGGTGTGGCGTTTCGCCCGTTCTGTCACACGGCGCCTGAACTCGTCCAAGCGCCCAACGAACGCACCCGTTACCCTGAACGCGCCCATGAAGTCGTGGGGCCTTACACTTCTCAATCTCAATCACCTCCCTAAATTTCCGGTGGTGGAAATGGTCAACCCTAGCAAGGACTCTAGCATCTTCAATGCAGATATGATGCTTCGTCTTCTCCGCACGTTCAGCTAGCGCTGAGGACTTGGTTCTACCAAGCCTAATATCTGCAGACTGTTCCTGGATCCTCTTATTAATTGATCGACCAGTTTCACCAACGTAAGGAGTCCCACAAGAGCACAGGATTAAATAAACATCCTTCATGCTTTTTGGGTCCAACTGGTCCTTAACTGACCTAAGGGAGCCCCGAATGGTGTTTAAAGGCTTAAAAGAAGACGAGATCTTATGCTTCCTTAAAATCCTAGCTATCTTGTCAGTAGTACCTTGAATAAAAGGTAAATGAACTCTCCCAACCTCATCATCCATTATCTTTTTCTGTCTAGGACCTTTGCTCGCATTCATAAAAGCCTTCAAACCTTATCTTCTGCTATATCCATTTTCTTCAAAGACCTTGAGGATATGGGCTTTCTCTTCATCTAAATGATCATCATCAGAAATTCTAAGAGCTCTCGTAGCTAAAGTATTCAGAACTCCAAGTTTCTGAGCTGGAAAATGATGAGAACCAGAATGCAAATATTGCTCCGTGTGCATCTTTTTCCGAAAAAACAAGGTGAGAGAAAGAGCCATTATTATTCTTAGAGATGAGAAAATCCAGGAAAGGAAGGCTCCCATCAGTCTCAGTTTCCATTGTGAATTTGATGGAGTCAGATTGATTATTCAGATGGTTATGAAAAGCCTCCAATTCTTGACGTCCATGAGACCAATTGATGAAAGTGTCATCAACAAATTGCTTCCATACCTTGGGTTTTAAGGGAGCAGACGCCAAAGCTCTAGATTCAAAATATTCCATAAATAGGTTGGCCACCATAGGCGAGAGCGGGGAGCCCATGGCGACACCACAGGTTTGCTCATAAAATTCTCCTTCAAAACTAAAAAAGGTAGAAGTGAGGCAAATTTCCACCAACTTAGCAGTATCAGGATTAGTGATACGCCTGATAACTTCTACTGCCTCCATGATAGGAATATTTGTATAGAGAGAAATAACATCAAAACTAACCATAGAGTCATCAGGTTCATAAACCCAGCTTTTTAACTCATGAACAAAAGAAGCAGAATCTTTCACGAAAGAATCTGTCTGACCAGCAAGAGGCTTTAGCTTTTGGGCCAAATACTTGGCAAGGAGATAAGTGGGCCCACCAATAGTATTAACAATGGGTCTAAGAGGAACACCCTCTTTATGAATCTTCGGGAGCCCATAAATCCTTGGGGTGACAGGATTGCTTTCAATGAGTTTCGAGCTCATAGAACCCACAGTGCAGCTCAATTTAATAGCATTGGCCACCAACTTCGAGAATTTATTAATAGGGTTCTTAAAGAGCTTCTTATAACTCCAACTATTACAAAGATGGTCAAGCATCTTTGCTTTATAATCCTCCTTGTTTAAGATTACAATAGCGCCACCCTTATTAGCCTTGAGGACAACAATATCAGGGTTTTGATTAAGGGTCTTAAGAGCCAAAAATTCAGATTTGCTAACATTGCTCCTCGGAGGTTTAGCTTTCCTTAGAGCAACGACGCAATCCTGTCTAATGACATCTTGCAAGTTTTCGGATAAATCTTTAATACCATATTCAATATTACAAATAATATCATCACGAGGAATCCTCTTAGGAGCAAGAGCGAAATTAAGACCCTTACTTAATAAAGAAAAAACAGATGAATCAAAAGAGAACCTAGAGAGATTAATAACTCTTTTATTATTATTATTATTATTACCTATATAATTATTATTATTAATGTTAATACTAGTAATAATATTACTATTATTATTATTAACGTCATTAATGTTAATGTCCAAATTATTTTTAGAACCATAATTATTACTATTAATGTTATTATTATTATTACTATAATCACTAATGCTCATATTATCATTACAAACATTGCTAATATTGTTATTGATGATGTTATTATCCTTGTTAATATTCTTATTAGAATTAATAATATTATTATTAATGATCATGGTGAAATTGTTTTGCAGCATTGCAGGTCAAAGAAATAGTTTGTTGATATTCTCACAAAGCCATTGGGACAAAAGAGTTTTGTTTATCTCAGACAGTGTCTGGGAATGACTGATGGCAACAATTTTGATTAAGGGGGAGTGTTGGAATTAACTCCCAACCACTGCCATAACTAAAGATCGGTAGTAACCCACAACTTCATTGAATGTTTGTGCAGAGAAGGACGAAGCTTCAGTGTTCAAACCTGAAGGCGTTCACGCAAAATCCAAACAAAAGAGTACTTGGCCTAACCTCTGCATTTATTTCTTTAACCACCACAGTTATGCGCCCGCAACTTTTTTGTTTTACCCTTTAAGCCTTTGGTTGAAAGTTATTTCCCTGCCGATGCGATATCAGCGGGACCCACCACTTACCTTACCACATTTGCAAAACCTTGAAATCCTTTGTATTTCCACCTATTCCTTTGTTATTCGCACTTCAAACTTCCCGACGTTTACTGCATCGCCTCCCACACATCGCAACTTTTATTGTTTAAACTTAAGCCCTTCACTAAAGTTAAAATTCCGCCGATGCGATATCAGCGGGACCCATAATCCTCACTGCACTTCGCAAGTTATAAGTCTTACCTTTTATGCCGCCCGCAGAGCGCACTTCGCAAGTTATAAGTCTTACCTTTTATGCTGTCCAAAGAGTGCACTTCGCAAGTTTTACACTTTACCTTTCCGCTGCCCACAAGCTATGTTATTTGTGTTGCGATGCGATAATGCTACCACACATCGCAATCACAATATTTTAAGTTTACCTTCCACCGCCCGCAAGTTGTTTGTTTTGCGATGCGATGTGCTACGTCACATCACACATCGCAAAGTTTAACTTTTCCCATATCGCGCATATGTTAAATCTTAAAATCATCGGTATGTGATTTGCGATAAAGCGCCGGATGCGATGTGGACTCAAAGCCGAAACAAATAAGTTTTCAAGTCCGCCAGTTTGTATGTTTGAACATTGTTTCGTGTGTAATCAACAAAAACAGAGTCAACAACGATTTTGTTATTGAACGTTTGATTCTGCATTGATTTGCTTTCAATGCTCAGGCTTCGGCCATTTGTATTAAAACCTATGTAATTTCATTTTGATAGTGTGATGGAATAGAAAACGAATCGCGTTCCGCTCCTATGTGTTTTAGGTTATCTATGAATTTATTATTTCTCACATTATAGCATTCTCTGTGTTATAAAGAGAAACGCATTTCTTCTGTTATTCTTTATGTTTATTCAAAAATTCCAACAATATATATATCCATTTTTTTAAATTATGAAATTATAGTATTCAAAAAAATCAGCCAAATTGATCAAATTCAACGTGGGGTAATGTAAAGAAAAACAATCATCCAAACCAATCAAGTGAGAATATCATCCAAACCAATCACGTGAGAGGAAGAAGCAATCCAAATCAATCATGCTAAGTTCATATGGAAGAGTAGGAAGACCAATCTGGCCAAATCAATGGAAGAGTGAGAAGACCAATAAATCGAAATCAATCATACTTCATGTATGTAAAAAACAAATCAAGCGAAATCTATATCTTTCAGTGCACGTGGAGGAGTGAGAAGAACGATAAACCCAAATTAGTCATCTTTCAGTTCACATGGAGGAGTGAGAGTATGTATGGGTTAAAAATACATTCCATGTCCATCCGTTTCTCAAGTGGCCTCCATAGACTTCGTCTCAATCATCCATCGGATTTTCAAACCGCCTTTCTAGACTTCAAGTCAAGACCATCGATCGTATTTTCCATTACCGTTTTCCATGCACTATTACCGTCTCACACCATTCTTAAAGTATCTCAAACCGCCTTTCTAGACTTCAAGTCAAGACCATCGATCGTATTTTCCATTACCGTTTTCCATGCACTATTACCGTCTCACACCATTCTTAAAGTATCTTTTGCAATTCTCTCTGCACAGCAATATGATCATCTTCACTCCTATCATTCCAGAACTCTCTCTGCAAAAATGAGCTCTGGCCGCGGTTTCGTCATACCTCTGATCATTATTATTGCTACGGTTTTTGTACTGTGGTTTAAGGGCATCATCCCCTATCTTAACAATGATGAAGAGCATTATCCATCTTATAAAGACTGCGCTCCTTCTCATTGTGGACATTCGACCATCCGATATCCTTTCGGAAATTGTGGCTATGCACCTACTCAGTGCTTAGACAATCACACCCTTCATATTAACTTGTTACGCCGATAGGCGTATCCCCCTATCGGAGGTAGGCTCTTTTGTGATTAGGCTAATTAATCTTTTCGATCTGATGGTCTAGATTGAAAGATGCCGGTATATTCTGGTCATCGCCACTCAATCCATGGATGAAATCTACCCCACTAACTTCCTTGCATATCTAAATCACGTGTTTAAACCGTACTTAAATTATTTTTTTACAAATCTTGATTAAAAATTTACTGTGCCATTTGTTGACCGCCACCTATCAAATTAGGGTGAAATCTAAAAATATACTGATACCATGGGATACCATGTGGCAAACATGGGATACCATGTGGCTGGGGCCATTATGAGTGATGGTTCAAATTCTCAACGAATGCGTGATGGTTTTAACTATAGTGAAGGGAACGATTTCTTAACCCTATCAAATTACGGTGAACTAGAAGATGAATGTGAGTGGAATGGAGTAAGATTTAGTATGATGGGCCACGCGTAAGTGTTATGGAATGTGGGTGAGAGTGGGCAAGTTTGCAACCGTTTATGCCAGATGTATGCCAGATGGTTTTGGAGGCATTCTGCTCGATTGCCCAGTCGGAATTGATGGAGATCGTCTTCTCTCTGTTGTCTGTTTAATTTCATAGAAGAAGATCCGGCGAGGCTGCGGAACGTTTGTTAATTCTTAATCTGAAGTTATAGCAATATGGGTTCAATTATCTTACCAGATGGCTTGCATTTCAGCAGATGATGATGAAACTTGTGGCAGAGATAAAACGGATGAACGAGGAGAATCATAATCTCGACTCTATGTTGAACCACATGATTTCTAACTATGAGGACTTGGAGAAACATATTAGGTCTTTGGTGCAAGAGAAGCAACAGTTTATGGCAGTTGATCCAATCCAGGTATTTATAGTTTTGGAAAGTTAGTTTGGCCTTGCCATTCCAGCAATTCATGAATCTCAGAAGTTCTTTCCTAATGCTTTTTTCTTCTAATTTTATAGATAATTAATCCACATCAAAAAAGCGAAGACAATTTCAATTTGAGATTAATGTCTGCAAGATCTGCTGAAATCGACTCTAGCGGTGTAGTTTCACACCATTCTTATCATTCTTTGGATTATCATGATCGAGTTCGGGAAATCGAGGGAAAGAAACCCAAGTTTTTGGATGATATGCAGCTCCCTTCAAAGAAAAGGAAGGCAAATTACGTCCATTTTGACAAGAGTCATAATGGGGCGATTATAAATTCCTCCATGAGTGAGATCACTACTGTTGTTTCGCACCAATCTTATCATTCTTCAGATTTCCATAAACCAATTTGGGAAATGGAGGGGAAGAACCCCAAATTTATGGACGATATGCAGCTTCCTTCAAAGGAAAGGAAGATAAATTACGTTCAGCTGGACCAGATCCAAAATGGGATGATTGATTGGCCTATGGATAATGCCCTAATTTGTGACGAGGCGCAAAAAAAAAGCATAGCGGGCTGAACAAGGGATCCATCGATCACAAAGCGGCCGCACCGAAAAGAATTGTATCCGTGCGGGCAAGAACCAACGCATCCGTGGTAATTATAATAGAATTCTTGCTTTTCTAATATGTAGAATTTATGTGAATGAAACCCTAACCCATTCAAATTAGCAAAGCTTAGCAATTTCATGATTGACAATACTAGAGTTTCTATAGGTTTGTATTAATATCCATATTCAATGCACCTCGTATGCACTGTTACTCACACACGAAAAGATCAGTTATTCCCAATGGAAGGTAGCAAGAAACCCTGGTCTTCACAATGTAGGCATAGGTTGTCTGATTTTTTTTTTCAGAAAGATCATAGGTTCTCTAATTTATGAGTAAATTCCAGCAAACGATACTTAGTTTATAAGAATAAATTCTGATTTGGGTGTTTGATCAAATAAAAGGAGCATTGTTATCCTCCACTGCTGCCTAACCTACAGCTAATTAAAAAGAGTCAGAACCGATGCTCCAATTTTATACATGATAAGAGTATAAAATGGCATTATGATGCTCCACGGCAACCTAACCTCTAGCTACCTAAAAAGAGTCTGAACCGATGCTCCTATTTTATACATGATAGAGTTTAAAATGGCATTGTTATACTGAGATTTTCCAGCCAAAGTCATCAGTTCTCGCTATGATTTTCCAAACAAAGTACTCGTCGATTTTTCTGTTTGAACCAATTAGTATATTTCTACTATTTTCTATCTAATATTTGAGAAAATAAAAATAAAAAATATTTGTAATCCTCAGATAAGGTATTATAAACAATCTCCTCTTCTTATCATTGTCTAATAATCCACGACACAGATTTAATAAATGCCGATATTGTTTAATGCTCAAAGGTATTATAAACAATCTCTTCAAACAATCTCTTCTTCTTATCATTGTCTAATGATCCATGCCATAGATTTAATAAATGGCTATATTGTTTAATGTTCTTTTTTCTGATTTTGTGCTCCTATGACTACGGATAGGGTTTTAACTATATTGATATTCTTCACCGCGTTTAGTGGTCAAGAATAAGTAGGCTTAATTGTGTCTCTAGATTTGCAGTCATATTATACTGAATTTTTAAAATGAAGCTAAGGCTGCCAGGGAGCTGGAAGTAACCAATAGTGGAATCCAGACGACGCAGCATGATATGAATGTGGTTTGCAAATCGACTTTTGTGACCATACCAGAAATTCTAAATAAATATTATTCGTTAGGATGATAAAATTGGTGTTTTCAATTTGGTTTATAATTTTCATGAAATATCTTTATTGTGCTACTTGGTAGTTTAATTTATCCCTGATTTTCTTTTTACTGTGAAGAAGCATTACGGATAGCTAAATACAAATATAGATGTAAATGTATCCTTGCATGTTTTTCTTTTTCTTATAATTTATATTAAATTTTCTTATAAATTCTCATGATCATCTCACAGTAACTGCTACTCTCTCCCACGACCTTCTGAGAAAATCTAGCTCGTGTATCTGTCCTACACCACAACACTTCAAATCATATTCGGCGTCCTCTTTTTCCATTGTGATTGTGGTGATGTGAAACCAAATTAGAACGACCAGGTTACTGCAAAAAAATTATTTTTAATTTTTTTATATAAGACTAAATAAATTAAATTTTTGAATTTTGGTGAAAACATTGTTGTAATGAAGTCAAAATATTTAAATTATATATAATTATTTTTATTTTAATAAATATTATTTTTAATATAAAACTGGAAAATTTAAATTGTAACTCATTTTATTTTTAATTAAAAAATTCAAATAAATATATTAAATTATATATTTTTAAATAAATATTGTTTTTTTTCAAATAAATAAGTATTTTCTTAAAATAAATGCTTCACAATTTCTATCATCTCCACTCCTCAAGGACAATGCAATTTTCTATCATCTTCAGTGTTGGAGGTTGTTGGGGCAAGGTCTCAACAAGTTCTCAAATAAATAGTTGCTGATTATTTGACCTCTTTCTCATTTTGAGAAAGATAATAAAAATGAAAAAGGTTGATTAGATTTTGGGTTGATTAGGTTTTGAGTTGGATTTTCAATTTAATTCATTTTCTTCTATTTTTAATTTTATATACTATTTTTTTTTTTTTTTAAATATAATTTTTGTTTTCGTTTTTACCCAATTCTTATGAATAAAAGAACTTTTTAATAGATGATATAAATATTGAATTTAGTTTTACTTAAAATGATGTAAAATAAAATAATAATTAGTTGATTAATGACAATATTTTTTAAACTTAATTTGTTAAACAATTTTATCATATTTTAAGCAAAATAGTAATTAGTGGGTTAATCACAATACTTTTTAAATTTAACTTGTTAAACAACCTTATGATCATGACTTTCCAGTATATAAGTTTGTTAGATGTGGATATGGATATTCAAATGTTGAAGTCATGGTTGGTCCATGTCTCTACCATGTTAGTTTATGAGATCACAGACTTATAGATAAAAAAAGCTAAAAGTTAAGTGTCCTCTTGTCCATTTTTCTTAAATTTATAGTATTCTTTGAATTGTCTTGAAATATTTTCTATAGTTGGATTAAATTACAAGGAAATAGAATAAATAGTGTCATTGGTTGGAGCCATTATGACCTACTTTGATTTGTTCTCTGAGTTATGGAACCAATGACAATATCCATAGCTTAATAGTGTACTTATAAATTGTATGCTTAATAGTGTACTTTTGAGTTGTATATTTATTCCATAAATATGAAGGTCCCCTAAATTGCTTGTATTATTGAGGTATACAAAGTATTTGAGAAGTTATATAATGCCTTTGTTGTCATTTATGAATTATGAGTTATGGAACTAGTAACTTTGCCTTGATAGTATATTTTTAGTTACTATATTTGTTGTATTAGATTTGATTTGAAATAAGTTTTTTTTTTAAACTAAAGTGCTTATGTAAAAGGTTGGTTTGATAAAATAATATTTTTTCATAACACATCAATTACCCATTTCAAAAGAAACTATTTTGTTAACGAACTCATATACTTACATATTATAAATTTAAGAAAAAAAATATATTAATTCCTCAATTTATTAACTCATATACCTATATATATATATATATATATATATTAATTCGTCAATTTATTAGAAAAATTAAAGTACAATTTTTCAATTTAAAAATCTTACGAACTTCTCTTTGTACTTTTGAACTAATTACTACTTTACAATAAATTCGAGGTTATGGAGGTATGTGTTCTTTGACTGAGCATGATAAAGACCGATTGAGCCGACACACCGAAATGAAAGCAACACCACCATGGAGCCCCCCGAGCCGATGCCACAGACACACCCAAAAAATGAAGAAAGATGAGAGAAAAACATAACTACAGCTAGATCAGCAAAACCATATAACTCATGTTTTCAAGTCCAGTATGTTCTAACCGATTCAATGCTCCTGTAGCCATGTTACCGACATCAAGAGAAAATGATTTTATTTTGTGTTGTTTATTGATTTAATAAGAATAGTTTGGATTGTAGTTTTTGTTTAAATTTGGTAGTTAGAGTGTGAATTGCATTTTTAATAGTGAAAATAAATTCAACACTACCAAAGATCTCTAAAGTACCAAAAATATTGAAATTTAATAACCTTAAACAAATTTTTCAAAAATCATTACCTGAATTTTTCAAAATCTTACTAAAACCATTACCATTACCATTGCCACATTACCATAAATATAAATATACATACATATAAATATATAAATATATAATTCATACATATAAATATATAATTCAATCCACCAAATGTTGAAACACGTACGTCTATTTACGAAATATGGTTTTTAAATTTGATTTTTTAAATTATTAAATTGAAATAATTTAATTATAAAATAGTATGCAAATCACCAAATTATTGATATAATTGTGTGATGAATTGTATTATTAAATTAAAAAATATTAAATTGATTGCGTTAAGAAATATTATATAATCAATAAGAAATTCCTTTGGTTTATAATATTAAACCCTTGAGTTTATTACTTCTTTTGGTTTATAATATAAATAGTCGATCAATGTCATCCATGATCAAATGTCACATTCTGACAAACATTGTCTCAATATGAAAATCACCCATGGCCAACCATGGTCATAGTTGGTCGAACGTCACATTCTGACAACAATTTTCTCAATGTTTAAATCAATTCCCTTGGGTTCACCAATTCCTTTGGTTTATAATTTGTTGGGTAATGGTTTCCCTTGGGTTCACCAATTCTTTTGGTTTATAATATTAAACCCTTGGGTTTATGTCATCCACGATCAAATGTCACATTCTGAAAATCATTGTCTTAATATGAATATCACCCATGGCCAACCATGGTCATAGTTGGTCGAACGTCGCATTGTGACAACAATTGTCTCAATATTTAAATCAATTCCCTTGGGTTCACCAATTCCTTTGATTTATAATATTAAACCTTTGGGGTTATTAGTTCTTTTGGTTTATAATATGAATAATCGATCAATGTCATCCATGATCAAATGTTGCATTGTGAGAACAATTGTCTCAATGTTTAAATCAATCCCCTTGGGTTCACCAATTCCTTTGGTTTATAATATTAAACCCTTGGGTTTATTAGTTCTTTTGGTTTATAATATGAATAATCGATCAATGTCATCCATGATCAAATGTCACATTCCGACAAATATTGTCTCAATATGAAAATCACCCATGGCCAACCATGGTCATAGTTGGTCCAACGTCGCATTGTGACAACAATTGTCTCAATGTTTAAATCAATTCCCTTGGGTTCACCAATTCCTTTGGTTTATAATATTAAAACCTTGGGTTTATTAGTTTTTTTGGTTTATAATATGAATAATCGATCAATGTCATCCATGATCAAATGTCACATTCTGACAAACATTGTCTCAATATGAAAATCAACCATGGCCAACCATGGTCATACTTGGCCCAACGTCGCATTGCGACAACAATTGTCTCAATGTTTAAATCAATTCCCTTGGGTTCACCAATTCCTTTGGTTTATAATTTTTTGGGTAATGATTTTCCCTTGGGTTCACCACTTGCTTTGGTTAATAATATTAAACCCTTGGGTTTATTAGTTTTTTTGGTTTATAATATGAATAATCGATCAATGTCATCCATGATCAAATGACACATTATGAGAAACATTGTCTCAATATGAAAATCACCCATGGCCAACCATGGTCATAGTTCGTCGAATGTCGCATTGTGACAAAAATTGTCTCAATGCTTAAATCAATTCCCTTGGGTTCACCAATTCCTTTGGTTTATAATTTGTTGGGTAATGGTTTTCCCTTGGGTTCACCAATTCCTTTGGTTTATAATATTAAACCCTTGTGTTTATTAGTTCTTTTGGTTTATAATATAAATAATCGATCAATGTCATCCATGTTTAAATCAATTCCCTTGGGTTCACCAATTCCTTTGTTTTATAATTTGTTGGGTAATGGTTTTCCCTTGGGTTCACCAATTCTTTTGGTTTATAATATTAAACCCTTGGGTTTATGTCATCCATGATCAAATGTCATATTCTGACAAACATTGTCTCAATATGAATATCACCCATGGCCAACCATGGTCATAGTTGGTCGAACGTCGCATTGTGACAACAATTGTCTCAATGTTTAAATCAATTTCCTTGGGTTCACCAATTCCTTTGGTTTATAATTTGTTGGGTAATGGTTTTCCCTTGGGTTCACCAATTCTTTTGGTTTATAATATTAAACCCTTGGGTTTATGTCATCCACGATCAAATGTCACATTCTGACAAACATTGTCTCAATATGAATATCACCCATGGCCAACCATGGTCATGGTTGGTCGAACGTCGCATTGTGACAACAATTGTCTTAATATTTAAATCAATTCCCTTGGTTTATTACTCTCTTGAGTTTAAAATACTAATTCTGAGGGTTTGTTAATTTCTTAGATTTTTTAGTTTAAAATATTAATTCTTAGGGTTTATTAATCTTTGTTGTTTATAATATTCATCCATTAGGTTTATGATATTTATCCCTTGGGTTCACTTTTTCCTCTGCTTTATAACATTAAACCCTTGGGTCTATTAGTTCTTTTGGTTTATAATGTTAATAATCTTGTTGGTTTATTAATATCTTATGTTTAAAATATTGATTCTTATGGATTGTTAATTTATTAGGTTTTTTAGTTTAAAATATCAATTCTTACGGTTTATTAATCTCTTGTGTTTTTAATATTGATCCCTTATGTTTATAATATTTATCCCTTGGGTTCACCAATTCCTATGGTTTATAATATTTAAACTTTTGGTTAATATTAATAATATTATAATATTACTAATAATCATTTTAAATAAATATTCAAATGTTTATTAATAATGATTATTTGTAATATTATAATATTATTAATATATGTTATTAATAAATATTCAAATATTTATTATTAATGTTTATTATTAATATTATAATATTATTAATATATATTATTAATAATATTTTAATATTTTAATATTTATTTAGTAATATTAATAATATTATAATATTACTAATAATCATTATAAATAAATATTCAAATATTTATAAATAATGATTATTAGTAATATTATAATATTATTAATATATATTATTAATAATATAACCAACTATAATATAATATATATTATTAATATATTAATATATTATTAGTTCTTTTGGTTTATTAATAATATAACCATCTATGATATTAATATATAAATAAATATTAAATTATTATATATTATTAATATTATTTTTATATTAATATATATTATATATATTTCAAGTTTATTTATACTATGTATATAGTTAATACTTTTAATATATTAATAAATATTTTTAATATATATTATTAATACTTATTATAATATTATTAATACATATATAATATTTTTGTGATTTTAATCATAATTAATATACTTAATATATTGATATTCTTATTAATATATAATATATATATTTCAAGTTAATATAATAAATTTATTATATATAATATTTATTTATTGATATATAAATTAATGTGATGGGTAGTGGATATAGGCCTATTGGCATATATCAACCACATTGGTAAATGTGGTTGTAAATCTATTTTATATACGCCTATTGGCGTATATCAACCACATTAGTTTTTACTACTGTGGTTGTGGCAGTAAGAAAGACATATCAGTGTATTCGACGGGAGAGTAATTGGAAATATCACGGAATCGTCCTACTATACTCGAACCCTCCAAATCGCCCAAAACATAGGCGATTCGTCCTTCGATTCGTACTTCGATTCCTCATTCTTCGGCGATTACTGAGTGTTCAACCTTTCTGAGGGATACATGATGGGAACAATTCTTAACTGTTCATATCAAATCCCGCACATCAGTAAGAACCTCACGCTGCTGGATTGGGCAGAAACCGAGAGCCACTGGTTCTTCTATAATGGTTCAAAATATGATTCCTTTATTATAGACAGCCTCGAGTCCAGTTCTTGCACTTCCTATTCTGTAGTCGTTCCAACGGATAGGAACTACAATATTAGCGCTGATAAGAATTTGCAGCAATTAAAGCAAAGACGATTCCAAATTACATGGAGTATACCGGATCCTTGTCTTTCGTGTAATGCCTCTGGAGGAAGTTGTTATCATCATAACACATATGGAGTAACAATTGACAATTTCGATATTGGTGATTACTGCATTTGCCGTCATGGTTTGTACCTCAGTAATTGCTCTGAAGGTGAGGATCTCCCCAACCTGTTTTTTTGACCACATCCTTCTTACGTTTCCTTCTCTTACTCTGCTGTTTCCGTTTCCTTCCCCTGCAGGCCATCACTGTTTAGGTCAAGTCCTATCCGTACGAGTTACGGCAGGTAAATCTCTTACCTTATACTACTGCGTATCTATATACTCTAATTTTGCAACATTATTTCCATAGGCAGGTAAATTTCTCACCTTTAAAACCGATCCATTCCTTACTCTTGCTTACTCCTTTAATTTTTGAACATTCTTTCCAGGGATTTTTTTGGGAGTGTGTTTTATGTTCAGCATAGTAGTCGTTTCTTGCATAGTCGTCCATCGGCAATTTTGTTGTACAGGGACTGCCACCGAGGAGCAGAGCATGCGGGCGTTTACGGACCCCGTCGCCTCTGGAACCCCCTCTGTTGAAATTTTTTTAAATTATTATTCCTCACAAGTGTCCACCAGGTATTCTTATGCTCAGATTATGACTTACACAAACAACTTGGCGGAAAAGCTTGGTAAAGGAGGTTTTGGAACAGTTTATAAAGGACAACTTCCAACTGGACGCCAGATAGCTGTGAAGATTTTGGATGAAGCGAAACAGAGTGAACAGCAGTTCATAACCGAAGTGGCAACAGTGGGGACGACCTGTCATGTTAACCTGGTGCGCCTCTTGGGTTATTGTTCCCAGGGATCCGTCAAAGCTTTGGTGTATGAATATATGGTGAATGGTTCTCTTGACAAATACATCCACGGAGGCAGTCATGACGAATTGAGCTGGAAACAACTATATTCAATTGCACTTGGCACAGCTCGCGGTATTGCATACCTACATGATGAGTGCAGAAATCGTGTT
Organism: Pinus albicaulis; assembly: GCA_034641835.2. NCBI lineage: Eukaryota > Viridiplantae > Streptophyta > Pinopsida > Pinales > Pinaceae > Pinus > Pinus albicaulis. Next base: position 1,236,138,312 of record CM076574.1, on the reverse strand, counting down.
TTACATTTTGATATAAAGCCTCACAATGTTCTGCTTGATGCCACTTTTTGCCCAAAAGTTGCAGATTTTGGTCTAGCCCAAATAACTAATAGAGACGAAAGCCACATCTCTGTTGCAAATAGAGGAACACTGGGTTACGCTGCCCCAGAGATGTGGTCTAGAATGCATGGAGTCGTCAGTGATAGATCTGATGTTTATAGTTACGGTATTTTGGTGATGGAAATGGTGGGAGCGAGACAGAACATTGATTTTTACAATAAGGAAAGTAGATCGAGCAAATTCTTGTATACAGAGTGGGCTTTCAAGCAAGTGGAGAATGGTCAGTTTGAGAATTTGAGAAAAGGAAACATGTCAGAGGAAGAGCTGGGCATTGCCAAAAGGTTAAGTTTAGTTGGACTGTGGTGCATACAGTTCAATGCATCTCGTCGTCCCCCGATGAGCAAAATCATCAGAATGTTGGAAGGAGAGGACAACATCACCACTCCTCCATGTCCATTCCCCGTTGATCCACAGCATATGCCACAGTACTCTGTCTCTGACCCATCTTCTTCAACTCCTCCAATTGATCCACTAATGACACATATGCCACACTCTGCCTCTGACCCATCTTCTTCAACTCCTCCAATTGATCCACTGATCACACATATGCCACACTCTGCCTCTCCCCCGTCTTCTTCGACTACTACCAACCCATTTCCATTCCCCGTGACGACCATGCAACACGATGCATCTGACCCATCTTCTTCAACAACTTATTCTCTGGAGGTTGAAAATAAAAATCCCAAAAGAACTCACGTTACCTAAACCTGAAACCTACCGATAATGTAATATATATCATAGTATCCAGGAAAAATAAATAAAATTGTGTGGATCAGTTTTCAAATGATTCTGTCTGGATCAGTTTTCAAATGATTCTCTTGGGTATCAGTTTTCAAATTGTCTGACTGCGTTTTTCAAGTTATCCGCTTCAAATGGAATAGTTGTATTATTGTAGCGTTTTTCAATTTTAGAGAGATTGTTATGTTATCATTTTTCATTCAATTAAAGTTATTTATTCGGATATAAGAGTTGAATACAAAATAAAATTAAGTTTTTATTTTATTCTTTAATATTTAATTGAATGGATAAATGATGCAGCTTGTCTTAATCTTTTATCCGCTTGCATTTATCAATCTTTTATCCGCTTGCATTTATCTTTTTGTTTTACACTAGGCATGTTTTTATAAAGTAATGTTTCATGGTTACTGTTGGCATGTGACAATAATGAGCTTAAGTAGAACTCAGGAACTTAACTAAGGGACAAGCTAGATGACCAAATGTAAAGGGTTAGCGGCAAAGCTCGCTTAAACCTTTGGTGCATCCTCCACATGGGCCATACACCGCGCCCATGTATAGCAGCGACGCCACCCACACATAGCTCGCAATTGACCGTTCTAATGGCACTCGAAAAGACGGAGAGCGGCAATACCAACCCGCTAGAGGTGATGACGTTAGCATCCCCGCGAACCAATCAGAGGAGATCCAGGGGGCAAGACGCGGGCCTGTCCTAGACATTTCGACCCAACGAAATATGCCGGGGCTTGCCTTCGCAACTGACCGAGGTAAGTCAAGGTAAGGTAAGTTTGGTACAAGGCCGGTGCCTCTATGTTAGGCACATGGCTGCTCACCAACCCGACCACTGTTGTCCAGTCACCTCGCGCCACATGTCCCCCTGTTGACATCCTCATGATGTCATCTCTCCAATTGTCACCTCACTTCATTCCCCAGTAAAACTTGTCTTCAACACGATTTTTACTCCTGATCGTTTAAATTGTTACCACTTACATTCGTTTCATACTCAGTTGGGTACTCTGGTAAAACTCACAGTGCTGGTTGTTTCCCCCCTCACGTCGCTTTCACTGTTCCTTGAAGTATTTGGTCAAGTCCTTCTCACTGTTTTCCTTTACTGTTTGTTGAAATTATTATGGAAAAGATGAAGCGAACCGCCCCCAAAACTCCACAAACCCATGAAGCCAGAATTGCTCTCGGTCCAGAGCCCCTCCCGAATGCCCACTCCCAACTCTGTGACACCACTTATCCTTTCAAAGTGGCCCGTATGAAGACCGAGCTCTTAGACTATATACGACGAGGCGAGGATTTATTTAGGGTTATCGATTCGGGGCTCTATTACCAAATCGCCCCGACAATTCACTCTTTCCCTAACTTCACAGCCTGGCTCACCGACACCTACATCGAGCGGAAGGATATTTTCCGCTCCGCTTATGGGGTCAAATTCTTCAGAATTACCCCTCATCTCATCAGAAAAGCTTTATGCTACCCCTCCGTCCAAGAGTGCGTTGAGTTCACTAAAGTCACCCTCTCCTGCCATTTCTCGAACTTGCCCCTCGAAAAACAAAGAGGTTTCCTCGATCTCATTACCGCATCGCGCCTATCTTCCCTCCCGCCTACAGAGACTATCCCATTGTCCCTATTTCGTGACTCCATACAGCGTATCCTAGCATTCATCTTGGGAATGTTGGGTTTGGACAACGCAGATAGGGTAAAAATTGTTGGTCTAGGGTTTCTAGAGCTCATGATGCAACCCAGGGTTCTACTGGATATCCCCACCTTCCTGGCCTCAGCTATTAAAGCTCAATTTCAATACATATCGTCCTCTAGTTCCTTCAGATATTGTTCCTTGGTGTTTTACCTATTCATGTTCAAGCATGCAGACAAGTTCAAGGCTTCAGGCCTAGACAAGTTCTCCATGAGAAATGCTGAGCCAAAATCCATTTTTCAATGGACTTATTTAGTTTGCCAGCACCCAGAGGGAAAGGGGTACATGAAATTCGTCACAGATTTCATGTCCAGGGCTTATGTAATCATACATGACAGCCCCCGCCCACAATTTTTCCTAAGCAAAAGGAGTGGCTCTAGTTCAATGAAACAGATTGTGTTGGGGATTGGTACTTATTCGAAGATCATACTGAGATCAGGGTTTATGGTGCCGAAGTGCCTCCTTACCATCTGTTAGTGTTCATGTCCATGAGGTTTTTCGCCCTTGAGTTTATCCGTCAAGTCCTGAGTGCCGACCAAACTCACTTTGTGCCTGCAAAGAAGGGATATATCTTGAGGCTCCCAAATGTTGTAGGTCCTTTCACTATCAATTTGAGACACACACTCCCCTCTGTTGAGGGGCTGTTGCAGAAGATGAATTTCCTGCAAGGAGATGTATGGCACTATGACCCTAAAGGGTTCATCACATGAAGAAAGAAGAAGATTAAGTCTTCAACATATGAGCATGAACCTAGGCCTCTAATAGAATGGAAAACTAATTGTGACTCATGGCCTTTAGATACATATATGGAGGCCGAATCCCCAACAGCCAAAGGAAAAGGAGACAGTGCACACGGTAAAGTGGATATCCTGGAGCAGGAGAGCCATCAGATGAACCGGGGACTCACCAACGAAGAAGAGGAGGACCACCTCAGTAAAAAAACAAAGAACTGAGGGGCTAGGAGAACAGGACACTGAGCATATCGATGATGAAACCGCACAACCCATAGGCCATGGTAAAGACAAACCAGGGTTTCATCTCTCCTATGACTCTGCTTCCTCTTGGTCACCTTCAGAGCTCTCGCATGCTGTCACCTTGGGTAAGGGAGAAAGAAGAGAGTAGATTGAGGCGAAGAACCAATATGCAAGAGAAAAAATGAGATCAGAATTGGCTGAGTTTGTGGATAAGCATCACACTAGGCTCACTACAGTCTTATATGTGGAGAAAGACCAGCTTATAGTCGTTGTCCAACACTCGTCCTCTCATCCCCTACCCCAAGATCCAAGTACGAAGCCCTAGAGATGATTCTGGAGCTGGCTTCCATCCCCTTGCCAGACAAGCTAAACTTGGATAAGTCCATCAGGGAAATGCTGCATACAAAGGTGTTGAAGCACACCCTTGCCCTGGAGAAAGCTGAGAGGAGGCTAGCTCAGATGACGATCACTTTGAAAAGGGAAAGAGCAAGTGCGAAGGCTCTTGCCACCCAGTTGGAGGACTGCAAAAGGCTCGTAAGAGGTAAAGGAGTCGATCCTAATACAACAGTGAAAACTCTTCTACACAAAGCTGAATTGAAAGTGCAGGAGCTACGGTGCAAGCTAAAAACCCCTCTTTCAGAACATATCCAAACAGAGGAGCTAGCCAAAGTTCAAAAGCAGAAAGATGCACTCACTGAGGTGCTTGCTCAGAGAGATGAGGAGATTGCATAATTAAAGGGGAAGTTGGATGAGCTGCAACAGGCCCAAGATAGGCATGTATGTCTACTATCAGTACCAGATGACCTCCAAAATGCCTCAAAGAATTTGACCAAGGATTTGGCAGACTTGAAAATGTCACAAGATGAGGCTTGTACCACCCGATGACTACTGGATTAAGCAAAGGCGACCTTCGCATAAAACCAAAAGACACTCTCATCTCTAGATAAAGAGGTTGAGACCCTGCATAAAGAGTCTCAAGAGCACCGGAAGTCAATTAAGGACTTGAAGGCACAACTCAAGGGAAATACGTCATTAGTGGAAGCCAGACAAATAGTCTGGACTGAGATTATAACAGAGGTGAAAGAGCATTGAGAGCTCGTTATGCTGGCAAATGACAAGAAGAATGCCATCCAAGATTGTCAGGTGTGGTTGGATGCAGGTCGCGGGGAAGGAAACGAGAATGTAGTGACCGCTTAGAAATATATTAGGTACATGTTCAGTTATGTTGTAAAATCGGGTGAAATCACGATTTCATCCTAGTATCGTTTTATTGTTATGTCTTTGTTGTAATCAATTACGAAAAGTAGTACTCTTGGCAAGATATAGTTAAACCGTATCATTTTTTATTTTGACTAGAAACCGAAAGATCAAGAAAGAATATCCTCTTGAGAAATATCTGGCTGATCGCCTGAGATGTAAGAAGCTATAAAGAGTAAACTTAGAAAGTATAGAAGGGTTATGGTTTCTGTGGAAGTTTTGAGTTAATACTATGTAGTCTTTTTGTAATCACTGGGATAAGCTTTAAATGCACATCTTGAAGAGTTGTTTTTAAGAGATAATATAATAACGACTTGTTGCAAATGGATTCCAATTGGGCTGTAGAACAGTATGTATGTATTTTTCTTATGTTTGTTTAACATTCTTATTATGTTTCGCTGAATGTTCCTTCGATTATCTTGTGTTCGGAATGCCGTTCACTGATGTTTTAATAAATGAATTTGTCTATAGCTCCGCTAGGGGACAATGGCACTCATAAGTTAATCACTCGGTCACCTTAATTGGGCTCGACACAGGATTGCCTTTTCATAAATCTTATAACAACCACCTTCTTCCAGAAGAGCAGATTCTTACCATAAAATAAGCCCGCCTCCCTCAAATTTCCTCCCTCTGTTCATCTAAAGCATTCATCCATTTTATTCCCAAGTTTGTTTACCGACTTTAAACCTGGCCCATCTGCATCAACTGAAATCCAGACAACCTCAAGCCTAAGAAAAAGAGAAATAAAATTTATTTCCTTTTACATTTTGGTCTTCTAATTGGGTGCCTCCTAAGCATCGAGCCTGTTATATCAAGCGAGCATGTCTGGATCGATTTTCTCAATCTTGCTTTTGGGCATGTTCTGAGGTACCCTATCATCATGTTTTTGATTTGGACCGAATTATTATCTTCTGCAAGCGAGCCTGTTCAATTATTTGGTGATGGATGCCTACTTCTGCAAGCGAGCCTGTTTTCTATTTTGTTTTTTCCTGCAAGCACACATGCTGGGTGCCTTCTCCTACAAGCGAGCCTGTTTTTCTATTTGTACATTTTGGCTTATATTCCTGTATATATGTTATATATCTGCTGGCTTATGCGGCCTGATCTCTGGTTTTTTTCCATTTCATGGACTGCTATTGTAAATCCTTTGATGATTGGGTTTTGAACTTGAATGTCCCTTTTGCTGGATCCTACGGGACAAACATTGTCATGTCATATTGTGACTAATGTCTTATATACGCTGACAAAATCGGATGTAATCTTGTTTTCTGATTGAATATGAACTGCAATACTACAACGTTTTTTTCTTACTGAAAAAAAAAAAAACTACAAAGCTTTCATATTTTTCTTCGACTAATGGCTTTCTCCTTGGACATAGTGATTTCCTTCTTATGTTAACTTTTATGTGTAACTCTTTAAATTATTTGCCTTTGTCTTTAATATTTTCGAAATTTGTTTCTGGCATCACAATCAAGAATTAGTTCTTTTAATAATTGCATAAGAGCTTACAACAAATTGAAATAAAAAAACTTTTTAAGTTGCTTCTGTGATAACTTTCCAGATTTACCAATGGTAAAATATCTGAATCTCAATTACGTCCACTTTGACAAGTTTTGGTGCTTTTGTCATTATCACCTTTGGGTCTTTCAAAATCTAGAATGAATGTCCTTCTTTCATGGCTTTTGCAAGTCCCCATGTGACTAACTTTTAGCCTTTTTGTCGCTTCCCATTTTCTGGTGGTTGCTTCCCACAAGTTTGATCATTCCTTTTCTGTAATGGTTTTCAAACCAAAATTTCCAATGCCTAAATTTCAGCAAGCTTGTGTATAAAAAGACATAGAAAAACGTTGTAGTCTAACTAGATTGTTTTTTAGCCTTGAAAATCATGGAAATTCTAGTAAGATTTTAAGAAAATCACAGGGATTTTTGTAAATCCACATTATAATTATCAAATTTTAATATTTTGGGTGCCCTAGAAGTTCTTGATGGTGTTGAATCTATTTCCATCATCAAAATCATAATTCAAACACTGTTACTGTAAGATTTCTTAAATTCTTTTGGCCCTGATTCTAGCCAATTTTGACCGTCCAGACAATTTCTCGGTCTTGTTAGACAACTCCGAAAAAAACTAATGTGAAAAATTATGCCCAACGCATGCAACAACTAATAACAACAATAAATCTACAGTGTGGGAAGAAAATCTTGTCAACTCCACGATAGATGAAATGTAATATATCAAAATATCAAGACAACCTATTGAAGGTCTTCATTTCAACACCTCCTATTAGTGCTAGTCTCATTCCCTTTGAATCCAAAATATCACCAATGCTTACCTCCTTTGCAATTTCATTAGTTGCTTTATGACTAAGAAAATTCATTGTTTTATTTTCTAGCTAGAACCAGTCTCTAGCTCTGCGAGATTCTACTACAACAGTCCCCATTGTGAATGGAGGTGTGCTTAGTGAGGTAAAAGTGATTCGATTCATCCATTATACTAAAGATTTTGTAAGAGGTCAAAGATGCATTGGATTCCGAGTTAGTACAAACCAGCCAAATTATAGTAATTCAAAAAAATCACCCAAATTGATCATCTCCAACATCGGGTAATGTAAAGAAAAACAATGATCTAAAGCAATCAAGTGAGAATATCATCCAAACCAATCAAGTGAGAAGACCAATCTAGCCAAATCAATCATCCTCCAATCCACATGGAAGAGTGAGAATACCAATAAAGCGAAATCAATCATCCTTCATGTATTGAAAAAACCAATCAAGCCAAATCTATACCTTTCAGTGCACGTGTAGGAGTGAGAAGAACGATAGAGCCAAAATTAGTCATCTTTCAGTTCACATGGAGGAGTGAGAGTGTGTATGGGTCAAAAATACATTCCATGTCCATCCGTGTTTCGAGTGGCCTCCATAGACTTCATATCAATCAACCATCGAATCTTCAAGTCAAGACCATCCATCGTATTTTCCAGCAGCCTACCAATAAGTCTCATACTATTACCGTTTTCCATTCCTAAAGTATCTTTTGCAATTCTCTCTGCACAGCAATAAGATCATCTTCACTCCCATCCTTCTACAATTCTCTCTGCACAAAATCACGTTCTCTCTGCAAAAATGAGCTGTTGCCGCGATAGCTGCAGATATCTTTTGATGATTATTGGTACGCTTATTGTACTGTCTTCTCAGGGCATCTTCAATTTTCTCACTGATAAGAAGGATTTTCCATCTTATAAAGACTTCGCTCCTTCTCATTGTGGAAATTCGACCATCCGATATCCCTTCGGAAAATGTGGCTATGCACCTACTGAGTGCTTAGACGATCAGACCCTTCATATTGTCTTGCACGATTCAAATTACCGTGTATTCCATGGGAGAGTAATTGGAAATATCACGGAATCGTCCTACTATACTCGAACCCTTCAAATCGCCCAAAATATAGGCGATTCCTCAGTCTTCGGCGATTCCTCAGTCTTCAGCGATTCCTCAGTGTTCAACCTTTCTGAGGGATACATGGTGGGAACAATTCTCAACTGTACGCAACAAATCCAGCACATCAGTAAAACCCTCACGCCGCTGGATTGGGCAGAAACCGAGAGCCACTGCTTCTTCTATAATGGTTCAAAATATGATTCCTTATATATAGACAACCCTGAGTCCAGTTATAATTGCACTTCGTATTCTGTAGTCGTTCCAACGGATAGGAACTACAACATTAGCGCTGATAAGAATTTGCAGGAATTCAGCAAAAGAGGATTCCAAATTACATGGAGTATACACGACTCTTGTCTTTCATGTAACGCCACTGGAGGAAGATGTTATAGTAGTAAACCAGGGGTAACATGGATAATTAGGAAGCCGCTTGATAATTTCGTTTCCGTTGATTATTGCATTTGCCGTCATGGTGTGTACCACACTAATTGCTCTGAAGGTGAGGATCTCCACAACTTGTTTTATTGACCTTATCCAAAACGTTTCCTTCTCTTACTCTGCTGTTTCTGTTTCCTTTCGCTGCAGGACATCACAGTGTAGATCAAGTCCTATCTGTAGGAGTTACGGCAGGTAAATCTCTCACCTTATACTCTTGCGTATCTAAATACTGTAATTTTGCAACATTATTTCCAGAAGCAGGTAAATTTTTTACCTTTAAAACCGATCCATTCCTTAGTCTCGCTTATCCTTTAATTTTTCAACCTTATTTCCAGGGATTTTTTTTGGAGTGTGTGCTCTGTTCAGCATAATAGTGGTTTCTTGCATACTGGTCCGTGGGCGATTTTGTTGTACCAGGACTGCCACCGAAGAGCAGAGCATTCGAGCGTTTATGGACCCCGTCGCCTCTGTAACCCCCTCGGTTGAGAATTTTTTAAATTATTATTCCTCCCAAGTGCCCACCCGATATTCCTCTGCTCAGATTATGAGTTACACAAACAACTTGGCAGAAACGCTTGGTAAAGGAGGTTTTGGAACTGTTTATAAAGGACAACTTCCCAGTGGATGTGAGATAGCTGTCAAGATTTTGGATAAATCGAAACAGAGTGAACAGCAGTTTATAGCGGAAGTGGCAACAGTGGGGACGACCTGTCATGTTAACCTGGTGCGCCTCTTGGGTTATTGTTCCCAGGGATCGGTAAAAGCTTTGGTGTATGAATATATGGTGAATGGTTCCCTTGACAAATATATACACGGAGGCCGTCATGAGGAGTTGAGCTGGAAACAACTATATTCAATTGCACTTGGCACAGCTCGTGGTATTGCATACCTACATGATGAGTGCAGAAATCGCATCTTACATTTTGATATCAAGCCTCACAATGTTCTGCTTGATGCCACTTTTTGCCCAAAAGTTGCAGATTTTGGTCTAGCCCAAATAACCAATAGAGAGGAAAGCCACATCTCTGTTGCTAATAAAGGAACATTGGGTTACGCTGCCCCAGAGATGTGGTCTAGGCTGTATGGGGTTGTAACTGATAGATCTGATGTTTACAGTTATGGGATGTTGGTAATGGAGATGGTGGGGGCGAGACAGAATACTGATTTTCACAATAAAGAGAGTGCATCAAGCAAATTCTTCTATCCAGAATGGGCCTTCAAGCAAGTAGAGAAAGGTCAGTTTGAGAATTTGAGGAAAGGAAATATGTCAGAGGAAGAGCACGGCATAGCAAAAAAGTTAAGTTTAGTTGGGCTGTGGTGCATACAGTTCAATACAGCTGGTCGACCTCCTATGAGCAAGGTCATCCAAATGCTCGAAGGAGAGGCCGACATCAGCACTCCTCCATATCCATTTCCCGTTGATCCACCTATGACAGCTATGCAACTCTCTGACTCTGAACCGTCTTCTTCAATGATAACCACTCCATTTCCGTTGCCAATCGATCCTCCCATAACAACTATGCAACACCATGCCTCTGGCCCATCTTCTGCAGCAACTTATTCTCTTGAGATTGAAATGAAAAATCCCTAAGATTAGTCACGGTGCCCAATTGTCTAGATAACGGAATATACATCATATTATCCAACAAAAAAAACATGTAATAGGTTTATAGGTTCTTAGCTTCAAATGAGGAGATGTTATAGTCCTTTTTATTAATGTAGTGTTTTTCAATTTTAGAGGAGAAATTGTTATGTTATATGCAACTTAATTAAAGCTATTTATTATTTGTTTAGATATTAAGATTGTTTTTATGGGATTAAATTTTATTTTATATTTTTAATATATAATTTATATGAATGTAGATGTTTGGAAAAAAATACTGATAATCTTTGTTATATTGATTGATTTACATTTGCTTTAATGTTACTGATGTTAAAGATTTTTTGCAGTAAAGTTGTTATCTTTAGTGTTAAAATTTGGAAACGTATTAAATGTTGGAATATGTAATTCCTACTTGTCTTCAGTTGTGACTATCTATGTATAGAGTATGTTCTTATTCCATAGGTTAGCTAAAACTAAGTTCCTAGTTTAGTGTGTGGTTGAGATATTCTCTCAACCACATTATTGTGCGTCCAAGATAGATTTTCTATCTTGAGACTAATTCATGTATAAATGTGTATAATCTATTTGATTAATAATATAGTTTGCATAGTGAAGTTTTATCTTGGTATCAGAGCCAATAAGGGCCTGTACCTCGGCCCCTCCTGGGCTGAGGAAAATGAGAGAAATAAAGGGTACATCAATATTTTTTTAAGTTTTTTTTAGTTTGTCCATTCGAGATGTTGAAAGTAGCAGAAACTCCGATGTGATGCAATTGCGGTGGTGCCTTGTGTCTAGAGTTTTTTAGACACCGTGAGTGTTTTGGAGGAGCGTGGATCCTCCAGGGGTTGTTGCCGATCTGTACGTAGTTGGTGAACCTCATATGTGGCTGCGTGAGAAATTACAAGGTATGTGAAGCTGTTTAGAATCATATTGAGAGGCACTATTTGATTGCTGGGATTTTTGTGGCAATGGCAAAGAGTATGAGAGTGGCGCCTTTGCAAGCCGACTAGAGCTGAGTGTGAGAGCATGGAAAAGTTGTTGGATCGAGTCATGAGGCGTCAATAGCAGTAAAGAGTCAAAGAGCAGATGATGGCGTTCACATTTGAGACTGGTGCGACTAGAGACGATGAGTGCTGAGTATGGCTATGGTGTATGGACCCGTTCACACTAAGGAAACTGTCTATTTGTGTTTTAAGAGCAACTGGTTTGGAGAGTCGCTGGTGCTATTAGAGAGCCACAAACCAGTGCAGAATGAGCGTGGAGTCGTTAGCGAGCTACATGGTGAGAGCTCTGTGGGAAGTGTAGCAGCGTGGAGGCACGGTGATTGTTCTGAACACTGCAGCAGAGAGAGCTCACAATTCTTCATGAAGGCCAAGCCTAGAAATAAAAGAGCCCCTTTAGAATCGGATCATTTAGAATGCCCATGTTTCTACAACACTGTGGATACATTCTCTAATAGGAAGATTATGAACAGTGAATCTTCGAAGGTTTATGAGGGTAAGCAAGGGCGGAGGAAATCAGGAAATCTGTGAGGCTATCGCAATACCGCTTCCTCGCGTCTTCTCCCCATTCCGAGAACTCAGCGTACTCTGCCATAAGTCTGAGTTTGATGCATACCATTGGTGAGAAATGAGTTGGGCCAGCGAGTCGTTGCAATTGTTGGGCGCATCGAAGTATGAGGTTGATGTGTAGGTTTGAATTTGTATACCTTAGTGCATAGATGCCGAGGGTGTGGAGTAAGGGACGAATGTGAATTTTCCTAAATTGAATGCAGCGCGTGTGTGACAGTTTGTATGGTCTGTGCAGAGGTAGTATAAGATCTGAGCACTTAGTTGTTGTATGGCAAGAAGGTAGTCCGTATATTTGTTGACTACTTGGTTGCTGTATGGTGAGAAGGTGGACGAGGCCACTGAGAAGGGCCGAGTCCTGAAATGCTAGTTTTTGTTTTGGTTTCAATTCGTTTTAATTTCTCGTTGGAACTAATCGGTGGTGGCTTCACCCACATGCTCGAGTTCTACAATGCAGCTTTCAAGTTGGAAGATTTGTTGTTTTGTGATTTATATGCAGTGACTAGATCCATATTTTGTTTGAGATCGACCTAGTTGAAGGTTGAACACACTTCTAGCATGGTCTCGTGGCGCAACAGTGAAGTGAGCTGAGGGCAGTATGGTGAGCTGCCTAGACATGATTATGTTTCTATACAGGGTGAAGATGAAACTAAAAGTTCCCACATATCTACTTTGATGAAACAAATTGTCTTCGTGAATTCCTTTGTTTTTCATGTTGAGCCCGATCAACTTAACATGTAAATGCATTCATGTAAATCTGGTTAAAAGAATTAGATGTTGTATTTTTGTGACATTTAGGTTGGCAAACTATTGTCACGAGTGTGAATCTATGTTGGAATTTGCCATTCCAAATAGACAAATTTATTTGCAGGAATGATTTACTACCAAATATGATGAAGACATGACAATTGAAATGGCATCAAAGGATAGTGCTTGGAGGTACATCATAGATTGGAGGATGATCGAGTTTGTGTGTGCCCAGTGTGATGGAAACAGATCTGCATGTTCAATTGCGAGGAGATTAGCTCGACAATGGGTCTTTGTTGTTGCAACTTGTCAGCGAGCATGAGGAGGCATGCTTGGAAGCAGTTACCCAGCCTTGATATTATGAACAGGGGAAGTGGCATTACACTACAAGGCCAGGGGAACTGGATACTGAAAAGAGAACTTTTGCATGTAAAATCGTTGAATTTTATGCATGTTGACAGTGAATTTGTGGACAACGGAGGATTAGGCCATGGGGTCTTGGATTCTTGTTTTGAGAGAGACAATTTGTTATTGTTTCTCTTCGTGTGGCTATGAGTGCCTACATCTAGATCATCTATGCTGGAATGCACTGCATTGAGACTAGTGGAAAAGTCGTTGATTCATTTCTTTATCAGTGGACCCCTCAGAGGTATCGTTGGAGAATAATGGTTGTTGTTATGTTCAGTAAATAATCATCTTTGGGCACAGACAGAGAAATTTGATGTTCTTGTTAATCTGAAAAGTTTATGTTTTTATTTTTTCTTGGAATCATGTTTAAAATTATTGAGCCTTATTGAGCCTAGCTAACTCAATATAGGTAAAGTTACTTTGTTAGAATTCGAGACTCTAACAAATGACAGGTTAAGCATGGAGTTCCAAGATTTAATTGACAAAGACAAAGATGACCAAGATGTGAACATTTAAAAATATGATGTAAAGGAGCATCAACAACATTTAAAGGATGATGGACAACGAAAGTGAAAGTTTGTTTTGTGTGAGTTTCTTGGAATAGACTCAATAGCATGTCGGATAATGAGTCACATAGTTGAACGGTAAGCAAGTCTAGGATGGTTTTGTAGTGGTCATTATATGTACCTGGTAACTCCAAAAGTTTGAGTATGTAAGCCTTGTAAAGGCATGTGTATCCCCGTAAAAGTTAGTGGTAATCTGAAAACCACTTTGTAATTACAGGTTCGTGGTAAGCCAAAAACCATTTTAAAGTGTCGGTTTATGGTCAGCTAGAAACCACTTATAATAGTGAAATGGACTAGAAACAGATTTGTGTCAGTGTTCGCCCACTGATGAAGAGATCCGGTGCAAGGTCGCCAATGAAGAGATCCGGTGCAAGGTCGTCGATGAAGAAATCCAGTGAAAGGTCACTGATGAAGGGATCCGGTAAAAGTTTGCCAAAGAGATCTAAGACAGATCTACTGCCAGTGAGAGTTCACCGATGAAGGAAGAGCATGGTTACGGGTCATCCGATAAAACCCGCGTTGGAGGGGGGGTCTGTAGATACAGGTACATGTATGTAGTGATAATGGTTGACAGAACCATGTATACGAAGGACATCCTACGAAACCAGCAGTTGCTGCGGTTGGTACCCATGCATTTTGGTGGATGGTTGCTCCTTTATATGGACATCGACATATCCTTTTCTTATGTTTGACCACAACTAGACTTTGCAGACCAGCATGCCAAAGTCAAAAATGAATATGCCAAAGACTCAAAGTACAAAGCCAATGTAGTGGTGTGTTCTAGCATATGAATGATGTAGTCAAAGTTTGTTTATGTTTGTAGAACAGACTCATGACCATAGTAGAGTATGAGTCACAATTTGTAATTAGAGAAAATCTACATGTCATTTATTGTTTGTACGTGCTGTAAGACCGAGAGAGGCATGCATACCCCTTTGTTATGTGTTCCCTCCGTTAGAGAGTTTTAACACCCTGGAAGAGTGTGTCATGCGGGATGGATATACTTGGGTGGGCCATATTGGTTTTAGACTCCATGAGGTGAAATTTCTTATATAGGATCATAACTATCTATTTAGGATCTACCAAATCCTGAGAGAGATCAATTCTCTTAATATGAAAACATTTTTTAGAGTGCAAAGGTTGAAAAAAAAAATTGCACCTCAAGAGAATTAATCCCCTTTAAAAATTGATCTGTATTAGTTTTATATATACGTTTATTATGTGTAATTTTTCATTGTTTAAATTGCGTTTTTGAATGCATAAATGAAATTTACAAATGCCTTGAAAATTTACTTGGAAACTTGGATTGTGTAAACTACATCACTTAAATTTGCAATTCCAACACATCTTTGCTAGATTTTAGAGAAAATTTATTTTAAAAAAATAAATTGCTCAAAATAATAAAATTACTTGAAATGCTTTAAAATATTTTAACCATGAGAATTATACACACACACACACACACACACCATCATGTATTAAATGTCTTTTTGTTATTAACAGATTTTTAAATACACTTCACTATTACTTAACTTTACATAGTGAAATATTTTATTCATAACTCACACTCAATAATTTTATTATTATTAATATTTTTAAATGTTACATATCAAATTTATATTAAGAATTGAATTAATCATATGTTTCAACCCCCTTTTGTAAGTTAATTGTATTCCATCACATCACTGATAGTGATTTTAAAAAATTATACGAGGCTCGATATGCCTAGATTTGTTGGTTGGTATGTGATAAAACTAAGTTTCTACAGTAAACAAAATTAGTAGCAATGCATTAAACACCAAATGAGAAAATTTCTCAAAAAACAACAAAAGTTGATTGACACAAGTAACCATATAAAGAATCTCAAGATAGCACAGGAGTTGGGTCTTTCAAGGTCATACTGGGAAGCACTATAAGCTTGAATTAAAATTGAATGTGTTTCTCCATATGTACCAAGTGAGTTTCGAGTGTGTCAAGATAATCCTGCATTTTCCATTGGTTATGTTAAATGTCATTCAGGAATGAAATGGCATCGTTCTTATCCGCATGCTTTTCTTTGAAGAATCCCCCCGTAAAGTGTTTAGTTTTTTATGAAGAGTAATAGAGTGTATGTATTGGTTTCTCTTTCTCTTAGCATGACTTAAGGTTCAAAAGCCAATGAATAACTTCATCTAGAAATTATGAATCTAAAAATGTTTTTCTTTCTTAACGAAAATGTGTCTCTAACTACCAAATATCTACCTACATATTTAACAGGGTCACTGAATGGTATGTAGTCGCTATGTCATGAGCCTATATCTCATTGTGTGATCAACTATGTTGGCCAAATCCCCCAACCCCATGAAGATTGTGCTCATATTGTCATGGCATACTGACCCCAACTAAGAGAAATGCCCTCCAACCCCATCAATGTCAATAGTACCAATTCCATGGATTCCAAACAAAGCACAAACACATTAGATCATACACGGGATATAATAAATTGCAAAATTCTAAACCCACAACACCTTCCCAAACAAAAAATCCATAATATCCCAAACTACACCAACAACTAATTCACTTAGAAACAAGGAGGGGCGAAAACACAAGGACCGAAACCAAAAATATTTAGTGAATAATTTTTTTTGTTGAAGACCTTTCAGCCCAGGTGGAGATGGTGGGTCCTAGAAAAACAGAACCCCGAGGTTCAGGTGAAATGAAGTATCCACATTACCCTTCAGAAAATAAAAAGTAAAACCCAGAACACACCATTAACAACTTTGAATAGGAAAGTAGTACACTTGGAGCCAAGCTCCCAAAATTACCTTGCTATGTTCATGAGGAGGAACTAAAGCTAACGACATCCAAAAGTAAGAGCCGAAGTTCTATGCCACCAAGTTTTTCCAACCATTCTTAAAAGCCACATAATTTCCATGTTCAATCCTCAAGCAAGTATATCCAGCATCCCCCTTGTCTCCAAAAAAACCACCACCATTTCCTTATGCCCAAAGAAATAGAAAGTTACAATCATTATATGGCACGAACTTTAGAAAAAAAACTTGCATTTGAATTGCAACCTGAAATTTCTAAATCTTCCACTTGAACCTTCAACCTCTCAACATCAAAATTCCATAAAATTGAGCTTGCAAGGGCCCCTGTTAATCCCACCTGCATTTAGGGGATGAGGCTTGCATGTCACAAGAGTCTTCCTCGCAGAAAATTGATTGTGAATGAAGAGCATGGAACCCAACAACCTATTTTTCCAAGTAACATGTCTAGACTCTTGTTCCATGAGGAGTCTAAACCAATAGGGATGTATATTTTAGAATAGGGCTTTCAAAGTTTTAATTTAATTACCAATAATTATTCTGTGGATGGTAAGGATTTAACTTCCATAGGATATTCTAGAATATTCTTTGATATTTATTTCCAAAATAGCTATCATTTTTCCTCTTTTAATTAAAATCATTAATTAAAATGCTATATGAACAAGTGTCATAAGATATGAATTATGATTTTTAAGACTTGTGGTACTGATAAACCATGATATTAACCCATGATATTGTACCTATGTCTATTTACAAATTAATAATCCTCAAAATAAAATAAGAATAAATCTCCATAAATAATAATTTTGTTACATGTTTTTTAAAAATGTGTAAATATTTATGTTATATATTAATTCTTTTGTTATTAATAATCTCTTCAAATTTAGTATCTTCCTCATGAATCCTATTTGCTCCTTGTTTTTTATTTTTTTTCCTTTTTCGTTAATTTCTCATTTTTCTTATATATGTATATATATTAGCATTTATAACTATCAGTTTGCATTAACATTCATTTTTTTTTCGTTCTTGTCCTTTTATTAAGATATTTGTTATATTTGAATGGGTTAAAAATAAAATTTAAATTGTTTGAGTTTTAGTTTATTTTATTTATATTTCCTTATAATATATATTGTTTTTATTTTTTTTATTTTATTTTTTAAAGTTTAGTCTTTAAAACTTTGTAAATGTTTTTAACAATTTCGTTTATTATTATTATGATTATTTTTATATATAATATTTCAGTATATATATATTAACATTTATAATTATTAAGTTTTAATATTTCTAACAATTTCATATATATATATATATATATATATATATATATATATATATATATATATTAAGTTACGTTAACATTTCCGTCTTTTTTTTACTAGGTTTTTTTAATTATATTTATTATATTTAAATTGGTTAAAAATAATAATTAAATTATTTCAAGGTTATATTGTTATATTTTTATATTATTTAATGATTATTTATTTATTTTTTATTATTAATCTTTTTAACATTTGAAGCACTTTAATTTTTGTTAATAAGTTTATTTATTATTTTGAACATTTTAATTTTAATAACCTTTTGTTAAATTTCTTCACATTTAACCTCTTAACATTTAACTAGCTTAACATATATTTTTTTTTTGTGGCCTCACATCTTTCGTCTATTTAACTTTAAATGTTTGATCAAATTTCATATCTATGTCTTTAAGATCAACCACAATTCCTGGATGGAATCATCCACAATAAAAAAAATTCGATGTGAATAAATCACAAATGCTTGAACATGATTAGTCTTCTTACAAAAGCCTTAAATATGAAATTATTATTATTTTAAATAACTTTATAATTAAACAACTTTGTAGGATAGAGGAGAAAATTAATCAATTGATTATGGAGGTTTTCTTTTTAAATACTTGAATATTGGACCAATATCAAACTTTGAAACATGATTATGATGCCTCGTCATAACAGTTGATGGAGAAGGATGAAGTCATTCAGAACATCTGATAGTGCAAGAAACACCTTGAATTAGAAGGTAGCATCCTTTAGAATGCTCTGAAGGAGAATACTATGTTGAGTTTTCAAGCACACATGTTGATGTTGATAATGGTGATTTTATTTCACCTAGCTATATTACAAATATACCACATATATTGGGCTGTGATCAATGAGAAAAATGGGATATACTACGCGAGGACTTGGGAAGAATGGACAAAGTAATGCTATTCTTATTAACCCTTAGTGTAGACATTAAGAAAATGTATTGTATATTATCATGTTGTTGCCTTGTTCTCTATATCTAGCTCTTGAGACTAGATATGTGTAATTTATGGTCAGAGGACTTCAAACTGACATGGTGGAAGAACATGCTCCTCTTGATTGTGATAAACAAACCAATGACATGGAGACTAACATAATTGCATATGACAGTGTTAGTGAACCTAGCTTTGAGACTGCAAAACCAAAAACCAAGCCAAACCAACATATGCATCCAAGGAAATCAACAAGGCATCAACATCCTTTGCCACATAGTACCCCTACATTCAAATTAATGCAGAATAGATGTGAAAGGATCAACTGTGAGCCGATTCCAATCATTAGGATCGATTGTGGTTGGATTGATGGATGGTTATGGCATCATTATAACATGCATTTATGGAATTTATATCATTATGTCTCTATCTATTTGTTGATTTCCATTCCTCCCGTGGTTGTGTTTCATGGTTGGGGGGAAGTTAGATGATGACAAATATCATTGTTGTTACTTTTCTGTTGCTGAAAATTGTCTTTTCTTGTTCTTAATTAGTGTTATGGTGATGTTGTTCAAACAAAGTCATGAGTGTTGATGTACGTTGAATAAATTGAGTTTTCCATACTTACAGGCGTCATTGTTTATTTGTTGGTTTATGGTGTTGTTTCTATTTGAAGCCCTTATCCTGGTTCTTTACCAACACCATTTTATCATAAGCTTTTTTGGGGTGTTTGCTAGTGCTTTTATCCCTTGAGCCTTTGCATCACTTCTATTTTAGAGATCAACCAACCTCATTGGGGTTTCATGTCTCTCATCTTCACAGTTTTGGTACTTCAACTTTTTGTACTCCCTGAATAGAGAGAGCATTTGTTTCCATTCATTGAATCGTTCTAAGATCTATAGTCTTACCTCCATGCTTATCTAAACATTGGCATATCTCTCTTTTGGAGAGGAGTTTTTTCTATGGGTTTTCTCCTTGTTAGGTTATAAGATTTTGTACTTGGTACCTTATCAAATTTAGTTGTTGGGACCCATTTTTTTTCTTTCTCTTTACTTAATATGTTTTACTATGAGGGGGTGTGGTAGATTTGGTCTTTTCCAATTCTTCCTCTGCCAATAAACTAGTTATAGTGAGTTGTAAGCTCACACGGAGATTTGTATCTTCCCAGTTGTAGTAGTTATCCTTAATGGAAACTCGGTCTCCTCCCTCGTTATATAATGGAGGTATTTTATGTCCTTATACAACATTATGAGTAATACAATACTTTTACATTGTATCAGAGTCCTAGACCAAGTTTGATTCCCCAAGTATTGAGAATAACATTAATAAATCCACATTAAGGCACACTAACAAAATGCACATTTCAATGTCATGCAAATTACCAATTATTAATTGTTAATTTAAAAATTATTATTTCTTTTAATATATGTTTATATAATGTTAAATATTAAATATTTTAAAAATAAAATAGAGGCTAACATTATTCAAAGGACAAATAGATAGTCCTTAATGGGTATGGATTAATAATACATCCACATTTACTTCTACACATTTAAAACTAATAATCTAAAATTATTTAAAATTAAGGTATCGAGTGAAATCAATTGAAAACTAATTCTCATGTACTACAGCGTACACTCAATTAACCCAAGTTGTTGGGGTAAAGAAGGGATGAGGGGATTTTTTTTTAATTTTTTCCTAAGTATGGAACTACTATGTAGGAAGGGGTGGATACCATGAATAGTAGGCCATGTAGATGCTCAAGAGTCCAATGTTTTTCAAGACCACCTAGATGTTCAATAAATATTGAAAATTACTATGTGGTAACTAATTTATTCCTCATATCATAGGGTATCTAACGATGATATAGGACAATTAGACATGGGATAAGATAGCCAATTTGGAAAGGTATGTTGCAGCGGAAAGCCGAAGTTGGCACATATGAGGACATTTCATTTAGGTGAGCTAGAAAGTTGAGGTATTAGAAGATTCCCCAACCTGGATTTGGAGGTCCTACACTATAAGAAGAATTGATGTTGATGAACAAGGGTTCCAATGCTCTATTGTTCAATGGTTTGAGCTTTTTGTTGTTGTATGCTCTGGTTTACTATATTTTTCTATGTTTTGTATTATCACTATGATCTAATATTATTTTAAATGTTTTATTTATGGATTCCATGGAGATAAATGTATTAAAGCTCTTGCATGGTATGTTTGTGTGGATATTGTGTTAATGTGTACATGATGACATTAACTAGTTAAATAATATGAAGGACTTCTTCCTGAGTCTTTGTCATCAAGCCCCCTAAACATAACACATATTTATTTGTCATTGGTTAACATAAATATGATTTCTTCAGGATTTTTTCTTGAGACTTATGTTGTGTATGTTTAAATGATATGTTTCGATGATGAATGCCATGAATGTAATCTAAGTTTGCATGAAGTTACTAGTTTCTCTCTATGTAATTACTTTATTTATTGTAAATAAGTATCTCATTGTATAAGGAATGAGCCCTATTTTTTATATTTCATGTCAAAGTTACTATTGTGCATATATTATGGAGGTCTATTGGACAATCAGCTATTTTTCAAACTATGTGTTATGTGCAACGAGTGTGGATATAATATTTGAACCACTTTAATGTACACTGTAAGCGATAATAGTGTATGTCTATGCAATGGGATTTCATGTGACATATAGTGACTTCGTTAGCCTATGATTGGTCATTAGGGGCTAGAATTATCTCTTATTCCCATGTATCTTTGCATAACCTTCATTGACTCTGCAAACACATTGCATAACTCAGGTGGCACTTTGTCTACTTGCAAATGTTTACAATTTCGATATCCGTGGGGGTTTTGCTGGAAAATTTATAAACCCTAGGTCATTCCCCATGATTGAAAAAAATGGTTTAGTGGTCGAAACTCGAATATCTATGGTAGAAAAGGGGAATCAGAGGCCAACCCATGAAGATATTAAATAATGGTTCAACCTAAAATGATACTAGTTTATGGTAGAGAAAACTAGGAACCTACATATTACTCTAGGAGATTGGTTATGGAGATACTTGTGTTCTAAGTTTCATAATATCTTCTTCATAGAGTTATTTTTCATTTTTTGGGACTGGCTTAAATTCTAGCCAGAGTGAAAATGACTGAGACCCATCCATATCCTTATCATTGAACACCTGCGCTACTACACATGGTGAATATTTTAAGTAATTCTATTTCTAAACTAGTTGTTGATTTCGGTTAACTAGCATGCTAGAAGGATCCATAGTATACTTTTTAGTAGAACCTACCCAATATTTCAATGTCGCCGAGTGAGACTATTTCAAGGAATCGTAGGGAAAATATTTGAGGACATTATCAACTTGGATTAAAATGTTTTTGTGGATAAGGGAATAATCTCATTAGAATCTCATAGCATTATTAGTTAAATCCTTGTGTGACACCAGGAACCAAGGGGTTGACATAGGGATGGATTGAAGTAGAGAAAGGACAATGGGTGTAAAGATCGGTGGAGATACAAATTTTTTCATAGTAAGTGAGCTAAGGACTTGAAGGACCAACAAGGAAATATTTTTAGAAAGAGACTAGTGTTGGGGGATGCATTTAATTCAATGCTAATGGATGAATTTCACAGGTTGGAGAGATATCCCAAATGGTAGAGAAGTGCAACTAACATGGTTAGTTTAGGATTAGAGGAGGCTTTACCATTGTCACCAAGAGTGGGAAAGATGAGCAACACAATTGGAATTTTGAGCAGTTGGGCCAGATATATTCATGGTCCAAACATAGGGAAGAGGAATGCAATAGAGATAATATCTGATATAAGGTTAACACAGAGGAATTTTGTGTAGAATTAGAGAATATAGATTAAGGGACATTCAATTCATTGTGAATATAAATAATAAGAAAGAGTTGAGAGGGGTGTAGAGGAGGGGTGCATGCACAAGGAGTGGAAACTAACACCATGAAGAGGTCCCTCCACCCAGACTAGAGGATAAGGAGACAATGATGGAAGATACAAAAAGGAAATGTGTCATCTAAGTATTGGTGGAAAATTAATAGAGTACTTGGAAGAACAAATTGACATAGAAAATCCACTACACCCTATCACCTAAGCCATATACATCCCCTGAATTTGTTCAGTCCTTGATTTTTGGACAATTTTGATCAATTTTTTGTGGGAAAAGAGTTGTGGAGATAATTAATGAAAGAAGAAAAATAAATGGAAAACAATTTGGAAGGCCGAAATAGAAAGGAAAATGTGGCAAGTGCAGAAAGAAAGTGGTTATCTTAGGAATTTTCAAAGCCATGGAAAAAGGATCTATGTGTTAGTTTTGAAAGAATAAAGCGAAAGTGGATCAAAACAACTATATTTCATTAAAGGAATAAAGTTGGACTAGATCAAGTGAGCATGGATCAAGACAGAGAATAAAAATTATAAAATCCACATGGATTGAGAAAAAATGGAGAGAATAGAGAGAGCCATGCTGACATATTGTAGAAATGAGAATTGGATTTCTTTTTTTTGTATTGTGAATGAAATATAGAGTTGATATGTTTCATTTGGAATGATCTTGAATAGATGTTGCACATTTGTTGCATATGTGAATGATCATTTCTTAGCTCTTGAGACAATATAATGAGATTTTTCATGGGTTTATTTGACTTTATTTGATTGAATGTTGTCATGAAATGTATCCCACTCTAAAAGAAAATTGTAATTCTTTATCAAGTAATTTGTTATATATATTTGTACTTTGTGCAAGGTTGTTTGAATTTATTGTCTACTTAAAAAATGATGAGTAATGCATGAAAGGATAATAATATGAACAATATCTATTCTCCTCCTAACATTTAAGAATCCTCGACATGCCACGGGAGAGACCTTTCTCCTTTGCGAAGGAATTAAAATGATGGTGTTTCACTAGGCCATGATAGAGTCTTTTGATGGCAACCAATGGTTGAATCTTGGGTCTACATGACAAAACTCTCTTCCAAAAAATGGTTTTGTTGTTGGGACCCCAATAATTAAGAGGGTATCTTGATCATGGTGTCGAGTATTCTTAAGGATAGCATTCAGGAATGGTGGTATGAGAAGCATGATTTGTTTATCGTATAACAAGCTTAGTTGAGGAAAAATAAATTAGATTGGGTCAAGGAGGAAATCCTACTTGAAGAACGCGCATCCGATCAATACTGTATTTTATGGTGTAAACATATTGAAGAATTATATAATTGATTGAGTGGATTGTGACTCAAATCATGGGTTAGGATCCATGGTCGAATATTCATAAATTGGACCATAATAGGTTTGTCCATGTTGCATCAGCTAGATACTAAATTAACTAGACTTTTGGGTCTGAGCAACTTTGGAAGGATACATTATTGAATTTGATATGAAGAACCATTAGTCCTTCTCTAAATCCAAAGTAGTGTTCAAGTTTAGGTTGTGGGAGAGATTGTTAAAATAAATTTCCGTATGGATCAAGGTTCTTATAATTGAAGAGAGATTATTTCCATTCCAAGAAACCAATATGGGAGCATAAAACCCTCGGTACTAGGGGTAGGGTTTATGGGAGAGATGTTACTCAGTTGCAGAAAAGGGCAAGTTGCGATGGATGTAGAATATTTATGGAAGGCCCGAGATTTTAGGGCACTTAGAAAGGAAAAAATATCTTATGAGTGGTGAGAAAAGAAGTTGTGAGAGATTAGTGCTGTAGGG
The DNA here is from genome assembly GCA_034641835.2 of Pinus albicaulis. Lineage (NCBI taxonomy): Eukaryota > Viridiplantae > Streptophyta > Pinopsida > Pinales > Pinaceae > Pinus > Pinus albicaulis. The sequence goes on along the minus strand of CM076574.1, from coordinate 1,236,113,983 downwards.
TAAAATTCTTGGGTTTTTGGTTATCGTATATCCCTCTCAGGGCTTTCCGGTGCCTGAGGCAGACAGTAAGATTAGCTGTATAGTTCACAAAGATGGCATATACATGTTCATATTAACTTAAAACCACTTGATAGAATGAGCTAGAAGATTACCTCTTTAATGATCTTGGAGTCCTTTGGAGAGCACTAGGCAACGAAGCAGCGGTTCTTCTTCACTGGCTCCAAATCTTGGTCCTGCAATCAATCAAAGCACCCATGTAATTTCTAACATAACATATATTTTCTATCAATTAAGCCAATATATAAGAAACATTTAAACTATGCACATCTAAGCCATTCATTTCATGCTATATAAGTGATTAAATAATAATAACAATATCAACTCATAGAATGGACAAAACAGATACAGTTCTATTGATTTATAAAAAAGGAGGATTACAACCGTCAGTTGCACCAAGCCCTCCTCAGCCTTTCAATCTCTCTATCTCTCAAAGTGGTGATGTATTGATCAACAAGTTCTTAATGAACCTCTTTGACTCTTGACCTTCACACTACAACAATGATCTCTACTTCACAAGTATTCAAAACTTTAGCAATCCTTCGACCTTGAACCAAGAGCCTTCAACTCCATTTTATAGGAGATGGAGAGAGAAAACATTTCCCTTCTCTTTCCACCAGTTCTGAATAGAAAAAACCAAGATGTTTCTCCAATCTCTATGCTTTGCCTTCTTTGAGAGTTCAGTTGTTTATGGCAAGGCCCAATAAGAGATTAGTGCTTTGCAGTTTCCTTTTTGTACTGACTCTCTTGTGAGAAAAAGATGGAGATTCAAATCATTCTCCGCGGGTTTTTCCCGTTTCAAACTTAGAACACAGGTAACACTACCCTCTAGTGTAAACAGAGCATTTCCCTAGCCACTAATGCGTCCCATTCACTGATCAGCTGCGTTATAACGCTCTTGTGTTGTTATAGAGAGGCATTACCTTGGCAGAAATAGGTTTAATTTAGGTCTTTTTATTCCTTCCATATTTGTCTTCTCCTCTGAGCTGATGAGGAGGTATTTTGACCTATAACAAATGCCCCCTAAAGTGTGAGGTCAGAGATGAAGATGATGGCCGAAATAATTTACAATGTGTGTAGTAGAGATAAAGAGATTGAAAGACTGAGGAAAACCTGAAAAACCAACATATGTCAGAAAATATAGTATCTGCCTTGAGTCGGGCATTCCCATGCTTAGTAGCTTAAACAACATTATTTCTCTAGAATAGAGATTGTTGGTCGCTTTAATTGTTTTCACAATTCAAGCTCCACATAAATTGTCAACCCGAGGAAGTCTTTTTATTCCAAAGACAATCACGCACTGGATATGCTCAATTTCAAAAGCAAGAACAATGTTGTAGTAAAAAGCCACACAATTATTAATCACACAAATCCAATTATTCACACTCTGTTTAATCAAAGCTGAAGTCACTTAAGTTATAGCAGAAATAATTCCTATGTTGCAGTTAAAATCCAAGTAAAAGAAAAACAATCTGCAAGAAAAGAAATCAATCAACCATAGCAGGAACAGGACCCTATTCCTTAATTAGGAACTTCAGCACCTGCTGCCTGGCACTAATTACACTGTAGAAAAGATGACTCAAGAGACCAAGACCCTATTCCCATGAACAGGAACCCTCAGCACTTGTTCTCTTGTTTCTAATCACACTGCAGGAAAAGAAAGGCAATTAGTGGGAGCAGGACCCTATTCCTTTGTACAGGAATCTTCAGCACCTGCTTCCCAGCATCATACATTCACACAATTAACAGAAATAGATTTCTTAACTTCTCAAGAATGAATGTGTTAAATACATGCAGCGTTAAGGAAACAGAGTACTCGATGAACTATAGAACTGTGCAACTAGTGTTCAACAACAGAATTAAAGTAAAGTGCAAACAGCGTAAAGAATTAAACAAATTACAGAAACAGAAGGGTGAATCTTGTGAGGAAGGCGGGCCCTTTCCCTCTCACAAGATTCCCCAGGGAAAGAATTAAATTGGAGCGCTCAAAAGAAGATTTTATTCATCTGTCAAAAGAAATGATACATTACAGATGGAGTCTAGCTCCAGTTCTCACACAAAATGTTCTCCTGTAGCTTTCAAACTCGAACTCCCTACTAATGATGATGTCTCCTCTTTTTAAAGAGGAGACATCTTTTACAATTACATGAGAGCAAATCTACGTTTATCCCAAATCTGTTCGCTTTCTTAAAACAAGACTATTCTGTTCTTCCAAAAAAAGATATTGTTACAACAGAGACAACAAGAATGCTATCTTCAGAATGATCCATGTAACCATGTCTTCATGCTGTTACTATTATTCCACAAAAGGCTCTTCCAGAATCGCAAATTACGAGTGACGGAATTCGCGTGCTTGACGGCTGTTTCAGCAACTAAGTCAGCTGTTTCAGCAACGGCCGCTTGTTCCTAGCAAAGCATATAACTTATCTGCGATCTTTTGGACTTATGTTAGCAACAATGCACTTCGATTAATGATAAAATATAAGAGTATTATGGAATTATATGTAAACAGATTAAACATATAATAAAGAAGAGGATTTTATATACCTTGGGATAACGTAGATGAAAATGATAATGGAATCCTTTTTAATCATGGTTATAAAAGTAAAATGGTGTCAAAGTATATAGCAAAAATGATACATAGTGGAGTCCTAACATCCCCCCCAGCTAAAAATGTTGCATGTCCTCAGGCAACCCCTAGTCTGAGTCAGAGTCTGAGTACTGATACTGTGCATGCAAATTACTCAAGCAGTAGCTGGAGAAGGTGGCATCTGTAGGAGCTCGGAATCCTTTATTGTTCTGCAATTGCTGCCATGTTGAAGCTTCATCTCTGCCAGCCAATTGGTAGTGACACTGATATTTCTCTGAAGGCAGCCATAAAATTGGAAAATGAAAATGATACCCGATCCAGTTTACTCCACAATGTCGAATGCATCCAATGTAATTAGATACCCTGGAAAGTGCAGCTTGAAGATTGTCGGGGTTAAAAGGGTGATAATCCTGTCTTTCTTTACATGACTGCTGCCAAAACATAGTATTGGCCTTCAATGCAGCAGTCCCCTTTACTCTAATTTGTTGTTGACACTTAAAAAGTGTTGAAGCCTGTAATTGTTGTATATACCTATGCATTCCTGGCTTCTGTAAGAATTTATGATATTGTGCTATAAACATGGCTGGAATTAAAGGTTCTGGTCTAATCCAAAGGAGTCTATTCTCCTCATTATGACTGCTTGCAGTGAACGCAGTTTGCCAAGTGAGCTGGTTGGACAAAAATGAAACAAATGCCCTTATTTGTATATCACCTGCAATTGGAATAAGATTAACTCTTCTATTGTCGGGAATGGCCTCATTATGAAGGTAAAGTTCGCACAACAAATGTTGGTCACTTTCAGGGGCCTCAGTAAAAGTCTCAACAAATTGCTCTGAAGTAAGTAATTCATGCGGTTTGCCATCCTTTATTGCTTTTAATTGAAAATAAACTAATCGTTCAGAAAGAAAGAGAGAGTAGTTTACAGAGGGTTTGCGGGTAGCCATCAACTTCTGTACTAATGAAAACATCAAGGCCATCTTTTCCTTAGATTCCTTGACTTCCTTTTTGGAGTCCCTGAGCTGTTGCAACATCTGTTCCCAACTATCCCAGTTGGCATACACATGATTCTGCCATGCTAACTTATGCTGTTGTAGTATTGTATCTTGTTCTTCAGCATATTGTTTCTTCCATTTGTTCATCAGTTCCAATTGATTCCATGGCAGGGTCTGTGTGCTAGCATTAGAAGTACTGGGTTGGGACGTTGTTTGAATGGCTACACTGACTAACTTAGGGCGAGATATCTGCGGTGGTGCTTCTGTCTGAGTGGCTGCATTAACTAGCACAGGGCGAGATATCTGAGGTTTAGTTTCTTTTTCTTCCTTTATGGAGAGCCCTACTGGTTCTTGTGGAGTAGTAGGGCATCCCTCTTTTATTCCAGCTGATGTAGATGCCTCAGATATTTGAACTTTAACTAGTTTGTAGCCTGCCTGCTGGTAAATATTACCACACTCATGGCACATGTATTCCTTACATGGCTCCTTATTTTGCGTTGAGGCTGTGTATGCTAACATATAGAGATTCAGTTCTCTATCAAAAGCTTCTCGTGCCATGGTTAATTCATTCTTGTAGGCTTCCAGTTCAAACTTCAAGAATTCATTCTCCTCCAATAAAGATGTCATAGTATGTAAACCCTGTGCGCTGGTTGATTCTGCTGGGGTAGTCCGCTGTTGCACAGCCGTAGCTGGTTCTTGTAGGACAGCTACAGCTGGTCTCCCACTATCATCATGCTTGGTGTATTTTTGTACCACAGTGGCTGGTTCTTGTGTTTCAGCCTCTGGGTAAGTGACTGGTTCTTGTGTGGCAGTCACTGTTTGAGCCATAAACAATGTCGTATTATCCTGGGGCATTGGTTCTTGTGTGGCAGTGCCACCGGACGAGACGGGTTGGGGGGTTTGAAATGGGGATGAAGATTGGAGTTTTAACAGAATAGTGGCAGGGTCAGGGGAAATGGGAGTAACTCCTGTTTCAACAGTCATCTTCATTTTCCTTTTTGGTAGGAAAGCAGAGAAGTCACTGTCTTTCCTTTTCTTTGCGGGGGAGGATTGTTCTCTGGGGGAAGGGCTTTCGGAAGAAGTGAAAATTTGGAATTTAGCCCTTGTCCGTCGTTTGGAGACTGAGACTGTTGGGGTTCTTTTCTTTTTATAAGTAGGTGGGGATGGGGGTGTTAGAGAGTCGTCACTAGGGACAGAAATAGTGGGAATGGTTGACTCTACTAAGTGGGACGAGCTTGGGGTTGGGTCAACTGGCTTTGGGGCTGAAGTTACTGGGGAATGTGGAATATTGTCCCGTTGTCCTTCATAAGGAATTTCAGGATTATCTTGGGAACTTTCGGGTTGTTGGGACGTTTGAGCCTGCTGAGGAATTTCAGGCAGCTGGGGAACAGGGAGTGGGTTATTAAGAGGGGGATTTTGCTGAGCAAAACCCCTCTGTATTAACAATTGGCATAAACGATGGTGGGTGAGGGATAACATTGGGAATTTAGCCCGTCTACAATAATAAGACATTTTTCTGATACAACCAAGCAGATAATAGGGGATATTAATCATTCGACCATTTCTCAAATGATTCATCAAAACAAAGTCGTGATTGTACACTACCTGGTAACGCCCTTCGCATGTCAAGTAGTGCTTGATGAACTCTGCCACTGATGGCCATGGTCGAGGAAGTGAATGCAGACTGATGCCGCAGCCTTTAAGTTCAACTGGCTCATCTGGACGAAGAAAATCTTGCTGTGCATTCAGAATAACCTGCTTTCTGCTGAACCAGCGAGTCCCAATAGCTGGCAACCCTGAAACTTGAACTATGTCCTCCTCTGTTACTGAAATGCGGACCCCTTGAACCACTGAGAAATCCCCTTGAAGGTTTTGTGCAAACTCTAAAACTTGTTCCTGGTCAAATTCACCCAACCTTTCAAAATATACTGTCCATCCCGCTTGTTGGAAAATTTGATAGGCTTCGGGGAACAATTGAAGAAGATTTATGGAACCAGGCTCGTGTCTAATGGCCGACCCTCCCATGGCTCTCGCTTTGAATTATATGCAGAGGCACAGAAGACAGTAAACACAGACTTTGATCGCGCTAGTTGTTGCAACAGAGGCTGCAGGGTCTCAATGACGGCGGAAGTGGATATAAAAAGGACGGAGGATTGGTTAATGCGAAATGATTGTTCAGTTTTCGAAATTCCCCCCCCTACGTATGGTGTAATGATGATTGGGCGTGTAAAGATTGTAATAATTATGAATGAAATCCCCTCTTTAATATAGTTTAACTGAATTACATTAAAACCTCATACCTTACATTTTTACCTTTGGTTTAATAATTCGAAGTGTCAAGTGCTTCAAAATGGCTTAATATACATGGAAGAATCTGTAGATTTCTCTGAAATTTAGAACAGGAGTGTAACCGAATCTGCTCAGTGCTGAATAATTTTTCACCCAAAGGATCTGAAGTATAAACGTGGAGAATCAAAAAGCTTATATAACAGCAAAGAGAAATGATGTTTTAATGATGACAGGTTGCTGAAACTGGTGTTTCAGCAACGGAAAAATGAATGATACATTGCTGAAACTGGTGTTTCAGCAACGGGAAAAATCAGAAAAATGGGATAAATGACTTGGGTCTGTAAGAAGTGGGGGAAGTATTTGGTAAGGGATAATTTCAGCAGTAAGGGATGGGAAATACTAGCTGAAGGGAGAGATTTCAGGAATGGTAGGAGTGGGAAAAATGGAAAAAGGGCAATAATGTAGAAGTGAGGATGAAGGGATATTGCTAGGAAATGAGGTAAAATGAAGGGAACAAGCTTCTGTGATTGAAGCTTCAGATCTTCTCATGATGAGTCTGTCCTCCTTAATGAGCTTTTCCAAAATCTGCAAAATTCAATTGTAATATGCCAATCCTTGACAGGGATTATTAGTGCTAAATCTAATCTAATACTAAAAATACAGTGCAGAAAATTAAGTGCTGTGAGGAGCAGAAGACTCCCCTAGAAAAAGATAATGAATATCAGTCATGCAAGCAGTCTTGAAATCCTCTTTAGAAACAGGGTGCTGGTATAGACGGAGCCTATGACCATTGACTAGTAGAGGTGTTTTAGAACCATCAATTGTTAAAAGTCTTACCGTTCCATTTGGAAAAATAGCATCTACCTCATATGGTCCAAGCCAGCGTGTACGTAGCTTACCCTGAAAATTTTCAAACCGAGAGTCATATAACAAGGCCCAATTACCTTTTTGAAACTGCTTGTGTTTGATAATTTTGTCATGCCACTTCATCCTTTGTTGTTGTATCATGATTGTTTGATGAATGGCATCTAATCTCTTTTCATCCAACTCAAGAAGCTGCTGCAACCTAGCTGTCTGCACATCAGTCAAATCAAGATTAACAGCTAAAGCAGTTCTTAGAGTTTTAATCTCAAATTCCACAGGAAAAACAACATTTTTACCATAAACCAATTCATAGGGAGAAAAACCTGTAGTGTTTCTCCAAGTAGTTTTGTAAGCCCATAATGCCTCAGGGAGCCTTTGGGACCAATCCTTCCGGTTGTCCTTCACTGTTTTAGTTAGAATGGCTTCTAATACTTTATTTGTGCTTTCCACCTGCCCATTGGCCCGGGGGTGGTATGGTGTAGTCATTCTATGTTGAATATGATATTTGTGAAGGGTAGACTTAAAACCATGAGAATTGAATGGAGGTCCTCCATCTGTAACTAGCTCTCTAGGAATTCCAAATCTAGTGAAGATCTCTTCAAATAAGAAAGCTAGGACAACCTCTTCATTGGCTCTAATAAGTGCTTTGGCCTCCACCCATTTAGTCATATAGTCTGTACAGACTAATATATATGTTCTTTGATTGGATGGAGGGTTAATGGGTCCTATGAAATCCAAGGCCCATCTATCAAATGGTTCAGAAATTACCTGGGGATTTAATGGCATTTGATCTCTATGATTGGGTTGACCCATTCTTTGGCAGCTGTCACAAGCCCTTACATATTTCTTTGCATCCTTGAATAATGAGGGCCAATAGTAACCCATCCTCAGAATTTTGTGTGCTGTTCTCTTATCAGCAAAATGCCCTCCACAAGGGTCATCATGACAAGCTTTCAATATGTCATACACTTCATCTTCTCTAATGCATCTTCGGATCTCCTGATCAAGCCCAGTGTAGAAAAGACACCCGCTTATCCAGCTGTACCTGGCACTTTGTTGAACAATTCTTCTCTTTTCTCTGTATGACAGGTGTGATGGTAATTTTCCTGCAACCAAATAGTTAGCAATATCTGCATACCATGGAGAGTGAGCAGAAACTGCAAACAAATACTCATCAGGAAAAGAATCATCTACCGGAATATCATTGTCAGTTTTTAACCGTGAAAGGAAATCAGCCACCACATTTTCTTTACCAGGCCGATCTACAATTGTGATATCAAATTCCTGCAGTAATAATAGCCATCTGGTAACTCTAGCATTTGTAATAGATTTGTTCATTAAATACTTAATAGCCGAGTGATCAGTGTGGACAAAAGTAGAATAACCAGTGATATAATGTCGAAATTTATTAATGGCATAAATTACTGAAAGAAACTCCTTTTCGGTAACTGTATAATTAAGCTCAGCAGGGGTCATATTCTTACTGATAAAGTAGATAGCATAAGGAAGATGATTTTCCTCTTGTCCCAAGACAGCTCCAATTGCAGTGTCTGAAGCATCAGAAGATATATGAAAAGGGAGATTCCAATCAGGCCCCCTCAAAATAGGAGCAATAGACAACTGATGCTTAAGTTCTTCAAAAGCTTTTTGACAAGAATTAGTCCACTTAAATTCAGCATTTTTCATAAGCAACACAAATAATGGAGAAGCTATCTTAGAAAAATCTTTAATAAATCTTCTGTAGTATCCAGCATGTCCTAGAAAACTTCTCACATGAGTTTGTGTTTTAGGAACAGAAAGATTCTGAATGACCAATATTTTAGATGGATCTACCTGAATACCTTGAGATGAAATAAAGTGTCCAAGCACCACTCCTTCACTCATCATCATATGACATTTTTCAGTACTTAGGGAGAGGTGAGCTTGTATACATAGTTTAAGTAATTTCTCAAGGTTTTGTAATGCATCTTCAAAAGACACACCATAAGGAGTAAAATCATCCATAAATATTTCCATAGAATCATTCAGCATATCAGAAAAGATTCCTATAACAGCTCTTTGAAAAGTTGCTGGTGCATTACATAGCCCAAATGGAAGAAATCTATAGGCAAAAGTTCCCCAAGGGCTGGTGAAAGTGGTCTTGTCTTGGTCTTGGGGTGCAATTCTTATCTGATTATACCCACTGAATCCATCTAGAAAAGAAAAGAATTTCTTCCCTGCCAAACTATCCAACACCTGATCAATGAAGGGTAAAGGAAAGTGATCCTTTTGAGTAGCTTTGTTTAAGGCTCTGTAGTCAACACATACTCTCCATTTCCCGTTTTTATTAGGGACAATTACCAATGGGGAAACCCATTCACTGTCAGATATAGGGTATATAAATCCTGCATTAAGCAATTTTTGAAGTTCTTCCTTAACAATTTCTCGTAAATTAGGATTCATTCGTCTTTGGGGTTGACAAACAGGCCGGCATCCTTCTTTAATGTAAATTCGATGAGTACATAATTCAGAAGAAATACCTTTCATATCCGTATAATCCCATGCAAATGCTTCCTTATATTCATGCAATAACTTCATTAACTGCTGTGTTTCATTAACTGTTAGATCAGGATTTATGTTTAATGTCTTGCCAGGTTCAATTTCAACTGTTATGCTTCTAGATGAGATGGTGGTTAATGTTTGAGATGAGTCTTCAGATTCAATCTTTTCTTGAGTATCAGTTTCAAAAATTGCAGTTAATTGATTGTGTGTTTCAGCGATTACAGAAGAAGGTTCACAAATAAAATTATTAATTATCTCATCCTCTGTATTGTATTTGAGAGTTAAAGCTTGTCCAATAGTTAGAATAGGTTGAACAACATTATCATCATAATCCATCCACATAGAATCTTCATTATTAATTATTGGTGTAGCATGAGGATAAAGAGTAAGCTGTTTTGTTTCATAACCGTTAGAAATTGTCATTGACCCAGATATGCAACTGATAAAAGCATCAGCTGTGGCCAGCCATGGTCTTCCTAGAATTAAGGGATGTCCCCCCAGCTTTGTTTTAGTATGCAATACAACAAAATCAGCTGGGTATTTCTAGGATTCAACTGAAATAAGTAGATCCTCAACAACTCCTTCAGGTTTAATTGTAGAACGATCAGCCAACTCTAGAATGGTGGGTGTATCTCTGATTGTGTTACTCAGCTGTAACAATTGTGAAGTTTCAAGAGTCATTATGTTAATTGCAGCACCTAAATCTACCAGAACTTGGGGAATCATTGTTTTACCAATCTGAACTGTCACTGTAGGATGGCCGGGATCACCATATTTCATAGGAGGGGCTTTTCCGGACATTAATGCAGACAAGTCCCCCATCACATGTATTGTAAGGGGGTCTTTAGTTTTCCTACCAGGTTTCTTAACACAAATATCCCTTAATGTTCTGGCATAAATTGGTACATCTCTTAATACTTGTAAAAGTGGAATTTTAACATACAAATTTTGCAATTCCCCTAGGAGATTAAAAGCAGGTGTTTCAGCTGTTCTGGTTAAAACCAAACGCTCGGGGAATGGTGGTTCTGTTATTTCAACATTCTTGTTAGAAGGTGGTTGTGCTTTTTTATGTTTCTCAGTTTCCTCTTTATCAGAATCAGAAGAAGTTATGTCATCAATAATAGGCTCTACTATTTTTCCGGATCTTAAATGAATATCATTACATTGCATAGTAGGAAATATAGACTGATTCTGAATATCAATGACTTGCACAACTTTATTATTGGGGTTAGGATTTGGTTGCACAGGTAGCTGGGGTCTCATTTGGTTATTTGGCGAAGCATTTGATGGAAGAGGAAGTGGTTGTTGATATTGAGGCAATTGATTTGGATACGGAAGTTGTTGGCTTCTCCAATTTGAATTCCAAGGGTTAAAAGAAGATGGTTGCTGTGGAGGCCAAGGATTCCACATTGAAGGATCAACAAAGGGAGGGTTTGATTGCTGCATGGGTGGGAAATTCATTTGATTGAAGGGTGGGTATTGCATTTGATTGAAGGGAGGGTAATTTGTTTGACCGAAAGTAGAATAATTGTTCCAACGATTAAATGGCATACTAGAGTTCATACCTTGTCCTTTTGGTTGCCATTGTCTTCTTTGAGTTAGCAGGTAGACTGCTTCCGCTTCTTCTTCCGTTGGCTGCAATGCTGCCTTTATTCCTGGTAGAGATGGACATTGTTTTGTTTCATGATCTTTTTCACAAAGGGTGCAAATTGGTATTTTATCCATTGGGCATTCCCTTAGTGGATGTTTGTCTCTGCACTTTGGGCAAAAGACAGCCAGAGTTGCTTCTGCTTCAGCCTGCTTCTTCTTAACCTGCAAAGTGTCAATTTGTGAAGCAAAAGAACTTAGCATCTCAGTTTTAAATTCTTCAAGTAAATTACCTATCTCAGCTCTTGTTGCTCCTCCACTGGCTGATTTCTGCACTCTTGAATAGCTGGAATCTCTTGTTCTGTTTCTTGCAGCTCCCCTTGAACATCTCTTAGAAAGTTCAACAATCTCATCATATGATTCCTTAGATATATCTCCCTTGCCAAGCATGTTTAACATATCTAAACAATCATCCCTTAAACCTCTAAGTAATATTGTTTTACGAATTTCCTTACTTATATTCAGATGATCAGATCTCTGTATATTGTACTGCAACCTTTCTATATAGTCCTCTAGATTCTCGTCCGGCTTTTGTGCCATATTGAATAGTTCATCCTTCTTTTCTCTCGTTCGGCAGTAGTCTTGATATTTAAGCAGAAATTTCTATTTCATCTGCTCCCAAGTTGTGATTACCTGACTTCCAAGGCTCATGAACCATCTTAAAGTATTCCCTTTTAAGGTAGCTGGAAACAGTTTCAACTTTTGAGCATTAGTAACATAATCATAACTTCTGCATAATATATCAAATTCAAAAAGAAATTCATCCGGATCTTCAGAGGATAAACCATGAAAGTTAGGTAAAGCAGACAATGGAATGTTTTTCATAGGGGTTATCCCTGCAGGAAGATCACTGATAGGAAATCCCAAGGTAGAGAGGGAATTTTCATCCCTTCTTTCTCCTTCAGGATCTACCCGTCCTCCACCAAAGAAATCATCATTGTTTCCTTCCATTGTTGGCTCTCCTACTGCACTTGCTCGATCGTCAAGATCTTCTACTGGCTCTTCAATGTTTTCCACTGGTCGTCCAATGCTCTCTATTATTTCCTCAATGTGCTCTGCTGATTTACTGACACTTTCTTTTGACTCTCCAGCACTGACTGCTGGTTCTTCAATCTCTGGTTCTTCTATATTTTCAGGACCCACAACTTCCTCTGTTTTGTAATCTGATTGAGGGGAGTGCTGAAGTTTTGATTTACGAGAACTTAATCTCTGTGATGACTCAGCCTTTGATACAATCTCATCAATGAAAGTCTTTCTTCCTCCCCTTCCTTTACCTTTGCCACCTGTGGGGTTAGTTTTCTTCTGGGTTCCGCGTCCTCTCATACAATCTGCACATTTAGAAAGAAAGGATTAATGCTTTTGAAATCTATAATTGCCTTCCCCGGAAACGGTGCCAAAATGTTGGTCGCTTTAATTGTTTTCACAATTCAAGCTCCACATAAATTGTCAACCCGAGGAAGTCTTTTTATTCCAAAGACAATCACGCACTGGATATGCTCAATTTCAAAAGCAAGAACAATGTTGTAGTAAAAAGCCACACAATTATTAATCACACAAATCCCATTATTCACACTCTGTTTAATCAAAGCTGAAGTCACTTAAGTTATAGCAGAAATAATTCCTATGTTGCAGTTAAAATCCAAGTAAAAGAAAATCAATCTGCAAGAAAAGAAATCAATCAACCATAGCAGGAACATGACCCTATTCCTTAATTAGGAACTTCAGCACCTTCTGCCTGGCACTAATTACACTGTAGAAAAGATGACTCAAGAGACCAAGACCCTATTCCCATGAACAGGAACCTTCAGCACTTGTTCTCTTGTTTCTAATCACACTGCAGAAAAAGAAAGGCAATTCGTGGGAGCAGGACCCTATTCCTTTGTACAGGAATCTTCAGCACCTGCTTCCCAGCATCATACATTCGCACAATCAACAAAAATAGATTTCTCAACTTCTCAAGAATGAATGTATTAAACACATGCAGCATTAAGGAAACAGAGTACTTGATGAACTACAGAATTGTGCAACTAGTGTTTAACAACATAATTAAAGTAAAGTGCAAACAACGTAAAGAATTAAAAAAATTACAGGAACAGAAGGGTGAATCTTGTGAGGAAGGCGGGCCCTTTCCCTCTCACAAGATTCCCCAGGGAAAGAATTAAATTGGAGCGCTCAAAAGAAGATTATATTCATCTGTCAAAAGAAATGATACATTACAGATGGAGTCTAGCTCCAGTTCTCACACACGATGTTCTCCTGTAGCTTTCAAACTCGAACTCCCCACTAATGATGATGTCTCCTCTTTTTAAAGAGGAGACATCTTTTACAATTACATGAGAGCAAATCTACGTTTATCCCAAATCTGTTCACTTTCTTAAAACAAGACTATTCTGTTCTTCCAAAAAAAGATATTGTTACAACAGAGACAACAAGAATGCTATCTTCAGAATGGTCCATGTAACCATGTCTTCATGCTGTTACTATTGTTCCACAAAAGGCTCTTCCAGAATCGTAAATTACGAGTGACGGAATTTGCGTGCTTGCTGGCTGTTTCAGCAACTAAGTCAACTGTTTCAGCAACGGCCGATTGTTCCAGCAAGCATATAACTTATCTGCGATCTTTTAAACTTTATGTTAGCAACAATCCACTTCGCTTAATGATAAAATATAAGAGTATTTTGGAATTATATGTAAACAGATTAAACATATAATAAAGAAGAGGATTTTATATACCTTGGGATAAAGTAGATGAAAATGCTAATGGAATCCTTTTTTTAATCATGGTTATAAAAGTAAAATGGTGTCAAAGTATATAGCAAAAATGATACATAGTGGAGTCCTAACAGAGATATGAAGAATCTGTCCACCGATAAGCACAATGTGGAAGTGTCTGTCATAACAGGATCAGGCTGAAGAAGCTGTCTCCATAAACAATATCGCAACTTGGGGAAGGGAACATAACTTTAATGATGTAACCTTTGCCCCAAGGTCTTGACTGCCGATTCACTTAAACTGCATATTCCTTAACATGTGAATGAAGGAGCTGTCGTCGAACATGTGAGAAATTGTCTGACTACCAGTCGATAATGAAAACTGTTAACAGACGCGTAGGAGGCCACCGATAATGATGATGGTCCCTAATATGCACAGTACAATCTAGCGAGTGTGAATAAAATGAGTTGAAGTTGAACAATCATAGAATCATTCGACCAGGAGCCAATGATGAAGACTCCTGATCAAACACAAGACTACCTGCCACTGATGTCTGCAAGTATCCGGGTACTGATGGGTTTCTGGATCAACTTCCTAGATAAGATGCTGAAGTCGATAGGAAGAGATCTGTTGAAAGGTAGGCATTGGGGCGTCCTACATCAGTCAACATGAAACGAAAACCAACTAATATTGTTTATGATTGAGATAATGAAGAGTAAATAGGGATGTCAAACGACAAATAATTTCTGGCATAATGAGCGGTTTGGTTGATAACAGGAGCAGTAGATAGCGAGATTTGCTTGAACAATAGAAGTCATTGTAACAGGGTACTAGGTAGATGAGGCTTAATGAACACCAAAGAGTGTGTTAGGATTTTACCGGTGTAGGGACACTGGGAAATGAAGGCTAATACTCATAGATGGTAGGGTTCGGCTAACTACGAAAGAGTTTTCTGGGAAGTGCCATGTTCAAGAATTTTGTTGCCAAATCGACCTTTCTGAAATGTAACAGAGGTAATATTCATTTTGTCCAAATTTTTCCCCATCTGATTAAGTTTAATGAGTCCAAATGAGTAAACTCGGTGAATTTTTCATATTTAGAGAGTCTGAAAAATATCATAAAAGACAACTCCGTGCCTCGTCTGATTAGGTTTAACGAGTCCAGATGAGTAAACGCGGTGAATTTTTCATGTTTAGAGAGTCTGAAAAATATCGTAAAAGATGACTCCATTGGGGTACCTTTTTCATGTCTTGATAACCGAGCACAGCAAAGGGAGAATAGTAAGCCCGAAATAGTTCATTTTCTGTAAGTTAGTCCATCGAAGCCGGAAAAGTGAGAAATCTATGTTCGATGGACATCTACCTCATTTTGTTATGAGTACAAGGAGTCGGAGTAAACTCAGTACTCTTTGTGAAATTTTAATGAGTCCAACAAAGAAAAACTTGGTGCCCTCCGTGGAATTTTAACGAGTCACGGGGAGAAAACTCGATTACCTCCATGAAATTTTAACGAGTCACGCGAAGAAAACTCGGTTACTTTTTCGGTTTAAAGAGCTTTGAAAAAAAGGAAAAGAATGGCTCCTTACTCTCTGTCGTGGTATTTTAATGAGCCTGACAAAGTCAACTCGGGGTTTTTTTAGTCTTATGAGTGAGAAAAAGGTTCCTAAAAGGAAAGCTCAGTGTTTCTTCATAGTTTTAACGAGTCTAAAGAAGAGAACTCTAGGTTTTTTCAGATTAATGAGCAAGAAAAAGACCATAAAAAAGAACGCTCGATATCAAATTGGTATAAGTTTAACGAGTCTGAAGAATGGAACTCAAGGTTTTTCGGATTAACGAGCAAGAAAAATACCGAAAAAAGAATGCTCGATAAAACATGAGTATGTCTGCATATGAATCTTGATCACTCATCAGAACATCAGTACCAAATCTCAATGGTTGCGACACATGCACAGTAAGAATTCACGACTTTTGCCGACTAGCTTGAGAGAGTCAAGCCCCAGAATTGGCTATAAGAAGGTCGGAAGACCTTCATTTTCATTGTTTTGAGTGCTTTGAACGAGCTCTGGAGTGAAAAGGGGTGAAATCTTCAATTGACGATTACGGTCAATCCGGGCAACGGTTTCCCTTCCTGCGAGATCCAGGTAAGAGCTAGAACCTCCTGTTATCATTTAATTGTCTTTTTGTTACTTTTTTTCTGGTTCAAAATGAGAAAATTTTGAGGCCCTAAAAAAATGCTTGTGCCTAACGCCGGCCAGAAGTGTTACAGCCGCGTCAAACGTATAACTTGTGAAGGGATGCTGCGTTAGCGCGCTCTGTTTTATACTAGGGCCATCGTTAGGTGCACCGTGTTTTTCAGCAACTCGTTTTTTACTATTTTGAAGTGGTCCAGGAAAGTTTTGATTGGTTGAAAACGTTGCATTTGCAGGTATTTAGCTGTTAATCATGAGTATCTGGCGAGAGAGAGAACATGAATGGGAAGAACGAGAGATGGTGACAGATGCTGCAAGCTTGATGGCTCTCCACAGATGCGGATTGCTAAAATATGCCTGCTTAGAACTGATGAGGGGTCAAGAGGACCTCTTGAGGTGACTAATCCAGAAATGGGATGAATGACACCATGTCTTTCAGATTGGTGGCAATGTGCTCTCAATCGAAAAGGATGATGTGTACTTTTTGACTAGCCTATCATGTCGTGGGGCAAGGCCCAACTTGACGGGGTCCAGAGCTTACCCATGTTCCACTGCTGATCTGATTCATGTGCATTGCATACGTGAAACTCAGGCTGTGAGCAACCAGATACTGATTGCACGAGTGACTTTGAGACCACTGCAATCTATATTATGGATGATTGTTCGCTTGGCAGGTGCCAAGAGTCAGCATGTGGCCACCAAGGCCCAGATGCTCCTAGCCTTGGACTGTATGCAGCCTCAGGTTTTTGACTGGTGTGACGGAGTTGTCCGTCAAGTCCGAGCAGAGCTTACCGCATGTAAGACCCGTACCCAGAGAGATTTTGGGTATGGTACACTGATTGTCTCTTTCTTACTGGAGCGGGTACCATTGATGAAGCCTAGAATCGTTACAGTGCCTTTGGGCCCACGTGAGTTGAGGCAGGCTCGGTGGGCAGCCTTGCTTCCACAGACTGGAGAGGGTCTCGTTCGCCACTGTTTTGATGATGGATTTTTTGATTGGCTAAACTCCTAGATTATTATGATTGAGGATTATCCCTATGTAGGGATGAACTTCACAGGCGATCCGGAGTTAGTACTACCCCCCAGTACTCAGTGGGGACTCGATGGTAAGAAGGAAATGATCTGTGCATTTCAAAGAAGTACTTTGTTTTTTGTCTTTTGAATGTTTATGCAATTTTTTTGTTGAAATAGGGTGAAAATTATGTTTTGACATGAAGCGTTTGTTTGCTTGACACAGATGTGGCACCTGTCCAGCCAGTTGGGCCCCTCGCTATGCACAGCGAGGACTGCAGCTACCCGAGGCTGGCGCACCAACAAAGGATGAGGAAGCTGCCAAGGACGATGATGCCCAGGTTTTACATGAACTCTCCAGAAACCTGGAGGGTCTGAGTATGGGTATAACACCCCTTCCTATGCGGGAGGTTCCAGTTCGTTTGCAGCGGCATACCATAGGTGTGCCGAAGAGATACCTGGTGCCTCTGAGGAGGATAGCTAGAGCAGTTTTATGCTACCATGATTATCAGGCCTAGCTGGTGGAGCGGATGTATTAGTGTCAGAGCGTGGCTTAGTATAGCCAAATTTTTGTAAAACACCCAAGTTTTGGAAGATTTTTTGATGTAACTATTATACTGGACACGACATATATATATATATATATATGTGTGTATGTATGTATAATTTTTGGTGATTTTGTGTTTCTTAATTTTTTATGTATTTTTAAAGGGATAAAAATATATATAATCATGAGTAAATCTTTTATAGTAAATGTGACAAATGCCAATCTAACACATAGTTTTCAAAAGAATCGGCTAATGCATTAAATTCTCTAGGAATGTGCTCAAATGTAATTGTTTGAAAATGACATTCTAAAAGTCTCACCCTTAAAAAATAATGTAACAAAACAGGATGACAGACACGTTAATGATTGTTTAACTGCATAATGACGAGTTGGGAATCTAACCTAACCACTAAATTGGAGATGCCACGAGATGCTGCTTCCGTGAGGAGTTGGAACATTGACATGTACGCGGCAACATTATTGGTGGTGCTACCTAGGAAGATTCCCCCGGAACCAAGAAGGTCTGACTCAGGAGTGTAGAGAACCCAAGCAGCTGAAGTAATGCATCTAGTGTGACGACTAGCACCGTCTGCATATCCGACATATGATAAATAGGGTGACGACATCTATGTGAAAGAAAAAATATTACATGAGAAAAAACACCTCGAAAACCAAAAAATATCTAGAGACATCAAAACAATAAGCAAAACTTATACACATAAAATTACAAAGCATATGCCTAGTGTGAAACTAGGCAAAATACTTCTTTAGATAGAGCCCGTTGCGGGGCTCTGCGAGTGGAATTCCATTACAGTCTTGAAGTTCATAAGCCCCTTTTGAGAGGAATTTAGTGACGATGTAAGGACCAAGCCATAATGTTTGGCGTGTTCCTGCCCCCAAGAGGTCATGTTTCTGATCATAAAGTAGAACGAGATCGCCCTCTTGGAAAGAACAAGGCTTGACAAATTTGTCGTATTGAGCTTTGACTCGGCGCTGGTGAGCTTCAAGTGCTAGTGTAGCATCTCGACGAGTTTCGTCCAAATGATCGAGCAAGAGCAAGCGCTCTTCCGTGGCTGTGGTGCTAGGTAAAAGTTCAATGGTGAGTTTGAGTGATGGAATTTTGCACTCAATTGGAAGTACTGCCTCCAGGTCGAAAGCAAGCTGGAATGGTGTGAAGCCTGTGGTAGTTTTGATTAACGTCTGGTATGCCCATAACATAGAATACAACTTCCGATGCCATGTGGTTTTATGATTTCCAACCAATCGACGAATCATGGTTTTGAGGACGCCGTTTACGGCTTCAACTTGAACATTAGCTTGAGGATAATAAGACAAAGATTGATCTTGACAGAAACCTAGCATGGATTTTAATTTGGTCATCATATGATTCTGAAAGTGGGATCCATGATTTGTGACAATCGATAAGGGTACACCGATCCGATAGATTACCTGATTGAACAGGAAGAGAGCGGCGGTTTCGCCATCTGCCTTAACAGTGGGAATGGCTTCCGCCCATTTCGTAAAATAGTCAACCACAACCACGATATAGTTGTGTCCATTTTCTGAGGTGGGATTGCAGGTGATGAAGTAAATTCCCCATTTAGCGAAAGGACCAATGGAGATAACCAGATGAAAGGGGGGCAGGATGAACATGCATTTTCTTTGTGAAAATTTGACATGGATGGCACTTCTGGACCACTGCAATGCAGTCTTTAAAAAAATTGGGCCAATAGTAACCTATGCGCAAGATTTTTTGGGCAGTAGCTATGCCCGAAAGATGACCGCTGCATGCCCCTATGTGGCAGTCATTCAAAACACGTTCTGACTCATCGAAAGTGAGACAACGTCGTAGAATAGTATCAACACCATGATGATATAGTGTATCATTTAGCACGAGGTAGTGCTTTGCCTGGTGGCAGATACAACGACGGTCGTCGGATGTGAGAGTTGGGCGGAAGCATTGGGTTTGTAAGTAGACCAAAATGTCTCCATACCATGGGTCCGAAGAATCGACCAAGTATACAAATTCATCCAATAATGGATCATGAGCTACTTCTCCTGGGTCGATTCTGGGAAGGTCCGATAATAATTCGGCGAAGACGAGGGATTTCTTTGCTTTGGCAGCTGTGAAGACCAAATCAGACTGTTGGAGGATTATGATCCATTTGGAATATTTTCCTCCAATAATTTGTCTAGAAAAGATATGTCGCATGGGGTTCTCCAAAGCAATAATTGTAGTTTGTCGTAGCAATATATAATGTCGGCGTTGGGTGATGGAAAAAACTACCGCCAGAGAAAGTTTCTCCACATGTGAATAATGTAATTTTGGTCCTATTAGACCTTTGGACAAATAGTATATCACATGTTCACTTCCGTCACTATGAAATTGAACCAGAATCATTCCAAGTGAGGATGGTGAGGTTGCCAAGTAGAGGAGAAAGTCGCGTGAGTAGTCGAGGGCACTAAGGAGTGGGGCTGAAACAAGTGCATGTTTTAAAGCGTCAAATGACCGTTGAGCTTGGTCATCCCACAAGTATAGTGTTCCTTTCTTCAATAATTGCATAAATCCTTTCGTCATCTCGACATATTTAATGATGAATCGATGTAAAAAGTTTGCCTTCCCCTACAAACGTTGGAGTTGAAGGATGGATTGTGGTGTTGGTAATTCAATAATCGCCTTAACCTTATCGGGATCAACCCTAATCCCGTGCTTGGAGACAATGAAACATAGCAGACGTTCGGACTCGACCATAAACACGCACTTATGAGGATTCAACCGTATATTGTAGAATCTACACCTAGCAAAAATTTCTTTCAGATGAGCGAGGTGATCAGGTCGTTTCTTGGAATGGGCTGGAAGGTCATCCAAGTAACCCTATACAATATGTCGAATGTTATGAAAAGCGTAGTCCATAGCTCGCTGAAAATTTTCTCCAGCATTCTTCAGACCGAATGGGAGTTTTCGATACGCAAATGTGCCCCAAGGACAGATGAAGGAAGTTTTATGCTGGTCGTCTTTTTTAATTGCAATCTGGTTATATCCTGAGAATCCATCCATAAAGGAAAAAGATGTAGAAATTTGAATAACTGATATATTATTCACTGATATTCTCCTGATCACACACTATTTTAGCTTCATGCATAATATAGAATATCTTCTACCATTGATCATTAATTGCGGAAATAAAATCAATTGCATGCACACATTAAAACCACAAACAATCACACATATGAACATAGTATTTCATGGGAAAGCTTAAAGCTGAAAACCCAAACTATCTGTATATTATATGTCATGGAGATCATGTAACAATCATAGTACAAAGCTCCTCAAAAGCTCTCAGCACCACCTCCAATTGCTACACACTATCAAGCTAGATCTAGCAAAACACATTCTACAATCTTTTGCCACTTGGTAGCGAGACTCTATTGCGTAATAAATGCTATGGGATGGCTCATTAAATAACATAAACCACCTGGCTTGTACTACGCAATCCTCATGGGCTTCTCCACCTATCTGTGTGTTGCAAATAGCAACTGTATAGTCACAACTGATAGTTAACGTGCTCTTTCACCTATCTCTGCACTGGTCTCCACTGAAACTGTCCATGCACTGAAGTTAACTGATGCATTCTCCAGTTGATTAATGAGTTTATAATTATTGAATTAATTAATAATTAATTCACACCACTCTCACTAATTGTATCAATTAGTTAAACTAGATACAAATAGCTCAACTATGTTTATATTAGTTAAACTGAATATAATTCCACTAACTTCCTCAATCAACTCCACCAAAATCTATCACATGAGTTCTAACTGAAGTATCCATGCAATAGCTCCACTTAACCCTCAGGAATAGCGTAATTCCTTTTTTCAGCTCCTGTGCCACATCTGTGCACTTAACTGAAGTGCTCCAAAAGAATAAGATAATGTTTATAGTCCAAATATTATTAAGAGCTAATAATATTCAACATATCTATTTTTAGACTGGAAATCTAAAAATAGATTCCGCCCAGTATGTCTAAAAATAGAAGTCCATGTATTTTTTCTGACTTGACCAACCATCCAAAAATAGCGTCCTGCAACTCATAGAACATGATCCATATGTCTAAAAATAGACTTTGCGCCAAAAATAGCCTACGGGCCCACTTAGTGAAGGAGAATTCTTTCCACTAAGCTCATCATCTTGTTGCAATCTCAACACTCCCTCTCAACAAGATAAGGATTATCTGCAACCCCTATCCTACCCCTGTGGTATTCGAATTTTCTCCTGGTGAGCGCCTTCATCAAGATATCCACATCCTGATCCTCCGTGGGAATGTATGAAAGTAACATGATCTTCCGCTGCACACAATCTCTGATATGATGATACTGGATGTCAATGTGTTTAGATCTATCATGAGACACTGGATTAAATGAGAGTTTAATGCAACTCTGATTATCACAATAAATCACAGTAGGATCCAAGTGTGAACCGAACAACCCAACTAGGATCTTCCTCATCCATATAGCCTCGCATGCAGCCAAACTCGCTGCCATATACTCGGCCTCTGCTGAATTGAGTGCCATGGATATCTGCTTCTTGCTGTACCAAGAAACTGTTGTCGACCCAATACTGAAAATCCCTCCAAATGTGCTCTTTCTGTCCGTTGGGATCCCTACCCAATCTACATCCGTGAAGCCACACAGCTTCACCTCATCCGACTGTCTGTACCATAATCCATATCCCGATGTGCCTCTGAGATATCTCAATACATGCTTGCCTGCCTTCTAGTAGAGCTTGGTAGGCTTAACCATAGCTTGTGAAAGCTGGTTAACAACATAGCATATGTCGGATCATGTATTGACTAGATACATAAGCGACCCCACCAACTGTCGATAAAAAGTGGCATCCACTACCTCCGTTGAAGTCGTATCCTCCTTCCTCCATCCACCAGGAAGAGGAGTATCAACAGGCTTGCAGTCATGCATGTTGAACTTCTCCAGTATCTCCCGGGCATACTTGCCTTGAGAAACAAACAGTCCACCATTGCGCTGCCAAATTTCCAATCCCAGGAAATAATGAAGGAGGCCCAAGTCCTTCATCTCAAACTCCTTTGCAAGATCAACCTTGCATGAGTGTATCAACAGTTCATCACCTGTCAAAATAAAATCATCTACATAAATTAAAATGATCAACAACTTACCCTCCACCACTATCTGGTATAGGTTCGGATCCACCTCACTCTTAGAGAATCCAAGTCTGGTGAAATAACTGTCTATCCATGTGTACCAAGCACGAGGTGCTTGTTTCAATCCATACAACGCTCTCTTGAGCCTGCACACATGCGACTCGCTGCTGAAGATCTCGAAACCTTCGGGCTGCTCTATGTACACCTCCTCCTCAATGACTTTGTTGAGGAACGCAGTCTTCACATCCATCTGATGAATGTGCCACCCCATTTGCGCTGAGAGAGAAAGAATCATCCATATGGAAGAATACCTTGCGACAGGTGCAAAGGTCTCCTCATAATTGATCCCCTCAATCTGTGAAAATCCTCGGGAAACAAATCTTGCCTTGTACTTCTCCACACTCCCGTCAGCTGCCTGCTTCACTTTGTAGATCCATCTCGAACCCACCACTGATTTCCCCTCCAGCCTCGAGACAATCTCCCATGCACTGTTTCTGAAAATTGAATCATACTCTTCCACCATGGCATCTACCCATGCGGGGTCCTCCACAGCTTCCTCGAAAGAGGATGCCTCTATCACGATACACTTGCTCATAAGAGCCATGTATCCAGTATACTGGTCAGGTGACTGTCTCTGTTTGCGCTATGATGTAGGTGCTCCTACAACCTTCTCTGCATCTTGAGCTAGTCGCTTAGCTTCTGTAGTGTGCTTCTGCCCTCTGATGGCTGGCGCTGCTTGAGTGGTCTCTTCCACTCCATGAACCTCATCTTGTGGCTGATCCATATCCAGAGACTCATCCTTAGGAAATAATAGCTCCTCATCTACATGCAAGTGTG
The DNA here is from genome assembly GCA_034641835.2 of Pinus albicaulis. Lineage (NCBI taxonomy): Eukaryota > Viridiplantae > Streptophyta > Pinopsida > Pinales > Pinaceae > Pinus > Pinus albicaulis. The sequence goes on along the minus strand of CM076574.1, from coordinate 1,236,090,534 downwards.
GCTCCCTCTCAAGCGAACACTTCATGGATTTCTCCTCATGAAATTTGATATCCCGTCGCACAACAGTCTTGTGACTATCTAGCAAATACACACAATAGTTGTGGGGCGTATCAATGTAACCCACAAATATCCCAACCTCTGCGGTTGGCTCCAGCTTCTTCCTGACATCCTTTGTCACATGAATGTAAACAGGTGAACCAAAAATCCTCAAATGGGAAATATCAGGCCTCTTACCAGAAAACGCCTCCTCGGGTGTACTCATGCCAAGTATCCTATGAGGACAACGGTTCTACACATATACTGCAGTATTGCATGCCTCCACCCACAAGTGAATGGGTAGGCCCTGATCATGCAACATCGCCCGTGCAGCACCCACGATCGTTCTGTTCTTTCGCTCAGCAACCCCGTTCTGCTGTGGGTTATGAGGTGCTATGAGCTCTCTTCGAATTCCTTTTCTGCTGCAAAAGTCCTTGAATTTGCCAGAGATGAATTCACCACCGTTGTCGCTCCTAAGAGCCTTCACCTGCTTCCCCGATTCTTTCTCAACCAGTGCCTTGAACTCACAGAACTTTGAGTATGTCTCGCTCTTGTTCAGCATGGAGAAGATCCAACACTTGGTCTCCCTTTCGACACAACCTGCACCTGAAATGCGAGTTGGTGTGAGAGGCAAGGTTTAGACTTTTCCATATCAAAGATAGCTAGCATGGAATCTTGGGGGTCTATTCCACCAATGGTCGAAAGCAAGGCTTTCCTTTGTGTTGGACAAGTTTGTAATACTTCGAGAGCAGACATAGCTGATGGTGCTTGTGCCAAATCTTCTATGATGTTGTAGTTTTGGGCTGCACGTGTAGAGGTATTATGAGTCGTGCATTGAAGTGTCCCTTTGGGGGAATGAATCACGGGGTCAGCAGTAGGCCGTTCGATATGCAAATCGTTGGGCGGTGGTGGATTTGAACTAGTACCAGGTTCTTGAGCATCTATGGTAGGATTTCCATAAAGCTTGGCTCGAGTTTGAAGTTCAACACTCTCAATGCCATAAATGGCAGATTGTCCTTCGCCAAAAGGATGTGAACCACCATTGCCCCGTTGATGGGGTTGTGGCAGATTGTCAACCATGTGTTGATGTTGCTACTATTGATTAGGGAAAGGATTATGAAGACGGCAGGTGTTCACCCAAAATCCTTGTTGACAATAAAATTGATGCATTCCTGCAGCCGAGGACATTTTTATGTCAAGTGGTCCTCCGCACAGATCTTGCAAGGAAATTTCATGGGTTTATCCTTCCCTTTTTCATTTTTGGTAGCGTTTTTCCGATTAGGGTTATTCTGATTGTCCGACTGCTCTTCCGAAGAAGATGTTTTTTTCTTGTTCTTCTTATTTTTCCCGCTAGGCTTTTGTGAAGTTTGCACATAATTTACTTCAGCGGAAGGAAGAGTAGTTGTTTGGTGAGGGGAAGTGGCAGCTGAAGATGGCTGGGAGGCTTGGCCCCAAGACTGTTTTGTGGCTACACTAGAGATCGTGCCAACAAGACTGTCAGCATTAGCTCTGGTTATCTGAGTAGCCAGAGGATTTGGGTTACCAGGGGCATTGGGGAGAAAATCATATAGCATGCTAGATTGTGAATAGATTAAATCCAAATGCTGGGCATGAAGAATGCATTGATCTTTTGTAACCGCATCGGAAAGGCCAATGTCTTTAGTTATGTGGGGTAAGAGAGACTTACAAAACCAATTGGCTAAGAGATGATCCGGAATTGGCGCTTTGACTAGCCTCCTCCTACGTCTCCATTCATGAATGTGATTGGAGAAGTGGGTGGCAGTGTCTTGGCACAGCGAGGTTAATAGTTCCGTTCCGGTTTCAAATCTAATTGGTAATTGGAAGTTCTTTAGAAACTCCGTCGCTAAAGCACCAAACGTATTGATGGTGGCGTGTGGCAATTCAATATACCACTTGGCAGCATTGCCTGTAAGTGTGCGGGGAAACAGTCGAAGCCGGACACTATCATCCACCATGGAATTGGATATGGACCATAGATGAAAGGTAGTGATGTGTGCGGCTGCATCATCCCCTTGTTTCCCGTCAAACTTTGGGATGTCAGAAGGAATCTTATGCGGTACTGGAGGCCAGAGAGGGTTGTGATTGATGGGATCATTAGTCAGTTTATAGATATCAGGGATTTCCAAAGCTACCAAAAATGGAAATTGTGGGTTTGCCCCCGAATCTAACCAAGGAAGTATGGGCTGACTACTTAGACCATAGGGTCCACCCATCAATGTGTTACCAGGAGGATAAGTAGGACTTTGATAAAAGTTTCCTATAGGTGGGGGGTTAGGGACATATGGTTGTTGTCCATAGGGCATATTGTATTGCGGGGTGAACAATTGGTTGCCCCCAGTATAAAAGTTCCCTCCCATTCCAGATGGAGGTTGGGGTGGATTAGTCCATATGGATGCAATAGAGCTTCTCGGAGGCATGCTACTACTTGCATAGTTCGGCAATGGCATAGACCCTACACCTATATTTGAACCACTTAAGGGAAAAGTATTGACAATAAGTTGTCCCATTTGTCCTAAGGATTGCAGGGGAAGTGAAATGTTTCCCACTACCTGTGTGCTGCTGAAACTGCCCCCTGGTATAGTGGCCAAGGGGTTTGAACTCAGCAAAGGGTTCCAACCAAAAGGGTTGCTAAATGGAACTGAAGTAGTCACACTCGTGGGAGGAGCAACCATGGGTCCCAACGTGGTTACGGTAGGAGTAGATCCCGAAGGATTCGGTGAGCTACTGACAGTTGTGATGATTGTAGGGTTGGGATTAGGTATATTTTGACTACTAAGGTTACCAAGTGATGGCATAGAACTGACCACTGGTGGGGAGGATAGTGGCGAACCTATGATGGTTGCCTTTGGCATCGACCTTGTGGATGCTGGTGGTGAAATGGATGTTTGTGTGGCCGAAGACATATCTTGGCATGGTGGAATCTGAACTATCACAGGCCCCAACATATCAGTGAGTGGAGGATTGTAATGAAGTACAACCCCTTCTGTGAAAGGGTCCTCCCAAAATTCCGTATGATATGAGGCTATGTGAAAATCAAGATTTGTCAGTGGAGACTGCTCTTCTGCAGAAGGCACGAGTTCACCAAGGTTTAGTTCTTCCTCAATAGTTAGAGGAGGTAGACCTTGCTGTCATCAAGACAGACGACGTGGGTTGGATGACGCCACGGTGACTTGCTTAGTTTTAACAAATTTTAATTAATTGTGATGTATTATAAGGTCTCAATGACAGTAACCACACACCTAAAAAAGAAAAAAGGACTCTCTAAAATCAATCAGCAAGCAGCCAGAATAGGGTGCCCTGTCTGAGTACTACCGTTTGCTGGTGATGAAATCCAGTATCACAATAGTATACAGAGAGGGTTGGTCGAAAGTATAGTTACGGTCACGCTAGAGCTTCGCCCGAACCTCAGACGATAGGTGTAAGCAATCTCGTGAAGACGAGTACCCTCCTAAATACCGAAGACAGAGTGGGCCCATCTGTTTCAAGTACCAGGATAACCTGTCCCAGTCACCTTGTGTAAGTCCCTAAAAATTATGGCCACTAAAGATACCTCAAATCATAGACATCATCAGTGGGGTCCACGGTCAAGTACAACATGCTATAAGGGCAGAATACCTAGATCCCCGATCTAGTTTCGACATCCCCGAAGGGAACCCCAATATATAACACACCCACCGGATGCAGTCGAAGGCGAGCTACCTTCTTGTGCACCCACGTGTTGTCTCGCGCTGAGCTCTGGTAAAGGAACGGTCCCGATAATATGAGTGCAGTAGGATTTCGCTCGTTAATGACTCTAGTTTCAAGTTTTGAGATCTTGGGTGATTTTCTCACTTTCCTAACCCAAGATCCTAGCCTGAACTATTGTTTGTGTGAGCTCAAAAAAGAGTAATGTGATTGGTTTTACTATCACTTGATTCTTAGTGTACTTGATTATTAGTCTTGCAGAGGGGGAGTGGACGTATGAAATGTAGTGAGACTCTGACTCATGAAACCATGCAAAATATGGTCTAAATATTCAATTCTATGAAGAGTATTTATAGAAGGACAGGTTTCTTTTCAACATCCATGCACTAACATTCAAATAGCACAGTTCAACTTTAAAGATTCAGACTTCTATCTACCTCTTCTTAACAGTCTATGAACTATAATTTTCAGAATTAACTCAGCTAGATGCAGAAAAACTAAAAAAAAAAATTCTTCTCTAAAAAGTAAATGCTTTGACACTAAATTTTCAAACAAGAGCAAACAAATAGAAATTCCAGCTTAGTAAACAAGTACAAGGATTCAGTCACGGAGAGATACTGATGGCCAAAAAGCTCTGCAACCAAAAACACAATCACAACAGTGAACAACAAATTTTGGCTGAGTAATGCACTGTCTCTGAGTAAAGACAACGTTAATCCAGAGACTAACACACTGTATTTAAGCAGAGCTAGTGTTATAATGCACTGGAAAACCCACGGAGGTAGCGTTATCTAGGGAAATTTTTTTCAGATGGTCAAACAGAAACAGGATTGAACTCTTCGAGCTTTTGAAATATCTACTGGGCATAAATACTGGTCAGAAGGGTCTATGAACAGAGGAAAGAAGAAAGGAGGAAAGAAATAGTCCGGAAACTATGGGGAAACTCCCCAGTGGAATCGCCAATTCTGCTGTAGGGTACAATGCTTGGGTTGTTGGTTATCGTATATCCCTCTCAGGGCTTTCCGGTGCCTGAGGCAGATAGTAAGATTAGCTGTATAGTTCACAAAGATGGCATATACATGTTCATATTAACTTAAAACCACTTGATAGAATGAGCTAGATGATTACCTCTTTAATGATCTTGGAGTCCTTTGGAGAGCACTAGGCAGCGAAGCAGCGGTTCTTCTTCACTGGCTCCAAATCTTGGTCCTGCAATCAATCAAAGCACTCGTGTAATTTCTAATATAACATATATTTTCTATCAATTAAGCCAATATATAAGAAACATTTAAACTATGCACATATAAGCCATTCATCTCATGCTATATAAGTGATTAAATAATAATAACAATATCAATGCATAGAATGGAAAAAACAGATACAGTTCTATTGATTTATAAAAAAGGAGGATTACAACTGTCGGTTGCACCAAGCCCTCCTCAGCCTTCCAATCTCTCTATCTCTCAAAGTGGTGATGTCTTGATCAACAAGTTATTAATGAACCTCTTTGACTCTTGATCTTCACACTACAACAATGATCTCTACTTCCCAAGTATTCAAAACTTTAGCAATCCTTCGACCTTGAACCAAGAGCCTTTAACTCCATTTTATAGGAGATGGAGAGAGAAATCATTGCCCTTCTCTTTCCACCAATTCTGAATAGAAAAATCCAAGATGTTTCTCCAATCTCTATGCTTTTTCCTTCTTTGAGAGTTCAGTTGTTTATGGCAATGCCCAATAAGAGATTAGTGCTTTGCACTTTCCTTTTTGTATTGACTCTCTTGTGAGAAAAAGCTGGAGATTCAAATAATTCTCCACGGGTTTTTCCCGTTTCAAACTTAAAACACGGGTAACGCTGCCCTCTGGTGTAAACAGAGCGTTTCCATAGCCACTAATGCAGCCCATTCACTGATCAACTGTGTTATAACGCTCTTGTGTTGTTATAGAGAGGCGTTACCTTTGCAGAAATAGATTTAATTTAGGTCTTTGTATTCCTTCCATATTTGTCTTCTCCTCTGAGCTAATGAGGAGATATTTTGACCTGTAACAATTAGTAGAAGGAAAAGAGAGTTGTAGCGAATAGGTGAAGCATTGAGTAGTCTAAGGTTGTAGATAGGAGGAATGGCTAACCCAGAGTTGCATAATAATGATGTAGGAGAAGGATCTCATCCTAGTGGAATAGGAGAAGCTAGAGGAGATGTTATAGGAGACCAACATAGAGTAAGTGGATCAAAATAGTAGTTAGAAGGAATCTATATGCTTGAAACACCTACGAAGATAAATACAATGATTGATCAGAATAGTCCCATAGATGAAGAGATGCATTTCATGATGAGATAGTTATTCTTTGAAGGGGATTTATTCTCTCCCTAACCTCCCCTTGGTAATTTATTATAATATTGTCAATTTCCTTTCCAAATTAGTCAAAACTTTGAAATTTCAGAAGGTTGATAGTAAATACATAGCTAGTAGCTTTAATGCATTTGGTAGTTCTGGTAGTAGTGTTCAGGAAAACTCTGCAATATTTTCACAACCTAGTTTGGAAGGTTTTTTATTACTTCCACTTGGCCAAAAAAATATGGCGAGGAATGTCTCAGGATCATTTACTTGGTTTCCTAAGTTCTCGGGTCGAGGAGACAAAGATGTAGAGAAACATTGGTATCTATGCGAAGCCATCTAGAGGGCTAAAAAAACCTCAGATGCCACTAATACCATTGAATTTCAGATAACTCTCTGAGATAGAGCACTCTGTTTTTTCATCAAGTGGTCTGATTTAAATTTGAATCTAATTGTTAACATAGTTAAATGACAATTTATTAATGAATTTAAACTCCCTCACACAGACTAGCAAGTTTTAGCCGAATTATGGGATATTAAATGACATGAGGGAGAGACTGCATGGGAGTGCATGCATTAGTTTAAATATGAAATTGTGAAATTGAATTATCCTATTGATCCTCATCATCAAAGGGAATGGTTTATTAAGGCTATACGTATTTTAACTATAAATCCTCTGAAGCAGTGAAATATTAATACACTAGAGGATGCACTAGAGCAAGCTAACAAGATCAAGGAAATGGCAGGATATCCTCATGATTATAGATTTGGTGTTGCTTCTAGCGATCCTGTTATCATTGGTTTACAACATGAGATTATTGGTTTGATTAAGAGATTGAAGGATATGCATACTTCGTGACCTCTGTGTCCACAAGTTTGGTGCAATAATTTCCATGTTGAAGGGCATCATGCTACTGAGTGTCCAAGGTTTCAGGGTGCATGCCCTTCTAGCGTGCCTATGGGACCACCTCTAGGCACGCTAGAAGGTGCATGCCCTTCTAGCGATCCTGTTATCATTGGTTTACAACATGAGATTATTGATTTGATTAAGAGATTGAAGGATATGCATACTTCGTGACCTCTGTGTCCACAAGTTTGGTGCAATAATTTCCATGTTGAAGGGCATCATGCTACTGAGTGTCCAAGGTTTCAGGGTGCATGCCCTTCTAGCGTGCCTATGGGACCACCTCTACCATTTCCATGGCCTACTAATAGAGTTGTGTAAATATCGAAAATTTTTCATTTTTAGGGATATACTTAGTATCATGTGTTTCCCAATCATCAAGGTATTCCCACTGATGAATATTGTGATATTTTTCACACTTATGGACATGCACCTCGTCATTGTTCTATTTTTGTAGAAGTATTCCAATGTCCCAAACAATATGTTTTGTTAGTTTTGTGGGTCTATGAGTCACCATATATATCAATGGAGAGCTTTGGATGCTTTGGTCGATCGCTTGGATTAAATTGCATTCTAGTTTAATGGAGCTCCTCGAGGATGAGGAGGAGGTGGCCTCAGAGTGGGGGTATATGGAGGAAGAGGCCTGATTCGATGCTACAATTGTGACCAATAGGGCCATGTTGCTAGCGACGTTCCATTACCAAGGAGTCCCTACTGTTTCCATTGTTAGGTAAATGCATTACATGCTACTAAATATTTTCTCAAGTTGATTGCTCGGTGAGAGGAGCGTAAAAGGAAAATGGGAGCTAATTTAATTAATAAAAAACCTAGAGAACATGAACCCGTTTCTTAGCCAAATATTAATATTATTACTAGAGGAGGAAAGTAGATTGGAGCAAACAAGGAAGTATCAGAGAAACATTCCATGATAAATCCTATATTTCCAAATAAGTCATATGACACCACTCAACAGAAGGAGTACTACAAGGATGTTGTGGAAATATTTAAGCATTTGGTTTCCTCCTACATTCCATGAGAAGAATAGAAAGAAAAAGGACAACTGAATATTCCTCAATATCCACATGAGGCATCTTAGCCCATTATGGAGTGGCTTAAATTTCTTTTGCATATTATGAGTGTTGAGAAATCATCGAGTTAGTTGTGCAAGAATCTTAAAACTTTTCTCAAGGATGAATAATTTTTGGAAAGGCCTGTTTTTTCTAACTTTCCTGAATTCCATTTGACTAGTCATGCCCACCACAACAAGAGGAGAAAAAGTAGAGAGTTTCACATTGATGCCAAAAATTTTGGGTGCCAAATCAAAGATACTATGTTGGATTTGGGATCAGATGTAAATGTCTTAATGAGGAAAACTTGGGTAGTGTTGGGAAAACTTGAGTTGGTGTTTCATTTTATTCAGTTATGCATGGATAATCAATAGTGCATCATTCTTTTTGGTCATTTTTAAGATTTTGAAGTCGATGTTTCTAGAGTGAGGACATATGTGGACTTCAAAGTCATTTATATTATGAGTGATAAAGATCATTGTCCATCTTTACTAGGAATAGACTTTCCATTTGAAAACTATGTTGTCATCAATCTTAAGCAAGATACCATGACTTTCGAAGTATATGGAATCAAAGTCATACAACCATTGGATCCTTATCAAGGTCCAAGGTTTACAGAACCTATTGATGATGTAGAAGATCCCAAAATTTTGGATTCGTTATATCAAATTACTGCAGAAAAGAGGGATGACTACATAAATCATACTACAGATGGTTCTCTTAGCTGGAGGAATGTTCAACATACAGAAGTTGGTTTAGATGTTGCATTGGATGACTAGTAACAAGGAGACCATGATTTTCACTCTTGACATTATGTGACTACTCGTTGTGCTAATTGGATCGATACAAAGCTAAGGGATCCACCTACTTTCAATGGTATTGGATATATTATAAATTTCATTAAATAAGTTGATTCGAATATTGAAAAAATGAAAAATATTCCTTTGATGGATGTTGCTATGCAAGCAACTCCTACAAGATGGTGGGAGCTCATCGTAACCTATTTCAAATCTAGGACTCAATTAAGTTTGATATGTTTTTTTTTTCGATTTAATATTCCTAAGAATAATTTAAATGATATTTGTATACATGACATTTAAACTATCCCTTTGAAGCATGTTTAGACTTGCAGTGAGGTTTGGACCAAACTTGGACTTCCTGTTGAATTGTGGGTGCATTAGTTCATTCACACGTTGGGCATATTTTTGCAAGCTTAGTATTTAAAAGAAGAAATAAAAAGGTAGACATCTAATAGGGAGGCATTGATAGCTCACTTATTTTATGTTTTCTCCTTTACAGATGAGGATGTGAACATAGTTGAAGCTTTGAAATCAATTAAGAGAGTGTTATTTCCCACTATAAAACCTATTGTTGAATTTAGTAGCTATGAATATTACATACATATTTATGAAGCTAAATTCCATGAAGTTGTCGCTTGCTGAAAAATGATTAAGGAACATGAAGAAGATAATTTGGAGGAGTTAAGGCATCTAACATTCAAGGAATATAAAGGAAAAATAAGTATCAAAGATGATCTTATCAAGGATGCTCCACATATGAATCCCTTAAATTTGCGGAAGCATAATATTGGAAATAAAGAAAAGCCCATGTTAGCCTCTAGTGGTGACTAATGGGATGAGAAAAATACAAACGATATTTTTCTTTGTTGAAGGAATATTAGGATCTCTTTCCTGCGTCAGTGTCAGAAATAAAAGAGATAAAATGAGACTTGGGAGAGATGAAAATTATGTTGGAACCTTATGTGAGTCCAACCAAAAATTTACCCTACCAGTTGAATACACAAGTCAAAGAAAATGTTAGGAACGAGATAGATAAAATGTTTGTTGTGAATCTCATATTTACAATTGATGAATTCGAATGGATTAGTCTTATTATCATCTAGGAAAATAAATATTCGAATGATATGAGAGTATATGTAGCTTATCAAAGTCTTAATAATGTCTATGTTCAAGATCCATTTAAAACTCCTTTCATTGATGAGGTATTGGATAATGTTATGGATTGATAAGCCTAGTCCTTCATAGATGGGTATTTTAGATATCACCAGGTCCACATTGCTGAGGAGGATAAAAATAAACCTACTTTTACCACTAAATGGGGTTCATATTCTTATCATGCCTTGCCATTATGTCTTAAGAATTCTCCAACTATCTTCTCTAGGATTTGTATTTCTTCTTTCAGGGAATATATTCATAATTTCCTTGAGGTATACATGGATGATTGGAAAAACTACATCCTCTTGAAGAAGCACTCTTGTTTGTTGCGGGTTAGGTTTGATCACTACAAATAGGTGTAGATTTCATTGCATCTAAATTAGTGTATTTTTGTTTTGTGCTTTGTTACTATTTTGGGCCATATTGTTTGCAAAGATGGTGTGTGCATAGACTGTGCAAAATTTGTAGTGATTCTAATTATGTTGCTACTCACAAGTGTTAAATAGTTTCAGTCTCTATCTGGGCATATGAGATATCAGATAAGATGTGTCCACAATTATGCTTTAATCACTGCACCACTAGAGAATTTTCTGAAGAAGGATGAATTTTTTGCATCGACTGAAGAATGTGATGTTGCATTTAACACTTTGAAATAAAATCTTGCAAGTGCTCCAATATTAATTTATCCATATGGGAACAAATAATTTCATGTGCATAAAGACACATATGGTATTTCTTTGGATGTTGTTTTGGCACAATCTTGTGAAGAACAACTTTCTCGCTTGGAATTTAGAGAAGTAGGAGGGTCAGTTGATGATTAATTTCATGATGCTAATTTGTTTAGGATTGAAGCTATGTCATATTATATTTAATATATTGCACTAATTTTAGTGACTGGTAAGTTCCTGAATGATTATACTATAACACAAAAGAAGCACTTGGTAGTGTGTGCTACAAATTACCAGTTAATTGTAGGTTAATTGTACAAAATGGGACTTTATCATATCTTGCGTAGATGTATTCTTGACCATGAGAAATAATTTTTTTATGGGAATGTCATTGTGGTGTTGTGGGAGGTCATGTTAGAGGGAAAAAAATTGCAATGAAAGTGTTGCAGGATGAACGACGGTGGCCTACTCTCTTTGAATATGCCAAATAATATGCTGGGAATTATGATGTATGTCAGAGGATTGGAAGACCCTCCCCATGGGATGAATTTCCCCTGCATCCAATTAGAGCTATTGAAGACTTTGATAAGTAGGTTTTTTATTTTATTGGACCAATAAATCCTCCTATGTGACACTCACACGCTCATTACATTATCAATACAATGGATTACTTGATTCCATGGGATGAGGCAACTCCTGTTAAGGATTGCACTGTTAGTAATACGGAAAGGTTTTTATTTGGAAATATTATTACAAGATGTGGTTGTCCAAGGAGTCTAATAAGTGATCAATCATTCGGGGAATTTTGAGGTCTAAAATGGGCCTCCTAAGAAAAATGTACAACCCAAATAAAATTTATAAGAACCAATAGGATTCAATATGATGATGTCAACCATGGGGGATGATTCACCATTTTTTAAGCAAAAGGGTAAACAGATTAAAAAATAATAAAATAATAAAACTACTTTTTCAACTCATATTTTCAACTTATCTCCCAAAGTTTTTACTCAAATTTCGAGCAAGAGTACTCGTTGGATGCAAAATTTAATTCCTCATCCAAGGAGTACCCATGTTGCATACTTTTGATGGACCTTGCTAAGAGAAAAATGAGAAATACATGAAAAACATGATTGGAATCATGCTTTTCATGTATTTGTCAATTTTCTCTTAGCAGGGTCCATCAAAAGTATGCAACATCGGTACTCTTTGGATGAGGAATTAAATTTTTCATCCAACAAGTACTCCCACCTGAAATTTGAGTAAAACATTTGGGAGATAAGTTGAAAACACAAGCTGAAAAAGTAGTTTTTTCTTTTTTCCCTCTAAAATTTGATGATGTCATCAAATCTTACTTTATTATTTCCACTATTATTTTATAATTTCCTTAGGAGATCCATATTAGACCTCAAAATTCCCCTAATGGGTATCACTTCATTAATGAAAGTATTTGTACATTATTACGAGAGTTCATGATTCAACATCATAAAAGTAGTCCATATCATCCATAGGTGAATAGGAATGTTGAAGCCTTTAACACGATTTGGGAGAAGGGACTCACAAAAGTCTACTCTACTAACAGCGAAGATTGGGATGAAAAATTTCATGCCACACTATGGGCCTATAACATTGCTATTGAATGCCTACACAAGTATTCTCCCTTCAACTTGTATATGGTAGAGAAGGAATGGAACCTACTAAATTTATTGTTGCAAATTTATTTATTGCACAAGACACCAAAATTTCTGACGAAAAATCTATTTCAAAACATAAATAGGAGTTGTGGGAATTGGTTGTGTCATTTGAATCATCTAAGAATTGTTCATTTATGTTACGTAAAGGTGGTTTCCCCCTCGAAGAGGCTAATTTCTATTTTTTTGATCTATCTTTTCTTCTATTTTGTGAGTTGGTTGCATAAGATTTCATATCATAGCTTGGGATTCTAGGGTTTCACTTCTTCAAACAGGCCATCTTGGATTTTTCGCTATACCATTTTTTATAAGAGGCTTCATAAGCTTAAAATTTTACCACATGGAACCAAAATCATGATGAACTTCTTGTCAAAAATTTCTATCTTGGTTTTCTATATTTTCAGAGATATGATCTAGGGAAGTTAGGGTTTTTGCAGGCTCCAAAATTTAGTCTCAAACATGTGACCTATAAAATATCATCATAACTTTCATTTCAGGCATCAAATATGAATTCTATAAAAAGTGGCAGAAAGAGAACAGACTGTGGTTTTTCTTGTATCAATTTCAAGGTTGAAGGGTGAAATAGTGACACATGGAACTCCGTAAATTGTTTCTCTACTAAACAAGTCTATAATTAGGTCATCGTGGGAGATTGAGCATAAATTTATCTTGAAGAATCCAAATTATATATGACTTGTGGCATTGAAAATAAGACTCATAAGGATACTACAAGACCTAAGTTCAAATCTTAGGGATGAGAAATCACATAGATACATCAAGTTTAATATCAAGGCCCTCAAAAGCAAGAAAAAGGTGTTTATTTTTCAAAATTTGCATAAGATTTTTTTGAAAAGATAATTTGAAGTGATTCAAAGGGAATAGTGAAGCATAAATGTCATTAATTGATGTCATGAAGAAAGAAAATAGAAACACCTAGTGAGCAACACTAAATATATACTATGATGTTTGAAGAAGAGGAAGAAATGCAACATGATATATTAAAATTCCGAGATCAAGTGCAACAAATTTTTCTCTCACAAAAAGTAATAGAAGCTAAGATGGATGGTTTGAAGAATCAGATGAAAGATAATATTGATGGTATAGAAGAAAAATTGAAAGGAAACATGGAATATTTGAATAAAGACATGGAAGGTTTGAAGGAAGGTTTGACAAAGTTGCTGCAAGAAAAGATTCCTCATGGAAAAAAGGTAGTAGAGGATACTCATGGTGAGAATAAAAGAAATGTTAATCATGATTTCATAGACTCTAACTTCGGATTGAAGACCCACCATATTCCAAACTTTGATATGAGGAAGTTTTATGGCAAGGATATCGTAACATGGATACTAGAGATGGAGTGATATTTTCATCTCCATAATGTGAAAAACACACAAAAGGCATGCATTGCAACTTAATATTTAGAAACCAATCAATTTGTATGAATCGATTCCTTTTCTCTTGTAAACAAATTGTCACTTGGTCAATTTTTACGGAGGAAATGATAACACATTATGAGGATACAAAAAGTAAAACCTTCTTTAGCCAATTGATAAATCTCAAACAAAAGGGTTCAATGATTGAGCGCATTGAGGACTTCCAAAAAATTAATATAAGGGTAAATCATATTCCATAGTGTTATGCAGAATTATGAATTACGGATAAAACACATTCCCTAAATGTGGTGCTATGCATTTAGAACAGCAAATCAAAGACTTTGCAGACACTTTCTATAAGAGTAAATAAAAATACAAAAAGATAGAAGAACCTACTTGTGATCCAAGCACTTCCTATTCTCCTTCTGCACTCTTGTTGTAGCTTCCAATCCAACTTAGTCGCCAGAATAGTTCCTGCAAGTATAAACACTAAACAAAAAAGAGATTGCAATATACAAATGTCTATTTATCTTAATTAGTTAAATCGATTAAACATGAAACATATATATCAGTTAAGAATCCATCATATGAAAAGTAGAAACATAAACAGATACATATATAGGAAAATGAGAACTATTAATGGATAGAAGGGGGAGGTTACAACCAACGATCGATTTGATGTCACCAGCTCCAACATTCACCCCAGCCTCATCACAATAAACATCTCACCAGCATCATGTTGAGCAAATCACAACGAAAAAAAATAAATAAACTCACACATATAGACAGTATATCAATGAAGACAAATGATTTAACGTGGTTCACCCAACCAATCTGGGCTATGTCCACCAAACAGAGGTATCAACAGTCTTATTTCTAAACAGGAGATTTACAACAATAGAGTTTCTCATCTGCGCTTCTCTTCCTCTCACCTCACATCCCTCATGCTTAGAAACCTCTACGGGCTTACATTTTATAGTTGGGAGTAGAAACTGAATCATAAATTCAATCACAACAAAATAGGATGCAATAACTCCACATCAGGATTAGATGCAGTCAATTTAGCAACAAATCCTATTGTTGTCATATTTATGATATTTTCTCCAAATTATTATTAGAAATCTCAACAATCTCCACCTTAACAACAATTAGCCTGATACCCTGTTCCATTATTATTTTTTATCTTCTTTGCAAGCCAAGAGAAGCTAGGCACCATCGTAGCTTCTCTAATAAAACTGGTTTCGTGAACATGTCCGCACAGTTTTCCTTTGTATGCACTTTTTCAAGAGAGACTCCCCGTTTAGTGATAACCTGTCTTACAAAATGGTACTTTATAGGTATATGCTTTGATTTACTATGATAGGTTGGATTTTTAGCCAAGTGAATTGCACTTTGACTATCACAAAATAACTTAATGTTGTCTTGCAACCTACCAAACTCACCAAAAAAACCTTTCAACCAAACCACTTCTTTGCAGGCATGTGAAGCAGCTATGTATTCTACTTTTGTAGTGGATAAAGCAACAATGTTTTGTAGCTTTGACATCCAGCTTACAACTCCACCTGCAAGAGTAAAGACATATCCTGAAGTTGACCTTCTCTTATCCAAATCACCTGCAAAATCGAAATCAACATATCTGCAAACAAATTCACTACTTCTGTTATAAGTGATAGAGTAATCACTTGTGCCTCTTAGATACCAAAGCACCCATTTCACTGCTGACCAGTGTTCTTTTCGTGGATTTGCCATATACTTGCTGACAACCCCAACTGCATGTGAAATATCTGGTCGTGTACAAACCATCGCATACATCAAACAACCTACTACATTGGCATAAGGTATTCGAGACATATATTCCTTTTCTTCATTTGTGTTAGGCCATAAACTTGAAGAAAGCTTAAAATGGGAAGCTAAAGGGACTAAAACAGGTTTCACATTGTTCATACCAAACCTTAAGAGTATTTTCTCAATATAATTCTCTTGTGATAACCACAGCTTACCATTTCTCATGTCTCTTAAAATATCCATGCCCAAAATCTGTCTTATTGCTCCTAGATCTTTCATATCAAACGTCCTAGCCATCTGAGCCTTTAACCTGTTGATCTCTGTTATGATTTTGCTTGCTAAAAGCATATCGTCAACATACAACACTAAGATAATGAATATGCCATTACTCAATTTCTTAAAGTAAACACAATGATCATATTCACTTATTATATAATTTTGACTCATCATGAAAGAATCAAATTTCTTGTACCATTGTCGAGGCCACTACTTCAGACCATACAATGATTTCTTGAGCCTGCAGACAAATTTCTTGTTGCGATTTTGAACAAACCCTTCAGGTTGTTCCATATAAATATCTTCATCTAGATCTCCATGTAAAAATGCAGTCTTAACATCTAGTTGTTGTAATTCTAAATCAAGTAAAGAAACTAATGCTAAGACAATAAGAATTGAAACAATTTTAACAACTGGTGAAAATATCTCATGAAAGTCAATTCTTGCTTTCTGAGAAAAACCTTTTGCGACCAGCCTCACTTTGTACCTATCTTCTTTATCATCAACACCCCTTTTCAATTTGTAAACCCATTTACATCCCACATTTTTTTTGTCTTTAGGAAGTTCCACCAGATCCCATGTAGCATTCTTGTCTAATGCCTTCATCTCATCCTTCATAGCTTCTTTCCACTTATAACTGTTAGAACCTTCTATAGCTTCTTGATAGCACAAAGGTTCATCATCATTAGCGGTTAAAGCAAGTGAAGTAACATAATCATCATACCTTTTAGGAGGACATCTGATTCTCGTGGACCTCCTTAAAGATGTTTCTGGTTCTTCCACAATTTGTTGATTATTATCTGTAGGAACTTCTTCATGATCTGTGTCTGAAACATGTTCATGATCTGCATCTAAAACTTTTTCATCTGGACTATCATAAGTATTTGAACTGGTTTCAAACTGAATATGTTGAAACTTAGGTACATTATCCTGCTTTAATTTATCATCTACATCTAGATTATCATGTGAAGATTCATTGAATTTAACATCTTTGTTAATGATGATCTTGTGAGTAGTAGGATCCCACAACCTGTATGCCTTAGTCCCATCACCATATCCAACAAAGATATATCTTTTTGATTTAGGATCTAATTTAGAATGTTGATGTTTTAGAATTAAAGCATATGCATCACAACCAAAAACTTTCAGTTTAGAATAATCACGTGGATGACCTTTCCATACCTCTTGAGGAATTTTGCATCCTATTGTACTTGATGGTGATCGATTTATCAAATAGCAAGCCGTAGATACTACTTCTATCCATAATTCCTTCTGCAAATTGGCGTTACTAAGCATACTTCTTGCTCTTTCTAAAAGAGTCCTATTCATGTGTTTAGCAACTCCATTTAGCTGAGGAGTATATACAGTAGTTTTATGTCTTTAGATCCCAACTTCCTTGCAATAATTATCAAATTCATTTGAAGTAAACTCACCACCATTGTCAGTTCTTAAACATTTAATGGTTCTTCCAGTGATGTCTTCTACTAATGCTCTAAACTGTTTGAAAACTGTGAATACATCAGAATTTTTCTTTAACATATAGACCCACACTTTCCTAGAGGAATCATCAATAAAAGATACAAAATATGAAGATCCTCCATATGAGGTTGTAGGAGATGGACCCCAAACATCAGAATGGATATAGTCAAGGATTCCCTTACTGGTATGTTTTCCAGTTTTAAACTTCTGCTTGCTTTATTTTCCATATAGACAATGTTTGCAGAAATCTAACTTAGAAGATTTTAAACTAGGAAGTAACTTACGATCAGATAAAATTTTTAATCCTCTTTTTCTCATATGGCCCAACCATTGATGCCATAGACGAATAGAATCACTATCGTTTTCAGATACAGTAGAAGCATGATCTGACTCTGTTCTTCCTTCTAACTGAAAAATATTTCCAACCTTCTTTGCTTTCATTACTAGTAAAATTCCTTTATAAACTTTCATTACTCCACCTTGAATAAAGGTTTTATATCCATTTGTGTCTAGCACTCCTAGAGAAATGATGTTTTTTCTGAGTTCAGGCAAGTGTCTTACATTAGTTAATATTTTATTTGTCCCATCAAAATTTTTAATCTGGATGCTACCAATTCCCACAATATTACATGAGACATCATTTCCCATGTAAACCACTCCATCATTGACTGATTTATAAGATTTAAACCACTGTCTATGAATGCACATGTGATTTGATGCACCAGAATCTAACAACCAATGTTGATCATGATTAGACAAACTAACTGATAACACTTCATCACTCATACCTGAATCGGATGTTGAACCTGTATTTGTCGTGTTTGCTTCTTTCTTTTCTGTCGAAGAGTCTCCTTTGGATATTTTCTTTCTCTTCCAATAGTCCTTTTTCAAATGTCCCGATTTTCCACAAAACCAGCACTTTACCTTACTCTTCTTCCCTTTCGATTTTGATTGCGAGTTTTTCTGCTTACTGAAGCGTATTTCTTTAGAACGACCTCTGACCATCATTACTTCTGATGTAGAGGTTTCTGAATTTGACCTCTTTCTTGTTTCTTCAGATAACAAAGCTCCAACAACATCATAAAATTCAAGGGTTTCTGATGAACTAAGACTTATAGAAATAAAAAAATGATCCCATGACTCGGGCAACGAGCATAATAAAGTTACAGCTTTATCTTCTGAATCAAATTTTACTTCTATACTTTCTAACTACACCAAGAGAGTATTAAAGGTATTCATATGATTAGTTATCATCGTACCTTCCTTCATGCGCAAGATGTACAACTGTCTTTTTAAAAGAATCCTATTTGTTAAGGATTTTGTCATGTACAACTTTTCTAACTTTGTCCATAAACCAGTAGCAGTTTTTTCTGACAGGATGTTAAATAACACAACCGTATGCCACTCAGTGCTCTATCATCCATGTCACTCCATTTATCATCTATCATGGCTTAAGGTTGTTTGGCTTTTCCCAATAGTGCCTTCGCCATGCCTTGTTATACGAGTAGATCGTGCATCTTAACTTTCCAGATCTCGAAGTTATTTTTCCCATTAAAATTCTCGATCTCAAATCGAGCACTTTGAGTTTTTGAAATTTTAAATTAAACTCTTTCTCTCTCAAAAAAACTTCACACAACATATAGTGTCAACAATAAAATGCTAGAAAAACATTCACGACATTGACGATAAACCCTAATAGGAATTCTTTTGTTTGTTAACAAAGATGAGAGTCATAACCGTCCAAAAAATTGTATGCTGGTGATTTAAATGCACGAAGAGAGATTGATAGAGCGCACAATCAGTCTCACGTGGGAGAGCTTACTGCATTAGAGATCGAGTTTCATTCTCATGGAAACCAGGGTGAAAGAAAGAAACCAGATTACACTGCAAGGTCCGAGTCTGACTAGAGTCCGTAGTGTTTGAATTATCATCGACCACTACTATGGTAGTGGAATTTGCAATCCGTCCA
The DNA here is from genome assembly GCA_034641835.2 of Pinus albicaulis. Classification (NCBI taxonomy): domain Eukaryota; kingdom Viridiplantae; phylum Streptophyta; class Pinopsida; order Pinales; family Pinaceae; genus Pinus; species Pinus albicaulis. The sequence goes on along the minus strand of CM076574.1, from coordinate 1,236,071,292 downwards.
CAATATAAGTGACTTTATAAAAAAAAATCTAACACATTTAATCCTCAAGAAAAATAACCGGTCGACTCATGCCACAAATTTCAATGCTCAAACTCAACAATCTGCATTCAAAGTTAATTTGAATTCTCATAGCAGACTTGCTCAGATGTCAATCCGATCAATTCGACTCTCCATGAAATCAAAAAACAACAAAATTTTGGTTTGATTATACTCCACGACGGTAGTTTTGAAACCCAAAACCAGAAACGAGTAGTCACCCGAACATCCACAGCTTTTCCAAGTCAACAGTCCATGCTGCCCAACTTCCTTCGGCATTCACGTTATTTCATTTATGCTCTCTAACAACTATTTTCAGAGTTAACACAACCTTTTCTTCTGCGCTCACATGACGGCAACTCAGTTCGCAGGAGCCACGGTCCATGCAGGCAAACGTAGACTCGGCTCTGATCTTGCGCTCTGGCTCTGATCACACGTAGTTCTATTTACAAGAAAAAAACTTACGAACTACTTTGACACAGTGATCTCACACGGAAATTTCACCACAAACGCGGATCCTCTGCATAATCTACTGATGCCTAGGTTCACAACTGGCTGTATGCTTGATTACACAGAATGCACAACATCATTCGAGCAATTGGCAGTTCTGTTTTGCGCTTATGCAGGCACGCAAGCTCCGACACCAATTATTGAGAAAATCACTACAGAAAACAATAAATAAACTCACGCATATAGACATTATATCAATGAAGACAATAGATTTAACGTGGTTCACCCAACCAATCTGGGCTACGTCCACCAAACAGAGGTATCGATAGTCTTATTTCTAAACAGGATATTTACAACAGTAGAGTTTCTCATCTACACTTCTCTTCCTCTCACCTCACATCCCTCATGCTTAGAAACCTCTACGGGCTTACATTTTATAGCTGGGAGTAGAAAAAGAATCATAAATTCAATCACAACAAAATAGGATGCAATAACTCCATATCAAGATTATATGCAGTCAATTTAGCAACAAATCCTATTGTTGTCATATTTATGAGATTTTCTCCAAATTATTATTAGAAATCTCAACACATCATATCACTCTTATCACACTATCAATTGAGAATCCAACAACATTTCTTTAACAAATTTCTTCCTTCCCTAGCACTAGGATTTGTGCTCAATTTATAGGGAAACTGCAGGCAATTTCTCAATCAATTACTTTCTAATAATAGGCAAGACATGTTCCCAAGCTCAGAGGTGTTAGATGAACACATGGATTCGAAGTTTGACACATATGGACTCTTGTAGAAGGCAATGGCCATGAGGAGATTCCGGAACAATGAGAATTTTGCTCCCATTTGACCAACACACTCTTGAATGTCGGGAAGTTATTTGCAAAGAACCCTTGAATGGAGGAAGTTTCATATGCAAAGAAGTTAGTCCCTTGAGAGGCTGCATTGGTGAGATCATAAGTGATATAACATATACTTCAAACATTGGAAACCTTGCAATAGAAGTCACGAATAACTTGTTCTTCTCTTAGGGCATGTAGAAAATGAAATGATAGGGGATGATAGACCCTATTTCATTGGTCCTAGGGATGATGTCTAGTTTGACTAGGTCATTGGGAACGATGCCCAAATTGACCTATAACATCTGCCCCTTAAATCATGAAGTTAGAATAATAACAATATTTTTTGAATGAGATGCTTTACGATGTGATGGGTTGGAACTAAAGCGGAGTGGCGAATTGCATCAATATTACAATACATTACTTCATGATATATCCCCTTGATCACGAATTGCTAAGGGAAGGCATTCCCATGCTCAACACATAAAATATCTAATAACATGTACATAGTGCAGAAAGTCATCTACATTGGAATGTTTCCCAATAAAGACATGCCTATAGATATAGGCCCATGTTCGGATGATGATCTGTATGTAAGGTCACCGTACAGATGATGTGTACAACAATCCTGAAATCGTAGCGCAAATGGCTGAAGCTAGATCTGAAGTCTTCTTATCTCGTTCACTCGATCGTTCAGGTACAAGTCTAACCATGCGAATATATGATTTGTAGTCAAACATGGTAAGACATTGTTTGATTACCAGCCAACGATGTGAGCTGTTAGAAAACGTGAGAGAACCACCATTGATGTTAATGCCTCTCAAGGTACTGCAGTACATTTCGTAAGGCGTGAATATATGATTTGATGTCCAATGCCAAACAAAATCTTTCGGTTAAAATTCTGGATTAACAGAGAATCTTGTTGATGTTGTAACAAACCTCATGGTATTGGAAGATTATGTTTCTAAGTAAACTTCCTGGATGATGCTTTGACGTCGACAGGAAGTCACTTTATTGCAAAACGAGAGTTACTAATTTCAGAGACAAAATGTGACTTGATATAATAATGTTCAGGGATGACTGTCATGAGAATGAAGGTTTATGAGTCTAGCGATGAATGAAACTTGATTCTTGCCATGATCGACAAGCCCATCACTATTTTATGTTTTAAAGAGCCTAACGATAGTGACATCCCAGCCCTTTCTCATATTTAGAGAGTTTGAAAAAGAGGACAAAATAAAACTCCATGGGTCATTTTTCATAAATTTGTCGCCTAGATCTGAAAAAGTGTAAAATAATATCCGAGAGAACATCCTAGCCATGTTCGACTAAGGGATTCATTTTTGTAAATATTCTATCTCAGTCCGGAAAAGGGTTAAAATTATACTCAGTAGATATCAATTCATTTACTTTTACGAGCTCGAAAAGACAAGTGCTTGATAATATTTTCACATTATCGGAGTTTGAAAAGAGCTAAAAGAAGACTCTAGGGGTTCCCTTTTCACTGTTATCAAAGATCGAAAAAGAGATAAAAGTGCGCTTCAAGTCCTTTTTTGTTTTTATCAAAGCTTGAAAAATAATGATAAAAGCATGCTTTGTGGTCAAATCATTCTTGAAATAAATGAGCACAACTAATCTGCTCTGTTAGTCATCAGCAAATTTTTTTGATATCAAAGGATGACTAAGTTATGATCCTATAATTCTAAAAACAAAATTTAAGAAATATTGTGAGTTCTAGAAATCTCAATGCCTTCAATATCCTAAGTCAAAATATTTTTCACTAACCTTTCCCCTCTCTGCCTCCTAAAAAGTTTACCCCACTGCTACAAAGAAAGGACTTCATTATTGGGCCTATTTTGCCTCATTTCACTACCCTTCCTTCACCTTCATTAACGACCCTTTTATCCTCTAAAAAACCCTCACACACCCCCTCCATTCCTCAATTTTCTTCTAAAAAAGCATTAAATGATGTAAAAGTTTCCTTTTACATTGTTTGGAGTAAGGTTTGAACCTATCGGCCCTTTTAATTTTAATATAAAACCATATTTTATGTGTAAAACCCACCCTTTGCAAAGATAGGCCTTAAGCCCCTTCTTCTCTTAAGCCCTAGCCCCCTTACCCCCATGAAGCCTCGACCTTTCGCTCATTCATAAACCCCTTTCCCCTTATAAACTAAGCCTCCTCCCTTTATTTTATTAAACCCCAAACCTTATTATATATGCCCCAAAACCTTTGAAAAGTTAAAACGGGCCCCGCCTTCCCATTACACCCGAAGCCCCTCCCTTAACCTTATAAATTAACACATTTTCATTAATATTAAAGCCCCAGGCCCCATCCTCCTCTTTCGACCCCGCCATCCAACCACCGTCTGACACTTTTCCTCCACATCTGCCAACCAAACTTTCCTTTCACTCATCCAACGTGCGATAGCCATCAATCCCCCATCCCGAGATCTGATGGCCAACACGGCATATCGCAAATAAAGTTGCGATGGGTTTAAATTTTCACAACCCACGCGAAATGGGCGGTTTTGTGCCTGCCACGCGTCGTATGCTGGGGTGTATCACGTTTGTTTGACCCAAAACCGTCTACCACCCATTTCCAACGCAATAAACCACTTATGGTTTTCAAAAATGCCTTTTCCCCTCCGTGCCAAATTTGAAATTCTTCTTGCTTCTATTCGAAATTCTCCCAGTTCCACCCTTAGAACCCTTCCCTCTACACCCTCTCCTCCTCTCCAAGCAATCCTCGACAACTCCATACCCCAAAAAACGCAGTGAAACCCTCTATCGCATGGTTTTAACTAACTGTTTATGTTTTTGCAAGTTTTAATGGCGGACATGAATAAACATGATTCCCCAGTGTCGAAATTGTTCACAGAAATGCTCCTAGATGATGATCCAGGAGTTCATGAAGAAACAACGATGGCCAGAAGGCCTGTGCCAAACATCTAAATCAATGAAACATGATCATTAATTAAATCAAAGGAAACCTTCAGCCACAAAGAAGGCCTCCCCTACACACAAAAAATAGAGGCAGTTAAAGAAACAGTGAGAAAGGAAGAACACCAAAGATGAGAGGGCTAACCCTAATCAAAGCGAAAATAAAAGGATTAGTCAAGTTGAGGCAAAAAGTCAAAAAGAGAAAGTAGACAGTGAGAGGATGAAAAGACAAAGAAAAAGGATCAAAGGGAATAAATTAAAAGAATAAATAAACATGGCAAAAATCAAACAGATTGAATAAAAAATGGTAAAAGCAGATAGTCCAGGGAATACGACAGAGTTTAAAACTTAATTACATAGGTTAAAGATAAAACAAAGTGGCAGATTAACCCAAGACAAATTCGAATGACTCATCTCACAACAGTTATTCCTCTCATAGATATTTTTTGCCACCTAGTGCTTTGTTTCCTTAAATAAAGCATTAAGGCAGTTATTGAGCTGATTCAGAGATATTTATATCTGCCAAACAGTTATTTTAAAATTTATGAATAGACCCTAAAGTCAAACATTTCACCTGTTTTTCCTTAGGAGTTAAGACAAAATTTATTATTCAAAGAAATATCTACAGATGTTCCTGCCTTGAGCCTTGCATGGTATTCATGGTTAGAAATTCATTAACTCTATAATAAATGACACTCAAACCCTAGGTTAGCTTCACCTCCTCATTTGAAGCATAAATACTGCATCTGAACTCATTATCTTGTTGCCATTTGATGACTCTTTGAATTAATGTGGTCTGTTGGAAGTTGAAAGAAATTGATGTCTTCAAACTTGTGGATGCCCTGATTTGTTTGTTGATGGAGGAGGCTAGATCACAGGATCCCTGAGCTTGGTTGTTGGTGAAGTACTTCTAATATGTTAATGTTATTTCATGTTTAATTATGTTTCCATCTTTCTATGTTGCAGTAGAATGAAAGGTTTAGACTAAGAATTGTCTTTTGAAAGCACCTTAGTTCTATTTGTTCTTCACTGTCTTAATGTTTTCTTCTACTAGGATATTTTACAGAATTCTTAATTGCTCTCTAGAACCCCTAAGCTCATTTATTTCATTAATATTTTAATACAGTTGGTATCAAGCATGATTTATGGCTAGCCCTGCTTATTTGATGTCACTAAAACACTGTTTATGAAGTCTCTCTCTAAGGTACCATTGCTCAAAGTCTGCCAAAGAGGTTTTTTTTCAATCATACCCTTTGTACTTGCTTGAATAATTATTTTAGAGATCTTCATAGCTATAATCAAAGATGTCTAGGAGTTCCCTCTTCTCTAATTACAATTATATCTGAATCTTGAATGTTTTCTGTCCTTGAAGGTGAAATCACTAGAAGTTAAATGAGTTTCTCACCTTCTATATTTCATTGGAAAAGTTTGTCTTGGATACTTATCTACTTTAGTTGAATCAAAGAATTTATGGTTTTCCCTGTCTCTTGATTGCCTCTTTATGCTTATGAATATTTAAGTCACTTTGTTGAACTTATCATGAATTTCATTAGACTCCATTTCCCAATGACTTAGATATTTCCTCATTCTACTTATGCTTCTTGATTATCATACCTGACCAAAACAATCAAACAAACCCATACTTAATAACTATCCTAAAATCAACCCTTTAAAGCAAACGAATTCATATCCTATACAAACATATAGAGAGAGCCCTCTCTGAGTCCAGGAAGGCTAGGTCCTAGGACTCCAAAGATTAGTCTGATGTTGCCTTGTCATTTGGTTTACCAATCTGCCAAATCACTGGACCCCAACATAATGGCGATCACGGTGGGAATTTTGAGTAAAGTCCTAAGATAAATCACACAGTATCCACCCATTCATAGCCACCTCAACCATTACTAAAACAATGGTGATCATGATGAGACCTTCTGAGTCAGTGAAAATATAAGTAAACCTTAGGACTCCATAATCCCCTATCAAATCATAGAGGATTCAAGCTGTGAGCCATAGAGTAGACTCTGTTTGTTTCACCATCTTAGCTAAATGAAGATTCAGGTATAGAAAAATCTTACAAACCTTAGGGTTACATAAAAACTCAGAAAACCCCAAAAAAACATCCCTAGATTGGTTTTTGTTAATTATTGGTGGTGTACCATAAGCATACATCCTTAAAAACAACAAACAATATCCACCTAGTGACTCCACTAAGCCCCAGTAGGCCTATAACTTCACTAAATCTCTTTAGAATTCCTTAGGATTGTGTCAAACCAGCCCTAAGAAGTTTAGAAGCCTAGTCCCATATTGTAGAATTTTACTAAACACTGTGAGAGGTCAACCTTCTGAAAACGGTCTTAAACTTTTTGCCTCTCAAGATTTTGAATTTGAAATCTGGCTTCACATAGGATCAATATCAGATCTCAACTAGACCCTAATCATCCTACTATATTTGATGATCTAGAAAATATTTTGTGGCAAAATTTTAGAGCTGGAAATTTAGCTTTTGATAGGACCATCCAAAGAATAGGATCTGTCCCTGAAAACCTTACAGTCATGAAAGATCCTCACTTTGTCTTGCATCATTCAAAAAACCTATTTAGAACCAAGTCACATAGTGATATTGACCAAAATGACCTTGAGCCCATAGATTTGCAACAGAGTTCCAGTAGAGAAGCATCTCCTTCCACTCCTCCTGATTTTCAGCTTCTCCATCACTTCAGCTCCTTCCATAACAAATCTTCTCATCATCAGTCTGTTGGTCCAAGTACTTCCACCACTCCCATCCACGCATCCACGGTTCAAAACACTCCATTTCATCCCACTTTCTCTCTCACAAACCCTCCTCTTTTAAATCCCCCATTTTATCCCACCATGGCAGTGTCGTATGCCCCATTAGTATTACCACAACCTCTGGTTCCTTTACCAAATGATTATCAATCCAGAATTCCCCATTTCACTGGAGTTGAATCTACTACTTCCCAACAACATGTAGACAAAATGAATGATGCCTTTGATTACATGGAAATAGAAGTGTTACATTGAAATTTGTCACCATGACGTTTTAGTACTCCCTTAGAAGTCTACAACATCAAATTTCCTAAAATCAAGCTTTGAAATTGAGAGAAAAGCTCATAAAAGTCTTAAAAACACTTGTACCGCACTTTCTCTTAACATTGCTTGCGGTGCCGCACTTTTTTGTTCTAAAGCATGCGGAGCTAAACACAATTTTTCTTCATTAAGGGTGTGGACCCCTATAAAAGGTAAAATGAAGGCAGAAAGTAACATTTATAAGCCCATCAGTCAAATCTGGAAGTTTCTAGAAGAAATTATCTGGTCAAAGGTTTGCTCCTATCATGTATGTTCATTCCTCCATTATGGGAGCCTATCCCTTGGTTTATGGAGCTCAATCCCTTCAAAAGAGCATTCTATCCCCTCTTATGTGGAGCTGTAACCTCCTCTCTTTTCCTATAAATTGAAGCCATAGTGCAACTTCAAAGGGGGTTAGACTTTGAGAATTTTTGAGGAGAAATGCTGTAGAAACTCAAACTCTCTTAACTGATCATTATGTGGGAATGATTACACACCCATGTGTATTTTAGCTAAGAGAGTGCAAAGCTTGTCAGAGTAAAGGAAACGCCTGTTCCAGACCCTAGGAAGGCCTGTACGACATCAAGGCATACACGATTGTAAGGATATTTCTTCATCAAAGATAATATGAATGAATATCATTTTCTCAATGAGTTCTTTAATTAAATAGATTTTTTATCATGTTTTATCAATGAGTTATTTAATTAATCAGCTTATTTCTTGAATTCCTTGATAATCTTGATAGATATATAATTCGTGAACTAGTTTATCCTATGCAGGTGCTATTGATTTTTTCCATGTTTGTGATTGCAGATCTTTGAAGACGACTCTTTCAAGCAACTGGAAAGAAGATAATTACAAATAGCACTGGACTATAGGTAGGTCTTCGAAGCCTCTATTGTACCTAATTCTGAATCAAATATTATCTAGAGAAAATAGTTTTTGTTTGTTTATTTATTGCTAGCTGTCTGTAGGACACTTGGGAGGTCTGTCTTGTTTGCAAGAACGACTTATCCATCCAACAAAATGGCGACTTCACTGGGGAATGGATTTTGAACTTTGATTTCTTTTATTTTTGACTTGTGAATTTATTTTTTCTAATTTTGATTAGTTTATACTGGCTTGGGTAGTTTATCCCTGTAGAATCCCTAAAAATGTTTTAGAGATTTTTATTTTTCTCTTAGTTTTCTAGTATTCGCACTTTTCTTTTAGAAATAGTGCAGGCATCTCTACTCTTTTCTTGTATAAATAGTGCGAGACTGCACTTGTTTACACTGAAACCCGTGAACCCTGTGAAAATTTTTAGAAAACCTTAAAATTCTCTTTCTGGATCAGTTTGTTAGATTCTCAGTGTATACCCAGACTTGTATTTTCTGTCAAAAAGCTTTGGTTGAGAGTTTGTTTTAGTATTTTTAAGTTTTGAATGATATTCTGAAAGATTTGCATGTTATAGTGATTTTTGCTTTGTCTTTATTCCACTCAAAGATTAGAAGCCTTGGTATACTTTTAGATCACTGGTATTTCCTTGCTTTCTTGCTGAGTTTGACTTCATAACAGAAATTCTTTTATGAGATTTAGATCTCATTTTCTCATTTGCAAATCTTTAAAAATCTTTTGTTAATAAGTTTAGAATTTCACTTAAGAATCCATAATTGGATATTTTTTGAGTTCTTGCTGTTCTAAGCAAAGAATTTCTTAGTTAGATAGCAAGCTAAGCAAAACATCCTCAAAATATTTAAAGTTTTAATTCAGATTTAGTCTTTAGAATTTTTAGATCTCAAAATTAGTGTTTTTTAGTTTTGAGTGTTATTTCTAGAAAATTGTAGTTTTATTTTGGAGAAAATTTTGTTTGTAGTTTCGATCTTGAATAATAAATGGATTTCTTATTGAGAAATTGATCATTTTGAGTTCTCATGAAATTAGATTTCTTTTCGTTTATTCTTGTTTGAAGGAAAGAATTGTTTTTTTTTTTAAATGCATTTCTCAACTCTTTCTTTTAGATAGAATTCATTGAAAGGAAAGGAATTGTTTCTCATGTAAGATGCATTTTTAGTGTGTTTTGAGTCGGGTCACTACATATCATCAGTTTCACTTTTGCACCTATTGTCCTAAGAAACAACCTATTAAAATCAACGCTTAAATTAAAATCAATCTAGTAATTTTTATATTTCTAGGGCTCTTTTCACCAATATAGCTTAGACTGGTGTCTTGGGGTAGGGAGTAATTAACTCTCCAAGACAATTAAAACAAACAGGCAGGTCTTCAAAACCTCTGTTGTAGCTAATTCTGAATCGAATATTATCTAGAGAAAATAGTTTTTTTTTATCTATTTGTTTCTAGTTGTCTGTAGGACACTTGGGAGGTTTGTCTTGTCTACAAGAATGACTTATCCGTTCAAAAAAATTGTAGCTTCATCCACCTCCTCATGTTCACGTTCCTGCCAGATAAGCATTGTAAATATCCTACAAAGAACAAAATGAAAGATTAAAATCATTTTAAAACGAAAATTTTGGGTAATTTGGAAAGAAAATATTTTTTTAAATTCTTCACGGCGCCCCCGCACTTTTCGTTCAGAGATAGTGCATAGCTCCGCATGGGCTCTATGCTAAAAGTGCAAGACCACGACATTTTTCTTTGTAAGAAAATGTCAGGGTCCACAGGTACCGTCTGTCTAACCTACGAACCCCCGACAGCAGAATTTTGAACCTATTTCTTCTCCAAAAATGAATTTTAAACCCTAAATTAAGGAAATGAATCGATGAAAAGCAAGGAAAAGAGGATGTGTATTACTTGGAGCAGACGGTTTTAAATTTGAGCGGTCGGTTTGTCCGGAATCTTCTCTGGAGCGTTTTTTGCCAAAAGCTCTCAAATTTTCACTCTGAACTCAAACGGTAAAAATGAATTTTAAAAACTCCTTTTTATAAGTTTTTTCGAATAAATGAAATTTAAATTTGTAATTTTTTCACTTTAAAAATATGGTTTTTCAAAATATTTTTATTATTGAAAGCAGGTACGTTTAATTTTTTGAGTTTTTGTGATACTGGATTTTTCAGGTGAAATGGTCATTTTTGATGAAGAGTATACTTTTATCGCTTTTTCGGGCTCTTTAAAATTTATGAAAAAGAGAAACCATGGAGTCCTATTTTAAGCCCTTTTCAGACTCTCTAAAGATGAAAATATTGCCGAGTACTTGACTATCTGAACTCGTTAAAGGAAAAGAACAGTCGTCTCTTTAGTATAAGTTTACCCCTTTTTCGGACTGAAAAGGAATATTTACGAACAAGGTATAAGTTGACTAATCATGGTCAATAGAGTTCTATCCCACATTATTTTATCCTTTTTTGGACCTGAGAGACTAAAATTACAAAAAATTAAACCCATGGAGTTTTCTTAAGTTTTTTCTTTTGACTCCCTAAAAATGAAAAACACCGAGTTTCTCCTATACTAGACTCGTTAAAATTTAATAGTAAAGGACTTGTCGATTACGAACAGGAACAAACCACTCCTTCTTAGGGTTCGATTTTAAAATAAGTTGGACTGATCCGAAGGATGAGCTTATAAACAAGCAAATGTTATCCTCCTCAAGCTTGTCAAAAATAAAGGGGTACTTGCCATAAATGGTGGGGGAAAACAGAGAAAACGAATTCATTTGTTATACTTTGATTTAAAAGCAGTGAACCACTCTTGAACATGACATTTTTTGTCACGCTTCTACCTGGGTTGGGAAAATACTTTGCCTATCAGTTAATCAAACCACATTGAAGGTCTTCAACTGGTTACTGGGTATTAGTTTAGGGAAATTGTTACCAAACCATCTGCAGTGTTGTTATGTGTTCAAGAAGACAGTCAAACAAACCATTCATCTACAGACATTTGTCTCCATTCATGTTGACCATCCATGAGTCAGTCCTTGCAAAAAGTTTCTTCAAAACTTGATATATGATTTCATGTTGTGAGCTTGCTTACGATGGATCACTTTCTATCGACGACAACTCATCATCTAGGAAGTTGATCTAGAATCCATTAGTACCTTGGAATCTGCATGCCTTAATGGCAGGTTTCTCGCCTTCGACGACAGGTTGCATCATTGACCTTTGATCGAACGATTTCGTTAAATGTTCAACTTTGGATCACTTATTCACATTTCATGGATTGTACTGAGTACTTTGAGAGCCATTCTCATTGTTGGTGGTTTCTCTCACACTTGTTAACAGTTCACATCATTGACTAGTAATCAAGTGGGTTCTACCATGTTCGACTTCAACACATTTAATCGCATGGATAGAATCGTACTAGTTCAGGAAGCATAAATCAAGACCCTGGATCTAGTTTCCACCATTCAGGCCACAAGGAGTTTTATTATTCATTATGCAATAGAATATTCATTACAGATGGCTGCGTCCATACTATGTCTAAAATATTGATGTAATAATAAAATCATTTCTGTATTAAAATAAATTTAGTTAGTTTTTTATCTGAGTATGGGAATGCCTACCTCAGTGATGATATATATATATATATATATATATGTTTTGCATTGAATGTTTTTACAGGGTTCCAACTAGGGTGTCCACAGGCTAATCCTTGAAATGATAAAGCACATCACTCTTCGAATGCTCTCAGACTTCGCATTTTAGGGGGAAATTTGTTACACTGAAATTTGTTACCATGATGTTTTAGTACTCCCTTAGAAGTATACAACATCAAAGTTCCTAAAATCAAGCCTTGAAATTGAGCGAAAAGCTCATAAAAGTCTTAAAAACACTTGTACTGCAATTTCTCTTAACATTGCTTGCGGTGCCGCACTTTTTTGTTCTAAAGCATACGGAGCTAAAAAAAAAATTTCTTCATTAAGGGTGTGGACCTCTGTAAAAGGTAAAATGAAGGTGGAAAGTAACATTTAGAAGCCCAATAGTCAAATTTGGAAGTTTCTAGAAGTAATTATCCGGTCAAAGGTTCGCTCCTATTATGTATGTTCATTCCTCCATTATGGGAGCCTACCCCTTGGTTTATGGAGCTCAATCCCTTCAAAAGAGCATTCTATCCCCTCTTAGGTGGAGCTTTAACCTTCTCTCTTTTCCTATAAATTGAAGCCATAGTGCAGCTTCAAAGGGGGTTAGACTTTGAGAATGTTTGAGGAGAAAAACTGTAGAAACTCAAACTCTCTTAACTGATCATTATGTGGGAATGATTACACACCCATATGTATTTTAATTGAGAGAGTGCAAAGCTTGTCAGAGTAAAGGAAATGCCTGTTCAAACCCCAGGAAGGCCTGTATGACATCAAGGCGGACATGGTTCTAAGGCTCTTTCTTCATCAAAGATAATACGAATGAATACCCTTTTCTCAATGAGTTCTTCAATTAAATAGCTTGTTTATCATGTTTTATCAATGATTTATTTAATTAATTAGCTTATTTCTTGAATTCCTTGATCATTTTTATAGATATATAATTCGTGAATTAGTTTATCCTATGCAGGTGCTATTGATTTTTTCCATGTTTGTGATTTTAGATATTTGAAGACAACTCTTTCAAGCAACTGGAAAGAAGATCATTACAAATAGCGCTGGAATACAGGTAGGTCTTCAAAACCTCTATTGTAGCTAATTATGAATCGAATATTATCTATAGAAAATAGTTTTTGTTTGTCTGTTTGTTGCTAGTTGTCCATAGGACACTTGGGAGGTCTGTCTTCTCTGCAAGAATGACTTGTCCATCCAACAAAATGGCGACTCTGCTGGGGATCGAACCCAGAATCTCTGGTTTCGTAGACCTCAGGGACAGTACATTCCTCAGGGTAAACCCAGAGTCATTTAATTCCTCAGGGTCAACCCTAGGGTTAGTTTGTTCCTCAGGGTCAATATCAACCCCAGATTCAGTATGTGCCTCAAGGTTATCAACCTCAAGATCAGTACCTGGCTCAAGGTTTTCAACCTCCTTCAGGTCAACCATTGTTACAAGGAACCAGAACTTTGCCAGTTAATTATCAAACTTATGTTCAACTTGGTTATGGTCCTTCATATGCACAAACTTCTATGGGTCAATACCCCATAATGAATATGGTGTGGGATCCATCTCAAATTCAAGAGACTTTGCAACCCAATGTGTAGTTACCTAATCAACCTGGATAGTCCATAGGTTTTGGTCCAACCCAACAACCTGTCCAGCCTACCGTTCAAGTCCTTGCACCTGGTTCTGTTCAGCAGCCTAGGCCTAGTACACCTCGGACTCCGCCTCAAACTTTTGCTACTGCTGCAACTTCTATTCAAGCTACCACACCTATTTCTAGAGTATCTGTAGCTCTTGTTTCTACTACCCCTTTATCAGTGAAAATTCCTCAAGTATCTGTGCCACAATCAGGACCTACAATTCAGAATATGGTCCAGATGCCTACAGGACAAGCTGGTACAAGTATGATTCTTACTAGTCAACCAAAATTTACTTATCAACCATACTAGGGACAATATCAATTTGGATAGGGTACACAAAATCTAGTATATCAGTATCAGCCGTACCTTGGGTATAGTTATCAAGTACCTCAACAACCCCAGTATGGTCCGGTTAATCCTAGTTATCCAGGAGGTTTCATGATTCGCAATGTGCATCCAATTCCAGGATATCCTGGATATCCTCCTCCTAGAACTGGTTTGATCACACAAGGTTATCAAGACCCTAGCCATCGATTACCGTTTATAGAAACTTTAGATTTACCTGATCTATCACGACTTACAAACGATCCTATATTTTATCTTTCATATTGGCCTCCGATGCCTAACAAGTTGCCTAGTGATATTCCAAAGTTTGAGGGTAAGTCAGGAGAGGACCCATCTAATCATGTTATGACTTATCACCTCTGGTGTGCATCCAATTCACTAATCGATGATTCGATTCGACTGTGTCTTTTTCAGAGAATTCTCATTGGTCAAGCTTCCAAATGGTATATTGAGTTACCATGAGGCTCTTTTAATAATTTTAATGCACTAGCTACTGATTTCTTAACCCATTTTCAGTTGCCTGTCAAATACAACAATGGCACGGAATTGCTGACTTCATTAAAAAAATCTACGTCTACGTACATATCCGATCACATTCATGAATGGAGACGTAGGAGGCGTTTAGTGAAGGTCTTTATTCCGGATCAAATTTTGGCTGAATGGTTTATTAAATAGTTATTGCCCAAAATTACTGAAGATGTGGCAAAGGAGGTGTTGTTACAGAAGAGCAAGTCATTGCTCAGGCTTAGTACCTTGACCTTGTATATACCCAATCAGGTACTCTGTATGATAAAATCCCCAATTTACCGATACCTGGTCAATTAAATACAACTCCTTCCAGATCTCATGCCGCCAATGGTGTAATTGGTTCTGTTAGAACTGGTAAAAGTAAGAAGAAATATTCCAAGACGACTTCTCCGATTATCACTTTACCCTATTCACCGAAAGGAGATTCTTCGATTGAAACTTCTGCCGATATTCATGTTGTAGAATCATCTACAACCAAACCTAAAACTGGTGGTAAGAAGAAAGGTAAGAATAAAAATAAAAAATCTTCAAAGGATAAAAACGATAAAACTGAACCAACCGACGAAAAATGAAAACCTCGTTATCCTTGTCTGATTTGTGATGAGGATCATTTTATGAAAGAGTGCCCACGTAGAGCCGATGTATCAAAATTTTTTAAGGGTTCACCCATACCTGCTGTCTTGAAGGATCCCTTTCCTGCTCAAGATAGTAATATGATTGGATCTTCCTCAAATATGCTAGAGGATATTTTCATGGTTGCGACGCGATCGCAAGATTACGGTAGTAAAAATCCTGGTAAAGAAGAAGAAACATCTAATTCAGCATCAACTACATCTCCCTTAGTTTCTGATCCGCTACAAATTGAGAAACAAAATCTTGAATTAGTAATCAAACGGCCTGTTAAAGGCGTACTTCGTAAATCAGCTTTCAATCCACATGCGAGAGCTGCTCGGAATTACAATATTTTTGAAGACTTGGCAATTTCCCCTTCAACAATGTTTTCTTTGGAAGTGTTGCAATCATGCCTAGCCCAAAGAAAATTACTATTGTCAGCCTTAGGAGCTGTAGACCTCCAGGATTCGAACCTCATGGTCTTCAATTTAGAGAATTTTACACCCCGCCTACCTCATCGAATGGCTTTTCAAATTTCGGTAATAGTAAAAAACAAACTTATCTTTCGTACTGTTGTTGATGAAGGGGATTCCATGTGTATTATGTCGTTAAAATGTTGGAAATCACTTGGTTCTCTAAAAATTAATTAATCACCGAATATCCTCAAAGCTTTTGATGGAAGAGGTTTTCAGCCGTATGGTATTTTATGGGATCTACCAATAGAGGTCGAAGGAAAAACCATTAATCTAGATGTGGAAGTGGTTGATGCCCCTCTAGATTACAATCTTCTCCTGGGTCGTCATTGGTCTTACGTAATGACTGTTGTTGTATCATCGATCTTTTGTCTCATCATGTTTCCTCATAAAGGAAAGATCGTTAAAATAGATCAGCTTTCATATTATTCATTTGACCCAGCCTCTACTGATAGTATCCATCATATCGTAAAATCGACTATCCCTTATAAGGATGTTGGGGTAGGATTAATTAAAGATTCTAATTTATTGGGAACTTTTTCCCTACCTGCTCCCAACGTACAACCTCCTATTGCTAATATCAATATGATTACTTCAAGTAATATTTCCTTTGATGATCCTTCGATAGTACCTTCAGAATCAGAACTAGATTCTTTCGATGGCGTGATGCCTTTGAGTCCTTTTGAGTTATCATATTAGACAGTACAGTGATTTTCTGATACTCCTTCAATTGAATCAGATCCAATGAATGTGATCAATGAGGATTCATTTTCAATATCAAGCTCAACTTCAACATCAATTCCGGATCTTGATCAACAAGTATTCAATAATGATGAACAAATTCGTGAATTCTTGTCTATCAATGAATTACCATGGGAAGATCTACATCATAGATCTTCGTTTTTACCTGATCTCGATCATTTTGAGAATAATTTTTCCTCTATTTTTACTACTGATTACGTCAAAGAACCTCAAAATCCTCTCTCATCTTCTAATTATGAATTGAATTTAGAAAAAAATTCTACAATGGTTCCCATTGACATTTCAGTAAAACCCAGAATTGTTGAAAACATTCATATAGGTGCTTCTTTTACGCCTGATGAAATCCAAGCATATAAAGCCCTATTTCAGAAATTTCGTGACATTTTCACCTGGTCATATGAAGAAATTCCAGGAATCAATCCATCGATTATTGTTCATGCAATTTAGACATACCCGGATGCTAAACCCATTGGATAGAGATTATGTCAGATACATCCAAGAAAAACCGCCGCTATTAAAGCAGAAATTAAAAAATTACTTCAAGCAGGTTTTATTTATCCAATTCTGTTAACGGATTTTGTATTGTTCCTATCAATAAAAAATAAGGAACAATACGAGTATGCATCGATTATAGGGATATAAATCGAGCTTGTCCAAAAGACAACTATCCAACCCCTTATATCGATCAAATTATTGACGATTGTGCCGGAAGTGAAATGTTTTCGTTCATGGATGGATTTTCTGGCTACAATCAAATCAACATACTCCCTGCAGATCAACCTAAAACAACTTTCATTTGTCCATGGGGGACTTTTTATTATCTCAAATTACCTTTTGGACTTAAGAATGCGGGCACCACTTTTCAGAGGGAAATGTCTTATGCAATTCATGACATTAAACACATTGTGCAACCTTACCTCGATGTTTTCCCTGCTCATTCCTTGTGTAGAGCAGATCATATCATTCATTTACGAGCCATTTTTATACGATGTAGGCATTATAAGATTCGTTTGAATCCTCACAAATGTTTTTTTTGTGTACAATCTGGAAAATTGTTGGGATTTATTGTTTCAAAAGCAGGCATTCCTGTTGATCCATTGAATGTTGAGGCTATCATAAATTTACCTCCTCCTTCTACTCTTCGCCAACTCCAAAGTTTGCAAGGGAAAGCAAACTTTTTACGTCGATTCATTCCTAACTACGCCAAGTTAACAAAAGGTTTTACCAGGTTGTTAAAATAGAATATTCCTTTCTTTTGGGATGATATCGTTGATCAATCTTTTGATGCTCTTAAAAATGCGTTGACCCATGCACCATTACTACATCCTCCCAATTACAACTAGGATTATTTTTTGTACCTTGCCATTTTCGATTCCATGATAGGAATGGTTCTAATTCAGGAAGATGAATTCAATAGTGAACATGTGATTTACTATCTTAGTCATAATTTGCATCTGGCTGAAATCAAATATTCACATGTAGAGAAATTGGCCTTGGCAGCCATTCAAGCTGTCCAACGTTTTCGTCATTACATACTTTTACTCAAAACAATAGTGATTTCTGATTGTAACCCTATGATGTATATTTTGACCAAAAAATTGCTAGGGGGAAAATACTCCAAATGGATTGTTATCCTACAGGAGTTTGACTTGGAATTTGAAAAATCCAAATCAAAGAAATCATTGATATTTGCTGAACTTATGTGTGACTTCCCATGTACTGATACAGAAAGTGTGGCGGAACAGCCGATCACGGATGAATCCTTGTTTCTTATTAGTACCATTGATCCTTGGTATGGAGATATCATTGTTTATCTTCAGACCCAATATTTTCGGCCCGAACTTTCATGATCACAATGACATAAAATCCATTTCCAGTCTCAACAATATCATATTGTTGGCGACACACTATACCATCGTGGTACAGACTCTATTTTTCGACGTTGTCTCACCCACGAAGAAGCTAAAAAGGTTTTAAATGACCGTCACTCTGGAGCACGTGGCGGTCATATGTCTGGGTATGCCACAAGCCAAAATATATTGCGCACTGGTTATTTTTGGCTGTCCTTATCTAAAGATTGTATTTATGCAGTCTGAAAATTCCACAATTATCAAATTTTTGATCGAAAGATGTGTGCACCACCTACTCCTCTTCACCCTATAATTTCTGTCAGTCCTTTTGCAAAATGGGGCATCGAATTCATTACATGTAATCCTCACTCAGCCAGGGGGCATGGGTATATTATTCTCGTAGTAGATTATTTCACCAAATGGGCCGAGGTGATGCCTACATTTACAACAGATGGAAAAAATGCAGCTACTTTCGTGTTCAACCATGTGATTGCTCATTTTAGTGTACCCCAAGCGATAATTACTGACCATGGGAGTCATTTTTGAAACATCATGATGACCGAGCTAACTGACCAACTTGGCCTGTGCCATGACATTTCTACACCATTTTATCCACAGGATAATGGTCTGGTTGAAGCGATAATAAATTTTTAGTCACTATGATCAATCGAATCAACAAAATTCATAAATCAAATTGGCATACCATGCTTTTTTCAGCACTTTGGGCATATCAGACCTTAGCAAAAAGATCAACAGGCTTTACCCATTTTCAATTGGTTTATGGTTTAGAAGCGGTATTACCGATTGAATGTGAGATACCGTCACTCAAACTAGCCATAGAGTTATTACCATCTACCTATAAGGAGGAAAAATTCTTTCTGTACTTAGCTCAATTAGATGAGAATTGGTGCACCGCTTCATTAGCCACTGAGACTCATGTGAAACGAATGAAAGCTCAGTATGATAGAAGTGTTACACCTTGTATTGTTTCAGAAGGAGACCTAGTTTTGCTATATTATCAAGCTAATGATAAGCTAGGGGTTGGGAAATTCGAACCCATGTGGCATGGTCCTTATATTGTCAAGCAACAGCTTGCAAAAGGGGCCTATGAATTGATTGAATTTGACAAAGTTTCTTTAGCAAACCCAGAAATGGGCTTTATCTGAAGAAATATTACGCTTGATTTTTGTGTGAAGATATTTCCTGTATATTAGTTAGTTTTTAACTGGTGTGCTGTAGATTAGAAATGTGTGCCTAGCTTAAGTGTGCTTTTACTACTATTCCTGCTTATCTGGATTACTCTTGATATTGCAAAGGTCGACGTCTTTTCAAACATATATTGGTTTTGCTAATGGTGCTTGTTGCAGTACACGGAACATTTCTTCCACAGCTTGGGTTATTTATTCACCCAATGATGAGTTAATATCTATACATGGGGGTAAGCCTCGGTCAAACGACAAGAAATGTTACAGAATATAGCTCAGTTATTGAATTATTGTCTGAATCCATTTCATTTGGAATTCAAAGTTTGATCATTAGGTTAGATTCTGAGCTCATTGTATTACAATTAAATCGAGTATATGCAATTAGAAACCTAGTGTTGTTAAGATTATTTTTGAAAATTCGTCTCACAGAACGAGAATTTAATTATATTGAGTATCAACACATTCCAAGAAGTTTAAACACATTAGTAGATTCCATAGCTTCTAGTATTATAAACAGACATTTGTGATAATGAAAGCAGTAAATCAAAATAACATTCGATAATATGTTGAACAAAGTAACTAGAAATAGTAGTATATCATAGCATAGAGTAGTGTTTCAAAAAATAGTACATCGTCCTCGATCATAGGTTCAAGACACCTTATGATCGAGAAAAAAGTGATACAAAAATGATATGAGTCTATACAGTCGATCATCCACTATCTGTGGTAATGAACATGATAATATACTACAGCCCATGCCACCCTATTCAGGAACCTCCTGAATGTTCTAGGAACCCCAATGACATATCTCTGCAAATGAAGTGGAATGTCGTCTATGGTAGTCTCTGGGATGTCCATAGTCAGTCGCTCCAGACGGTGTTCCAAATCAGTAAGGATCTCTATTTTCTGATCATGTGTGGTGGTGGTGCTGCAGCTGCATCCCTTTTCCTCCTCTCAAAGAGGCGGAGAGTGACTGGTTGGCATGGACCCACATCTGCATTTGAAATTTTTGTTATCAGTTTTGGACGATTTAAAAAACAAAATAAAAATTAGAAATTAGAGCATGTAAAAATGATTTTTTACCTGACTCATCCCACTGAGCTCTTGGAGGAAGTGGCATATCTCGGTCACCACATAAATCTATACCCGCATAAGGAAAATCATCTATCACAAAGATTTGGTGCTCTAACCAACGAAATTATGCCGGGGGAAATTGAACAATCTCTCCACCCTCACTGTGACAGGCCATCAAAGCAACCCATTCAACCATCCGAGGCTCTTGGACTCTACCAGCATCAACTGGAATATGTTGTAGGGCCAATAGAGGAATCCTCTCTAGAGCAAAAGTAACTACGATCGATCCATATTCAAGGTTATTCAACTTCTCGTTCTTTACTCTAGTTAGTTGGCCTTTGATATTAGCAACACTGCCTCACACCAATTGAATATGGTGCCTCAGAAATAATCAACTGTAACCCGCATTTGAGATCCAGTAGAAACGTGCAAAGCTACACTTCCACATAACTTGGTTACGATAAATGAAACTAATTTTAACTCAGGACGGATGATAGTTTTGATATCAATCTGTTTGTCTTTAGGATTGGCCTCATCATTGCAGAACTCTAGTTGTAGGCTAGCGACAGACTGGCCACCTGGCCTAGCCCCAAATGGAGAAAGTGGTTCACCTCTTTTAGACAAACTAGTCAAAAAGTATATGTCCTCTAGCTCAATTTCGAGCCGGTTGCTTCCAATCACAAGACACTGGTCCTGTACATCCCACTTGTTTACCAACCAAGTGAGAACGTCTACTTGAGCTCTCATGCCACTGATAGCCCAGAATTTAAGTAACCCGCATGCTCTCAAAACTTGTAATGTAGGTGGATGAATCATTGCAGCTTCATCCACCTCCTCATGTTCACGTTCCTACCAGATAAGCATTGTAAATATCCTAAAATGAACAAAATGAAAGATTAAAATCATTTTAAAAAGAAAGTTTTGGGTAATTTGGAAAGAAAATATGTTTTTAAATTCTTCACAGTGCCCTCGCATGTTTCATTCAGAGACAGTGCATAGCTCCACATGGGCTCTGTGCTAAAAGTGTGGGACCACGACATTTTTCTTTGTAAGAAAATGTCGGGGTCTGTAGGTACCGTGTGTCTTACCTGCGGACCCCCGAGAGCAGAATTTTGAACCTATTTCTTCTCCAAAAATGAATTTTAAACCCTAAATTAAGGAAATTAACAGATGAAAAGCAAGGAAAAGAGGATTTTCATTACCTGGAGCAGACGGTTTTCGATTTGAATGGTTGATTTGTCCAGAATCTTATCTGGAGTGTTTTTTGCCAAAAGCTCTCAAATTTTCACTCTGAACTCAAACGGTAAGAATGAATTTGGAAAAATCCTTTTTATAAGTTTTTTCGAATAAATGAAATTGAAATTTGTTTATTTTTCACTTTAAAAAGATGGGTTTTCAAAATATTTTTATTATTGAAAGCAGGTACGTTTATTTTTTTGAGTTTTTGTGCAGGATACCAGATTTTTCAAGTGAAATGGTCATTTTTGACGAAGAGTATACTTTTATCACTTTTTTGGGCTCTTTAAAAATTTACGAAAAAGTGAAACCATGGAGTCCTCTTTCAAGCCCTTTTCAGACTCTCTAAAGATGAAAAGATTGCCTAGTACTTGACTATTCGAACTCGTTAAAAGAAATGAACAGTCATCCCTTTAGTATAAGTTTACCCCTTTTCCAGACTGAAAGGGATTATTTATGAAAAAGTAATACGTTGACTAATCATGGTCAATAGAGTTCTCTCCTGCATTATTTTATCCTTTTTCAGGCCTGAGAGACTAAAATTATGAAAAAGTACACCCATGGAGTTTTCTTAAGTTTTTTCTTCTAACTCCCTAAAAATGAAAAACACCGAGTTTATCCTATACTGGACTCGTTAAAATTTAACTTTAAAGGACCTGTTGATTACAAACAGGAACGGACCACTCCTTCTTAGGGTTCATTTTTAAACTAAGTTGGACTCATCCGAAGGATGAGCTTATAAACAAGTAAATGTTATCCTCCTCAAGCTTGTCAAAAATAAACAGGTACTTGCCAGAAATGGTGGGGGAAAAAAGAGAAAACGAATTCATTTATTATACTTTGATTTAAAAGTAGTAAACCACTCTTGAACATGACACTTTTTGTCACACTTCTACCTGGGTTGATAAAATCCTTTGCCTATCAGTTAATCAAACCACATTGAAGGTCTTCAGCCGGTTTCTAGGTATTAGCTTAGGGAAATTGTTACACAACCATCTGCAGTGTCGTTATGTGTTCAAGAGAACAGTCAAACAAACCATTCATCTGCAAACATTTGTCTCCATTCACGTTGACCATCCCTGAGTCAGTCCTTGCAAAAAATTTCTTCAAAACTTGATCTATGGTTTCATGTTGTGAGCTTGCTTACGATGGATCACTTTCTATCGACGACATCTCATCATGTAGGAAGTTAATCTAGAATCCATCAGTACCTTGGAATCTGCATGCCTTAATGGCATGTTTTTCGCCTTCGACGACAGGTTGCATCATTGACCTTCGATCGAACGATTCCGTGAAATGTTCGACTTCAGATCACTTATTCAAATTTCATGGATTGTACTGAGTACTTTGAGAGAAATTTTCATTATTGGTGGTTTATCTCATAGTTGTTAACAGTTCACATCATTGGCTGGTAATCAAGTTGGTTCTACCATGTTCGACTTCAACACATTTAATCGCATGGATAGAATCGTACTAGTTCGGGAAGCAGAAATCAAGACCCTGGATCTAGTTTCCACCATCCAGGCTGCAAGGAGTTTTATTATTCATTATGCAGTAGACTATTCATTACAAATGGCTGCGTCCATACTGTGTCTACAATATTGATGTAATATTAAAATCATTTCTGTATCAGAACAAGTTTAGTTAGTTTTTTATCTGAGTATGGGAATGCCTACCTCAGTGATGATATATATATATATATATATATATATATATATATATATATATATATATATATTGCATTGAATGTTTTTACAAGGTTCCGACTAGGGTTTCCAGAGGAAAATCCATGAAATGATAAAGCACATCACTCTTTGAATGCTCTCAGACTTCGCACTTTAGGGGGAAATTTGTTACACTGAAATTTGTCACCATGACGTTTTATTACTCCCTTAGAAGTCTACAACATCAAATTTCCTAAAATCAAGCCTTGAAATTGAGAGAAAAGCTCATAGAAGTCTTAAAAATACTTGTACTGCACTTTCTCTTAACATTGCCTACAGTGCCGCACTTTTTTTTTCTAAAGCATGTGGAGCTAAACACACTTTTTCTTCATTAAGGGTGTAGACCTCTGTAAAAGGTAAAATGAAGGTAGAAAGTAACATTTAGAAGCCCAGCAGTCAAATCTGGAAGTTTCTAGAAGCAATTATCCAGTCAAAGGTTCGCTCCTATCATGTATGTTCATTCCTCCATTATGGGAGCCTATCCCTTGGTTTATGGAGCTCAATCCCTTCAAAAGAGCATTCTATCCCCTCTTATGTGGAGCTGTAACCTCCTCTCTTTTCCTATAAATTGAATCCATAGTGTAGCTTCAAAGGGGGTTAGGCTTTGAGATTTTTTGAGGATAAATGATGTAGAAACTCAAACTCTCTTAACTGATCATTATGTGCGAATTATTACACACTCGTGTGTATTTTAGCTGAGAGAGTGCAAAGCTTGTTAGAGTAAAGGAAACGCTTGTTCCGGACCCCAAGAAGGCATGTATGACATCAAGGCAGACACGGTTGTAAGGCTATTTCTACATCAAAGATAATACGAATGAATACTGTTTTCTCAATGAGTTCTTTAATTAAATAGATTGTTTATCATGTTTTATCAATGATTTATCTAATTAATTAGCTTATTTCTTGAATTCCTTGATCATCTTGATAGATATATAATTTGTGAATTAGTTTATCCTATGCAGGTGATATTGATTTTTTCCATGTTTGTGATTGTAGATCTTTGAAGATGACTCTTTCAAGCAACTGGAAAGAAGATCATTACAAATAACACTTGACTATAGGTAGGTCTTCAAAACCTCCGTTGTAGCTAATTCTGAATCGAATATTATCTAGAGAAAATAGTTTTTGTTTGTCTGTTTGTTGCTAGCTGTCCATAGGACACTTGAAAGGTTTGTCTTGTCCGCAAGAATGACTTATCCATCCAACAAGAAGAAGAGACCATTAATATGAGAATATTTGCAAAAATTTTAGGAGGAGAAGCCAAAAAATGGTTTAAAAACTTAACTCCTAATAGCATAAACAATCTCCCTTCTCTATACCAAACATTCATAAACAAATGGAAAATTAAAAAGAACCCTCTCCAAATCCTTTCAGAATATAGCAACCTCAAGAGAAATACAAGGGAAAGTGTCCAAGATTATTTCACTAGATTTAATAGTGTTTACAATGCACTTCCCCCAAACATGAAACCTTCACTAGGCTTAGCCTTAGCTAAATTTCCAGAAGGCTTTGATCCAGACATGTCCTATCAACTAAGAGAAAGATACCCCTTAACTTTAGAAGATATGTAGAGGGGAGCTATAAGTGTAGAGGCAAATCTGATTGAGAAAAGAACTAGGTTGAAATAAGAGAAAAGAATTACATACAAAGATGAAATAATGGTATCAACTTCGTCATTTGATGCTAAAATTGATAACTTAGTGAGGGTGATGGAAAGAATGTTGGAGAAGATAAACTTAACTGATAGAGTACCTCCTAGAGAGAACTAGACAAATCCTCAAAAGAGAAATAGAAATCCAAATTTCAGAAGAGATCCTATTCAAAATAGACAAAGAGATAATGACCAACAAATTAGGCCTCCATTCAAAGAGAATTATGTAGACGAGGAGGAAAGAGAGACAGAAAGGTTGGAATAAAACCATGTTAATTTGATAGGTTTTGATAGTGAGAATGATGTTTTTCTCACTGAAGAATAACAAGGATTATTTTCCTCAGAACAAACAGAAAAAAACCATGAGGATTCTGAAGATTATCAATTAGGATTTGACAATGCTATAATGGAGGTTCACAGACAATATGATCTTAGGAGAAAAAGGAACCAAGAGGATTCCAATGACAAAAACAAAAACACTTATGTTAGAAAAACTTCAGAAAATCTGCCTAAAAAAACAACAAGTAGTATCAACACTGTGGCCAAGAAAGCTGATCTGAACAAAGATAAAATCAGCCAGCAAAGTGTTGAACAAAGCTACCCTTGTACTTCTGCTAGTGGCCTTGAGAAATATTTCCAAAATAACAGTCCTAATCAAACTCAGCAAATCAGAATTGCTGAAAGGACTATGTTTGACAAAACAAATGTAAATATGTCAAAAATACTAGTCCCATTCAGCCTTGAGGGAGAAATTTCCAAGATCAAAATTAGCATACCTTAGTTGAACTAGTAACCCAGGGTGTATATAAAAACCAGGTTTTTAAAGCTTTGAATATAGGAAATGATACCGATACTTTAAACTTGATAGATGATAAACCATAATTATTGTTTGGTCCTGAAGTTGAAGGAAAATACCAAGAAGGGGTTGTCGCTCTCTTCTATATTAGCCTAAACATACATGATAAAATCTTGCACAATGCCATGCTAGACTCTGATTCCTCCGACAATCTCATGCCAAAAGTAGTAATAGAGAGATTAGGCCTAGAAATTACTAAACCTTACAAAGACCTGTATTCTTTTGATTCAAGCAGAGTCAAGTGTTTAGGTCTGATCAAGGATTTATTTTTCAATCTGGTACAAATTCTTGCTAAAGGTCTAGTTATGGACATAGTAGTAGCTGAAATTCCCCCAAAGTATGGCATGCTTCTATCCAGATCATGGGGAGCCAAACTTCAGGAGAGCCTTCAAATGGACATGTCTTATGCTATCATCCCATTGTTTAACCAAACCAGAAGATTATATAGGGAAATCCCATATGAAATATATGGTAAGAAACATAGATAGGCCAAATAAACTCCTGTTTATTCTATTAATTCAGATCTAGATTCCTTTATCTTGTACAATGAAGATGAGATCAACAAACAAGAAAAGGAAAATGAGAAAGAGTTAAGCCCACCAGAACATTCAAATCTTTCCTCAAATCAAGAACATAACAACCCAAACTTTAGCAGCCTTGAACAACAAAATGATAGTGAGCAAGAGATAGAAACACTTTGGAGAATGAGCTTTGATGGCTCTTGTAGCAAACCAGGTTCTGGAGCTAGTGTATGGATACATAATACAAACAAAGGAAATTCCTACAAACTTGATTTCCAATGCACCAATAACATTGCAAAATATGAGGCTCTCCTCCTTGGCTTACATTTTCTTAAAAATTTAAGAGCCAAGAAAATATCAATCCAAGGAGATTCAAAGCTGATCATTAGGAAAATAAAAGGGGAGTATTTAGCCAAAACAAAAGATTAAGAGAATATAGGAATGCTACTCTAGATCTCCTGAAAACCTTTGAAAAATATGAACTCACTTTCATCCCCAGAGCTCAAAATAACCTTGCAAATAAGCTTGCCTTTGCTGCTAGCAATTGCCAAATACCCCAGGGAAATGAACAATTTAATGTAAAAGTAAAAAACTGGCATGTAGTACTTGACAATGAAAACTATTAGTAAGTGTTTGAGGGTGATAAGCACATTGATGATTTTCTGTAGTCAAGAAATGATTTTGTTGTACTGACACTTAGCTCAAGCCATGTAGAAGAATGTTTTTATGAAAAACAAACCCCTAAAACAGAGTTGTCCTCTACTGCTGATATAAACCAATTTGAACATCTTTATAGGGCAGAATTATTTAACAATCCAGATCAAAAAAACCTTGAGTTTTTTCAGTGCAAAGATGATACAATACCAAGGGGCCTTACACCATTAGAGGAGCTTTTTGATTTCAATGATGTACCTAAAAAACCAAAGATGGAACCTAGAGAAACTAATGTAGAACATAACATAGGCAACATAACTAAACCCAAAATGATCAAGTTATCTAGAACTCTTCCAACTCATATCAAGCAGGAATATATTGAACTTTTCAAAGAGTTTGGAGATGTGTTTGCATGGGGGTACAAAGATCTGAAATGATATGATATCAGCATCATTCAACACAAAATTCCTCTTAAGGAAAATCTGAAACCTTTCAAACAAAAACTAAGATGGATAAACCCTGTTTTATTACCTTTAGTTGAGAAAGAGATCAAATATATGTATGATGCTAGGATCATAGTTCCCCTTAGATACTCAGAATGGGTTTCCAACCTTGTGTCTGTTAAGAAGAAGACTGGGGAGATTAGACTTTTCATTGACTTTAGAAATCTAAACAAAGCCTCCCTGAAAGATAATTATCCCTTGCCTAAAATGGATCACATACTCCAAAAATTAGTTGGATCTAAGAGAATATCACTCTTGGATGGTTTTTCAGGTTACAACAAAGTGCTAGTACTCCCAAGTGATCAACACAAAACTACTTTCACTACACCTTGGGGTACATTTATGTATGTTAAAATGTCATTTGGTTTGATGAATGCAAGGGCCACATTCCAGAGGGCCATGGACATAGATTTTTCAGAAGACATAGGTTATTTCATAATCATTTACCTTTATGACATTACTTTCTTCTCCAAAATTGATAAAGAACACTTAGTCCATTTGAGAAATTTTTTTGAGAAATGTAGCAAATATGGCTTATCTTTGAATCCCAAGAAAACACTCTTCGGTCTCCAAGAAGGAAAACTCCTAGGCCACATAATCTCTGAAGAAGGAATTAAGGTAGATCTTAAAAGGATTGAAGGCATATTGAAAATCAGCCATTCTAGAAACCTCAAGGAGTTGCAATCTTTCATTGGGAAGATAAATTTTTTAAGAAGATTCATCCCCAACCTTGCTGAAATTTTGAGAGATATTACAAACATGCTAAAAAAGGAGACAAGAGTTAGATGGACTTTACAAGCTAAACGGTCATTTGAACTAGTGAAACAAGCTCTTACTCAAACACCAGTTCTTATCAGTCCTAATTTCTCCAAGGATTTATATATTTTCTCATTTGCTTCTGAACACACCATAGCTACAATATTGTTGCAAAAGAATATCATGGGGCAAGAAAAACCAATATCCTTTTTCAGTAAAGCCCTAAGAGATGCTCCACTCAAGTATAGCATCATGGAGAAACAAGCCTTAGCCTTGATAAAAGCATTGAAAGATTTCTGAGTCTACATTTTACACTCTCATATCATTGCTTTTGTCCCACATAGAGTTGTCAAAGACATTCTAAATCAAGACCCTGATGGTAAAAGGGGAAAATGGATTGCTATTATTCTAGAATATGATTTAGAAATCAGGCCTACCAAAATGATTAAAGGACAGGGATTAGCAAAAATCATGGAAGAATCAAATTTCCAAGCTTTAGATATGAATATGGTTGATATTTTAGAAGAAACAAAAGAATTCACAGCTCCATACATTGAAGAAATATTTTTAAATTCATCTTGGTATGCTGATATCATTTATGTGCTTCTTTACCTCAATACTCCTCCTGCTCTGTCAAAAACTAAAGCTAAATTCTTGAAATAGAAAGCTTTAAATTATTGCATTTTAGATGGGGTTTTGTATTGGAAGAATACTATTGGAATATTTCTTAAATGTTTGCTTGAGAATGATGCAGGAAAAATCATGATGAGCTGCATGAGGGAGAATGTGGAGGGCACCTTTACTGGAAGGCCACAACAAACAATATTCTTAGAGTTGGCTATTATTGGCCCACCCTTTTCCCTAATACTCAAAAACTAGTCATGACTTGCCATAAGTGTCAAATTTTTGATGGAAAAAGAAAACTCCTACCTTTACCCTTGCATCCCATCAATATTGAGTCTCCCTTTCAACAATGGGGTTTGGAATTTATTGGAGAAATTCAGCCAACCTCATCTGCCCAACATAAGTGGATCCTTATTGCCACTGATTATTTCACCAAGTGGATATAAGCTATCCCTTCTAGGAATGCTACTGACTCGGTCATTATCAAGTTCCTTGAGACCAACATCCTATCTAGATTTGGTTGCCCTAGAAATATCATTACAGACAATGTTGCTACCTTCAAGTCCAAAAGAATGGTTGATTTCTGCTATAAATACCATATCACATTGGGGCATTCCAGAACTTACTACCCTCAGGGAAATGGATTAGTTGAATCCTCTAACAAAAGTCTCATCAACATTATCAAGAAACTGCTGGAACAGAATTAAAAATCTTGGCATAGTAAGCTGGTTCATGTTTTATGGGATGATAGATTAATCACCAAGAAATCAATCAATATGTCTCCCTATCAGCTAGTATATGGAATGGATGCAATTTTTCCAACATCTTTGGGAGTTCCAGTCATGAAACTCCTCCAAGAAGTGAAATCAGAAGAAAATGACATGCAGAGAAGGCTGAATCAGACCATTCATTTACAACAGACAAGAGAGGAAGTGTACAAAAGGACACAGACAGTTCAGGAAAGCACCAAGAAGATCTTTGACAGAAGAACTAAAGAAAATAATTTCCAAGTTGGAGATACAGTTTTGAAATGGGATTCCAGGAGGGAAGACAAGGGTAAACATGGAGAATTTGAGAATCTATGGAAAGGGCCCTATATCATTCATTCAATAAGGGGTCATAATGCTTTCTTTTTGCAAGAGATGAATGGAGAAGAATTTTTTGGAGGTCCTATCAATGGCAAGATGCTCAAACACTATTTCTATCAAGAGTCTTAGTTTCAAAGTTTTCATTTATTTTACATAAACATTGCATGAGAAAATCACAAAAACACAAAAACAATGAAAGAAAGGAAAAATAGGGTAGATTCAAAAAGAGGTACATCCCCATACCCAAAAAACAGTACTACTGAAATTGTGCAAGTCTAAATGACACTGCTAATTCAAAAAAGAATATATTGTTCAGTCATCTAGCCTAATCATGGTTGAACATGCTTTAAATTTATGTTGATAAGTTAGTGAAAACAAGGATTGTCAAAATTATTCAAAATTGACTTGTCCAGGAAAGATAGATTAGGGAATCAAAGATACTGCTTCCACATACTCAAAATAGAACCAAGGAGGAAGATAAAGATGTATAAAAAATGATAGATCTCAGCCCTATCTTTCTAGGTTACTTTTTATGCAAAATAACGTTTGTATGCAACTTGTTCCAATGCTACAAACCATGGTCAATTAGACTGCCTAATCTAGATGTAAACCATGTTATCATTTTTTATGTCAAATAGATTAGAGAATCAAGTCTTCCAAATAGCTTAATCTTGGCAGAAAAATAGTATAGATTAGAGAATAAAAAGAGTTCACTAGTTTAATCTGAACTCTTGGAAGCAATAAGGTTTGAAGTAGATAGTTTATTTCTGTTTTCAAAAATAAAAATGTCAAGAGTTTTCCAGTTCAAGTGCACTCAAAGAAGAAAAAAATATTAGCACAAGTAGGTTGGGTAGGTAGAAAATGTTGTTAAAAGAATCACATGTTGCAAATGATTAAGATCGTCACTTGAAAAGAAAAAATATCAGCAAGTGAAAAGAAGGCAAAGTCTGCCCAATGGAAAGGGCACTCGTCTGTAAAAAACTCAGAGATTTGATAAACTGAAAGTTCTAGACACCTCCAAAAGGGAGCTGCCCTCCCCAAGTGGAGCCACTGTTAGTCATCAATAAATTTTGTTGATATCAAAGAATGACTAAGTTATGATCCTAGATTTATAAAAACAAAATTTAAGAAATATTGTAAGTTCTAGAAATCTCATTGCCTTCATTATCCTAAGTCAAAATATTTTTCACTAATCTTTCCCCTCTCTGCCTCCCAAAAATTTTACCCCACTGCTACAAAGAAAGGACTTCATTATTGGGCCTATTTTGCCTCATTTCACTACCCCTCCTTCGCCTTCATTCATGACCCTTTTCTCATCTAAAAAACCCTCATACACCCCCTCCATTCCTCAATTTTATTCTAAAAAATCATTAAACAATGTAAACGTTTCCTTTTACATTGTTTGGATTAAGGTTTAAACCTATCAGGCCTTTTAATTTTGTTATAAAACCTTGTTTTATGTGTAAAACCCATCCTTTGCAAAGATAGGCCTTAAGCCCCTTCTTCTCTTAAGCCCTAGCCCCCTTACCCCCATGAAACCTCGACCTTCCACTCATTCCTAAGCCCCCTTCCCCTTATAAACTAAGCCTCCGCCCTTTATTTTATTAAACCCCAAACCTTATTATATACGCCCCAAAACCTTTGAAAAGTTAAAATGGGCCCCGCCTTCCATTACACCCGAAGCCCCTCCCTTAAACTTATATATCAACACATTTTTGTTAATACTAAAGCCCCGGGCCCCATCCTCCTCTTTTGACCCCACCATTCAACTGCCACCCGACACCTATCCTCCACTTCCACCAACCAAACTTGCCTTTCACCCATCCAACGTGCGATAACTATCGATCTCCCATCCCGAGATCCAACAGCTGACACGACATATCGCAAATAACGTTGTGATGGTTTTAAATTTCCACAATCTGTTAGTTCCCAAATCCACCTTAGGCTGAAGTAAGGAAAAAGAAGGACAACACCAAACCACGCTCAGCCTCGTAGCTAGCCCTACGAGGACAGGAGAGGGCTCTTTCCGTGTCAACTCAGTAAAAATATTCAAAGGGGCTTGAGATGAATAAAACAACAACTGATCTCAGGCTAGATAAACAAATAGGAGGGTTTGATTTTGATTTTTATGGTTTTTTGTTGGAAAAAGGGAAAGGCAATTTCGGGCTTGGGGATGAGGCCAAATTCTTGCAGAGTTCAAGTTGGGGCAAGGTAAGAAGTGGATTTGATGCCTAAGATCAAATGAATGGATTGAAAATACTGTTGAGGATTTTTAGAGGGAAAGAGAGTGCAAGGATCCTCTTCAAACTGACGAAAAACATATAAAACTAAACAGAAGTCTAAGGCAGAGCACCAGTAAATCAATGAATTCTACCTCAATTACTCATTTGTTTAATTCAGAAGCAAAGAGAAGGGAAATGGCATACATATAAAATTAATGAAACTTACAATAACATGGAGAGAAACATCATCAAAACTTGAAAGCCAAAAGGATCCCAACAAGTGCTGCAAAACTCTGGTCTTTCCTTTGCCAAAAACTGAAAATGGATATACAATGGAGTGCCAAACTTTTCCCAAGAGTCCAACCTGTCCAACCATGAAAATGACTCAGAATATACATGATATAGGAAAGCCTAACCCCTTCCCATGCCTCTAGGGGTCGAGCTCATCCTTCTAGGAGCTGTTTCAACCAATTCTAAACAAGGAGCTGAAATCTAGGCAATCAAACAACTTGCCTCTATATGCTAGGAAACTGATTCATTCATTTAATTTTCACTTTTTTGTGAATGAATCAACTAAAACAAGTAAATATGTGCCAAAATTACATCCAATTTATCAAATTACATCAAGATAGATCAAGAGTAACATCAAAAAGTAAAACTAGTCAAAATTGGGTGAATTTCTGAGATGAAGAGTGAAAATGAGGCAAAATTTCTCAATGCGTCGCGCCACTTTGGACCTATTTTTGGGGCACTTCCCGAAGTCCAAATTGAGCTCATGATAGCTCGTTGGAAATCCCTAGATGTCGGCTATCCAATACAAGTGGAATTTGTCATTTTGGATGCGATTTTCCTCTCAAAAACTGCAATCTCCCAAGACTGGTTCCTGCTGGTGCAAAAAGTGGCAGAAAGGCCATTTTTTGAGTGTTTTTAACCTTTAAGACCACCCAAAACTTCATGAAATCTCTCAGCCATTCCTAAGCATGCATAATTTACCATAAAAAACCCAAAAATATCAAATTTTCCTCCAGAAGATGTCCCAATCATAAGCGCACATCGGGTGGCGCGACGTGTCGGGCGGAAAAACCTGTTTTGCAACCAAAATTTTCAAAATGACAAAATTTACTCCAAATTTGCTGAAATTTAGAGTGAAGGTCTCCCATCATGTCTCATTCTCAGCCAAGGAAGCTTCGGCCAAGATTCAGAGTGGATCCAGCCTTTTCCGACATTTTAGTGCTCTCCTCAACCTCGCCTTCAGGATCTTCATCCTAGCTCTGCAAACGTGTGTGCGAGCCCAATAGTGATTCTTCATGTGTCTGAGCATGTATTTTTCCCTATTGGCCTTCGCCAACAGCTTCTCCATATGAATGTTGAGTCTCGTAAGGCAAGTCTCTCGCTCAAATGGTGTCATGTCACCTGGTCTCTTCCGGGCTAATTCCCGGTCTTCGCGGATTCTCTGCAGCTCCATGAGTGTGTGCTGATCCTCCAGTTGTTTATTCCGCTGCTCCAAGTAATTTATAACCCACTGGGCTCTCTGCAATTTCTCAGTCAGTGTGTCGATCTCAGCTTTTTCCTCCTGGATGATTTCTTTTAGCTTTGAGCTGGGAGAGCTCGAATCAACATCGATGAGTATAAAATCAGTGTCTTGGCCTCCTGAAGGGCCCTCATCATGCATAGCCCTCTTGCCTCGGTCCTGTACCTATGCTGATGTCGAAGGTGAGACCCCTTCCACGCCAAGTGGAGATAGTACTCGCGCTGCTGATGAATGTAACGAGACCCCTCCCACCGCTGGTGGAGATAGTACTCGTCGTGCTACTGCAAATAAGGCTCTGTGGCCTCTCTGATATGTAACACACACTGGGGCACTGATAGGCTCAGTCTCGGGAACCTCAAACTGATGTGAAGGCTCTCCCTCATCATGAACAATCTCGGGAGGAGGCTGAGGGGCTGCAAAGAAGTCACGGGAAATGAACTCATCCCATGCAATGCCCTGCAATCCAAACTGATGCACTACAATGATTTTAATGAGCGCATAATGATAAATGCTGTTATGTTGCTGCTCTGGAGTCTTCCTCTACACTAGGGTAGTCATCCGCTCTATATTTTGGCACATGAAGTGTGGAATATTCATCAATCTCACTCTCGTGAAATGCATCAAAAGTCTGTGATATGTATGGTGAAAACAATAGTTTGGTGTATGCCTTAATGCCACATGTACCACATATATACTAAGGTGCTATGGATAAATATCACAGTGGGAAAAAGGATTGTCAAGGGAATTTGGAGTGGAAGGACAATCACTCACTGTTTGGGGAATTTCAGGATTTGGAGCCTTTACAAGTGATATAGGAATAGGTGATAGTGATGGGGGTAGGATTAGGTAATAGAGACAACCCTTGAATGCTTCGGAGATTAGGATTTCACCAATGATAAGAAGGGAGGGAGATGATGGAAAATGATAGGGTTTGAGGATTCAAAAACATTGGAACAAAGGGTATAAGGAATATGGGACAGTGGAAATAGGAGAAGGGATCATGACAAAAATATGATCACGGTATGATAACAGTGATAACAGTGATGAGAGCACAAATGAAAATGGGGTGGTAATTTTAAGCACCAAACACCTCTTTGAAAACCCTAGGGAACATGTTTTAATATGAATATAGGGTTTATTCTTTTACTAACCAAACTCCAATGTCTTGGCCTCTAAACACACCACACATGAATAAAATCACTGAACAGGCTTTGTCAACTTACTTGGAGAAAAATTGAGATGAAAAAAATTGAGTTTTTATGGAGCGGAAGTGATTTTGACCTTGGGGGCTCTATGTAATGCACCCCATCCCAACACGCCGCGTAGGTTGGATGCACCGCACCAGTGTAATTTTACACTGGGAGAAATTTTTCTATGCGCCGCGCTCCTACCCAATGCGCCGCACCATAAATAGTTCATTTTGCAGGAGGCGTTTGGAGGCCTTCCCAGTGTCAAAATTGGGCGCATGATAGATCGTTGGAAATATATTTGAGTATAATTTCCAACACATGTGAAATTTGTCAATTTTGAGTTCATTTACCTTGTCAAAAATCAAATCTCCCAAGACTGGTCAAAATGAGTCGAATGAGGCTGCCTCAAGGTAGAGTGCTGTTGCAGTCAACTTTTGAAGGTCTTCCTCAACTTCAAATTGATCTCATGATAGCTCATTGGAAATATATTTGTGTCTAGTTATCATTTTACTCATCAAGAAAGTCATTTGGCCGACCAAGCGAGGAGAAATCTTGATTTTCCCAAGGTCACTTCAGAGGTGCATTCAATTCTCCTAAGGAAACAATACTTTTGACATTTCTCTAAAACCATGGTACCTATATAAAAAGTGAAGGAGGGTTTTATTATTTGGAATGTTTGGGACAAAATACTCTCTCAGTTTTCCAAAATTTATCTTTTATTGCTCTAAAACATCATTTTAGTGAAACCTATCCCGATGTGTGGAACAAGGGATTTTTCGAAATGAAGCGAAATGAAGGGGATAAGGGGCTTATAAATTCTTGGGGAAATTTTTGGAAGTAGGGAGGGATGTTAGGAAGAAGGGGAAAGTAGAATTTTAGAGATTGAGGGAGGGGAAGGGGTCCAAAAGAGCAAAACACAGGCCTAGCCTAGAAAATTGCCAAGTTGTAGCAAGAAACTAGTGTTTGTGTAAAAATGAGGAATTTGGGGGATCTCAGTGATGGGAAGTGTTTAATAAGGTACATTAAGGATAAGAGAGTGTGTATGAACATCAGGATACAAGTTTTTCTGATGATTTGACCATCCAAGAGAAATTACCTTCAAAACCCTAGGAGAGGGAAATGAACCTTACCTAGGCACAACTGAAGCATGAACAAGGTGTAAAATGACCCATTGTAACCTGGCATGATGATGAAAACCCTCTGAATGATGGTACACTCAGCTGAATGGTGACATGGACCGACATTTAGACAACTTTTACAAGAGTAAAAGCAAACCCTAGACCTAATGTCTAGTGATCAAATTTTGCTTGAAAACTCATTGAAATGACAAAATTTGACCTTGACACCTTAAAATCACTTTGTAAGAGAAAGTTTGATCACTGGAGGAAGGCTACAAAGACTGAAACTAACATTGGCTCCAATGGGGATGGTAGCTCCTTGGAGGTGCCAAGAACTACAGATCTTTGGAAAGCAGACAGTGCCTTCATCCATTAGGCAATGGAGTCAAAAACTCAAGCTGAAATGCATGACTGAAAACTGATGACTTGACGACACAAATTAAATCTCACTCAACTAAAAACTGACTTGATACTTAACACAACTAACAAACTGGAAAATATTCTCAAAGTAGAGCTTAGTCAATACAACCTACTCTAATTGTTCCATTCATCACCTGATCAAGTGAAATGAAACAACCAATGCAACCATGTAAGTATTGCAGCTGTTGTTTGTATTCTCCGCAAGTGCTCGTTTATGAGCAACAAGAGAGAACTACTGAAAGGCAACTCCCATGAAAACTTGTGAACAGATCCGTTGAATACTATGGATTCTCTATCCGCCTCCAAAAACACTGCATAAGGATCTTGAAATTCATGCTGCATAAGGATCTCAAAATGCACACTAGGACTTAGCTCATCCACTGGATTACTTCTCTTCTCCTCATACCATGAATGCAAACTTTGATCTGAGCTTTGTGATGAGCTTTGTGACGAGACTCCTGCTAAAAATGACAAAGGGACTGGCTGTCAGATCAAGTCTATATCAGCACACATTTCAACCTTACATAAAGTCAATGGAGAAAGACTTTGACTACAAACATCATCCAACACATCAGCAATAGGATCATCAAAAACTTGAGAAGACTACTGTGATGTATCCATTGAAACTGTCTGACATCCTACTGGTTGTTCATCTTTTTCTTGAGAGATATTACGAAGATTCTGCCTTATAAACTGAAATGTTTCGAAACAAAAGGGTACATAATCCTCTTGCATCATTAAATCATGTATTTCATCTTCCATGCCTTCATCTGTAATCTAACCTTCAATTCCGTTTGGTGGCTGCAAATCTGATGCTACAGGTTGCTCAAGAATTTCGTTATCTGTCTCATCCTCCACATTAACACTGAGAGATTGCTGATTTCTTACAGGCTGCTCATTTGAAGATTTACCATACAATTTACCCTTCAACAACTGGAATGATTCAAAACAAAATGGTACGAAGTCACCTTGTAGCATTTGATCATATGTGCCAGCTTCCATGTCTTCATTTGTAACTTGAAAATCAACAGCACTCAAGGATTGCAAATCTGAATATGAGAAATCTTGAACAAGGTTTTTATTGCCCTCAAGATGGTCCAAATCAAGGCTTGTCGGCAATTGATTTATGATTTTATGGAAGTTATCTCTGATAAACTGAAATGAATCAAAACAAAAAGGCAAAGATCCTTCACTTACTTCAAAATTTTCTTCACTTTCCTCATCATTGTCACAACTAATATGCATTGATTGATCACTGTACTCGAGCTGCTGAAAGTGAACTTCCTCCTTCCACAAACTAGCTGCTGATTTGTCTGCAAGATTAGCTTCTGTTTGGAGAACATAATCATCATCATACTGATCAAACTGAGGAAAATCATCAGTATACAACACATCATCAAGCATACATGTCACATCAACAACTCTATCTTCTTCAAGATGATCTATAAAACAATCACTACGACAACTGGGATAAGAAACAAAATGTTTTGGATCAGCCACTGGTTCTTCTTCAGTCAACAAATCATGGGCTTGAACATTATACTCATTCCTTCTGGTGTTCTTTTGCATCATCTCTTCCACTACACTTACCAACCTATCAAGCTTTACCTCTAGAGATGTTGATTTCTCCGGATCTATGTTTTTCGTCTCTTCTTCCTTCAACCTTGCCTTTCGAATCAGCAAATGAGCCTCTACATTCACTGCACTATTCTGTATCTCGTGAAGTGTTGCAAGATTCCTTTCTCTCAATTGAAACTCCATTTCCGAATCAAAGGCACCCGGGTAGTGCAAGAGAGCAGATCTAGGAGAAGGTCTTATATCAGCTGGCATCGAAAAATATACTTGGTTAAATCTGGCAGAAAATTGTTGTAATGTCTCCCCTGGCAGTCTTTTCAGCTGGTTATACTCTTCTATAATAAGGAAAGGATTATGTCCGATCACCCACCTGTCAAGGAACACTTGGACGAATTGCTGGAAATCTGAGATGCTCGCATCAGGTAGGGATTTGAACCAACTCTTGACTTTGGCTTGCAAAGAAAGAGAAAAAAGCCTAATACTAACATCCTCTTCATCAACTTCAAAAAGGTCTAGGAAAGTCTCAACATTCTGCACATGTTTCTCATCGTTGACATTGTTACATTCACTGTCAAATCTTGGTAGATATAGGTCATAATTTTTAGGGAAAGCATGAAGAACAGAAGGTAAAACAAGAGGTTTATACCTATCTGGGATTAGAAAAGGTGTAGGAGTATATACAACAGCTACGGGATCAGCTTGATTTTCTGGCTCATCACTCTGAAGAGATTCAACATGAGATGTGGGAAAAGTAAGGAAGCCAGGATCAAAGGGAAACTCAGCATTTACATTCTTTGAATAGGTCGAGTGAATATTTTGATCACCTTTATCATACAAAAAATTCCGAAAAACCTTTAGGACAGCTTCAAGGACAGCAAAGAAGTAATTTGCAAGAAAGCAGACTAGATCCTGAATGCCATTCCACTTTGGGTACTTGAACTTTGTGGAAGATCCTTCCATTTTCGCAGAGAAAGAGTTAGTCCTCCAGTGGAGTCTCTACATTGAGTTGGAGTCACTAGGTGAATGATTTCAGCCTTCTTATGTCTGATCGTTGTCCACCATCAATAATCAGATCTGAACTTGATTAGATCTTACTGAGGAAACAAGACGTTCATTTCATAAACTAGACCGGAGATTGACTGAAGTAGCGTTTATCTACTATGCACTCGCAAAGAAAGAGCAGTTCGAAGGCTACCTGGCATAACTTCAGGCTCCGTTTGTAGTCTATAAAGCAAACAACAAATTTTTCTTCCCCAGTATGGTCGCCATTATGTTAGTTCCCAAATCCACCTTAGGCTGAAGTAAGGCAGAAGAAGGACAACACCAAACCACACTCAGCCTCGTAGCTAGCCCTACGAGGATAGGGGAGGGCTCTCTCCGGGTCAACTCAGTAAAAATATTCAAAGGGACTTGAGATGACTAAAAAAACAACTGATCTTAGGCTAGATAAACAAATAGGAGGGTTTGATTTTGATTTTTAGGGTTTTTTGTTGGAAAAAGGGAAAGGCAATTTCGGGCTTGGGGATGAGAACAAATTCTTGCAGAGTTCAAGTTGGGGCGAGGTAGGCAGCGGCTTTGATGCCTAAGATCAAATGAATGGATTGAAAATACTGTTGAGGAGCTGAAGAGGGCAAGAGAGTGCAAGGATCCTCTTCAAACTGACGAAAAACATATAAAACTAAACAAAAGTCTAAGGCAGAGCACCAGTAAATCAATGAATTCTACCTCAATTACTCATTTGTTTAATTCAGAAGCAAAGAGAAGGGAAATGGAATACATATAACATTAATGAAACTTAAAATAACATGGAGAGAAATATCATCAAAACTCAGAAGCCACAAGGATCCCAACAAGTGCTGCAAAACTCTAGTCTTTCCTTTGCCAAAAACTGAAAATGGATATACAATGGAGTGCCAAACTTTTCCCAAGAGTCCAACCTGTCCAACCATGACAATGACTCAGAAAATACATGATATAGGCAAGCCTAACCCATTCCCATGCCTCTAGGGGTCGAGCTCATCCTTCTAGGAGCTATTTCAACCAATTCTAAACATGGAACTGAAATCTAGGCAATCAAACAACTTGCCTCTATATGCTAGGAAACTGATTCATTCATTTAATTTTCACTTTTTTGTGAATGAATAAACTAAAACAAGTAAATATGTGCCAAAATTACATCCAAGTTATCAAATTACATCAAGATAGATCAAGAGTAACATCAAAAAGTAAAACTAGTCAAAACTAGGCGAATTTCTGAGCTGAAGAGTGAAAATGAGGCAAAATTTCTCTATCCACCGTGTTCAAAAACTCAATGCGTCGCGCCACTTTGGACCTATTTTTGGGGCACTTCCCGAAGTCTAAATTGAGCTCATGATAGCTCGTTGGAAAGCCCTAGATGTCGGCTATCCCACCCAAGTGGAATTTGTCAATCTTGATGTCATTTCCCCCTCCCAAACTGCAATCTCCCAAGGCTGGTTCCTGTTGGTGCAAAAAGTGGCAGAAAGGCCATTTTTGGAGTGTTTTTGACCTTTAAGATCACCCATAACTTCATGAAATCTCTTAGCCATTCTTGATCATGCATAATTTACCATAAAAAACCCAAAAATATCAAATTTTCCTCCAGAAGATGTCCCAATCATAAGTGCGCGTCGGGTGGCGCGACGCGTCGGGCGGAAAAACCTGTTTTGCAACCAAAATTTTCAAAATGACAAAATTTACTCCAAATTTGCTGAGATTCGGAGTGAAGGTCTCCCATCATGTCTCATGCTCAGCCAAGGAAGCTTCAGCCAAGATTCAGAGTGGATCCAACCTTTTCCAACGTTTTAGTGCT
This sequence comes from Pinus albicaulis, assembly GCA_034641835.2. Taxonomy (NCBI): domain Eukaryota; kingdom Viridiplantae; phylum Streptophyta; class Pinopsida; order Pinales; family Pinaceae; genus Pinus; species Pinus albicaulis. The sequence goes on along the minus strand of CM076574.1, from coordinate 1,236,030,425 downwards.
CTCCTCAACCTCGCCTTCAGGATCTTCATCCTAGCTCTGCAAACGTGTGTGTGGGCCCAATAGTGATTCTTCATGTGTCTGACCATGTATTTTTCCCTATTGGCCTTCACCAACATCTTCTCCAGATGAATGTTGACTCTCGTAAGGCAAGTCTCTCGCTCAAATGGTGTCATGTCGCCTGGTCTCTTCCGGGCTAATTCCCGGTCTTCGCGGATTCTCTGCAGCTCCATGAGTGTGTGCTGATCCTCCAGTTGTTTATTCCGCTGCTCCAAGTAATTTATAACCCACTGAGCTCTCTGCAATTTCTCAGTCAGTGTGTCGATCTCAGCTTTTTGCTCCTGGATGATTTCTTTTAGCTTTGAGCTGGGAGAGCTCGAATCAACATCGATGAGTATAGAATCAGTGTCTTGGCCTCCTGAAGGGCCCTCATCATGCATAGGCATCTTGCCTCGGTCCTGTACCTGTGCTGATGTCGAAGGTGAGACCCCTTCCACACCAAGTGGAGATAGTACTCGCACTACTGATGAAGGTAACGAGACCCCTCCCAACCCTAGTGGAGATAGTACTCATCGTGCTGCTGCAAATAAGGCTCTGTGGACTCTCTGATATGTAACACACACTGGGGCACTGATAGGCTCAGTCTCAGGAACCTCAAACTGATGTGAAGGCTCTCCCTCATCATGAACAATCTCGGGAGGAGGCTGAGGGGCTATAAAGAAGTCACGAGAAATGAACTCATCCCATGCAATGCCCTGCAATCCAAGATGATGCACTACAATGATTTTAATGAGTGCATAATGATAAATGTTGTTATGTTGCTGCTCTGGAGTCTTCCTCTACACCAGGGTAGTCATCCGCTCTATATTTCGGCACATGAAGTGTGGAATATTCATCAATCTCACTCTCGTGAAATGCATCAAAAGTTTGATATATGTATGGTGAAAACAATAGTTTGGTGTATGCTTTAATGCCACATGTGCCACATATATAATAAGGTGCTGTGGAGAAATGTCACAATGGGAAAAAGGACTGTCAAGGGAATTTGGAGTGGAAGGACAGTCACTCACTGCTTGGGGAATTTCGGGATTTGGAGCCTTTACAAGTGATATAGGAATAGGTGATAGTGATGGGGGTAGGATTAGGTAATAGAGACAACCCTTGAATTCTTCGGAAATTAGGATTTCACCAATGATAGGAAGGGAGGGAGATGATGGAAAATGATAGGGTTTGAGGATTTAAAAACATTGGAACAAAGGGTATAAGGAATATGGGACAGTGGAAATAGGAGAAGGGATCATGACAACAATATGATCACGGTATGATAACAGTGATAACAGTGATGAGAGCACAAATGAAAATGGGGTGGTAATTTTAAGCACCAAACACCTCTTTGAAAACCCTAGGGAACATATTTTAATATGAATATAGGGTTTATTCTTTTACCAACCAAACTCCAATGTCTTCACCTCTAAACACACCACACATGAATAAAATCACTGAACAGGCTTTGTCAACTTACTTGGAGAAAAATTGAGCTGAAAAAAATTGAGTTTTTATGGAGCGGAAGTGATTTTGACCTTGGGGGTTCTATGCGCTACACCCCATCCCAACGCGCTGTGTAGGCTGGATGTGCCGCGCCAGTGTAATTTTACACTGGGAAAAATTGTTCTATGCGTCGCGCACCTTCAGTGCGCTGCGCTCCTACCCAATGTGCCGCGCCATAAATAGTGCATTTTTTAGGAGGATTTTGGAGGCTTTCCTGGTGTCCAAATTGGGTGCATGATAGCTCGTTGGAGATATATTTGAGTCTAATTTCCAACCCAAGTGGAATGTTTCAATTTGGAGTTCATTTTCCTTGTCAAAAATGAAATCTCCCAAGACTGGTCAAAATGAGCAGAATGAGGCTGCCTCAAGGCAGAGTGCTGTTGCAGTCAACTTTTGAAGGTCTTCCTCAACTCCAAATTGAGATCATGATAGCTCATTGGAAATATATTTGTGTCTAGTTATCATTTGACTCATCAAGAAAGTAATTTTTCCAACTAAGCTAGGAGAAATATTGATTTTCCGAAGGTCACTTCAGAGGTGCATTCAATTCTCCTAAGGCAACGGTATTTTTGACATTTCTTTAAAACCATGGTACCTGTGTAAAAAGTGAAGGAGTTTTTTCTTATTTGGCATGTTTTGGACAAAATCCTCTCTCATTTTTCCAAAATGCATCTTTTATTTTTCTAAAAAATCATTTGATTGAAACCTATCCCGATGTGTGGAACAAGGGATTTGTCGAAATGAAGCGAAATGAAGGGGATAAGGGGCTTATAAATTCTTGGGGTAATTTTGGGAAGTAGGGAGGGATGTTAGGAAGTAGGGGAAAGTGGAATTTTAGATATTGAGTAAGGGGAAGGGGTCCAAAAGGGAAAAACACAGGCCTAGCCTAGAAAATTGCCAAGTTGTAGCAAGAAACTAGGGTTTGTGTAAAAATGAGGAATATGGGGGATCTCAGTGATGGGAAGTGTTTAATAAGGTAAATTAAGGATAAGAGAAGGTGTATGAACATCAGGATACAAGTTTTTCTGATGATTTGACCATCCAAGAGAAATTACCTTCAAAACCCTAGGAGAGGGAAATGAACCTTACCTAGGCACATTTGAAGCATGAACAAGGTGTAAAATGACCCATTGGAACCTGACATGATGATGAAAACCCTCTAAATGATGGTACACTCAGCTGAATGGTGACATGGACTGACATTTAGACAACTTTGACAAGGGTAAAAGCAAACCCTAGACCTAATGTCTAGTGACCAAATTTTGCTTGAAAACTCACTGAAATGACAAAATTTGACCTTGACACCTTAAAATCACTTTGTAAGAGCAAGTTTGATCACTAGAGGAAGGCTACAAACAATGAAACTAACACAAAACACACAAAATGGGTAGTTTTCCACCTACCACGCGTCGTATGATGGGGTGTATCACATCCTTTTGACCCAAAAATGTTTACCACCCATTTCCAATGCGATAAGCCACTTATGTTTTTCAAAACCGACTTTTCCCCTCTGCGCAAAATTTCAAATTCTTCCCGCCTCTGTTCAAAATTCTCCTAGTTCCACCCCTGGAACCCTTCCCTCTGCACCCTCTCCTCCTCTACAAGCAACCCCCAACAACTCCAAACCCCGAAAAATGGAGTGAAACCCTCTCCCGCATGATTTTAACTAACTGTTTATGTTTTTGTAGGTTTTAATGGCAGACATGAATAAACATGATTCCCCAGGGTCGAAATTATTTACATAAATGCTCCCAAATGATGATCCAGGAGCTCATGAAGAAACAACGATGACCATAAGGCTTTTGCCAAACATCTGAATCAATGAAACATGATCATTAATTAAATCAAAGGAAACCTTCAGCCACAAAGAAGGCCTCCCCTACACACAAAAAATAGAGGCAGTCAAAGAAACAGTGAGAAAGGAAGAAATAAAAAGATGATAGGGATAACCCTAATCAAAGCCAAAATAAAAGGATTAGTTAAGTTGAGGCAAAAAGTCAAAAAGAGAAAGATGACAGTGAGAGGATGAAAAGATAAAGAAATAGGATCAAAGGGAATAAATTAAAAGAATAAATAAACATGGCATAAATCAAACGGATTGAAGAAAAAATGGTAAAATCAGACAGTCCAAGGAAGAAGACAGAGTTTAAAACTTAATTACATAGGTTAAAGATAAAACAAAGTGGCATATTAACCCAAGACAAAATTGAATGACTCAACTCATAGCAGTTATTCCTCTCATAGATATTTTTTTCCAGCTAGTGCTTTCTTTCCTTCAATAAAGCATTAAGGCAGTTATTGAGCTGAGTCAGAGATATTTATATCTGGCAAACAATTATTGTAAAAGTTATGAATAGACCTTAAATTTAGACATTTCACTTGTTTTTCCTTAGGAGTTAAGACAAAAGTTATTATTCATAGAAATATCTGCAGATATTCCTGCCTTGAGCCTTGTATGGTCTTCATGGTTAGGAATTCATTAAATCTATAATAAATGACACTCAAACCCTAGCTTAGCTTCACCTTCTCATTTTCAGCATAAATATTGCATATGAACTCATTATCTTGTTTCCATTTGATGACTCTTTGAAGTAATACATAGTCTCTTGGAAGTTGAAATAAATTGATGTCTTGGAACTTGTGGATGCCCTGATTTGTTTGTTGATGGAGGAGGCTAGATCACATGATCCCTGAGCTTGGTTGTTGGTGAAGTACTTCTAATCTGTTAATTTTATTTCCTATTTCATTATGTTTCCATCTTTCTATGTTGTAGTAGAATTAAAGGTTTAGACTAAGAAATGTCTTTTGAAAGCACCTTAGTTCTGTTTGTTCTTCACTGCCTTAATGTTTTCTTCTGCTAGGATATTTTAGAGAATTCTTAATTTCTCTCTAGAACCCCTAAGCTCGTTTGTTTCATAAATAGTTTAATAAAGTTGGTATCAAGCATGATTTATGGCTAGCCCTGCTTATTTGATGTCACTAAAACACTGTTTTTGAAGTCTCTCTCTAAAGCACAATTGCTTAAAGTTTGCCAAAGAGGTTTTGTTTCGATCATACCCTTTGTACTTGCTTGAATAATTGTTTTAGAGATCTTCATAGCTATAATAAAATATTTCTAGGAGATCCCTCTTCTCTTATTATAGTTATATGTGAATCTTGAATGTTTTATGTCCTTGAAGGTAAAATCACTAGAAGTTAAATGAGTTTCTCGCCTTCTATATTTCATTGGAAAAGTTTATCTTGGATACTTATATGCTTTAGTTGAATCAAATAATTTATGGTTTGCCCTGTCTATTGATTACCTCTTTATGATTATGAATATTTAAGTCCCTCTGTTGAAAAGTACATATTATTAAGGATTCTTAACTGCCCTTCGTCCTACTTTTCATTCTTACAGTTAATGTCCATCTCATTTCACCTAAGAAACCTTGAAGATCCACTGACCAAGTTAGATTTTCCCTATGATTCTCCCCGATCCATTAATGAACTTATCATGACTTTCATTAGACTCCATTTCCCAATGACTTAGAGATTTCCTCATTCTACCTATGTTGCTTGATCATCATACCTGACCAAAACAATCAAACAAACCCATACTTAATAAGTAGCCTAAAATCAACCCTTTAAAGCAAACAAATTCATATTCTCTACAAAAATATAGAGAAATCCCTCTCTGATTCCAGAAAGGCTAGGTCCTAAGACTCCAAATATTGGTCTAATGTTGCCCTGTCATTTGGTTTACCAATCTACCAATCACTGGACCCCAACATGCTCATCAGTTGCAAACCTATTCAGAACAACATCTAATGGATTAAAAATACCTGTTTCATGATAAAAATTGAATAAAACAATAGTAACAACAATAAATATGATTTTTAAATAATCAAATGACCAATTAAAAGAGTTTTACTACTCCTTTTCACCATTTGAAAGTTGCCCCCTCTTTCTTTAAGTAGTCATTTCATTTCATTTTATTGAAAATATTTAGGGATTTGGGCACCTTAGGGTAAATTATTTTTCAAAATAGGGCAACGCACGCTTGGGCATCGAAAAAAGCATTGCAATGCAGTCAAAATGAAGCCTAGGTGCATATACAACTCACTTTCTATTGACCAAGGCTGCGTTGGGCGCAATTCACATTCTTGATTCTTGCATTGTACCCAAATTTTGCCTAATTTTTTGCATGGAAAGGAGTCTAATGAGTCTTATGGTTATGTTTAAGGGATTCATCAGACTATAATGGTATTTTCTTGGAGAGAAAGAGAGCATGAAGAAAAAAATATGATTTCCCTTAATGAATCGGGTACTATAAGAGCCCTAAGAGATTGTGGGTTATTAAAGTACTTCCGCTTATCAGGTATGAGATAATGAATAGAACTTTTGGAGTTCCTTGTTCGTGCATGGGATTTGGAAATTGAGGAATTTCAGATTAGGAACAAAGTGGTTCCTATTACAGTGGAGGAAATATATTTTCTAACAGGCTTGTCGAGGAGAGGCTTACCCATTTCTCTCTCAGGGTCTGCTCTCGGAGGAGATGCGGTGAGAGACTATATTTTGGAATATTACTATAGGGGCAGAGCCAAGAAAGGATGGGAAAATAAACATCCGTGACATCCATTATTTTCCTTTGAGAACCATCTTATTCACGGTTGCAAAGCTTGTTGGTACCATTACACTACATGTAGTGAACATATCTTATATGCAATATGCGCTAGAGTGCATGGAACCAACAGTTTTCAACTGGTATGAAGTTGTAATTTCTCAAATAAAAGAAAAATTGAGCAAGGCAAAGGGAGGAAGGAAGAAAAAATTTAGTTATGGTTCGATCCTCATTTCTTTTGCCTTATAGCGGATTTCACTGATGCAGCCTCAACATGTGACGCAAGGTGTGTCAAACCCTAGAGATCCGAGGATGCAGAGATGGGTAGAACTGATGGCTAGACATGCAGGACAATCGTCCATTGTGTTCTTGACTGCATTCTTCACCTAGTTCAAGTGACAGGTTATCGCCATCGATGAGTATGCATATGTAGGTGTCGATTTCTGAGGAGAACTAGACTTAGCTTTACTAGAAGGCATTCAATGGGGTGAAATCGGTAAGAATGTTTTGACCATGTTTTTCTATTTTTCTAAGGTTTATACATGTTTTTGGATTTTGATGTTTTCCCAAGACTAAACTAAATTTTTAATGTAATGCAGATGTGGGTCGAGCTCAACCAGTATAGGAACAAGAGCATGGAGTGGATGAGCCAGCAGAGAGGGTTGTCGGGAGAGCAGTACTTCAGGATTTAGACATGGCTGAGACTCTTACTGAGCTTCGACAGCACATAAATGGGTTGACCTTCGAGATTCCAGATTTTTGGGTCGAAGAGTTACCCATGCAACTGCATCTCCACATTATTACTGTTCCTAACCGCTAGATGTGATTACTACGTAGGATAGCTAGATCAATAGCATGTTACCATGAGCATCACTAGTTTACTTTTGACATGTTGCATACATTTTTAGGTTAGGTGACCAATGTGTCTTGGGAATTTTTTTTTGTAAGAACCTATAACTATTATCTATTTGATTTCAGTGTTTTCCTATGTTTATTGCGCAATACTATTCAATTATGTGAATGTATATTTACATGTGTTGCAAATGTCTGTTCATAACATAATCCTCTAAAGAATCAGTCAATGTGTTCAAGTTTCTGGAAATGTGTTGATATTGAATAAAATCAAAGTTTCTTTCCAGAAGTTGAACTCTTAGGAATAAACAATGCGGTGTTGGATTTATAATAGTATAAACACTAGTAAGTTGTAATACCACAAGTTGTGAGTCTAACCTTATGATGATGTGGTTAATACCAAATGAAATGGCATCAGAGAGAAGTTCAATCAACGTGCTATACTCAACGATGTTGTTTTTCGATCAACCAATACAAATCCATTGAAAACTCACTAACTCACCGTTCAGAGAAAAAATGGCCCACACTGTAGAGGATAGATTCTGCGTACTACGACTAGCACCATCAGTATACCCAACAAATGGTTCCAAAGATTCATACATCTGCGATGAAAGGTAAAGCGGATTACTAACTTCAAGAAAACCCTAAAAACCAAACTAAGACAGTGACTGAAAATCAATAGTATATATATAAACTATAAAACAAAAATTACTACGCTCATGATTAAGCATAGTAACGTTTCAGGTACAAACCATTTCGGGGCTGCACCAACGGAATTCCAACGTAATCTACCAACTCGTAGGCACCCTTAGCAAGAACTCTTTTGACAATATAGGGGCCATGCCATAATGTTTCAAATTTACCTGTACCTATTACATCAGCTTATTGATCTTAAAGAAGGACCAAGTCACCCTCTGAGAAAATGCGAGGCTGGACATGCTTGTCATGTTGCTCCTTTATACGTCTCTTATGCACTTCGTTGGCCAATTGGGCTTCATGACGCATTTCATCAATATGGATGAGGTTAAAAAGACGTGCTTCTTCATCTGAGGTATCAGGTAACAAGTTGATTGCGAGTTTTAACGACAATATTTCACATTGGATTGGCAAGATAACTTCCATACCATACACCAATTGAAACGGGGTAAATCCACTTGCATTTCTCACCGAGGTTCGATATGCCCACAAGGTTAAGTACAGGATCAAATTTTAGTTTCGTTTATGAACTCCTATCATTCATTGAAGCATTCGTTTAAGAATTTTGTTAATCACTTCAACTTGTCCATTTGATTGTCGATAATACGAAGAAGAATTATCATGTGACGGTACTAACTTGGTAGTCAACTCAGTCATCATGTGATTACAAAAATGCTTACCATGATCTGTGACTATAGTTTGTGGGACCCCAAACCATGTAGTGACATGATTAAAGAAAAAAAATGTAGTTGTTTGTGCTATTTTGTTGAATGTAGGCATTGATTCGGCCCACTTGGTAAAGTAGTCTACTACAACACTAATATAACCATGCCCCCCGGATGAAAGAGGGTTACAGGTCATGAAGTCAATGCCCCATTTTGAAAATGGTCCTATAGAGACAAAAAGATGCATTGGCACTGGCGATTTGCAGATTTTACAAACAAATATTTTGCATGCATGAAAAATTTTGACCCTAAGGATGCAGTCGCGAAATATGGTAGGCCAAAAGTAACCGACGTGGAGTATCTTCTGCGCGGTAGTGTATCCATACAAATGTCCACCACAAGCCCCAGAATGAAAATCATTTAAAACCTTTTTGGCCTCCTCATGAGTGAGGATCCTTCTTAAAATTGTATCGACACCACGATGATAAAGTGTATCACCGATGATCAGATAATCTTTGGCTTGGTATCGAATATGTCGCTGGTCAGAGTGAGAGGTATCAGGCCAAAAATTTTGGGTCTAGAGATAAATGATAAAATAACCATACCAAGGATTATATGATTTGATCAGAAACAGAGACTCATTAGGAATAGATGGTTCCCACGTAGTAGTGGTATTATCAAAGGGAAGGTCACAGAGAAGCTCAACCAAAACTAAATACTTCTTTGACTTGGATTTGACGAATTCCAAATCAAATTCCTGCAAAATGACAATCCATTTTGAATACTTGCCCCCCAGAAATTGACATGATAAGATATAAGTCATGGGGTTGCAATCTGAAATGACAATGGTCTTCTAGAATGGGATATAGTGGAGAAATCTTTGGATAGCTTGAATAGTTGCCAAGGCAAGATTTTCTATGTATTAATACTTCACTTCTGTATCATTGAGATTACAACTCAAATAATAGATCGGATGTTCTATCCCATTTTCTACTTGGACCAATACCATAGCAATGGTCATATTAGCCGCAGTGATATATAAGAAATAATCACTCTGATAATTGGGGGGATACATTAACAACACCCAGACAAGAGTATCCTTGAAAACATCAAAAGAAGCTTATGAAACTTGGTACTAATGGAAGGGAATCCCCTTTTTCAAGAGCCGAGTAAATCCTTTAGCCATTTCGATGTAGCTGGGTATGAACCTCCTTAGGAAGTTAGCCTTTCCTTGAAGTTTCTGTAACTGAAGGAAATTTGGAGGCGTAAGCAAATAAAAAATGGCCTGGACCTTTAGTGGGTCTATTTTAATTCCTTCTTTTGAGACAAAAAATCCAAGAAAACGACCAGAACCAACACAAAATACACATTTATGTGGATTGAGGCATATTTTTTAGTGTCGACAGTGTAGAAAGATAGCTCTCAAATGCATCAGGTGATCAGTCTGATTTCGTGAATGCGCAGGTAAATCGTCTAGATAAGGTTGAACAATGTGCTTGATGTCAGTGAAAGCATAATCCATTGCTCTTTGAAAAGTTTCCCTAGCATTATTTAAACCAAACGGGAGTTTCCAGTAAGAGAATGTGCCCCAGGGACAAATGAATGTTGTCTTATATTGGTCCTATGGGCATATATTTATTTGATTGTAGCCAGAAAATCCATCCATGAACGAAAATATTTCGCATCCAGCGCAATCATCAATAATATTGTTGATAAAGGGAGTAGGATAGTTGTATTTTGGACAAGCAAGATTGACATCTCGATAATCGACACACACTCTAATAGTTCCTTGTTTTTTCATAACAGGAACGATGTTAGAAACCCACTTAGTTAATGGAACATGGTAAATGAAACCAACACGCAAATTTTTTTCAACTTTTGTATTAATGGCAGCAGCCTTCTTCGGATGAACAGGACAAAGGCATTGACGTACCATTTTGACATTAGGGTACATATTAATAATGTGCTCAACGATACTAGTATCTATGCTTGGAATTTCCTCGTAAGTCCAAGAAAATATATCTCAAAATTCACAAAACAGAGAGCGATATGTTTCAAGTTCTGATGGAGAATGAGACACGCCGACATGAATATTTTCTACCAAGCTAGGTTTGGTCGAAATATCGATAGAAATTGTTTCTTCAATATTTGAAAAATTTCGCTCAAAATCGATTGCATTAATAGGAAAATAATTCTAAAATAAATTTTTGATCGATGATTGATATAGTTCACTAAGATTATCTTCTTCATAATCTGGAATATGGGAATAATGATGATAATCTTCCCATGGTTCTCCTTCTGACATCATGGTTTCCAAAATATTCTCATCTCTTAAGAAAGTTAAGGAAAAAGGATCAGATGGAGTACCATAATCTAATGAATGATCACCCAAATGATCGATGATGATGATTTTAGATTTTCCACCCAAGACAGATAGATTCATTGCTATGCCAGCTCAATAGGGCTGGGCAACAGAAACTCATCCAACGTAACAACTTCAAAATCACCCATACTCTTCCTTAATCTAGAGGGTGTGGAAGATATCATGTAGTAGGTCTCTATGCTTGAAATTTCTACTGACAACGCAGGTGGCAGTAATGAGAAGGTTCCCATGAGAGTGGAATCCTTTAAGAGTACTACACCAATGTTTTGAAGTGCAAGTTGGGGTGCGTGAAGTAACATAACACTTCCAATTACCTGGGAATTGGAGTCAAAGAAGGATAGATAATTAATGACTGTGATAGCACCTTTATGTGGAAAGGTGATCATTCTAAAATATGTAGAAATGATAGCAGTCATAGCATATACCCATGGCCTTCCAAGTAAAATATTGTATTCAAGTGGTCCGTCAACTATCTCAACTTCAACATTCACTATTTTCCCCCCTAGTTGAACATGAAGGTTGTTGATAATACTGCAAGGCTTATATGTACATCCATCGAAAGCTTTCAACGTCGTTGGCAATTGAGATAGGTGCGGCGAGCCAAGTGACTTCCAACAGTTTAGAGGCATAATGCATGTATATGCTCCCTCATCAATAAGAGTACGATGAACAAGGTGATTGAGAACACTTACTTGGATGGATAATGCCAATTCTGATGGTATTTGTGACACATAGACCATATGATTAAAGACTACAAGATTAGAAGTAGTCGAATCAATTCCACCAATTGCCAACAACAAAGCATGTTTCTGGGACGAAAAATTTTGTAGCACCTCAAGCGCTGACACAGCTGAAGGGGATTGAGCCAAATCTTCAACTATATTATAATTTTCAGTAGCTCTTGCTCGAGGATTAAATGTTGATTTATGAACAAGTCCCTTTGGTGGATTGATTGTCAATTCAGGAATAGCAATAGGTGGTATCGATTCCATGGATGGATTCGTGGTTGATATAGTAGGTTGATCAGTAGCCTGACTACCGTAATATTTTTTACATGTTGATACCAAAACATCAGTCAATGGATTCGTAATAGATAGCATAAGCACTTGGGAACTAGAAGCTGGATCCGTAGCAACCAAATTTGTGTCCAGATTTGGAAATGGATCTGTCAACATAGCTGACACATGCGAGGTCTTAACCATTTTTTATACTTTAGCATGGTGAGGACAATCCCTAACAAAGTGTTCCTCATTATAGATAATGCAAGGGTGACGAGGTTTCCGATTTCCAGAGGATTGATCAGATGATCTATCCTGCAGGGTAGAAGTTTGATTTTTGTTATATTTCCCCTTTTTCTTAACTCCATGTTGCTTATCACTTTTTCCCTTTTCAGATGACACAACATGGATTTTGGAAGAAGGCACAGGATCAGATGCAGTAGTGTGATGTGTGCTTGCAAAACCGATCATACCATCTCCGACATGAGAGTCCTTTGATGGAGGAGGAACAGTAAAATTGGATCTTGGCACATTAGGAATTCTTTCATAGAGCGTGCCATACTGAGTATAAATCAAGTCTAAATATTGGGCACAAGAAATGACCTACTCTTCAGTGATGATGCCACCCTTAGCCACATCCTCAGTTATAGATGGTAACAGGGACTTAATGAACCACTCGTCAGGGAGCTGATCAGGAACAAATGTCTTAACCATTCTATGATGACGACGCCACTCATGAATATGATCAGAAATGTAAGTAACATTAGTCTGTTTAAAATTAGCCAAGAGTTCCATTCCAGTTTCATATCATATGGGTAACTGGAAATGGGTCAAAAAAATAGTAGCGATGATAGTGAAATTATCAAAAGAAGCTCTAGGTAACTTAATGTACCATTTTGCGGCCAGATCAGTGAGCATACGCTGGAAAAGACGTAGTCAAACAGAGTCATCATTTAGGGAGTTTTATTGACACCAAAAATGATAAGTCATAACATGAATCAACGGGTCTTCCCCAGGGTTTCCATTGAACTTAGGAATATCCGAGGGTAATTTATGAGGTATCACCAACCACCAAGGAGCATAATTGATTGGGTCATTGGTGAGTTGGTTTAAATCTGGAAACTCTAAAGTTGCAACAAAGGGAAACTGCCGATTGAGGTCAGGTTGAGCATAGCCATGGTATGATGGAATTTCTTGGGAAATAAGCCTTTGAGAACCAACATAAGGAATCTGTTGCGTGTAACCCATATAGGGTTTGTTTTGGTAAAAAAACGCTTGAGGATTATGTTGACCAAAACCTGGGTACGATACTTGTTGAAATGAAGGTTGTGGAATTTGCACCTGTGGCTGCCTAGGGGTCTGTCCACCAATGTTATAACCCAAATTAGGATAACTTGGATTCAGTTAAGGATAGGTATAACCTTGTTGTGGCTACGACATCCCATAATATGGTATTCCATCTTATGAATAAATGATTCCAGATATAGATGGTTGTTGTAAACCAACCAAAGGAGTTGGAGTGTGAGGGCCCAAAACTTGAGGGTATTGGGTTGAAGGGCCCACTTGAAATGGTTGAGGTACAATAATTTGAGTATGTAACAGGGGTAAAGATGTATTAACAAGTGAAGCTGATGTGGGTGCAACAGGTTGAATCGGTTGATACGAGTGTACAACTGTTTGTGGTTGGATAGGCAGAGTGGGTTAGCATTGACAAACATTCATTTAAACATTAGGATGACCAAATAACGACGGATTACTGTCAAATTGGGTGACCATAGGTTGCCCCCCAGTATGAGGAGTATAATAAGATGGAAAATAATGTTCTCCAAATGTAGGGAGTCCAGCTGAGATTGTACTGGATGGAATATACCCAGATGGACCAGCTTGATATTTCCCCGATGATGGATATAAAGGATCAAGCCATTCAATACTCACTATAGGTTTACCAGTTAGAACACCTGTTATCCACATATAAAATTTGTTATACCAAAAGGTGGCTAAATCATGTTTTGAAGTCTTCAAGGAACAAATTTTATTGCAAAAAAGTGTTATCTCTTGAAGACTCTTGAAGGCCTCATGCCTCTGTCCAAAATCTTCCCTACTGTGCCCATTTTATACTCTGGAATTCTGCTAATTTCATGAGAAAAGACTGCTGCAAAATCCCTTTTCCCCCCTCCTCCATTAAGAAAACTAACCTCCATTTTTCTCCCCTTTCATTCCTATAAAATTCCTCTATTTTCATTTTCCCCTATTCCCCTTTCATAAAATCCCATTTACAGAAGTTTAAAACTCCTTTTGAACTCTTTCCAAACCCCCCAAAAACCATTGAAAAACATTGAAAATTTCATAAAAAATAACGTTTTATACTGCAGGCTTAAGCCCCTTTGGGCTTAGTCTTAAACCACTTCCCCTCCATGTGCCCCAGCGCTAGAACCAAGTGCTAGGGTCCTGAGTGCTTATCGCATTGGAGCAATTCACAGAGCGCATTTGTTTGTGTTTAAACAAAACTCTGATGCCGATTGGCCCTCTTATATAAGCCCCGGGCCTATTATCATTCCATATAGACCAAGGCCCCGCAGTCAGGCGCCAGACCATATCATAAATATATATCTTGCCCCCGAAGCATTAAAACTTTGTATTATATTGAAATTTTGGGTTTTCATATATCATAAAGGGTTTCCGTCGGTGCAAAGCTTAAATTACTCCCCACCTTCAATCTGATCTGCAGATCGACGACCCACAAAACAATCGCCCCGGTGGTCCCCACGGCCACGACAACAGTCGATAGTCCCACAGAACCGGTGGTCCCCAACGCTTAGTCAACATACACGTCAACACACACGCGGTAGCAACCGACTGGAGCGGGTCTTGTTTGGTTGCTCGCTTGGTCGAGAAATCCAGACCTGAAATTGTTATAGGGTGGATTTGTTAAAAATTTCAAGCCACACTTGGGCTGACGTCAACAGGCCCCAAAACGGACCTTATGTGCTTTATAGGGTGGATTTGATAAAAATTTCGGGTCACACTTGGGATGACGTCAACAGGCCCCAAAATGGACTCGATACACTTTATAGGGTGGATTTGATAAAAATTTCGGGTCACAAAGACCCTGACGTCAGTAGGCTCCTTCTGTAACCCGAAATGGTTTATGCAGCTTGGTTTTATCAGGAGTTTTGAAGTCCGTGGTATGTTATTTGATAAAGGGTGATTAAAAGGTTTTTCCATTATATTAAAGAGAAAGCTGAAGGCATTACTGTTCAAAAGCCGGAAGTAGTTTTGATCGCACCGCTTTTGGTACAGAAAGGAAACCACTCAATAGCAAGCAATCCTGTGAAAAGCCGCCACGTCGACGGGACAATACTACCTCATCGCTCCCTCATCACGCATTAAATGTCGACTGTGAGCGCAGCACAATATTTATGTACGCCATCCGAACTGAGGCTGGCTCATCGAACGGTGATCACACTCAAAGGAGCTCGAGGGATAAACTAAGGTATGGCGTGTGAATTTAATTAAAACCCATCGATTGTGTATGTGGGCCCATAACCCGAGGTCCCAGGATCAGTTGCTGAGTTATGAATTTGCGAAAATGATACATATATGAAGATTGTAGATTCATTTTGGTAAATGAAAGATGAACCTACTTGTAGTGGGTTTCTCTCTTCATCACATTGATGCCATATGAGCCCTGCGTGGCCTACACATCAGCAAGACACAGTGAATAAAATCACAATCAAAGAGTATCAGTGTCGAAGATAGAATGCACCAGAATGGAAGATTGAAGACAAATTTATGAGGATTACGGCTAAGGTTGATTATCAAAAGCCTAATCCTCCAAATTAAAACACATTTTAAAGAAAATCATAAGTGTTTATCAGACTAAAAGGCCTCCACTACCACATCTGAAGAAAATTGATTCCTCCCAGCTACCACAGTGCCACCTGTGCCTCAAGGCATTCCAACACAGGCCGAACTTATTGCTCAAAAGAAACATTTGCCTCAACGCAGCTAGAGAGTTAATTCTGCAAATAAACTTAATGACAAAATATCAGTAGAATTACTTTAACATAACACAGAGCCTCAAAAGTCAATAAGAGCTCCCACTGAGCTTAATCTTAAATGAAAAACATTAATACAGTCAGAAACATCTGTAAAACTTCTTCATCGAGCCCCTCAAAGGCCGAGAAGCCATTAAGTCTGTATTAATTGACTTAGGAGATCTTTTATTAGTTCCCACCTCCTCATCCTTCTATAAATACTACTAGAGAAGATGAGAAATAGGTTGGTTGCTGAACTTTGAAATATAATTGAGCTTGAGACTTCTACTTGTAAATAGTGTTCACTAGCTCTTAAAGCTCTACTTGGGATAGATAAGTTAGTCTGGGAAGTGTAGGTGATTTTTAAGCTAGAGCATTGGACTTAACGCTGTAACTGTTTTGGAGCATCAATACAAGTTGATTACGGGATCCTAGTCTATGTCAATGGTGATGTTATTTCTTATTATGAATTGTTGTTTTATTTCTGTTTTCACTGTGTTCATCTTCTCTTATAAAGAACAACATGCATAGAGTTAGGACCTAATATATATCAGTACCCTTCTCTGACTGAAAATATTTATCTAAATGTTTTCTTCCAAATCTGTGTTATTCAGGAATGATTTAATTTAGTTTAAGCAGTAGGAATGCTGGCATTCCCTCGTCCTGCTGTCTTAGCTAATTGTTATTCTTGAAAGTTATTTTCATTTCATGTTAAGTAGTGATGAACTATGGAAGATATGGTGTGCCTTGGTCCTAGTTTTATCCCAAAATACTGTCTGAAAGTTTCCCTTTCTTTTAAAATGTTTTTCTATTGAAAATGCATCAAAAGCAGGCTAGTTTAGAAATACTTACCTAATCTTAGATTACTTTATGTCTTTCTTAAGTGTATGTCAAAAGCAGGCTAGTTTAGAAGTACTTTCCTGATCTTAGGCTGCTCTTTGTTCTTCATTTGTTTAAATCCCCTTCTTTTTGTAACACTTCATTCCATAAATCAAACTTTAAAGAGATCCTTATACATAGATGACTTTCCCTATAGACCACTCTAGAACCTGATTGTTTCAATTAAACCCTATTATGACTCCATAGCCCAATGGACTAAAACCTGCAATTATCTATCTTTCTGGCCAAAGCTTGTTCTATTTGCTTGCAACTTCACACCTTTGAAACTCTTTGCATTTAGAACTTTCCACCTCAAATAATAATCATTCTCAACCATCCAAAAACAAACAAAACCCTCGGCCTTCATAACTAGCCTAATATCATTAACCAAAACTTCAAAGACAAATCCATATTTGCACTTATTGGAGAGATCCCTCTCCGGATTCAGGAGGGCTATATCCTAGAATCCCAAAGTGGTTGAAATAATTTTCTCCCAGCAGTCAGACTTTTGCCAATATTGTTGATTATAGGGCGCAAACAACACTAGACGATTACATTGATGAAGTCCATGGATTTGAAGATGCACCAGTGAAAATTCTAGATAAAGATTTATAACCGGATGGGACCATAGGGCCTCCATGTAAATATGACTCTGGTGAAGTTGTGAACATTGACGGGGTAGCGAGAGCAGGTGTTGTCGCAATTGGAACAGATGCTACAGCTGAATATGTCAGTTCAGGCATGGTTACTTGACGAAATGTATACCCTACTGGATCGACGGAAACTCAGATAGACACAAGATCAACAAAAGCAGAGGCAGGTGATTGAGGAAGAGACTCGTACAGGTAAAGCTCTGCCCCAAAATGTGTTGGAGTTAAAGGTGTTTCATCTTGTGGTATTTATTCAATCGAAATTAAAGCAAGTGGAAGTATTTCATCATCAGGCCCAAAGTATATTTCAGGAGGTTGACTGCGTGATATGGGAGACTCAATGGCTACAATAGAGTGTGGGGAAACCGATATAGGAAAAAATTCCAGTCATTTGACTTCGAGATGCAGATGTTCTGGAAAAAAAGAGACAGGATCTAGATCAATTTCCAGTTGAACAATGTCAGGTTTGGGAGGTATGGTCTGACTGATTGGATGGATCGTGACCACGAGTAGCTGTGAGCACTCTATCTCGACAACAGTAGATGAACCAGGATTTGTAGAAACAACTTGTGCTGAGTCTGGTATATGTGAAGATGATGCTTCACCAGAGGTACTAATGGTACATGTTTTGGTAGAGCGATGTCACCTTTGCCAACCAGAAGTATCTTCCGGTGGTAAAGGTGGTTTCAATTCAAGTCTACGCGAATGACAGGGAAAGGGATTTTCTTCTTCCATGATGAATGATTTATTTTATGACCAAAAACAAATAAAAAAAATAAAAGGGAAATTCTAGGCAAAAGCTTTACCAAGAAACTATGAACTGTAGAATGCCTCTTGGAAAACCAAGAAGTACGAGCAGTTAATCTCCCCAAATGTTGTGTTCGGTGTATCACAATTTACAAGGAGACCAACTTGGTTCAATATGGATGGATAGCAACCTAAATTTTTCCTCCCAAATATACCTAAATGTACATGAAGGCCCAAGTCCGTATTAGCACTGTCTAATGTGAAATTGTACAGTGAGAGTGCCCCTTTATACTTTTCGTACTATAACATCGCCCGATATACTCGAAGGTACATGGACAAGCTAAGATATACTTACCTATGTGGATTGAGGTATCACACTCGAAATGTATCGCAAAAAATTAACGACAGCTGCCATGTTTAATGATGTCGGAACACATCTCTAGCCTAAACCTTCTAAATGTTATTGTTATGGTTCCAATGATTTTTTAGGTAAATTGATGTAAATTTTAAGTTGATCTTATTTATCAATTTTCCTTTCAAGGTTCACCGTGATGATGTAATGGAAATTCCTAAAATGATAAGAAAACTTTTCAATTTTAGCTTCTTCAATGAGAATCCTAGCTACTAAGGAGGGAGAGCAATTAGTTTTGAGAGAAAACAACAAAGAGCACAAACTAATATGCATCTTTCCTAACTTGTTCCTATGCAAAACACACAGTTCACTATATGAGAATGAAGGTTTTTATTTTCTATCCCCTTAATGTGAATGCAAAATGGAAACTGTAAGCATCAAATCAATTAAAAAAAATGCTTTCTTCTTTGAGAAAGGATGAATTTAACAACGATTTATCTTTTAGGGAAAAAAAAGAATGGAACTACAATTTTTCCTACACAAAATGAAGATTTTAACGACAATTTCGTTTACGAAAACAAATGGATCTAATGCAAAAATAAAATACTTTTGATTTTATTTGTCAATGATAAATAAAAACACTTAAAGAGATATTGAACAAGCTTACTTTTCAAAGGAGGAAGAATCAGGTAAATTCACTGGTCTCTATGAGGTATCAGACAATTTAAAACATGACAAACAAAATGCTGAGTATGATGGCAATGAAAAATTCAAAGGGAATTTGGTTGGGTAAGGGGGTATCATAGTCTCTAAAGGGAGACAATGCATTGCAAAGCACCCCTGAGTGGGAGAAAGTGTTATGCAAAGCACCGTGTCTTGACCAACAGTGTGTTGGGCGCAATAGAGATTCAAAATTCAAGCTACAGAACACACTTCTAATGAAATTATTTGATTCAAAATTCTAATAATTGACAGTAGATGCTACTAGGTGGATAAGAAGAGGCAAAAACACCATGAATGATAAGGAAACTCCCCAGCGGAGTCGCCAATTTGTTATGCGGAATTATCAATTATGGATAAAACACATTCCCTAAATGTGGTGCTAAGCATTTATAACAACAGATCAAAGAATTTGTAGACACTTTCTCTAAGAGTAAATAAACATACAAAAAGATAGAGGCATTAGGGGAATTTTGATGTCTAAAATGAGCCTCCTAAGAAAAATGTACAACCAAAATGAACTTTATAAGAACCAATAGGATTCTAGATGATGATGTCAACCATGGGGGATGATGTCAACCATGGGGGATGAGGAATTAAATTTTTCATTGAACAAGTACTCACACTCAAAATTTGAGTAAAAACTTTGGGAGATAAGTTTGAAATACAAGTTTAAAAAGTAGTTTTTTCCTTTTCCCCTCTAAAATTTGATGATGTCATGAAATCTTATTTTATTATTTCCACTATTATTTTATAATTTCCTTAGGAGGAAATTTTTAGACCTCAAAATTCCCCTAATTAACCTACTTGTGATCCAAGCACTTCCTATTCTCCTTCTGTCACTCTTGTTGTTGCTCCCAATCCAACTTAGATCGCCAGACTAGTTCCTGCAAGTAAAAACACTAAACAACAAAGAGATTGCAATATAAAGATTTTTGTTTATCTTAATCACTTAAATCGATTAAAAATGAAACATACATATCAGTTAAGAATCCATCATATAAAAAGTAGAAACATAAACATATACATATATGGGAAAATGAGCAGCAATCTTTATTAATGGATAGAAGGGGAAGGTTACAACTAGCGCTTGGTTTGATGTCACTAGCTCCAGCATTCATCCCAACCTCATCACAATAAAAATCTCACCAGCATCATATCACTCTTATAACACACTCAATTGAAGATCCAACAATATTTATTTACCAAATTTCTTCCTTCCCTAGCACTAGGATCTGTGCTCAATTTATAGGGCAACTGAAGGTAGTTTCTCAATCAATGACTTTATAATAATAGGCAATACATGTTCCCAAGCTATGAGGTGTTAGATGGACACATGGATTCGAAGTTTGACACATATGGAATCTTCTAGAAGGCACCGACCATGTGGAGATTCTGGAACAATGAGAATTTCGCTCCCATTTGACAAAAACACTCTTGAATGTCGGGAAGTGCTTTGCAAAGCACCCTTGAATGGAGGAAGTTGCATATGCAAAGCAGTTAGTCCCTTGAGAGGCTGCGTTGGTGAGATCATAAGTGATATAACATATACTTCAAACCTTGTAAACCTTTCAATAAAAGTCCATTAGTTTTTTCTTCTCTTAGGACATGTAGCAACTGAAATGATAGGGGACGATAGTCCCTATTTCATTGGTCCTGGGGATGATGTCTATTTTGACCAAGTCATTGGGAATGATGCCCAAATTGACCTATAACACATAGGAGAATAGGATTAATGTCTTACTAATTACTTTAAAGGATAAAATACAACATGAGGTTCGCCTTTGGGAACCTGATTCATTGGAGAAGAAATTCATATTAGCAAGAAAAATTGAAATAAAAATCATGGAAACAAGGAAGCCTACCACTCACAATTATAAATATGGAAGTGTTGCTACTCCTAGCCTTATAGAACCTACAAGGTTCACACCACAACAATTGGAAGAAAAAATAGCAAAATGGATTTGTTATAGTTGTGATAGAAAATACACTAAAGCTCATACATGTGCTGGGAATAAATTATTTTACATAGATTGTGAAGAGGAGGAAGAAAAGGAAAAAGAAACTCAAAAGAAGAGGATATACCCCAGGAACTAAACCTAGAGAAACAAGAACTAAATCCAACCATATCTTTTAATGCATTGGTACGAAATGCCACTTCTCAAACTCTCAAGATAGAAGGACATATCAAGAAGAAAAAGGTAATAGTGTTGATTGATTCGGGTGGTACCATAATTTTATTCATTGTAAGATAGCCAAGGAATTGAATTGCTTCCTATATCTAGCACCAGAGTGTCAAGTGATGGTTTCAAATGAGGAACTATAAATTGCTTTGGAAAGTTCCATAATATTAAGCTAACCATGGGGGGATATGTATTTATTATTCCAATTCTTTCCATTCTAATGGTTTGCATTGATGTTGTATTAGGAGTCCAACGATTGGTGCTGATGTTGTACTAGGAGTCCAACGGTTACAATCTTTGGGTACAATAGCTTTTAATTTCCCAGAAAGTTTCTTGACATTTTTTTGGGAAGGAAAGGAAGTTGAATTAAGGAGTATCTAAGGAAAACCGTAAAATATAATCAAATCTAACAACATGAAAAAGATTCTAAAGAAAGAATGACGAGGTGTAATTGTACAATTATTCTCACTAGAGGTTCAAACATCAAAATCATCTATTTCTCCAGATCTCGAAAAATTCGTGGACAATCATTCCAAGGTTTTTGATACTCCCAAAGGCCTACCACTTATTCATGATCATGATCACGCTATTCACTTTCTTCCAGGAAATCTTCCTTCAAACATGATGTCTTACAGATATCCTTATGCACAAAAGAGTGAAATTTAACATATGGTTGCAGAAATTCTGGAGGTCGGTATAATTCAACCTAGTCAGATTTCTTTCTCTGCACTATTAGTATTGATTCACAAGAAGGATGGATCATGGTGCATGTGTCTGGATTAAAGGGAGATCAACAAGTTTACTATTGAAGATAAATTTCCCATTCCTTTCATTGATGAATTACATGGAGAAATTTACTTTGCTGAGTTGGATCTTCGTTCAGGATATCATCAAATTAGAATGAATACATAAGACATTCTGAAAATAGAATTTAGAACTCATGAGGTTCATTATGAACTTTTGGTCATGCCCTTTGGCCTTACCAATGCAACTTCTACATTTCAAGGTTTGATGAATTCCATTTTCAAACCCTTCCTTAGAAAAATTGTGTTAGTATTTTTTGATTATATACTAATCTACAACAAGTCTTGGAAGGATCATATTCAACATGTTGACAGAGTGCTCAAACTATTGGAGGAGAAACAATTATATGAAAAAAACTTCAAATGTTTCTTTGGAGTAAAAGAGGTGGAATATATGGGTCACATTGTAACTCATGAGGGTGTTAAGGTAGACCCTAAAAAAATTAAATCCATCAAGGAATGGAAAATCCCCACAACCATAAAGCATCTATAAGGATTTACCGAGCTGACAAGGTATTATCACAAGTTTGTTAAGAATTATGGGAGAATAGGAACACCTCTAAGAACATTACTGAAGAAAGATGCATTTTCTTGGACTCCAAAATAAACTAAGACCTTTGAACATCTTAAAGAAGCAATGTGTAAAGGTCCAATATTAGCTATGTCAAACTTCACAAAAACCTTTATTGTGGAATGTGATGCCTCAGGAAATGGAATTGGTGTCGTTTTAATGCAAGAAGGAAGACCCATTACTTTTGAAATTCGTCCAATCAAAGCAAAGCATTTACAAAAACCTATTTATGAGAAGGAAATTTTGGGAATACTACATGCACTAAAGCAATGTCGACCTTACCTAATCAGAAGACACTTCAAGGTAAAAAAAAATCATGATAGTCTTAAATAATTTTTGGAAAACATGTTATCTTCAGAAGAGCAGAAAAAATGGGTTATAAATATGTTGGGTTAAGACTTTGAAATCGTTTACAAAAAAGGGAAGAAAAATTTTGTTGCATATGCACTCTCAAGAAAGGAAGAGGATGTGGAAGTATTTCTTTGTGCCATTTATACTATCCAACCAAATTGGATAACCAAAGCAAGGGATGAATGGAAGAATGATGAAGAAGTGTGGACACTCATTCAAAATTTGAAACAAGATCCCAGTAAATCTGATACATTTAGCTGGACTCAAATGATTCATTATGGTACAAAGATTGCTTATATCTTTGTAAGAATTCCCAACTAAAAAAAAATATGTTTTTGGAATTGCACACCTCTCCGTTAGGAGGGCACTCATAATTTTTAAAAACTTACCACAGGGTGAAGAAGGAATGTTTTTGGGATGGCCTTAAATCTGATATTCGAAAGTTTGTGGCAAAATTTTTGGTTTTCCAACAAAATAATGTTGAGACAGTTAAGACCCCAGGTGTGTTATAACCTTTATCATTGGATTTTATCAAAAATTTACCCAAGTCCGAAGGAAAAAATTTCATGATGGTGATAGTTGATAGACTTACCAAGTATGCACACTTTTGTGCATTATCTTATCCATTTAATGTTAGCACAGTTTCTACTGAATTTATGGAGATAATTCAAAAGCTACATCAAAACCCAAATATTATTGTAAGTGACAGAGATCCCATTTTTACTATAAATTTTTGGATGAAATTAATTTCTTGTCTCGATACTCAGTTACCTCATAGCTCATCTTATCATCCTCAATCTGATGGGAAAAATGAGATAGTGAATAAATGTTTGGAAGGATATCTTCATATATTTGTATCTAATAAACAAACACAATGGGTCAAGTGGTTACCTTTGGCTGAATGGTGGTATAACACTTCCTTCCATACTGCAGCCAAAATGACCTTATTTATGGCACCTTATGGATATCATCCACCTTCCATCACATCATATTTAAGAGAAAATTCTTAGTTTAAAGAAATGGAATATGACATTGAGCATCAAAAACAAGTTCTCCAACTCTTAAAGGATAACCTCAATTTGGTGTAGAATCGAATGAAACAACATGCAGATCAACATCGTAGTGAAAGATGTTTTGATGTAGGAGACTGGGTATTTTTAAGGCTATAACCATAGAAACAAATTTCCCTCAATAAAGCTAAGAAGGATAATAAATTATCACCAAATTACTATGCTCTTTACAAGGTGTTGCAAAATATTGGTACTATTGCATACAAATTGGAGCTTCTTGCTTCTTCCTGAGTGCACCTAGTTTTCCATGTTTCATGCTTAAAGAAGCTTATAGGTGACAATCTTCCAGTTCAGATAATATTTCCATAACTTGACGAGGAAGGAAAAATCATATTGAAACCTGAAGAATTCATAGAAGTAAGAACTCGACAGCTATGAAATCAATCAATTTCAGAGTATCTTATCAAGAGGAAGAACTTACCCACTAAAAATTTGACATGGAAAGATGAAAATTTTATATAGAAGCATCGAGAACTACTCAAGCATTGAGGAAAAAACTCTTTTGAAGGAGAGGAACATGTTAGGTCACTATAATACTAGTGCATCCTCTTATTTTTATTGTTAGTGTAGCCCCCTTATTGTTATTATTGTGCCCATGTAGTCCCCATATTGCTATTATTATTCCCCATAGAAGCCCACTATTGTTATTGTTATGCCCTTACATTATTATTGTTATGTTGGCTCTAATTATATTGTGACCCCTTAGACTCCTGTATATAGAAAGTAGGTTTTTTCCTTTCAATCATCCAAAAAATTTCATTTATGTTATGTAAAGGAGGTTTCCCCCTCGAAGAGGATGATTTTTAAGTCGTTGGTCTATCTTTTCTTATATTTTGTGAGTTGTTTGCATAAAATATTCCACTTGGAATGGAGTCATAGGAAATCCTATTTAACAAAAACAACTCTCATCTCATTTTCATTAGATTTACTTGGGCATTCGGCATGTTATCTCACTCTTATAGTAATAATGCCACTCCTATAGCAGCTCCTGTACCACTCCTGTAGCACGTGTAAACTTGACCAAATATTCTCCAAAAGCTATTTTTTTTCTTCTTAGGTTTGCATAAAAACACCTGGGCTTTGAAACCATGATTGAGTAAGACCTAAAAACTCTTAAGACTTGCCTCTTCTCCATTGAAATTAACCTCTGCAACTATGGTTAGTGGACATATTCATGACTTGAAGAGCATAATGATGATTACTTTATGAAACACCTTATGAAATCTGTCCACAAAATCTCTCTTTAGTGCAATGATTGAAGAATTATTTCACTTTTGTTCATACATATTAAGCTATAGTTTCCATTTCCAACATTATTATTTATATTGCATAGACTGGGCTTCCTTTTGATGTACCATTTACACTCTGAAAATAGGTTAATGTTTACATTTCTAAAAGTAAGATTAAATACATTCATGCAAAGTAGAACAACCTTTCCTTTCTACAAAGTAACTTGGTTTTCCTCTCTGAAAACTTAATTAAGTTTCCTTTCTGCAAATAGAGTAAGATTTCCATTTATGCAGTTAGTTTAGGCTTGGATTTCATGAAATTCATTTCGTTGCATCACATCAACGAAGGAAGGACACATTGCATGTTGCACACATAGTGCTAACAACTCTTAGGTTTTTACAACCTTGGGTTGATAATTTAAGTTGATATTCTCAAGATTCACAACATTCTTGTTGCAATACTGCGGCTCATTACATGCATTCAAGAGTGATGGAAACATCATATTAAATTGATATATAATTGGTACTTCATAATGAAAAAATTATGGAAGGTTGTAAGACAATGATAGACAAATACATGCATGGGGAAAAAATAAATAAGTGGTACCCTATATCACATGCGACTTCATGCAACCAAATAATAAGTAGAGCACTTGTAATATTCCAAAATGGGAAAGACAGGAATATAGAACATAAACTAGAAAATGAAGTGATACATCAACACATAAATATGAGAGAAGAACATATAGCCATTTATTAAAAATTATAGAAAAAAAATGTATACAAGATATTGAGGAAAAAGACACTCAAGTTAGGCAAGACAAGCCTCTAGAGACCTAGTACATGAAATATGAAGTATAATTGCTATACAAGAATGTCGGAGGCTAAGACAACACAATTTCTGCTGGGGTTTACTACTACTGTAAATTTAAATAAATGGATCTGCTGATATAGTGCTTCTAAAATTTCAGGATCAAAGATCTAGGCTCCCTAGCACTATTCCAAGACAACCTAGAAAGGGTTTCATGAAATACAGAAAATACAAAATGTACAAAATGTAGCCCTAGGGCTAAATAATGCTCTACAACTGGATCACTGGTGGGAGATGGCTGATATGATATGACAATGGCTGATGTACTTCCTCACATCCTTTCCAGATGAAGGGTTTATACCCTCATTGGAAAACAAGTTCAAGAACTTGGGTACTTGACCTCTGAATGCAACTGTACTGCAAAATAACGTAGTTTCTGGAGGAGACTGCACTGTGGGTGAATGTTTTTTCTTGGCTTGATACCGAATGGTAGAATAAAGCTCTGAGAAATTCCTTACTAGCCTCACGGATGAAGGGTTTCTCCGTCCACTGGAAAACAAGCTCAGAAATTGGGTCTATCAACCCTCCACTACTGCTACCTTGCAAAACAACACAATCCTGAAGGAGAATACACTGTGAATGAAGGTTGAAGCTTGGCCCTATGCCAGATAGCAAAAATTATGCTCAATGAACCTCTCCTGAGTAGGCACTCGAATTCCCTCGAGGGCAACATTGGGATTTTTGCTCAGAAACACCCTCATGCTAAAATGATCCAAATTCACATGAGAAGTGGTTTTATTCCTATTAAATAGATTTATGTGTCTCCCTACCCACTTATTCACCTATCTTATTATCAAAAACAAAATTAATATTCCAACTAGCTGAAATCTAATTAGGAATATTACAGTCCTCCCCTCCCAGATGTTGTTTGTCGTCAAGCAACTGCAAGGATGGATATTTCAAAGCATCCTCTCCTCCTCCTGTAGCATCCACATCTGATAAACTCCTCCACTAAACAATATGCTTTCTAATCAATCTGTCCACTAGTTTCTCCTCCCAAGTGTGTAAGTTAGCCTTTGGTGATAAAATCAAATGGCTCTCATCATGAAGAAGTAGGATATCCATGGAGGCAAATGCATGTTGTATAGAGGCCTTCTTGAGGCATGAGAGATGAAAATTTTTGGGGACCTTAACCCCCATGAGAAGCTCCAATCCCCATGCTATCATCCAAACAAAATAGATCACCCTGCAAAATGGTAGCTCATAGAAATACTCCTCCATCTCTTGCTCCTGCAATGTAAATGGGTTGTATGGCTAAACATGATAGAAAAAATTGTCCATCCCACGCTATATCTCTCTCGATTTATGATAGGTATAGAGCTGCTATTGATTTTGGGCTACAATAATGTTTCCCTCAAGAGGCAAAAAGGAAACTAGACTCTCAAGGATCCACTCTTTGGTTCTATGAACCTTGTTTTCCCAAGACATTCCACATATAGTAAATAGAAGATCATCACAATATGGAATCCAAGTAAGAAAGATATTGAGTGTTATATGAAATTCTGGGTGGTGACAATAGTTCCCAAAGTGGAAACAATGCAATTTTGCTACTTGTTTCCCCTGAACATAATGTGGCAAGTTGTCTCCAAACCACTTGCTAGTTGTGCATGCTTGCTCATATACTTGGAAGTAGTAAATGGCATTGTGTGTCAACTGAGCATACCAAGAACAGAACAATACTTGCCCAAGGACATACAAGAAATGGTCGTCTCCATCATTGATGTTGGTCTTAAGAAGACCATGAAGTCCAAAGAGAGGCTTGGCCTCTTGTGGAGCAATGCACTGTATATAAATGGAAAGAGAATGAAAATACTTTGTTAGATAATCAATAAGTATAAAGACATGAATCTTACCATGTATTGCAAGCAAATTGATGATGAGGTCCATAGATGAGCTCTCCCATCTCTCTCTCAGAAAAGTGAGTGACTATAACAACCTTGAAAAATGGTTGATTTCCTCCTCAATATTTAAGCACACTGCACATCCTATGACATGCTCAATGTCAAAGCCACGTGCTGGAATACTGTCATCCCACTGTTGCTACCTCCCTTGGAGCTACCTCTTCTTAGAAAAGGATTGAAGTTTATGGAGGTCAAAGCCTTTTCTCATCCAAAATTTCCCAATTTTGGCCAAAGCATGCATGAATGCCAACAACCCTCTGTTATATGTGGAAGACTCCTTCCTATGTGGAAGTATCTTCTTATCGTCAATGGCTATGGAGTAGCCCCTTTGCACTATGATTGTATCATGATCTACTCCTAAAAATCATGAAAGGTATGGGAGAAATTCAACCCATACTCTCCTTAGAGTAACCAAATTTACAATGACTGTTGCTGCCTCCTCATCTCGTCCTCATACAAGTAATGGAGTAACATCATGATGATTGACTTGTAGAATGTCCCATATAACCAAACTCTCTGCTGCCATATCATATGGGTGCAATGCAATGTCATAAACCGTAACACACCCTTTGAAATAGGATATGTCACATGATGGCCAAACTCTCTCAAGAGCAGCCATCACAACCATGCCTCTTATTTCCCTTTGTAATATATCTGCAAGTGGCCCACCAACCCATTGCTCATTAACCTCACCCATCCATCCAATTGTGGGTGTCTCCTATCATGCTCCAATTTGGTATCCATGCAATGGAGAATACCATCCTCCCAAATATGATGATTATCTTTGCACTCCATGATATGCTGAAGTGCAACCTCCTATAGATATCTCCATAAATACCACTCATAAATGACCTAGTAGAACCCATAAGGTTCCAAATATGCTGTAGGAAAAAGCTTCTCCTTGAGCTGTGAGGTTCTCATCAAGAAGGATCTATCATAACAATGGGAGATGTTATCCATCATAATATGTCTCTCATCAATCATCTGCCTATCCAATTCTATATAAGGGAAAAAGGTCATTGGAATGATTCAATAATAGTTGGGCTCCTAACTCATCACTGTTGCTCAGTGGCAATGCTGCTGAACTCCATGATGGTGCATCTACTCTCTCAGGGTCATACATAATGCTGAACACATAGTTCTGCATTGGATTGATTAGGATTATGCTCATCCTATCCTCTAAAACTCCACACTCCAACCCAAAGTGTTGTGTGTAGCTCAATAATGAAATACTAGGATGGCTATACATCTCCTTGTTGAACTAGTCAAGGGTCCTCTCCAGAGTGATAATCTGCTGCTTGAAATCAACAATGTGCTTTAACCCTTGGTCATGCAATTTCCCTGATGGAATATCCCCACAACTCTCCATATGATGTGTTGAAATAATATGGGGTGGACATGTTTGCATACCTTGGATAAACTGATCCTTGGGAACATCTTGTACAGCTACAAGGGCTTCCCCCTACTAGTGTAATGACTTCTCCAACTGTTGGTGATGGGGATGGTTGCTCCTCTACTACTGCACCAGCACTGGTATATGTCTCCTCTTCCTTATGCATTCCTGGATCATGCATGGGACTTCTAATTTCAATAGATCAAGACCATGTTGCAAGGATGCAAGTGTTCCTTCTCCTGATGCAATTACTCTTGTAGCTGATGGTGGTGGAAGTTGCTCCTCTTCCGGAGTGATAATCCTGACATCTTCCCTTCGCTCCTCATGTCATTTATCATCAATGTTGGGAAATGTCTCAATAGGAATTACCTCGGGTTTTCTTCTATAAAACTTCTTTATTAGACTTTTATTAAAATCTACATAAGAAGACACTCTTGCATGTTTCAAATGGATGAACCACCAATCCTTTGTTTCAACCTCAAGGTGCAGCGTGAAAATATCAATAGATTATCTTTTTGCTACTAGATATAGCAAGAAGAATGCATATAACTTCTTCCTTCAAGCCCTTGTTGTGCTTGTGGATGACCCATCAAATGCAGACAATATAAATCTATTATGTATTTTTCTTCTACTGCTGTTGCAGGGTCTCCGTTCTTCTTTGATCTGAATGAACTGTTGGACAGTTGGATTCTCCTTAAAAGCCCTTGATTGATATTTTTACTTTGCAAGATAATCAATTAGAGTCTCATGATATAAGTTTCCTCCATCTCCATTCCATTCACCTTCCTCTTCCAAGAAAGTGGACAAAGTATATTTTTTTGGAGCTCTATGAAATTCTGGTTTCTTCTGCTGCTGATAGGAAGTGCTCAGACCTTCCTCATCTTGAAACCTTCTTGGGGTCTCCTTGCACCTCTCCCTTCTCAGTTTTTTGACCTCCTTGGAGAGGTCTTGCATAGATCTAAAAATAAATGAGGAAAAAATCATTACCTCCATCATTATGGATCTCTTCTTCTTGTGGCATAAGATGTATTTCCCAGAAGCTGAGCCAGATATCATCCTCTGATACCACTGTAATATTCCAAAATTAAAAAGAGAGGAATATAGAACATAAAATGGAAAATGTAGTGATACATCAACACATAAATATGAGATCAGATCATATATCCATTCTATTAAACATTAGAGCAAAAAATGTATACAAGATCTTGACGAAAAAGACACTCAAGTTAAGCAAAACAAGCCTCTAGAGACCTAGTACAGGAAATATGAAGTATAGCTGCTATACAAGAATTTTGTCGGCTAAGACAATACAGTTATTTCTAGGGTTTACTGTTGATGTAAATGTAAATACATGCATCTGCTAATATATTTCTTAGAAAATGTCGGGATCAAAGATCTAGGCTCCCTAGCACTATTCCAAGACAACCCGGAAAGGGTTTCTGAAAATACACAAAATGCAGAATGTAAAAAATGTAGCCCTAGGGTTGAATAACGCTATGAAACTGGATCATTGGTGGGAGATGGCTAATATGATATGGAAATGGCTGATGTCCCTCCTCACAACCTTTCCGGATGAAGTGATGATCCCCTCATGTTGGGTGTGGAGCCTGATTATCTTGTTTACTTTGTATCACAGCATTGGACCCCTGTACTTTAAAAAGGGCGGTAACTCCGCCTGTAATTAATCACTACCGTGGGGGGTCCAGGAGGGCGTGGCGGTGCTTTTCGAAGCCCCCTCCTAGCGAGGGGTTTCGGGGGCAGTGCCCCCGAAGCTAAAAATAGATGTAAGATTGCCTTGTAAAAGTATAGTAATTTCTATTCAATCTGGGTTGTTCATAGGCGGATGATCTGATGGTAGAAGTTATGTTTATTTTAGGGGTTTTTTCCCTAGAAGGCAACCCCCTCGTATATATGAGGGCATTGTACTGTGGATGTGTATTATGTGTGTATTCTCAAAGCGAAAAATAGATAGGGAGATTATGAGAGAGGACAGAGGATATTACAGTGGATTTGTTGTAGGTTTTGTCTCTTCAATTTTTGCTGGATAATAGAAAGGAAGGACTAGCTGTTCGGGGTGGACGTAGCCCAAACTGGGTGAACCACGTATATCTGTGTCTCTCTGGTTTTATGTGTTTTGTGTGTTTGTATTTTTCACATATTTTATGTGTTGCATTGCTCCATAATATATAATTTTCTAACAACTGGTATCAAAGCCGAAGGTCTATTTGGTTGATAAAATCGTAGGAAAGAAGGGTTCCTGGTTCGAGTGGGAGCAATGGCAGAAGATGGTAAATTTAGGGTCGAGAAATTTAACGGCCAAAACTTCCTGTTGTGGAAGATGCAGATGGAAGATTATCTGTATCAGAAAGATCTGTACCTACCATTGAGTGGAAAAACAAAGAATTCGGTGACCATGATAGACGCAGAACGGAACATTCTCGATAGAAAGGCACTCGGAACAGCACAGTTGTGCCTTGCGGTGTCAGTCGCCTTCAATATTTCGAAGGAAACAACAATAGAGCGTTTGATGCAGACGTTGGCGAAACTATATGAAAAACCCTCCACCTCAAACAAGGTATTTCTTATGAAACGACTATTTAATATGAAGATGTCGGAAGGTGGATCTGTTGTAGACCATTTAAATAATTTTAATATAGTTACCAGTCAGTTAAGTTCTGTAGGGGTAAACTTTGATGATGAAGTTAGGGCTCTTTTATTTCTGTGCTCATTGCCAGAAAGCTGGAATGGTTTAGTTATGGCCATTAGTAACTCACTGATCTAGTACTTTAAAGTTTGATGATGTTGTTGGTGCTATCCTTAGCGAGGAAATGCGATGGAAAAGCTCTGGTGAGAGATCGGGTAATGCTTTGAGTGCAAAGTCTACGGGAAGAAGAATGGAAAGAGGAAAGAGCTCTGGTTATCACTATAAATCAAGGAAAGGTAGATCCAAGTCCAGATCGAGGATAGTGTGCTGGAAATGTGAAAAGAGAGGACACCTAAAGAAATATTGTAGATCTTGGAAGGGAAAGGAGATGCACAGCAAGAAAACAATCATGAAGAAAATGTGACAGGTGATGTGTTACAAGATGCTTTGATTATTTCTTTCGAAAATGTTACTGATTCTTGGGTTGTAGATTCAGGGACTTCATTCCATGCCACACCTAATAAGAAATATTTTCATGACTATGTTCAAGGAGATTTTGGACAAGTTCGTTTGGGTGATGATAAACCCTGTAAAATTGTTGGAATGGGTAAAGTTCTTGTAAAACAACAAAATGGAAACCAGTGGCTACTAAAGGAGGTAAGGCATGTTCCAGATCTGAAGAAAAATCTGATTTCAACAGGGCAGTTAGGCAATGAAGGTTGTGTGACAACTTTCACAGATAAAACTTGGAAGGTCACCAAAAGAGTGCTGGTAATAGCAAAAGGTGAAAAGGTTGGTACATTGTATTTATGCAATAGTATTTCTAACTCTGTTAATGCTTTAACTTCCAAAGGAGCAGATGCAGCATTATGGCATCATAGGCTTAGACACATGGGTGAGAAGGGGATGAAGATTCTTCACTCAAGAAATTTGTTGCTAGGTTTGAAGAATGTTGATTTGGATTTCTGTGAAAATTGCATTTATGGAAAGAAAAAGAGAGTCAGACTTCTCAGAGTTGGGAAAGAAAAGAAGAGCGAAAAATTAGAGCTTGTGCATACAGATGTATGGGGACCTGCTCAGGTATCATCTCTCTGTGGCTCTCGCTATTATGTTACGTTTATTGATGATGCAACTCGAAAAACTTGGATTTATTGTATTCAAAATAAATCTGATGTATTTGATACTTTCAAGAAATGGAAATCTTTGGTTGAGATTGAGACAGGAAAGAATTTTAAGTGTCTTAGATCAGATAATGGAGGTGAATATTTCAACAAAGAGTTTGATAGGTACTATTCAGAGCATGGAATTCGTAGAGAGAAGAAATTTCCAAGAACACCACAAGAAAATGGTGTGTCAGAAAGGATGAACAGAACAATCATGGAGCATGCAAGGTGCATGAGATTACATGCAGGATTGCCTTTACAATTTTGGGTAGATGCCGTAGATAACGCTTTCTTATCTAATAAACAGAGGGCCTTCAAGTTCCTTGGATGTTGGTAGTCCAGTAGAAGCATGGATAGGTAAAAAGGTAAACTACTTTTTAAAGCCTTTTGGCCGTGAGGCCTTGTCCATATTAATAAAGAAAATAGAACAAAGTTTGAGGCAAAAACTCAAAAGAAATGTAGCTTTATTGGATATGGTGTTAATGATTTTTGTTATCGCTATATGATTATGAAAATCACAAAATCATTAGAAGCAAAGATGTAATATTCAATGAAAAGGTCTTGTATAAGAATCACTGGCAGGAAAAGAAAAGAAAAAGAAAGCAAGGAATACACAAGCTTCTGATGAGATAACTAAAAGTAAAGGTGCCCAAAAATAATAATAATCAACAACCACAAGCATAAACCACCACAACAAGAATAGCACCTCAAACTTGTCAACCTCAAACACTCGAAAGTGGTGTCAGAAGATCTACCAGGATAAGTAGATCCCCTGAACGATACTCTCCTTCATTATATTATTTATTGTTGATGGATGCTGGTGAACCCGGATGTTGTGAAGAAGTAATGCAGGTTGAAACCAGGAAGAAGTGGGAGCTAGCCATGAAAGAAGATATGGGCTCCTTAATACATAACCAAACTTGGGACTTAGTCAGGTTGCCTGTAGGTAAAACAACATTACAGAATAAATGGTTTTATAGGCTAAAGGAATAAGATGGAGGAAAACATAGATATAAAGCTATACTTGTGGTGAAGGGGTTTGCACAAAAGAAAGGTATTGATTTTGATGCAATATATTCTCCTGTTGTTAAGATGACTTCAATCAAAACTATTTTAAGTCTTGTAGCAGCGGAAGATTTTCATCTTGAGCTGTTAGATGTAAAGACAACATTTCTCCATGGAGAGTTGGAGGAAGAGATCTATATGCAGAAACTAGAAGGATATGAGGTCAAAGGGAAAGAAGAATTATTGTGCAGGTTAAAGAAGAGCTTGTATGGCTTAAAACATGCTCCAAGGCAATGGTATCTAAAATTTGACAGGTTTATGTCTGAAAAAGGTTATACTAGATGTCACTTTGATCATTGTGTTTACCTGAAAAATAAAAATGATGGTAGCTATATTATATTGTTATTGTATGTAGATGACATGCTTGTTGCAGGGTCTAACATGCAAGAAATAAATTTTCTCAAAAGAAAATTGGAAAACACATTTGCAATGAAGGATTTGGGAGCTGCAAAACAAATCCTTGGTATGAGAATCACTAGAGACAGGAAAAATCGCAAATTAACACTCGTCAGAATGAGTACATACAAAATGTGTTGAAAATATTTAATATGCAGAATGAAAAACTAGTTAGTACACCTTTTGCTAGCCATTTCAAACTTAGTAAGGGGATGTACCCCAAGACCCAAGAAGAAATGGACTATATGTCTAAAGTTCCATATGCATCAGCACTTGGAAGCTTAATGTATGTAATGCATTCTATAAGGCCTAATATTGCACATGTAGTGGGAGTTGTAAGCAGGTACATGAAAAATCCAGGAAAAGAACATTGGACGGCAGTAAAATGGATTCTCATATATTTGAGAGGTACCATAAATCAAGCATTATGCTTTGGTGGTTCAAATGTTTCTCTACAGGGATATGTTGATGTAAATATGGTAGGTGTCAGAGATAATAGGAGGAGCGCTATAGGATATGTATTTATTGTAGGTGGAACAGCTGTCAGTTGGGTTTAAAAAATCCAACGTTTTGTTGCACTTTCAACAACAGAAGAAGAGTTTGTTGCTGCTACAGAGGCTAGTAAAGAAACAATTTCAAGCATAAAGGTTTATGGATGAACTGGGTAAGAAGCATGATATGGGCACGTTATACAGTGATAGCCAAAGTGCCATTCATCTTGCAAAGAACTCAGAATTTCATTCCAGGACTAAACACATACATCTCAAGTACCACTTCATATGGTCAGTATTGGAAGATGGAGAGTTGAAGCTGGAAAAGATACACACTAGCCAAAATCCTGCAGATATGCTAACAAAAGTTGTAACCAGGGAGAAACTGAGAATGTGCTCTGTTTCAATTGGTCTTCAAGGATGACGATGAAGATGAGGAATAGCTAGGTACAAAGAGGAGTCATTTTCCAACAAATGAAGCAGCAGTGGAAGTTGCTACAATTAGTCTCCAAGTGGGAGATTTTTAGGTGTGGAGCCTGATTATCTTGTTTACTTTGTATCACAGCATTGGACCCTTGTGCCTTAAAAGGGGCGGCAACACCACCCATAATTAATCGCTGTCGTGGGGGGTCCAGGGGGAGTAGCAGCACTTTTTGGAGCCCCCCCCCCCCCTAGCGGGGGGTTTCGGGGGCAGCGCCCCCGAAGCTAAAAATAGATGTAAAATTGCTTTGTAAAAGTATAGTAATTTCTAGTCAATCTGGGCTGTTCATAGGTAGATGATCTGACGGTAGAATTTATGTTTATTTTAGGGTTTTTTTCCCTAGAAGGCAACCCCCTTGTATATATGAGGGTATTGTATTGCGGCTATGTATTATGTGTGTATTCTTAGAGCGAGAAACAGATAGGGAGACTGTGAGAGAGAACAGAGGATTTTACAGTGGATCTGCTGTAGGTTTTGTCTCTTCAATTTTTGCTAGATAATAGAAAGGAAGGACTGGCTGTTCGGGGTGGACGTAGCCCAAACTAGGTGAACCACATATATCTGTGTCTCTCTGGTTTTATGTGTTTTGTGTGCTTGTATTTTTTGCATATTTTATGTGTTGCATTGCTCCATATTATATAATTTTCTAACACCTCACTGGAAAACAGGGTCAAGAACTTGGGTACTTGACCTCCCACTAGAAAATAACGCAGTTTCTAGAGGAGACTGTGTTGTGGGTGAATGCTGCTGCTTGGCCTGATTCTAGATGGTGGAATAAAGCTCTGAGAACTTCCTTACTAGATTCACAGATGAAGGGTTGCTCCATCCACTAGAAAACAAGCTCAGAAATTTGCTCTACCAACCCTCCACTGTTGCTACCCTACAAAACAACACAATCCTGAAGGAGACTGCACTGTGAATGAAGGCTGAAGCTTGGCCCTATGCCAAATAGTGGAAATGATGCTCAATGAACCTCTCCTGAGTAGGCACTCAAAGTCCCCCGAGGATGAGGGTGGGATTTCCGCTTGGAAACACCCTTGTGCTAAACAACATAACAAACTTAGCTAAATAGCTAAAGTGTGAAAAAAGTCATAAAAGACCAATGACTACAAGGAAAAGTAATTCTAGTGGATGTTTTTAAGGAACCCCTTATAAAAATACCCTAGACATTCGTTTATAGTGGAGATTACTAGAGGAGGTTGGCGGGTGGAGGTTTTTGCCGATGTTTTTCGTCCAGTGTGCTTATCAACCTAAACTACATCGGCGCGTTTAATGAGACAAAGCACCGGTGCGCACAAAACATTGGCACACTGGACGACGTGCACTCCGTACAAACCCACCTGGTGCGTCTTATTACTATAGCACACCCATGCTTTACAAAGATTCTGCACTGATGCATCCTCAAACCTCGCGCCAAAACAGAAACCATCCGGTGCGATCTTGAGAAACCGCACCAATGTGAATATAAAACCTCGTGCACCAGAACAGGGTTAAATAAAAAATAATTAGGGCAAAAAAACCACATTTTTCACTTTTCTCAGTGCTCTAGAGCTCTCAAGCACCGGTGCAATTTATCCTTGTCTGAGCCACCTCGACATCGGTGCTCCCATTGCACCCATTGCATGCACTCTGCTGTGCATTGCCCACCAATCTCCAACTTTAATTTTGCAAAATGGTGGGCAAATTTACTTTTTCAAATTCTATAGCCTGTATGCCTCCTCGATGGCCAAATGTATAGGTATTTTTATTATTTTTCCATAATTAAGCCTTTTAGCATACCATAATTTCAAATTATCTTAAAATTAACCATTAAAAAAAAATTATCCCATAGTGCACTCCAGCCATTCGGCTCGCGTCGGTTAGCAGTGCTGCCTATAAATTTACAGGCTGCACCGTAACTGGTGTTGACGGTATCCGCACCGGTTTTTGGGCAGTACCGAAAGGTGCACCGTGCTATTTTCAAATTTAAAAAAAGTGCAGTGTGGTCGGTTACTCGGCAGCACCATTGACCATGTGGAATAGTAGCAATGCGGTGCATTGACCTAAATAGGTGCCCCGGGGTGGGTATTTTTGTTAGCGCACCGCGTTCTGGTATTTTGGCAGGGTTAACGGTGTGGCCTAGTAAAAGACCAAACTATACACCCCAAGGCTTATAGTTTGGTCAACGCACTGACCTCCCGACCTGGTCCATAGTCAATGGTGCGGTCTGTTATGCCACCGCACTGTTGACTTAAGAAAAATACCAGGAGGGCGGTGCGCTGAAATTTTTTAGATGCATGGCTGCCGGTGCGCTGAAGATATTATGTTGCACTGCTGTTGATGCGCGAAAAAAAATGCACCAATATCAGTGCATGCCTATTTTTTGTGGCGCACCGGCTGTTTTTTTTCCAAAATTTTTTATATATGTATATTCCTAAGTACATTTCTCATTTAATAAAAAAAAAAAAATTAATATGTCAATCATTGAGAGACAGGAAAGGAGATAAGAGAGGGAACAACATCAATAACAAGCAGACCAATATAACATGGTTCGCATGTGGGAGGCACGAGAGAGGGAGAGAGATGTGTACCCTCGACCTATTACAATAGTTACCCAGGGGCTCCTAAGGCAGGTAGGCCTCCTCAAGTTCTATGAGGAGGCTACTTCCCTAAAGGATAATGGTTTGTTTTTGAGAGATATTATCCGCAGGTGGAATGCTCAACTACAGGCTTTCTGGGTTGGTCCCAACCAGTGGTACCCACCCACTGAGGAGGAAATATATTTCAGTATAGGGATATCGAGGAAAGGGGTGGTTTTTCTCATGTTCCCAGAGGTTCCAGTTGGCTATGCAGCAAGGAGTCAGTTGGTGTACTTCGAGAGATACATTAGCGTAGATATATTGTCTCCTTCATATTTTCAGGTCTCTGGAGGTCAGTTACGTATTGCTGCATTTGGTAGTGAGGAGGTGAGGTGCCTCTCACTTCTCATTTCGACCATGTCACACAACACCACTGATGGGCAACGCATTAGTTTCCAGCTTCTATACTATGTTAATTCTTTAGTACATGAGCCATGACTTGTCAGTTGGTCTGCCATTTTTTTGCGATAGTTATGTAAAACCTTAGATAGATGTCGTGCTCATGCACAAGGGAGGCTCAACTTCCCTTTTGCTTCAGAGATTTTTTGTTTATTTTTTGACAAGTTTCCAAAGACGAGGCCTACTTTTGTTCGACAGCCTCGTATGCCAATGTTAGAGGCACAGATGCACATGTGGGGATAGATGATGCCCAAAAGGGGTGAGACTGAGTTTTCCACGAGGATATCACATGATGCACTGGAGTTTCTAGCCAATGTTGATGAGCATCTCTTCGGTCCCCTATATTTATGTTGGTTTGGATTGGCGAGGGTGTGCCAACATCCTCTTCATAGATGATGAGCCGCCGGATGATATAGGTAATATTACTGTTTTATTTAAATTTATTCTAACTTGTTCTTTAATTTGTTTTTATTAAATTGTGTACTGCAATTGTCTAATTATTGTTGTGTACTTGTATATATTTTGCAGACATTGGGTATTTTGATGGCGAAGACATGCCAACACCACCACATGATCCAGGTGTGGATCCTGATGATGATCAAGATATGCCAGATGCCGATGATCATCAGGAGGCCGGTGCAGAGAGACCTACTCCTATTGCTGCGCTGGTACTGCCTTTTGCTAGGTGCGGTAGGCTTAATAGAAAATTGAGGATGGAGTTGGGCGACCAACTCTATGCATTGATTGTTGAGGCGGGAGTCAGGCCCGCTTGTATGAGAGACATACATGCCGATGGTAGGCTGGTACATATGTTGAGAGGCATGCCATGTGAAATTTATAGGCTAATGCGGCATGTCGTAGGAGCTACAACCTTAGTTATGTGGCTGAGGAGGACCCTTGCACGTTATAGGCATGGTCGAGATGCAGCATGTGATCAACAGTCTGTGAGCAGCGCCGACGCAACATATGATGATCACGATCAGGGAAGTGATCATTTTTCACCTCGCGCCATGCCAGATGAGCATCCTCCACTAGCATCGAGCAATAGTCATCATGGAAAGCAGGTTGGACCATCGGCCACGTCGAGTCAACAGCCTGCAGCATCCAGTAGTACTCATGATCATGAGCAGGATGGACCACTGACCATGTCGAGTCATCATGATGAGCAGCCGACAGTTGATCCTGATCAACGTAAGGCACCAATACCAGATCAGCATGTATCCGAGCTTGTTGAGGCTACACCATTGACTGAGCAGGCCTCGACTAGTACTGCTATTGATGATGTACCATGAACTGATATATGACATTTATATTACAGTTGTATATTTTTGACATTATTCAATTATATATATATATATATATATATATATATATATATATGGTTCACGTATTTTATGTTCATGTTGTAGGTGCACTTAATTTACATGTTGGTGATCATCATGATGTGAATATTGTTAGGTCATGTTAAATATGTTCATTTAATGTGCAGCTTGCAGATAGATGTGTATGTGATAGCAGTTATTTGACATGAGATGTATATTTGATGTTTGTGTTGTGATGATGTTATACAATGCTAATTGTGTTGTGTTAGATGATCATTATTACGATGATGTTAGCAAATTTGAATGTGTTTTTTAGTCGAATATGATGTTTGTACGATGGTTATCATGATCATGATATTT
The DNA here is from genome assembly GCA_034641835.2 of Pinus albicaulis. Lineage (NCBI taxonomy): Eukaryota > Viridiplantae > Streptophyta > Pinopsida > Pinales > Pinaceae > Pinus > Pinus albicaulis. Next base: position 1,235,989,990 of record CM076574.1, on the reverse strand, counting down.
AATAATTAATTTAATATTAAATAACCATTATATTTATTAAATATTATGTCGTGATTGTAATTGAAATTTTAATTTTAATTGTATGTAAAATTGTAAAATTGTATTTGTATTTGTAATTGTAATTTTAACTATAATTATATGTAAAATATTTGTAAAATTTTAATTGTAATTGTAATATTTAATTTATCATGAAATGATTGTAATTGTAATTTTAATTGTAATTTTAATTTTAATTGTAATTGTACGTAAAATATTTGTAAAATTTTAATTGTAATTGTAATATTTAATTTATTGTGAAATGATTGTAATTGTAATTGTAAATATATAAAATTGTAAAAATTGTAATTGTAATTCTAATTGTATGTAAAATTCTAAAATTGTAATTGTGATGGTATATATGTAAATTTGTAGAATTGTAATTGTAATTGTAAATTTTATGTAAAATTCTAAAATTTGTGTGAAATTGTAAAATTGTAATTGTAATTGTAATTCTAATTGTATGTAAAATATTTGTAAAATTTTAATTTATTATTGTGAAATGATTGAAATTGTAATTGTAATTGTATGTAAAATTTTAAAATTGTAATTCTAATTCTAATTGTAATTGTATGTTTGTAATTGTATGTGAAATTGTAAAATTGTAATTGTAAATGTAATTGTATGTAAAATATTTGTAAAATTTTAATTGTATTAATGTGAAAATTTTAATTTTATTAATGTGAAATTATTTTATTAAAATTTATGTGAAATTATTTTATTAAAATTTGTAAATTTGTAAATTTGTAAATAACTGTAAAATAATAAATCTAGAATAATATGAATTTTTGTAACATAATAAATTTTAGAAAATAATGCAAATAAATTCATGTACTTTAGAATTATCATTATTTTATTATGATCTTACATACAAAAAAAAGAACTTTATATAGTACGCCATTTTTATTGAGATCAACATAATTGCAAATTATCAATTGAAATATTGATTTTAACATTAATTCAAAATACATATTATATTGTTTTGAAAAAAAAGTTCTTATAAGGTATAAGGTAATTAAGTCCTATTCTTTATAGAAACCCATCTTAAAAAGTATAAACATTGATGAAATAGCACATGTACCATTTCACATGTACTAATACCATTGAATAAATTTTAGAAGAATTCTAGTATATTACCATTTCATTGGTTCTTACAGATGCTAATTCCACAAACATATTTTAGAAGAATTCGAGTGTCGAGAATGCAATAGACAAAAAAAAAAAGACTATTTTGCATTTTATCAAAATGTTTTCGAGATTTTTTGCGAGGTTTATGGGTTCATGGGAGAGTGGACAGTACTAACCTTGCCGTATTGTTATTTCAGTTGAATTTTTCCTACCAGCAATATGACCGAATATTGTAGCTATGCATTTAACAAAGAACCCATATATTTTGAGAATATGATTGAAGATTGTTGTCATATACTTGAGCACTATTCCATTTCTTCACCATATTAGCACAAACTAGAAAGAATAATTTCTTTCACCATAATAACACACAACTTTCAAAAAAGAAAACACTCCATTCTGTGTTTCAAGTCATTTTACGCAAATGATAGGTATTTCTATGGAGTTTTATCCATAAATTGCAATTTAATGATGGTTGGAGGGAGTTTACAATCCTGTATCTATTAGTAATTGCACCCTTCGGTAGAACCAAAGAAAATTCAGGAAAATTCCTCCGCGAAGTAAACTGTACATAATCAATTCATTCGAGACCTCAACAGAAGAAATAGATATGCATGTCAGAGGCTTCTGTTGGCACCTTTTCTTGTTGTAGGTTGTGGAAAGGTTCAAGTTTCTTTTTCTAAAAGAAGAAGAGGCGTAGTTTTGAAAAGAAACGGCCCAAAGATTTTCACAGAAAAATGTACATTTCCAACATGTCTAAAAACTAAAATATCTCCAACTCTAATAAACTGCTTGGAAATAACACTTTTCCAACCATTTGTGAAAACTACCCACGTCTTAGCATATCACAGGTTCACATACCACAATTGCCCACTTGCGTCCTGTATTATTGCATCTTCACACGCCCCACATTGCATTCTCTCCACATAATCAGTGGGGACCTCCTGCAATAAACAAATGCATTGGAAGAATAGTTATTTCCATCAAGAATTTATCCAATTCTAATTCTCAATTCTAATTCAAATTCTAATTCTCAAGAATAAACAAAATTCTAATTCCAATTGCAAATTTCCATCAAGAATAAAAAAATTTATAATTCTCAATTTCTATGGTTGCACACACCTAAAAGTAATTTTGGTGCACACACCTAAAAGTAATTTTGGTGCCTTAAAAATAGACTTCCTGTAATCGATGCTAATGTACATATAACCGCACCGGTGCATTTTAGTTACTGCGTACTGGAGCCGTGTTACCAATGGACACACCGGTGCGGTACTATTAAGTGACGCATCGGTGACGAATAATCACAAATAAAAAAAACACAACTCTATTTTCTTTAAGTGAAAAAATAAAAGTGGTAAATTGAAAAATGGGCGGAAAAATTTTCGAAAATCTAATTTCATAAAACAATTCTTTAAATACTAAACACTTTTCATTATTTCACTATTTTTGCAAAAATTTTCAGCCAGAGATTTACAGGAGACATACCTGGAGCAAGAGAGCATGAGAGCACTGTGGAGCAGTGAAATATGTTCAAACAGAAGTATTCAGACAATCAGAATTCAAAACCTCTGGTGATTCAAACCCTATAGCATAGAATTTCAAATGATCTCATGATTAAATTTGATTATTTTTTAAACTTTTTTTGTAGTTTTTTTACGAAGTAAGAAAAAAATTTCATTTTTTTTTTCATTTTCAGAAACAAAAAAAGAAATCTATTTTTACCCTAAACCCTTCATTCTTTTTTTTTTCTACACTTTCTTTTCCCTATTTTTGTGATTTCAGAATTAGGACTTTCCATTTTAGATTTATAGGGTTTGTATTGCTATATATAGGCCTATGACATCCAACCCATGGGACGACTTGCATAATCGAATCCAAATCCATGTCGGCCCTTGTGTGAATTTTTGAAAAGGAGATTTCTTTTTTTATCAGTGCGCTCTGCATAACCTAGCACACTGGTGTGCTATATTATCTTAGTGCACCACGAAAGTACTATGTAATAAAATTAAAAAAAAAAATTTAATTAGTGCGCCATATGTAAAATAGGGAACCGGTGTGCTATTTCATTATGGTGCACCACGAACGTGTTGTTTCGCAAAAAATGTTTTATTGTGTTAATCAGTGCACCATGTAACATATAACGCACCACACCGGGTCTCCTAGTTGATAGAGAGCACTGGATGGTGGTCCCTTGTTTGTGCAGGGAATTTATGCTACAAAAACTAACACTGGATGAGTTTTATTATTTTATTTGCGTTAATCGGTGCGGTGGTTAACATGTAACGCACTGGTGCTCCTTGTTGACATAGAGCACCGTACAGTCTATTATATTGTTTTTGCAGTACGTTTATAAGACCCCCACGCACCGACGTTGGTGCGTACACCATGAATGGTGCACTGGTTTCTTGAGATTTTTTTTTACCTGAAAATTTGACAATTTATTTATAATTATATTAATGAATGATATGGTACAGGTTTCAGATTGATAAAGAAATGACTGACAAGAGATCAAGTAACAAAAATACTGATAACACATCAAGAAAAGAAAAAAGACAAGTTCTTTGTAAATTATTTACAAAAAATATTATTTTTGAACTATATGTAAGTTTAACTAATATGTATTGTTTACTGTGTATCATGCAGAGCCACAAAATGACAAAGTGTGATAAGAATATTTCTAATCTAGGACCATAAGAGCGTAAAAATTTGATGGAAAAATTGCAAAATGATAAATCAGGTGAATGAAAAAATACTATTGATTCAATATGAGTTACTTTTTTTAATTTTCATTAATAATATATTTAAAACTATTCGATAACATGTGTCAAGAAATCTATTAATTCACATTTGTTGAATGTTGTATAGGGACTAACAACTCAGAAAATGAATGTTGTTTTAAGAAAAGAAAAAAAATAGAACATGCAAATGAAAATGAATTTCTCCTTATCTCATCTGGAGTGGTGTTGGAGGTTAACGAAAGGGGAAAAACTTTTACAAAAGTTTGAGGGATCTAGTGGAACGAATGTACAGACATTCTTTCCACTTACAATACAAAAATAAATCCAATTATTCCAAGAACCAAATTTTATGTAAACTACAAGAAGAGTTTCCACAGAATTGGTCAATGAGACGTGTCAGACTTTTAATAGCAAAAACATACAACAACAAAAAAGAAGGAATGAAAAAGTAATATTCCTTTAAATGTTTGTGTAGAATTATTTATAAATATCAGTTTTGTTATATTTACTTTTCATATATCAATATAAAAATTAAATAGTTTATTGTCATGTTACATTTTCAGGAAGATTATGAAAATCTCAAAAGATGAACGAACTGATATCAGAAATATGCCAGTAGGAATGTCCAAAAAGGTGTACAAGGAGATGGTCAAAGAAATGGATAAAATTGCATCGCAGAAGGAGCCATCTCAACAACAACGTGCTTTAAATGTAATATGTAATCATTGAATTTTTCGATCATTAGGTACAATAAATAAACAATTTAGCATTAAATATTAATTTTCAAGTATTTTCTTGCAGAAAAGAAAAGAAAATAGAACCCATTCAGCACATAAAACAGGACGACAAGGAAGAAAATGGTTGATATCTAAGTTTGTGAGTAATTGTTACTTCCTTATAACAACTTAACTAGATTTCATTTTTGTATTTTTTAGGTTGTTTTACAAAAATCATCATTGAATGTCTTTAAATAGGTGCTAACATAAAATGAAGAACCATCATACAGATTGATTGAAATTGGGTTAAATATGGGTTGTGAGTATATGTTAGCATATCAGAAATTAAATGTGGAATTTGTAAGCATATACCGATTTTTTTTACTTAGCTTCGTCTATAATTAATAGAATAAAGAAATATTTTATATTAAATATATGATTTGTTATGGGGTATAAAACTTGCAGGAAACAAAGTATGGAATTGCGCCAACAGATGAAATCTTGAAAGATGGCATGGTACATGGTTTTGAAAGAATGTGTATAGTTTATGAGTCAATTGTTGCTAGGGTACGTCATTTATTTTCGATTTACATTGATGTATATTATTTAATATTGCAATTTTCATTATTCTCAACAATGTATATACACTCATTATAGTTTATTTTTATGTTTGTAGATGGAAGGTGAAGTAGAAGAAAATAATCAACACCGTGTACAAAACATTCCTAAAAATAACCCAAGTCATGGAAGTAGCTCTAGCAGTAACAACAGTTAAAGTGAAGAATGATGATCACTATGTTTGGACATCAAAGCAAGGCGCTGTATTTTTTGAAATATTTGTCTCTGAAATCAGACATTTTGTTTACTGTAACCGACATAGTGTTCCAATTGAAAGACAAAGGGATAACAAAAACTGTCCCATTTTGTATGACAAAGAATGTCTTATTCATATATATATATAATAATAATAATAATAATAATAAAATATGTTTTAATTTGTTTTATTGCGTTCTTCATTGTCACTGTGAAATGTAACACCACTGATTAAATTTATGGATGGTTAAATATTATAATGAAGAGATGTAAAATTTGATGATATGATATAACAAGTTAATCCAAGCATCACATTCAAATGCACTAATAAAAATTTAATTCATATGAATATTGTTATAAGATATATATGTGTTGACTTTTGATTAATAATGAATTTTAAAAAATCACAATAATTATGATATGATATAACAAATTAATCCAAACATCACATTCAAGTGCATTAATAAAAATTTAAGTAATATGAATACTGTTATAAGATGTGTCGACTTTTAATGAATAATGAATTTTAAAAAATCACAATAATTTCCCTGTCACAGGTCGATGTTTCTAAAAATTACAAAATGAACACTGGTGCGTGTCAGCTACTGTACACCAGTGCGTTTGTATGTTGCAGCACACCGGTGTGTTTCTATGACCTATGGGCACCGAACAAATACCAAAACCAATTAAAAATCTCGGTGCATTTGTGCGATACTGCACACATGTGTGTTTATGTGAGACTATGCACGGGTGCAAGTGTACAACCTATGGGCACTGCAAAAATACCAATACCAATAATAAATATTTGTGTGTTTGTCTGATACGGTGCATCGGTGCGTTTATATAAGTCTACTGACCAGTGCATTGAGATGACCTATGGGCACCGCACAAATCCCAAGACCAATTAGAATGGCCTTGTGCATTGAATCACTAACACTGCGCCCGGTGCGGTTTCATACCTTGACGTCCCAGTGCATGCACCTTCGACCGCCCCGGGCCACCTTCTATATCACACACACCGGTGCATTGAAACTTTAGTAGCGCACCGATGAAAAAAACATCCGTAATAACCTCCGGTCGCCTAGTTTTTTTAGTTGTGTTGAATTTATGTTAAAAGCTCTACCAAAACCTCTGTAACCATAAACGAATGTTGTAGAAAATATTTTTTTAACAATTTTGGCCAATTTTATAACACTAAAAACCTCCTTTATACCCTTCGCTAGAGGGTCTTTTCCTTGTAGTGAATACAATATCAATATTTTGAATGCCTTATATGCCTGCCATCCTCTTCCTTATATGCTTGGTGAGCTTCCTCACCCTTAGTCCCACTCATTAAAGAAGCTACTCTCATGCACACACTCCTCCTCTATGATTGTGCTATCCTCCATTAACTCTCCACTACCTCCACAACAGCGTTGTTGATTTGGTCAACTTTGACCTTGTCCACTTGGTTTAGCCCATGTTCACACCTAAAGATACTTTATTCAACTGATAAAATGATCCACATTCACATGAGAGGTGGTTTTATTCCTACTAAAGAGATTTATGGGTCTCCCTACCCACTTATTCACCTATCCTATTATCAAAAACAAAATTAATATTCCAACTAGCTGAAAGCTAATTAGGAATATTAGAACACTAGAAATTATTGAAAAATGCATTCATATAATAGTTGTTGAAGAGAAAAGCATTGGAGATAGGATAGAATATTGTGTAATACAAAAATCATTGGATATAGGATATAGAATATTGTGTAATACAAGGGGCAATTTGTAAACAGTTCAAACAATGTGTTGGGAACTATCTGAAGGAACATTGAAATACTATCTAAATCACACGTTGTTGAAACTATGTGATACACACATAGCAACGCGTCCAATTCCATTGAGCAAAAAATGGCAAGAAATGCATAGGACTATACATCTTAATTAAATACTACACCAAAGAAATATCTTAGAGGAAACATTAGTAACTAATGATTGGAGCATGCAATGAAGCTAGAATGAATTCCTTAGTGAAGAGAATAAAAAAATGCTCTGTTGAGTAAGGGGAACTTTTGACTCACACAATCACTAATGCATGTTACACTTGGCTAGGGGTGATACCCTATACCACTAGAATGAAACTATGCGATGAAAGCACTAGATCACCCATGCAATTTGGAGTAACATGCCTATCTCCTCTCTACAATAGTGCTAACACATATTTTAACAACACCACACTCTCACACAAGCAAGATGTGACTTACACCATAGCAAAGCAGAGGTGAAGACTATAGTTGTTCAATAATGATTATTATTTTAGGGCTATGAACTCTCACCACTCTCTCAATCCTCATGATATTCGCTAAGTTTGTTAATAAAAAATATTTCTTATTTTTAGTAAAAGGTGTCCATCTTGTAGCCTAAGTATTGGTCTTGTGTTTATAGGATTAGAATTGCAGAGCGTTTATGGGTCTAAACACTTTGTGAAGGCATGATCAAATTAGCAGTGATTGGGAATGTTCAACTAGGGTGAGGCTTATCCTAGGGCATGACAAAGACATCATCAATATTCTTAAAGTATGCTACATTCCCATAAGAAAGCTCATTGAATTTTCGATTATTAAATTATAACATCTTTTGTCATTAATGACAAAATATTGAACCATGGAAAATGACAAAAAGGTAAGGGACTCCAAAAGTCATATGAGAAGGTGAAAGGTCATCCTCCTCATTTCTATAAATGTAACCTCATCCTCATTCACTGAGACTTTTAGCACCTGAGCCATGCTAATAACTAAATTGATATTTTTTGCTTGAGGAGATGAAAGCATTTTCTCCTTGTAGCTTATAGCTGGAGGGATTGTGATCATGGCACTATTGGATTTTGACCAGCTTGTGTACATGTATTTGAATGGGCGATAGTGTTAATGAGAAGATTTCAATTTATTCATTGATTTGTATACATGTTAATGGAACTTGTAATAACTATTCATGCCTTTGTCATTTATGTATGTGGGTTTACACATTGGGTTGATGTTTATGAACTATTTCATTTCATGCAGCTGGTGTGTTGCCTTTGAATCTTTGTTCCTCATTCAATGTTAATGTTAGTAATTAATTGTGAACTAATTTTCATTTGGTCTCTAATTCTCTCTAATTATTTGATTATGTCTTAGTTAGTCTCAATTAATTGATTGCATGCTCCCACACATTAGCTTGTTCTTATGTTCTTGTATCATGTTCTGCAAGTCATCAATGGAGAGTTGATTTTGTCCCCAATCTTCTAATATATTACTCTTGGTCTCACATTGTTCTCTACGTTCAATACTCAAAGAAAAATACAATGGCAGTCGGGTCAGTATAGTGAATGAGACTTCTATCCCAAACGATGTGAGGGATACCTGAAATGCCATACCAAAGAAACACCTTTAGTGTTAGTGTATTATCCAACACCATCAACATGTTGATTAAGAATTGAAATGGGTTTGATTCATTGATTATACTAAAAATTTAGAAAATTATTAAAACTGTAACCGATTAGAAATGCATTCGATTCCCATTTCGTCCAAAGCACACTTGAAAAATAAAGGTCCATGGAGAACGAACCATGGGACAACATGGGAATTCTAAAGGATCCATGAATTCATGAATTTGACACTATTGCAACATTTGAATAAAACATTGTAATGATAACGTCAAGCAAGGGCAGTATAGGATAAATAGACATGACTAAACCCCATGTCGGATCCCCTGCCTCAAGTTCGAAGATAAGAAATGAATGAGACAGAAAAACTAATTAAGACGTGTGACGGTTGTTTACACAGATTGACAACTACAATGCATTAAATGTCTCGTCCATGCATTAGAAAAAGGACTTATAACATAGAAATCCAATTAACCCACTTAAATAAAAAACATCTATTATTCAAAATTATAGTATATATCCATGTATTAAAATTAATCAAATGATAGTAAAAGAATAAAATCGCTCCAAATGAATAATCTTCAACTTCCGATAATGTTAAAAAGCACAATCATCCAAAACAATCAAGCAACCTTCAGTCCAGTAGACTTCACATGGAATCAAGTGAGAAGACCAATCAAGCCAAATCAATCATCCTTCATGTATTGAAAAGACCAATCAAATGGAAGAGTGAGAAGAACAATCGAGCCAAATCTATCATTTTCAGTTCACATTGAAGGGTGCGAAGCGTCATGTTATCTTCAGTATTAAAATTTAGAAATGTATTAAATATTATATATATATATATATATATATATATATATATATATATATATAAAAGTAGGCTTAATAGTTTAAAAAATGTGTTTCTTAATGATAAAGATATAGAGTTTGTAAAACACAAATGATTTGACTATTTATATATCAGTTAGGGGTATTATTTTAAAAATAACCAATATAAATCTATCATAATTATTGATTTATTAAGGATTTACCAAACTCTCCCATGGATCAATTTTCTCAATATGTAAATATCTTTTAGAGTGCCAAGTTTGAAAAAAAAAATTGCACCTCAAGAAAATTAATCCCTCTTTAAAAACTGATCTATATTAGTTCTATATATACATATAACATGTGTAATTTTCCATTATTTAAACTGCATTTTTTAATACAAAAATGAATACAAATGTCTTGCAAATTGGCTTGGGCACTTGGATTGTGCAAAATACATCACTTAAATTTGCAATTCCAACACATCTTTGCTAGATTTTAGAGAAAATTTATTTAAAAATAAGTAAATGGGCCAAAATAATGAGATTACTTGAAATGCTTTAAAATATTTTAACCATGAGAATTATATATATATATATATATATATAAGTTAAGTAATAGTGAAGTATATTGAAAATTATGTTAATAACAAAAAGACATTTTAATATATATATATATATATATATATATATATATATATATATATATATATATATATATATATATATATATATATATATTAAAATGTCTTTTTGTTATTAACATAATTTTCAATATACTTCACTATTACTTAACTTTACATAGTGAATTTTTTTTTTTGACACTCAATATTTTTATTATTATTAATATTTTTAAATGTTACATATCAATTTTATATTAAGAATTGAATTAATCACATATTCCACCCCCTTTTTGTAATTTAATTGTATTCCATTGAAAAATAAATCACATCATTGATAGTCATTTTACAAGATTATACAAGCCTCGTTATGCCTAGATTTGTTGGGTGGTATGTGATAAAACTAAGTTTCTACAGAAAACAATAGTAGCAATACATTAGACACCAAATGAGTAAAAATCTCAAAAAACAAAAAAAAAAACCAACACAAGTAACCATATAAAGAATCTCAAGATGGCACAGGAGTTGGGTCTTTCCAGCTCATACCGTGAGGCACTATAAGCTTGAATTCAAATTGGATGTGTTTCTCCATATGTGCCAAGCGAGTTTCCAGTATGTCAAGATAATCCTACATTTTCCATTGGTTCTATTAAATGTCATTTAGGAATAAAATGATAACATTCTTGTGCTCATGCTTTTGTTTTAAGACTCCCCCTTGTAAAGTGTTTAGCTTTTTATGAAGAGTAATAAAATGTATGTATTGGTTTCTCTTTCTCCTAGCATGACTAAAGGTTCAAGAGCCAATGAATAACTTCATCTAGAAATTATGAATCTAAAATTTTTTGTCTTTCTTAACAAAAATGTCTCTCTAACTACAAAATCTCTACTTATGTATTTAGCAGTCATTGAATGGTATGTAGTCGCTACATGATGAGCCTATGTCTCATTGTGTGGTCAACTGTGTTGGCCACTGTTGGTGAGGAAAAAGGTCTCTTAAGCAGGACCTAGGTTTGGATTAGAGGCCAACAAGGATTTCCGCTGTAGTCTAGCACCACGCCGGCTTTTTCACCCTGCTCCGAGGAGCAGAGAGTCTCACTCGAGGCGTGTCACGACCTTACTAAGGTTGGGAGAAGATGGATATCAGTCTAGCAGATTAAATATGTATGAACCAAAACTATCTCAGAACTTAAGCAAAAGCAACACTAACTGGGTGATATTCTTTAGAAGCGCATTCAGAAAGACAGTCAATAAAAATTTTAAAATACTGCCATATCAATCAATCTGGATTACAACATATATTGGGAACATCAAAATCTGATCATATTATAATTCACTTAACGGCAATGGACCATTACAATGCTCCTTAACATGAGCTTTAACCGAACAGATTACAAAGAAGTCCTATCCAGTGGATTAGAACACCGAGATACAGAGAGTTAGAGAACAGAACAACATCAACAGAGCTCTCCTACGGCTCTCCTTCTCTCATGCCTCCTATGCCAACCTCCTTTCTCCGTTGGCTGGTTGCCTATTTGTTCTGCTGCTAGCGCAATTGACAGTTCTTCCTTTCTTCTCACTTGGCTGTCTTCTACTTCTCTCTGTTCATCGGCTGTTCTACCGGTTGTCTCCTGCCACGTTCTTCTACCATCTGTGCTTGCTCCCGCAACAGTCATGCCATTTTTTCTTCATTCCTTCACAACCTTGACAACTCCCTGCCTACCGTGGTTGCGTCCTGCCACATACTATCCACAAATCAAAATTGTTTGATTTCAAAACAAGGGCCTCGACAGGCCCCGACCACAACCTATTGACTCGCCCCGAGTCAATCGCTCTTCACTGTCTCTATTTCCATTAGTCTGATCGGCCCTGTGTTCTGCTCTGCTTGTCCCCTTTCTCCCGACTGTCCAAACAAGGGCCCCAATTTTAGGACCTATGTTAGAGCTGATGCCTTGAGCTCCTGAAAGGTCGTCAGGGCGTGATGCCATCCTTATATGAGCGAGTCAGTTTGCATTGTGACCTGCGCGACCGCATCCTCACCTGAAAGAGCTGGAAGGATACCGAAAACGTCTTGGATTTTTGTATCGACCTCAGAGACCAGTCGTTGCATTGTTTGGGTGCTGGTTTTTATCAGTTGTCTCAGTTCCCAAAGAGCTTGCTTTGCTACAGTTGAGTTTTCTTCAATCCGCTATATCTGGACCTCCAGAGCGTCCGCTTGAGCATATAGTTGGTCGATTCCAGTAGGATATGTGGCCTTTTGGATCTCCCTTGATACTTTTTGTAGTTGTAATGAAACTGGTTGAGACTTCAGTGTGAGCGAGGTCGAACATTTCTGTAGACCCTTCAGTAGGTCATGCGCTTATTTCGCTGCAGTACTCAAAACTTTCTGCATTTTTTTCGCCTGGCTCTGTCTCTCTAAGATCTGCTCTGTGTATACAACTGCTGGGTCTGGCAACACGGGCCGGGCTGCCAATGCTACTCTGAGTTCCTCATTTTCCTGATGGAGGTTTGAACATGCCACCCTGATGTGGACTGCACGTCCGAATATATCATTCTCCTTTTTCCCTTCTGGTATTCGGTTGTTGTTGGCCGTTACTATGGGCCAAACATCCTGAAATATTCTTGTCACTGTCTCCAGTTGTTCTTGCAGATTCCCCTTTTCTATCCTCAGCTGTTCATGCTCTTCAGTAAGCATGCTGATTTGTAATTGTTGTTGTTCGCATCTTTGCTGGAGCTCCGCGTGAAGCCCTTCCACTTGCTGTATTGCTCTCTAAATTAAATGGTATATTTGGGTTGTTCCCCATGTCTCTACACTCTCAGGATCCAAGTTTCCCTGATCTGGCCGTCGTGCTTGAAGTGGCTGTCCGCTGGTGATAGATTTTGCTGATTGTGCCTGCGGTGACTGTGGTGGTGTTTGTTGTGGCAGCTTGTTACTAGATTCGGTCATGTTTAGATCAGGCGTCATTTGTTGGGCTATCAGATTAGCCTATTGGAGCAGATTCTGCTTAAGGAGCGAAGCACTTGTTTCTTCCATAGACTGTTCTATTTGATTTAAAAGCTCTTTGAACGTAGCCCGCTGAACCAGGGTTTGGCTAAAGAGGGGTACTTGTGTACTCGAGTTAACTTCCACCTCGGGGTCTGCATTTGGTCTTCCTCTGACAATTGGGTCTGATACAGTGGCTGATGAAGTGGAGGGCGTGGTAATGGGTGGTTCCTGAATGGTGGATGAGGCGGGGGCCGATGTTTGGTGAATGTGAGGTGGGGATATGTGAATATTTCAGAAATTGAGGGGGTTGAAGGGTGGTAACCCCCTGGTCACCTAGGGCTCCACAACAGGCTCTTCCCTGATCGACACTCCTATAATCAAAGGTCGCGGCTGATCATCCCCAGTGAGATCAACCACTGTAATAGATACTGCGATCTTGGCCCTTTTTGCTTTTGGTGCCACTACTGGGGTTTTCCCAGCTTTAGTCTTTCGGACCAGTGCTGTAGCTGCTGGGGCCGGTGGGCTAAACAAAATGTTGGGTATTGGTGCTATTAGGGAGGCCGTGGCAGAAGATGGTCTAGAGTGAGATGCCTGAAATTCGGAAAAATTAGGAAATGTAGTGGAATCACTTGTTAATACTCAAACTAATTTATTAAAATTCTGCACCTTTGTGTTTAACTACTCAATGATCGGGGATAGCTGCAACTGTGCCATCCTAGTCACTGTATTCTTTGAAGTCTCTCCCGGTAGTGGGTTTGGCAGCATCCCATCGAGGATATAAGTGTAGAATTTGCTTCTAACCTCCATCACTACTCCTTGCTATGAACAGATTTCTGCGTGGAAGGTTGTTTCATCAATTTGGAACTTTAATGGTCTCATTTTGAAAGTAGATTCTGGTACGCATGTTGGCCTGATAAAGGTTTGCTTGTGGGTAACTCCAAACCATATATGTGCACTATAACCATCCAGTATACTCCTTAGGAATTTTTGTTGACTCATCACAACATCAACCATTTGGCTGTACCATATCCTGAAAGCTGCTGTGTTTACCTCCTTTGTGCTAGGATCCTCGGATACCTTCCAAGGCACGAACTTCATTTCCAATGGCTGTCCTGTTGCTCTCTCCACAGGTACTCGAATGCCTGGAAACGTCCATTTCCACATTGCTAGTGCCATAATGAGGTATCTGTAGATGAATCCGGTTGCCCACTTGTAGTTGTCCTCGCAAGCTTCGAACAACTCGTTCAGCAAAAAGGAGCACCAGTTCAGTTGTACCCCCTGGACACAATGCTCCGCAACTGAAATCGTATCTAGCGTGCATTCTCCTTTTGTATAGTGCCTCATCATTTTACTTTCAATTAGGTAATAGGTGAACCTGACCTCTGGCTTGTTGATCAAGTCGATTTTGGCTCCTTCCCCCCCCCCGTCTTAGTGTCGTACTTTGTGTAGTCGTTATCTCCGGTCTTTTTTGCCCTTTTGGATACAGTCTGGAATGCTGATGAGACATCCCTCCCTTCCATTAACAGTCCAGTTAACCTGTGGATCTCCTCCACATGAATCGAGATTTATTTCCCTAGCCATATCGAACCATTATGAATTCGGCTCAACAAGAACTTGGCGCACTGCATTGTAGTGCCTGTAACACCAAACACCGGGAGATCTCTTAAGTTCAGTATGGTAGACTGTTGAATGCCCTAAAACGCTAGTAGGACTCTCACCGCTTACTGCCCTGCTTCAGTGGCATAATTATCCATATATAAGTGTCTCTTTGTTGCTGGAAACTCAAAAGAGTTCGTGAGGTCGGTGTCGATCAGTGAGGCACTATTGTATTTCCCCACTAACGATTCCATCTTTTGCACTCCGTTATCGAGCTCTTTCTCTACCACTACTGGGGTTGCTCTTGTCATTCTGTCTCTTCTCCTATACACCTATAGAACAATTCCTTATCTTTTCTTTTGAATTCCTTCTTCTGCGTGCCTTATTTGCTCTTCTTCTGGCTCTGCTTCTCTTGCTCCCTTGGATGTTTCTGGTTCTAACTCAGTTTTTTCCGACATTCTCGTACTTCTTTGCATGCGGGTTATGTAATTAACCGGCACGGGTGAGGTTGATGAGACCCCATAACTAATCAATTTCCCCCTGGCCTCATCCGTGGCTATGATCATGTGATTAGTTACCAACTGAGGTAGGTTTTGACAATGCTGACTGTGGCTTCGAGATTTGGGCAGATGCGACGGTTGGTGGTTATGCCTTATTATGGAAAATTTATTACAGTATGGGTGATGCTAATTATGGCAATTATTTCCAAATCATGGTAATCCTATGGATTGACACGGGTACTACATGTAATGATGATGGGTTGATGTTCAACACGCTTTTCTATCTGACGTGTATGACACGTTGGAAATGACCCTTCCCCAACCACAATTGGTTGCGTTGCGGTCTCCGCAACATAGCTGTACTTATTTTTTTGGTTTTTCTAATTTGGAAATCCTATCTATGCTCTTCTCGGGTGCGAGAGAGTTATTGATACTATTCTACCCTACTGACTCCTCTTGGTTGCGAGAGTTATTGGAATTGGAAATGAGTGACTTACTCTTGGTAGGATTTCAGGCGTGCGTCGTTCACCCATCCTTGTAGAACTTGGCCATCCAGTTGTGCTAACCGAATGACGCTTGAATCTTTGATTTCTATCATGTAGAATGGCCCTAGCCAATGAATCTACAGTTTCCCTGGGAACTTCTGGTACTTACTGTCGTAGAGTAGAACTTTTCCCCTGACTCGAAAAGTCTTGCGCTTTGGGTGTTGGTCATGCCAAGCTTTTTGTCTATCCTTCTATACCGTTTGGTGAAATTCTGCCAAAAATATTTCTTCTTCAAGGCCTTTTAATTCATGCAGTCGTTCCTTTAGCGAGTCCTCCTCTAATAGTTGGAGTGACGTTGTGACTAGGAGGCTGGGTATGATGAATTCTAATGGGACTACTGCTTCTCTCCCGTATACTAGCTGGAATGGTGTTTGGTTATTCAGTCGCTTTACCATTGTTCAGTATGCCCATAAAGTTGCTGGTATTTGCTCATCTCAGTCATCCTGTTGCGTGTTGCATATTTTTGTTAGGCCTTTCTCTAGTATTTTGTTGAATGCTTCTACCGTACCGTTGGCTTGCGAGTGATATGGATTGCTTTTATGATGTTGTATCATGAAGCTTTCTAGCAGGGATTTAATGGTGTCATTGATGAAGTGTGTACCCTGGTCACTGGTCAGGCTCTTTGGACAACCGAATCGACTGATTATGTTTTCAAATATAAACCTGGCAGCAGTCTCTGTTGTGCAGTTTTTTACTGGAATTGCTTCTGCCCACCTTGTCAAATAGTTTGTTGTCATTATTATGTACCTTGCTTGCGAGTGTCTTGTAGCTAGTGTAATTGGTCCTACAAAATCGACTGCCCATTTTTCAAATGGCTGTAGTACTTTTATCGGATGAAGTGGAAGTTCATCTCTATGGGATGGCCATCCTGTCTGCTGACATATATCACATTTCTTAACAAATGCTTTGCTATCCATATGTACTGTTGGCCACCACAACCCTGGTTGTAGTACTTTTCTTGCCGTCGGTTTTGCTGCCACGTGTCCTCCCACAACCCCACTGTGGCATTCCCATATTACAACTTCCCTTTCGTGGTCCATGACACATCTCCGAAGAATATGGTCCAGTCCCATCTTAAATAGGTGTCCTGCTATGAGCTGGTATTCTGTAGCATGAACTACCAGGTGTCTTTTTTGGACTGATGTATATTCCTGTGGACACCGCCCTGTTGTGAGATAGGTTGCTATTTGGTCCAAATATTCTGGGATGGATTCTACTCTGAAAAGATCAGCGTCTGGTAACTGATCATCTAGAGATACTCCATTTTCTCCATTCTCTAGTCGAGATAGGTGATCGGGTCCTACGTTCAATCTTTCGGGCTTTACGATCACCTAAAGGTGAACTCCTGGAAGAGTAGGAGCCATCTGCAGATTCTTCCTTCTAAGACCAGTTTGTTTACCAAATATTTCAAAGATGAGTGGTTTGTGAAAAATTTAAACGTACCTCCCAACAAGTAGTGGCGGAACTTCTGAAGGGAATATACCATTGCCAATGCCTCCCGCTCTGTTGTGGTGTAGTTTCGTTCTGCTATGGACAATTTCCAACTTGCAAAATATACCGGGTGGTCAACTGAAGTGTCCCGTGGTTGCGCCAGGACTACTCCAAGTGCAATGCTGGAAGCATCGATGTGCACATGAAATTGTTTGTCCCAATTTGGGTTAACTAATATTGGCGCACTTTCTAGTTTTTCTTTCAGGGTATTCAGTGTTGTTCTGCAATCCTCTGTCCAGTGAAATTGCTCATACTTCTGCAAAAGCTTCTCTAAAGGGGTTGTTATCTTCGCATAGTTGCGGATAAATCGCTGGTAGTAACCTGTGTGGCCCAGCAGTGATCTCAGCTATTTTACCATTTCTGGTGCCTCCATGTTGACTATCACTACTACTTTGGTTGGGTCAACACAAACTCCTTGGGTACATACCACATGTCCTTAACAGTGTTCCAAACGGTACTACAAATATACACTTCTTTAGGTTCAACGAGATCTGAAGTTGTCTACACCTATCAAACATTATTCTTAATAACATTGAATGGTATTTTAATAAGTTGTAGACTATCCAGTCATCCATGCAGACTTCTAAGAACTTGTGGATGTATTCCTGGAAAGAAACTATCATGATATGAGAAAATACTGCAGGTGCATTTTTCAATCTGAATGGCATCACATTATATGTGAACGAGTCCCATTCGGTGGTGAATGTTGTCTTTTTCTTATCTTCCTCTTCTATCCATACTTGATGGTATCCTGAGAATCCATCAATGAACGAATACACCTCATTTCCTGCAGCATTGTCTAGGACCTCATCACTAAACGGAGTGGGAAATGGGTCATGGATACAGGCATTGTTTAAGCTCCTGTAATTGACATAGACTCGAATCTCAGACTTCTCCTTTTTATTCTGTATAAATATAGGACTTACCCACTCTGCTTCCTCTACTAGGAATAATTAATCCTGCCTTTAACATCTTGTCGATTTCTGCCTTAACTTTTTCCTTCACCCTTGGATTCAGACGATATGGTCTATGTTTCATAGGCCTTGTGTTGAGCTTAAATCTTATCCGCATCTTCCCCATATCCCCTTTTATTCCCTTTAAATCTGCTACTAATGAAGGGAACAAGTCCTCATATTCCTGCAACAAACTGTATATCTCCCTAGTTGTCTGTTCATCCCAATAATCTCCAATTGTCGCTAGTTTTGGCTTATCTTCTATTCCAATATTTAGTTTCTTGGTTTTTAATGGTAGTAGGTGGATCCCTTCTATCATTGGTTCTTCTTTAATATCCCTCTCCCCTTCCATTTCTTCAAAATACAGATGCCTAAGATCCTCTAGATTATCATCATCCATTTCGCTATTTATCTTTTAACATGCTACCTTTTGTCTGATGCCAAGGTTCGGAAGCGGCTGCTCATCCCCATTTTGAATTCTTGGGAAAAATAGCACCTTCTTTATATCCTGCAAAGCTTGTGTGATCGGTTCTATTTTTCCTTCGAGCAAGAAGCATTGTGTGAAGTTATCCGAAGCTGGTTCCTCTTTTCTTTTCTTCTGTCAGGTACCAGGCCTGTGGAATCAAGTCCAGAGAGTGGATGAATCTGTGTACCCATAGCTCTTCTGGATATCCTACAGTTCTCCATTGATCCTCACATTCCTTTAGATGGTTTATAGGGTTGGATTCCCCTTGGTATTTCTCTTTAATCCGAGGTCCTTCCTCTTCCTTAAATATCGCTTTCAATGCTTGTGCAACTCTGCCCCATTGTGACAATGATTTGCGGTGGTTACTCCACCATCTTGCTGATGTGGAATATAATGCCATGTCCATTAGTGGTACCCTATGTCCTTCTGGTATCCTATCTTCTATTTTTGTTATGAAAATGTCTACATCGTTCATATTGGATAAAGTTGGGTAATCTCTTACCTCAGTCCCAATCCAATTGATTCTTCGGACGTTGGCGCATCTCCTTGTATTGGTCTCATACCCTCCTTGTTGCCAATCATCCCAAGCTATTTCTAAGCCTAATTATGATCTTTGGATGCTTCTCCAGCTTACAGATTTTCCTGCTGTTGGGTTGATGTAATCCTTCCTTTTTCCTATGGTCATTTAATAAATATGGTCGATCAGCTGAACATATTCTCTGTTGTCTACAGTATTTGTGTATCTTGGTCCTTGATATCGGTCGAGTGGTTGAGTGACTCTGACCTCCCCGTCCTCAAAGATCATCAGTTATTTCTTTATATCTATTATTGCATAGTTTTCAAAGGCCCAATCAATTCCCAACAATGTAGGATAAAGATCTTTATCCCCCATGATGTCGATGAACTCAAAGTCCGTATATGTCTTTAATCCTGCAATATCAACTTCAACTTCCTCCAGTCTGCCTATGGGCACAATGCAGCACTAGTTCGCCATCTGAAATTGGATTGGTGAGTATGTTAATCTTGGATTTCTGAATGCTTCCCAGGTTTTTCTTGGTAAAATATTGACATCGGATCCCAAATCAATCATGGTGCCTTTAATTCAGAAACCAACAACTTGGGTGTTTACTCGGAACTCTTTTCCTATCCTTATTTTATTTCTTTTCACCCTCTGTACATACTTTTGGGTTGCGTCGAATGATTCCCTTGATCCTGTGTTCTTCTGCACCACTCCTTCCAGGTTCTACTTTAGCTGCTCCAACATTGGTGCGTTTTTAACAATCTTCAGGAATAGATGGAACCATTCTTGAATGATAGTACATGAATTGGATTGGTTTTTGTTTTTTTCCTGTGTTTGATGTAACTCACTACCTTTGTTTCCCTACAATTGGGTGAATGTTTCCACTGCCTCATGGAAACATTTCTTCTGTGTTTCTGGTTTGATCAGCGGTTTTAGGGATGCTGGCCTGATCAATTTTATTTGGTCCACTGTACGTGCATCTTCCCCCATTCTCTTGCCTCCTCGTGTCACTATTGCCACGTTCTTCATTGTCTAAGTCTCCATTATCTTGGGCTCTGCATTTAATAGATTTTCTCCCCTTTGTCTAGTTCTTTCCTCCCATCTTTTAATGAGCTCAGGGAAATCTTATGTTGCATGCATGTTAACCCTGCACTGGGAACACCAGGGTCTTCTGGGAAGTGGAAATTCCCTAGCTACGTGTCCTTGGTCGCAGTTGTAACATCTTACTAGACCTCTACCCCCTACGTGTCCTTGGTCGTAGTTGTGTCCTCTTCCTCAAGGAGTCTCATTCACTCAGTATGAAGGCCGGTCCAATCGTTTCGTGTAATATTCCCATTTAGCCCAAGCTAATGGGAATATCTTATTTTTCCTTGTTTTATTTTGCATTTCATATTAACGAATAAAATGTGAAGGAGGACATGTAAAACTCCTGAAAACCATGAATAAATCAATGCCTATGTAAACAGAGACATATATGGGCCATATAAATAAACTCTTGTAGGTGTGAAAGGGTTTAAATCACAAGATTGGGTCAACCTTGACTAAGTCAACAACGTAGAACCTCATGGATACACAACGCAGTTCTAGATGGAGGCTCCACATGTGAAAGGGGCTAACTCATTGAGGTGGTTTAGGGTTTGCAAAGGCTTTCACCCTATAAAAGAAGAAGGAGGAAAATAGGAAAAGGTTGTTGATGTTATTATTTCCTAAAGGTATTGTCTGCTTAGACATCCCTGGTTGGGCTTTCCTATTTAGGAATCCCACCTCCTTCCTTAAGCAGCTCTTGGAGGAGTCTTGTTTGCTTAGTCCACTATATGGCATTTGGCCAAGCCACATCTTGCATCTACAGCACAGTCCTGCTTGGGATTGGGTTTTCCATGTGAGCTACAACAAGTGGAACACTAGATCTGTTCAGATCTAGATTGTACTGGTGCCTCTTCTCAGTGAGTGTGTCTTTTAACCTCCTAGAAGAGTGCATTAGTGGGTTGAGCTTCAGATCCATACATTGGCAGCAGTCCAAAGCATTCTCAGGGCCTACAGTGCAGTCCTTCTTCCATGACCGCATTATTTTCAAAAGCAGAGTTGCAGGGTGGCTTGGCATTAGTTTAGAGGAGGAAGATCTCTAGTGATTGGATCCTTCCTTTCACTGTGGTGATACATGGATTGGCCAACCAATCCATGTTAGTTCAGATCTGATCTGCTGTATATGTTATGATTCATAATTTTCTGAATACTTCTACAGATCCGTGACTTAGATCTCAGATCTACTCACCATTGTTCATGATTTGCTGAGATCCCCAAGGGGAATGTATAAAGGAGCCTATCTTGTACACAGACCTGAAATAGATCTATAATTTTATGTACAGATCTACTCTATATTTGAGTTGTAATCTACTGCATGGTTCAGCAATGAAAAAAACACTGTCAAGCTTATTCTTCCATTTCTTGTTGTTGTAGCAACTTATTTTGAGGCTTTTGTCTTGTATATTCATTCTATTTCTGTTATATACTGTATAAGCTACATTGTAAATCCATTTTGCTGATGTATTGCCGAAAGATGAACCTCCATGTTGGTCTCATGCTTGTAAATTGACAAACTACGTTATTTCTGAAGCAGTCCTTTGCATTTAGCTGCAACCCCTCTCTTTGGGTGATTTTCAGCTAGACTAGTGTGTGGGAGATCTGTTTAACCCACCTAGTTTGATTTGTTTTTGCTCTCCTTTTGGATTTAGATCTTAGATGAGCTGATCTAAGGGATCCAGGAGCTACAAACTCATTTCAGTGCATAGAATTCCCAGGAGTGTGTTATTTCAGCAGGCTTGCTGTGTTGTTCCAGATTTGGGATATTATAGTGGTATCAAAGCAACTTTCTTGGCACAACCTGTGCATTATTTCAGCCAATATGTCTTCATGGGGAGGATAAAATCTCATTGAAAGAGAGCAGAGGTATCATATAAGGAGACAGAAGAAAAATTATTACACCATTGAAACCCCTTTGTATGGAAGAATAAAAGAAGTAGAGTTCTCTAACATTTTTTCTCAAACTTTGCATGAGCTGAGAGGAGGAATCAGGGGAGTGAGGAATGAAATACAAGCCGAACTTCTAAGAGGGTTTGCACCTGAAGAAATCCCCTCTACTTCATATGATTTGTGTGAGCATTCAGCCACACAATCTGTTCCACAACGTGGTAGCATGCCTACTTTCTTGTCAAAGGAAGGAGGAAGAGGAGAAACACCAAAGGAGGGATCTCTTGGTGAATATCTCCAATAATATGAATCTAAATCATAGAGATTCAAAAAGCATCTCAGTTTCCTAGAGTTCTGTCAACTCGGAGAAGAAAGATCCTGCAACTACAGTAGAAGGAAAGGGTGCATGCAACACACTTTGGGTATATTTTCTCTACCTGTATTAGATATATCAACTACGGACTCAACCAAGTCTTGGTTAGAGAAGCTTGACACATACTTTCAGCTGCATCAAGTATCATAAGAAGAAGCCTTGAGAGTAGTAGCACTGCATCTTCAATGGAAGGCTTATGCTTGGTGGTTGTTTCAGTCCTCTTCCTTGAAAGGGAGGAACATCTCTTCTTATGCAAGATTTACTAGGGGATTTGTGACAAGATTTGATGAGAGACATTTTGAGACTTCTTGGGGGGAGTAGATCAAGCCCAAGAAATCTGAATCTCTGCATAAGTTGGAAGATTCTATGGAGCCAACTCCAGTCCTAAAAATTGTTGGAGGGGTTGAAGATTTTCTGAACTTCTTACCAGGAGCAAAGGCCCAAATTCAGTAAGATCTCTTTCCTTGAAGAGAAGATTTGGTGATTCCTTCCTCACTAAGAGATCAAGGCAAAGGATCTCTTGATGATGGAGCATTCTCCACTGATGAGGAGAAGGGAGAAGGAAAGCAAATAATATCCTCTAGCACTCTGCAAGCAGGAGGAGATCTATTTTCATTTGGAGATGGAGATGAAGCAATGGCTTCCATTAGAGGGATTCTTGCACTTTTGCAAGGAATTCCAAGGATTCTTCCATATGGAGGAAATGAGCAGCATGTGTCTTTGCTAAAAGACAATGAGACAGAACAAAGGAGGGATCACACAGATGATCCACTATCAAAATATGGGGCAAGGGCTCCAATCAGAGGCACTCTTACACCATTAAGAGGGGTCTCCAAGTTTCATGGTACTTCCACACAACAATCAGAGATGGATTTGCATAGTGGAAGCAATCATGATATGTTCCCACCTATTGTTCACATGGGAATGAGCCTTGAGACATCATTATCCTGTGGTGTACCATCTGGGAAACCACCTGAGTCATATTTGATGAAAGATGTCTCATACATTGATGCTCCTTCCGTAGATCCAAGGGAGGAGAGAGCACTAGAAGACCATGCTACAGCGCTGAGAATATGGGGAAGGTACAAAGGGAGGGAGAGAATTTTTCCTTTGACTTCACTATCTATCCTCACTGCTCAAATTGCATTGAGAATATATGCTACAAGGAGAGAAATTGACACCATCATGAAGCATGGGAGGCAAGACTTCAATCAGAAGACAAACTTGTTTGAAGAACACTCTCCCCTGCTGGAAGAGAAATGGCGGTCTCACATGCATGCTTTGGCCAAAACAGAGAGGCCTTGGACAGATGATAGCCTTCCATGGAATACTAACTCCCAAGAGCTTCCTTCTTCTCTGAAGCATGTGCATGAGCAAGGGGGGCAGCAAGGAAGGAATAGCAACCTTCCATCTCATACCTTTGGCATGGGAGATGTCTAAGAGGAGAAGAATGGGAGGCATGGCCTTCCAACATACACCTTGGACATGGAAGATGTCAAGGAGAAGAGAAACAACATGGTAGCCACTTCAGTTGACTCATTAACAGTGTTGTCATTGTTGGGCAAACTAGATCCAGATTGGAAGTCCCAACTGTTGGTGGAATATTCCAAGGATCTTCATACATGCATGATTCTTGATGACTTGCTACATGAGGAGGATTATTCAAAGTGAGATGGGGTAATCTATGAACATGGTAGGATCTTCTTATTGAGGGCTTCCAAGCTCAAGGAGAAGTTACTACAATGGGCCTATGAGGAGTTCTGTTTTAGCCAAGAATATTCTATGAAGCTCAACAACATCATCTTGAGGAGCTAATATTGGGGGGGATTTGAAGGAGGACTATATCAGCATTGTCAAAGATGCATGAACTTTGTGGATATGGGGAAGCAACATAACTCTATTGGAGAGTTAATTTAGCCTTCTCTTTACCCTCTTGAGGGAGAAGATAGATCTATGCACCACTCCAATTTTATGAGGAGGACTATTGGTGAAGAATATGCTCATGTAAAACAAGTTTATATTTTTGATCGTATGCATTCTTTCACCATGTTTATGCATGCCATGACTCCAAGGAGGAGTGTTGTATATTTTCAATCTCATGGCAAATATGGGGCCACAAAAATTTCTGCATTTGGCCACTCCCTTGGTGGACAAAGGGAGATCTTGTTTCATGATGGGTGCTTTCCTAAGGCACCAAACATATCTCACACATTCAGCTACAGTGAGAAGGCATGGGCTACAAGTAAGTGGTGGGAAAACCACTTACCACATCTTGGTCTAATGTAGGCAGGAGATTCCTTACACTGGTTCCACATGTGGGACTATGACCCACCTCCATATGTACACCTTTCTATTTGTTGGCACATTATTTTACTCCCATACATTGATGACATGCTTGTACTTTTTATGGGAACCTATGGAGGGAGGATGGGAGGTATGCATGTGCCTAATGGGTTGAAAATTCTCCATGTGCCTTGTGTTATATATTTCAAAGGGGACATTAGGCAACCCATGGGTGTTTCACATGAGATCTTGCTTCCTTCTGGGATGTGTTTTGCACATCTCATATTGACTTTGGGGAAACAATTCATGACGGTTTGGATTGGTGAGCATCTAGCTTATGATGGGAGCTTGATCTTTGATGATGTCACCGATGGAGGAGAAGTCTTGCAGCACTCACCTTATCAGTTGCTTGAGGACAACCAACATTTTTGAGGGGAGGACTGTAATATTCCCATGTAGCCCAAGCTAATGGGAATATATTATTTTTCCTTGTTTTATTTTTCATTTCATATTAATGAATAAAATGTGAAGGAGGACATGTAAAACTCCTGAAAACCATGAATAAATCAATGCCTATGTAAATAGAGACATATATGGGCCATATAAATAAACTCTTGCAGGTATGAAAGGGTTTAAATCAAAATATTGGGTCAACCTTGACCAAGTCAACAACGCAGTCTAGGTGCAATGAACCTCATGGATACACAACGCAGTTCTAGATGGAGGCTCCACATGTGAAAGGGCCTAACTCATTGAGGTGGTTTAGGGTTTGACAAGGCTTTCACCCTATAAAATAAGAAGGAGGACAACAGGAAAAGGTTGTTGATGATATTATTTTCTGAAGGTATTGTCTGCTTAGACATCCCTTGTTGGGCTTTCCTGTTTAGGAATCCCACCTCCTTCCTTGAGCAGATCTTGGAGGAGTCTTGTTTGCCTAGTCCACTATCCGGCATTTGGCCAAGCCACATCTTGCATCAACAGCACGGTCCTGCTTGGGATTTGGTTTTCCATGTGAGTTGCAGCAAGCGGAACACTAGATCTGTTCAGATCTAGATTGTACTGATGCCTCTTCTCAGTGAGTGTGTCTTTTGACCTCCTGGAAGAGTGAATTAGTGGGTTGAGCTTCAGATCCATACATTGGAAATAGGCCAAAGCATTCTCAGGGCCTACAGCACAGTCCCTCTTCCATGACTGCATTATTTGCAAAAGCAGAGTTGCAGGGTGACTTGGAATCAGTTTAAAGGAGGAAGATATCTAGTGATTGGATCCTTCCTTTGACTGTGGTGATCCGTGGATTGGCCAACCAATCCATGTTATTTCAGATCTGATCTACTATATATGTTAGGATTCAGAATTTTCTAAATACTTCTGCAGATCTGTGACTTAGATCTCAGATCTACTCATCATTGTTCATGATTTGCTGAGATCCCCAAGGGGAATGTATAGAGGAGCCTATCTTGTACACAGATCTGAAATAGATCTATAATTTTATGTACATATCTTCTCTAGATCTGAGTTTTAATCTACTGCATGCTTCAGTAATGAAAATAACGTTTTCAAGCTTATTCTGCCATTTCTTTTTGTTGTAACAGCTTATTTTGAGGCTTTTGTCTTGTATATTCATTCTATTTCTGTTATACACTGTATAAGCTACATTGTAAATCCATTTTGCTAATGTATAGCTGAAAGATGAACCTCCATGTTGGTCTCATGCTTGTAAATTCACAAACTGCGTTATTTCTGAAGCAGTCCTTTGCATTTAGCTACAACCCCTCTCTTTGGGTGATTTTCAGCTAGACTAGTGTGTGGGAGATCTGTTTAACCCACCTAGTTTGATTTTTTTCTTCTCTCCTTTTGGATTTAGATCTTAGATGAGCTAATATAAGGGATCCAGGAGCCGAAAACGCATTTCAGTGCACATAATTCCCAGGAGTGCGTTATTTCAGTAGGCTTGCATGTTGTTCTAGATTTGGGATATTACATTCCGCCAATGCATCCAAAGCTCTACATTGCTCTGTGTTGTGTGTTGTTGAGGCACCGAACTCATAGTATGTATTATTTGGAATGGTGGAATAATTTTGCAAAATAGGGCATAGGCAAGGTGGATGGCCCATGTTCTTACATATTTCATAATATTCAGTAGTCGTTGGAATTTGTTGTGCAGGGAACCCCGTGTATTGTTGTTGCGGTGGATATATTCCCTGGGTGTTTATCTGTGCCACTCCTCCCATTGGTGGAGCCCACTGTTCCCCTATGGCTGGTGTCCCCCCATTTTGACCCCGCAACCGAGGACATTCGATTACCACATGTCCTTCCATTAGACAGTGTGTGCACCATACATTCAGTCTTGCTGGCCGAATTGGTTGAATTTCCTTGAGTTTCTCTATCAAGCTCGCTATTTGATGCTGCAACCCCATTAGAGAGGGGTCCTGTACTATTTTTCCTCCCTTAAACTCTTGCGGATAACCTTCGATGGCTTCTATCTTCATTGCTTGCTCCAGTGCATCTTGCAACGTCTCGATCCTCTGTTGAGTTAATGGAGTTCTTGTCAAGGGTAGTAGAGCTTTGATGAACCAATCCCTCTGATGGTTTGGATCGATAGGATAGCTGAGTTTTCCAGTCGCATCTTTGAATCTCCACATCAATTACCAAGCAGTCTCTCCTTCCTGCTGCTTGATTTCCCACATTTCTAACAGACCCTACTGGTCTGTTTGGGGTAGTTTGAACTCCTTAACGAAGTCCCTCTTCACATCTGCCATCGCTATATTTTGATGAGCTTCAGACCACTTGATATATCTCTCTCCCTAAGAGTGGTTTGAAATTATATCAACTTCCCCGCATCTAGTGTCTGTTGTGCTCTCCATATGGCCTCGCAGAGGTACCAATGTTGTTCCACATCGCCATTACCCCTCCCAGAGAACTCTGGGTACCTGGTAAGTGATATCACCATGTTTAGTTGAGTAGGTGTTATTAAAATGAAGCTGTTGGTTCCTGGTTGTGAGATGGTACCACTAGAAATTCTACTACCAGTGTTGCTGGAGATTGAATGCTATGCAACTTAATTAATTCACGCAACTAAAAAAAAAATTCACTTAGGGGTTGGTAAAGTACCAGGGGAAGGTTGGGACTAGAGCTACTTGAACTTTGGGGAATAGGAGTACCTTGAGATATGAATTTCGGCCTTTCTTGGAATAGTTGCTCCATTGCAATGTGCAACTCCACATCGGACATCTCCTCAGGACGCACATCTGCATCTTCTCTGCCAGACATCTTTCCTTTCTCCTTCTGGGCTGGGTTCCTATACACCTACTGAACTTCTTTAACAGTCCCTTCGATATCCTGGGGACCTACCTGACTTTCCCCTTCCTTCGTCATCTGAGACGCCTCCTCTTTGTCCTTTCAACCACTTTCTTGTCTCTTCAACTCCTTTATCACCTTTTGTTGGATGGATTAATCAATCTTGCGGACAAGATCGATCTCCCTAGTACCAAAAAGTAATCTAGAAAAAAATATCCAAATAAACCTATCTTTCTCTAGACATATGCGATTCCCAAAAGAATACTATAAAGGTGTTAAGAACTTACCATAAATCCAATGCTTGTTTGAAGTAGTTGTCCTTTGGTCACTTGAAGGAATTATCTTTATAGACCTGCAGTCATAAACAAACAAATATTAAATAGCACCTGTATAGTAAATATTATAAACCATGCCTATCATGGTGATCAAGGAATCCATGAAATAAACAGTTAATTAACAACTTATTAAGAAAAGTGAATTCATTTGTATTAAATTTGAATAAAGAAAACCTTACAACCTTAGCCTTGATGTTGAACAGGCCTTCCCAGGGTCCGAAGCAGGAATCTCCTCAACTCTAACAAGCCTTGCACTCTTCCAACCAAGACAGATAGAGGTATGTGATCTCTCCTCACAAAAATCTCAGTTAAATGAGTCTAAATCCCAACAGCACTTAACCTCAAATAATTCTAAAGCTTGAACTCCCCTTTAGGCTACCGAATGCCTCTTTTTATAGTGCAAAAGAGGAGGTTTCAGTTCCAACTATGAACGGATAGAATCCTCCTTCAAAGCGATAAGCTCCTCACATCAAGGGGTTAGCTCCTTAAGGTAAGGGATACATGAACCTCAAAAGAGCGGTTCTGCCACCGCAAGATTCTTTCTAGAGGCTTCTAGAATTTACTAAAAGTGAGATTTTTGAGTTTACTTGTGCCTTGTTAATATTTTATAGGGGTCTGCACCCATAACACAGAGAAAGTGCATTCAGGTACGCAGGAGTCATGAACATTAGGTGCGGGACCGTAGGCAAGATAAAGAGAAAGTGCGATACCAGAGTTAAGGATATTTTTAAGAACTTTTCTCTTATTTTCAAGGCTTGCATGAAGAACTGATATGTTAGACTTGTAAAGGAGGAAGTATGAGTGATAATGAACTCATACATATAAAAAAATGTTAGAATGACAATTTTCAGTGCAACAGATTGCCCCCTAAAGTGCAAAGTCTAGAATAGATGAAGCTGAAGTCTGTCATATATGAAGAGTGCAGTACTTTATCATTTCAAGGATCATCCTGTGGACACCCCAGTCGGAACCTATAAAAACATTCGATGGAAAATATATATGTGTAGACATATCATCGCTGAGGTAGGCATTCCCATACTCAGATCAAAACTAACTATAAACTGATTTAAACTGTTCTGATACAGGAATGATTTTCAATACATTAATAGTATAGACATGTGTAGACACAGTATGGATGCAGCCATCTATTTATGAATAGTCCACTGTATAAATGATAACAAAATTCCTCGCAGCCTGGATGGTAGAAACTAGATCCAGGGTCTTGATTTCTGCTTCTTGAACTAGTACGATTCTATCCATGTGAATGAATGTGTCGAAGTGGAACATGGTAGAAACCACTTGATTACCAGTCAATGATATAAAATGTTAACAAGTGTGAGAGTAACCACTAGTAATGTCAATGGCTCTCAAAGTACTCAGTACAATCCATGAAATGTGAATAAATGAGCTGAAGTCGAACATGTCACGGAATCATTCAATCGAAGGTAAATGATGCAACCTATCATCAAAGGCGAGAAAACTGCCATTGACGCATGCAGATTTCAAGGTACTGAAGATTTCTAGATCAAATTCCTAGATAATGAGCTGTCGTCGATAGAAAGTGATCTGTCGTAGGCAAGCCCACAACACGAAATCATATATCAAGTTTTGAAGAAACATATTAGCAAGGACTGACTCATGGATGGTCAAAATGGATGACAGATATTTTGCAGATGAATGGTTTATTTGAACTGTCCTCTTGAACACATAACGACACTGTAGATGGTTTGGTGACAATTGACCCAAAGCTAATACCCAGAAATTGGTTGAAGACTTTCAATATGGTTTGATTAACTGTTAGGCAAAGGATTTTCCCAACCCAAGTGAGCAAAAGTGTCGTGTTCAAGAGTGGTTAACAGCTTTTCGAATAATCAAAATACAACAAACAGGTTCATTTTTCTCTCTTTTCCCCCACCATTTCTGGCAAGTACCTCTTTATTTTTGACAAGCTTGAGGATGATAAAATTTGCCTGTTTATAAGCTCACCCTTCAGATGAGTCCAACTTAGTTTAAGATTCAAACCCTAATAAGGAGTGGTTCGTTCCTATTTAAAAATGAACAGGTCCTTTACTGTTACATTTTAACGAGTCCAGTATAGGAGAAACTCGGTGTTTTTGTCAATTTTAGAGAGTCAGAAGAAAAAACTTAAGAAGACTCCATGGGGTTACTTTTTTGTAAATTTAGTCTCTCGAGCCCGAAAAAGGATAAAATAATGCAGGAGAGAACTCTATTGACCGTAATTAGTCAACGTATACCTTTTTTGTAAATAGTCCATTTCAGTCTGTAAAAGGGGTAAACTTATACTAAAGGGATGGTCATTCATTTATTTTAACGAGTTCTAAAAATCAAGTACTCGGCAATCTTTTCAATTTTCAAGAGTCTGAAAAGAGCTTAAAAAAGGACTCCAAGTTTTCACTTTTTCGTAAATTTTTAAAAGAGGCCGAAAAAGTGATAAAAGTATGCTTTTTTGTTGAAAAACGATGAATTTTCCTGAAAAATCCAATTTCTGCACAAAAACTCGAAACATTACACATACCTGTTTAAGATAAATAAAAATGCTTTCAAAAATAACTTTTTTAAAGTGAAAAATAAACAAATTAAAAATTCATTTATTCAAAAAAACTTATAAAAAGGGCTTTTCTAACCTCATTTTTACCATTTGTGTTCAGAGTGAAAAGTAAGATCTTTTGGGTAAAAAAGTTCCTGTGAAGATTCTGGAAAATCCGCTCGGTGAAATCGAGAACCATTAGCTCCAGGTAATCCACGACCTCCTTATCTTGCATTTCATCCATTTACATTTCATTTTTAGGCTTTAGATTTCGTTTTTAAGAGAGAAATATGTTCAAAAAATCGCCCGCGGGGGTTGGCAGGTGGAACACGCGGGCCCTGTGGACCCTGACTTATTTCTACATAGGAAAAAGTCGTGGGTCCACACTTGTCTCACAGCGCCCGTGCATTCCTATGCACTATGTATGAGAACAAAGTGCGACCCTGCACAATTAAATTTCTTTAATTCTGCCCAAAATTTTTAAAAATAGATTGTTCTAATATATCTTTTTATGCATTTTAGGATATACAAGATGATAATTTGGAGAGAACGTGATCATGAAGATGTAGATGACGCTGCAATGCTCCATTTTCCTACAATGAAGGCATTAAGATTATGCATTTTATATAAATTCTGGACCATTCAGGGCATGAGGGCACAGGTGGACCTCCTAATGTGGCTGGTGAACAGGTGGAATGTACAGGACCAGTGTTTCATTATTGGCGGCCACCGGCTCAAAATTGAGTTGGAGGATATCTATTTTTTGACTGGTTTGTCTAGGAGAGGAAAACAAATTTCTCTGTTTGGGACTAGGCCAGGTGGCTAGTCTATCGCTAGTCTTCGACTCGAGTTCTGTAATGATCAAGCAGACCCCAGGGAAAAATGGATTGACATAAAAACCATCATCCGTCCTGAGCTTAAATTTATTGCATTTACTGTCACCAGACTGTGTGGGAGCACGGCATTACATGTGGCTACCGGTTCCCAGATGCGCATTGCTGTAGACTGTTTTCGAGCCACCATTTTCAACTGGTGCAAAGCTGTGTTGGCCAATGTAAAAGGCCAACTAACCAGAGAAAAGAATGGAAAGCTAAATAACTTTGGATATGGATCCATTGTAGTGACCTTTTCTCTAGAGAGGATCCCCATGTTAGCTCCACAAAATATTCTTGTTGATGTTGGACGACTTCGAGAACCTAGGATGGTTCGTTGGGTTGCATTGATGGCTCGTCATGCTGCTGAGGGTGTCGAGGTTGTTCGATTTCCTTCTACATATTTTAGTTGGCTGGAATGCCAAATTTTTGTCATAGAGGACTTTCCATACACCGGGATAGATTTCTGCAGCGACCGAGAGATGGCTCTCCTAGCAGGGGAACAGTGGGATGAATCAGGTAAAAATCATTTTCAACAATTTCAAAGTTCTATTTTTTTTTGTATTTTAATTGTCTCAAAACTAATAATCAAAATTTTTAAGTGCAAATGTGGGCCCACGACGACCAGCCCATCTCCAGCCTTATGAGAGGAGGCATCCAGCTGCCGCAGCACTAGCCCCAGAGGGCCAATCAGCTGGTATTTTGTCTAATTTAGAGCATAACCTAGAGCGCCTGACTCTAGAAATTCCAGAGACCGACATAGATGATATACCGCTTAGATTACAGAGATATGTGATTGGTGTCCCAGGACCTTTTAGGAGGTTCCTATGTAGGGTGGCCCGAGAAGTGGTCTCTTATCGTGATCATCATCAGTGATAGGATGATCGTGTCGTAGACTCATATTTTTGACCTTTTGTATATCATTTTTGCCGATCATAAGGTGTTTTCAACCTATGATGCAAGACGGTGTATATTTTTGAAAAAAAATTCTATGCTATGATATATCACTATTACCAGCTATCTGTGTACATGTTATTGAATATTGTTTAATTTATTGTTTTGATTATTTCAAATGTCGATTTATCATACTAGAAGCAACTGCATCTGCTAATGTATTTAAATGTCTTGGAATATGATGATATTCAATGTAATCAAATTCACGTTCCAAGAGACGAACTCTTAAAAATAATCGTAATAACACTAGATTTCTAATGGCATAAACCCTGTTAAGCTATAATACAACAAGTTCAGAATCCAACCTAACAATCAAACTCTGAATTCCAAACGATATGGATTCAGATAATAACTCAATCACTGTACTATACTCTACAATGTTATTCGTTGTTTGACCAAGGCTTACCCCATGCATGGATACTAACTCGTCAAAGGGTGAATAGATAACCCAAGCTGCGAAAGAAATGTTCCATGTACTACGACAAGCACCATCAGTAAAACCAATGTAGGTTTGAAGAGACGTCAACATCTGCAATATCAAGAGTAAAACTCAGATAAGCAGGAATAGTGATGAAAACACACTCTAAACTAGGCACACTTTTCTAATCTAAGACACACTAGCAGTAAAGAAATCTAATCTAATAAATATCCACACCAAATTTAAGAATAATATCTCTTCAGATAAAGCCCATTTCTGGGTTTATCTAAAGAGACACCGTCAAAATCTATCAGCTCATAGGCCCCTTTTGCCAGCTTCCACTTAACAATGAAAGGACCATGCCACATGGGCACAAATTTTCCAGACCTTAGCTTATCGTTGGCTTGATCGTACACTAAGAATAGGTCTCCTTCTGAAAAATTATGAGGGGTAACACTTCTATCATACTGAGCCTTTATTCATTTGACATGAGCCTCGTTTGCTATTGTAGCATTTCGTCGATTCTCATCTAGCTAAGCCAAGTACAAAAAAACGTTTCTCCTCTTCAGACGTAGCTGGGAGTAATTCTATGGCTAATTTCAATGACAGAATTTTGCATTTAATCGGCAACACAGCTTCCAAACCGTAAACCAGTTGAAAGGGAGTGAAACCAGTTGATGTTTTTACTAAGATCCGATATGCCCAAAGTGCTGAAAATAACATGGAATGCCAATTTGACTTATGAATACCAATAATTCGCTTAATCATAGTGATTAAAACTTTATTGATAGCTTCAACCAGGCCATTAGCCTTCGGATAATATGGAGTGGAACTATCGTGGCGCAGGCCAAGTTGATCAGTCAGTTCAGTCATCATGATATTTCGAAAATGACTTCCATGATTAGTAATAATGGCTTGAGGAACACCGAATCTAGCAATTATATGATTGAACATGAAAGTTTCAGCAGTCTTGTCATCTGCCAAAAACGTAGGCATCGCCTCAACCCTCTTAGTAAAATAATCCACCGCTAGGATAATATAAGCATGCCCCCCGGCCGAATGAGGGTTACATGTAATAAATTCAATACCCCACTTTGCGAAAGGACCGACAACAATTATAGGGTGAAGAGGAGCGGGTGGTGCATGCATTTTACAATGAAAGACCTGACAATTGTGGCATTTCCGGACTGCATAGATACAATCTTTGAATAATGACGGCTAGAAATAACCAGTGCGCAATATATTTTGGGCTGTGGCATACCCAGACATATGACCGCCACATGCTCCAGAATGGCAGTCATTTAAAACCTTCTCAGCTTCTTCATGAGTAAGACAGCGTCGAAAAATAGAATCCGCTCCACGCCGATGTTGGCAATATGATGCAATGTGTTGTCCTTGATGGCAACCTACTTGATGAAGTTGTCCTTGATGGAAACCTACTTGATGAGTTGTGTTTTGATAGCAACCTATTTGTTAAAGATGTAAAAATGATGTATCTACAGATCAGTTCAGAAGTAGCAGAAAATGGAATTTCAGTAAGTGCTAGAGAAATTATAAATATAATATGTCACAATGTATACGCTACTTTTATGAAGGCAACCCGCGTATGGATTCAATTAATTTTGTGAAGGAAACCCGCGTATACATTCAGGACTAGTATATACGCATCTAGTTTGAAGAGAAATCACGTATACACGTGGATACGAACGCTCCAAGTCGCGTATGCCTTTTGCGCTCTAAAAACTATGGTACCTAGGGGCATTACCATGGTATTGTCCCACAGTATTGAGTGCTGGATTATCTATTTGATCCCATCGAGGAATACCATTAGCAGTTAAGTGGTTTTGACTCATGGTATTGATAAAGGCTAAAACTATATAAGGAGAAGAGGATCATAGTGCAAGGTGTGCATGTGAAAGGGTTGTTAATAAATAAATCTCTCTAAGAGATATATGTATGGTTGAACTCTGTTTCTGACAGATCTGAATCTATGATGCACCTATGGATATGATGAAGGTTCAAGATCTCTAGATCTAGAAATGATGAATCTCTAGGATGATCTGTAAAAGAAATGATGAAGACCTGGCACAAGTCTGATGAAGAAATTGAAGAAATCTAGGTAAGTTTATAGATCTGATATGTTCTGCAAAGTTTATCTTTTTTAGATCTATACACTAGTCTGTCTCGGTAAAAGAGCGTATATACGCGGGTTCGCTTCATGAAAAGTGCATATGAAAGTTAGGGTTTTCTGAAAAATAATATACACAGAAGTATATGTAGGTCGGTGTGTAGAAAAGTGCGTATATACGCAGGTTCAGTGAAGTAAAAGCGCGTATGGAATCTAGGGTTCTGTTGAAATATGTGGAATGAAATGTCTGATTTGTTTTGCTGTTTTACTTCTATCTTTCAATGATGTATTTCTACAAATTTGGGGTGTTTGAATGTTGATTATGCTGCTGATTATGTTGATTAAAGATCAAGTTTTTGGTTGATTCGTTGATGATTCAATGAATGAATGAAGGAAGAATGACTGTCTAAACAGTTCTGCATGGTTGATAGATTGTCTGAACAGAAATATGATTTCAGATCTGAATATGAGTCTGAACAAATTCTGGAAGAAAGCATACATAGAAGAATATGCTAGTTGGTGAAAAGGAAAGCGCGAGCATATGCGGAAACTGTAAATAAAAGTCGCATATTAATTCAGAATATAAAAATTGGTATGCACTGAAGTATACATGATTTGATGAGAAGGAAAGCACGTATATACGCGGCTTCAGTGAAGCAAAGTAGCGTATGGTATCTGAATTAATGATTGTTCAAGGTTGAATGTGTTTCTGATCATCTACTCTGAAGTCTGGGTTATTTCTGATATTCTGGTTGCAGTGGTATTGTTGTTCTAATTGAAGTTTTGGGTAAAGTATTGTTGTTGATGTTAAGGGGTTGTATTGAAGCTATTTTAATCCAGTATGAAAATCGATGAAACGTGGTCCACAGTGGTGCTGACGGTCGAAGCCTTTAGTGAGGGGGTTGTAGCTCCCTTCCAGTGGTAGCTGGTAAATGAGAGCAGGGGGTAGTAGCTCCCTTCCAATGGTAGCTGGTAAACGAGAGCAGGGGGTAGTAGCTCCCTTCCAGGAGAGGCTGGTAAACAAGATCACGGGGTTGGAGCTCCCTTCTAGTAGTGGCTGGAGAACGAGAGAAGGTTGTAGCCTTCTGCAGGTGGGTGCCTACGTGTTGGTATGAATTTGCGCCAGTAAAAAATTGTAAGAAGTTTTCTTTATAATAAATATTGAAGATAGAGATGACAGCAGCAGTGGTTTTCTCCCGAATTGGATTTCCACCTTAAATACTGGTGTTCATGTGTGTTGCTTATGTGTGATGGTTTATTCTGTTATTACTGCACATACTTACTGATTACTAAACATCTGATGAATGAATGATGCAATGATCTAAGTAAAGAATTAAATGCATAGTAATATCTCTGGACATACACAATTTTTCTTAAGGATATCTGCGTGTATATGCGAGTTGGGTTCAGTAAAGTAGCGTATGGGTTTTAAGAGAAGGAAAAATTAAAAAGTTTTCAGTCAGCTCTAAATACTAATTCACCCCCCCTCTCAGTATTTTTCCCAACAATTGGTATCAGAGCGGGTCCTTCTGTAGAAGCTTGATCACTTAAAGGAGATCCGTCACAATGGGAAGAAAGCAAAAGAAGAAGGCTACTCAAAGAAAGGAGATATCTTAGAAAACATGTGCAGCAGAAAATGAAGAAGATGAAACAGGTATTGATTGTTGTTCTTGTGATTCACTTTCTTGTGCATACAATGGTGAAGATAGTGAAAGTAATGTTATGGATCTAGAAGAAGTTCTCAAGATTAAATTTGAAGATCAACAAAGATTATTTAATGAGAGAGAATCTATCTACAAAGATATGATCTCTAGAATGAATGGATAGATAAACAAGTATCAAAGGCTGTACGATGAAGTAACCAATCACAGTGAAGGACTTGAAGCAGAAATCATCTCTCTGAAAGTAGACCTCGAAGCATCAAATTAGAATAATGAAGAACTTCTAAAATCATTTGAAGAAGAAGGACTTGAAGCAGAAATCATCTCTCTCAAAGAAGATCTGGAAAAATCAAATAAGAAGAATGAAGAACTTCTACAAACATTTGAAGAACAAGAAAATGGGTTGAAAGAAGAGATTCTAAAATTGAATGATCAAATAGAAGAAAGAAAAAGGGTCGAAGAAAGTATGAAGAAGAAATGCCAAAGATTGGAGGTTGAGGTAAACATTTTAAAAGGTAAATTAGAGGAAAAGGATAAACTCTTGAGATTTCAAGATAGTACTAAGATTCTGGATAATATTATTAGTAGTCAAAGGTCTCCTTCTATTAAATTTGGTCTTGGTTTTCATGAAACTGTTAAAGGAGAATCTAGTTCACAAGAAAGTGCTAAAGATTCAAAGGATATCAATGCAAAACCTGAAGTATTGAAAGAGACAAAAGGTCAACCGACAATCATGAACTCTCAAAGGAAATCATTCGCTCCTAACTATAGAAGCATCAATCGATTCTCTCATTTGATCAATGATAAAGAATGCTTTAAATGTCATAATTATGGGCATATTGTAGCCAATTGTAGAAGAACATTGTTTCAGTCACAAACAAACAGATTCTACACAGAAAGGTACTCAGGTTTCTTTAAGGGATATTGTTTTTCATGCAACAAGTTTGGTCATAAAGCAGCTGATTGCAATAGAAGAAAGAATAGAAAAACACATTATGATCCCTATGCTTAATTTTTTGGTCACACAAGATGTTATGCTTGTAAAAAGTATGGACATGTAGAAAAAGAATGCAGGATGAATAGATCTAAGAAATTGGATAATTTCCAGCATACAATAAGAAATTTCAAACAAAGCTGGAAAAAGAAGGAGGATCGGTCAAACACATAGGGGAGAATAATCCTACTGTAGTCTTTCACTTCTAAAGCTTACTTCTCATAATGACTGCAGAAGTGATGTGAGATACATTAGAGGAATCAATAATGTATCATCACAGGGGGAGCAATATATGGTGATTCCCATGGTTGGTTTGGTAATTCTGGTTATGATTATTTCTAATAGTGCATCTGATGTGAAAAAGACAGGTACAGGAGATACAAGTTCAGGGGGGGATGAAGGAGTGAAATTTTTCTGTATTTCATTTTCTATATGCGGGTTTCATGAAAAAAGCCGCGTATACACGCGAGTTCCAATGGAGACAGAATCGTATGTTTTTCTGTTAAGGAAAACAGTGAGATGGCTCAAGAACAGGAGCACAGGTTCAGGGGGAGCATTAGCCTTGCTAAGAGTAATGCATTGTTGGCATTATGATGGTTATGAAATATGATCTCTCCCTTGAGTGAATCCATAAGAATGTTTCTTGCTTTTTCAAGCTTTCAACAAATCAAAGTTTATCAAATGGATGTTAAATCTTCTTTTCTCAATGGTGATCTAGAAGAAGAAGTTTATATAGAGTAACCAGAAGGATTCATTTCGGGAAATGATGAAAAACTTGTTCCAAGGGCATGGTATTATCGTCTTGACAAATATCTTCATCAAAAAGGATTTTCAAAGGGGTCTGCTGATAGCATCTTATACACAAAAACTGAAAATGATAAACTATTGATTGTGGTTGTATATGTTGATGATATCATTTTTGGAAGTAATGAAGAATCTATGAGTCAGAAATTTTCTTCTGATATGCAGCAAGAATTTGAAATGTCTTTACTTGGGGAACTAACATTCTTTCTTGGCTTGCAAGTGCAACAAGCAACAGATGGCATATTCTTATCACAAGCAAAATATCTTAAGAAAATCTTGAAGAAGTATGGCATGGAAGATTGCAAACCTGTAAGTACACCAATGATAACCGGATGTAATCTCAGTTCTAATGATGATTCCCCCACGGTGAATCAACTAGAATACAGATCTATGATAGGAAGTCTACTTTATCTCACTGGGACTAGACCAGACATTATGCATGCAGTTGGGATTGTTGGACGATTCCAAGCTAATCCAAAAGAGTCTCACCTTCAGGCTGTCAAAAGAATATTCAAATATCTACAAGGAACTCAAGACTTTGGACTATGGTATCCAAAGAATGCCGATCTTACTCTTCATGCTTACACTGATGCAGATTGGGCTGGAAATTTTGATGATCGGAAAAGCACTAGTGGTGGTGCATTCTATATGGGGCCCCGGTTAGTATCTTGGTTCAGTAAGAAGCAAAGCTCTATTGCCTTATCTACAGCAGAAGCAGAATATGTGGCTGCCGCATCATGTTGCACTCAACTTCTTTGGATGATGCAAAACTTACAAGACATTCAAATCAAATGTTCACCTCCTATCTCCATTATGTGTGATAATACAAGTGCCATCAGTATCTCAAAGAATCCTATTATGCATTCTAAGACCAAGCACATTCCCATCAAGTATCACTTCTTACGTGAACAAGTGCTTGAACAAAAGGTGAAATTGGAGTATGTTCCCTCCAAAGAACTGATATATTTACCAAACCTTTACCCAGGGAAGCGTTCGAATATCTTAGACAGAAGCTGGGAGTAGTCTCTGCCATGTAGAAGATCAGATCTACTTAAATTCAGAAGATTAAATTGGATACGCGGATTTCATGAAGGACAGTCGCGTATATACGCGAGTTTATACACAGAAAACCGCATATGGGTGTTTGCTGACCAAATTTTTCTGGGTCAGCATTCTTCAGCACAGCTGTGGTGCTGTTGGGAATCTTTGGTGATGTTTCAGCTCTCATATTTCTGTTTCATTCTCTAATATTTGATGAAGATGCCTTGATGATTTGCTGTTGAAAGTGTTCAGGATGCACAAGCTAAGGGGGAGCTTTGGTCATATGGAAAGGATGCATTGTTGGCATTCTAATTATTTGCTATGGTCTGATCTCATGCTTGAGATTCTTTGGTCTTGATTGTATAAGCTATTTCTATATTTTGATGAAAAGGTTATGTTGAGCCTATGATGTAAATTGTTATATTCAGTCATGTAAAGACTTCTTCAAATGTGTAA
Source organism: Pinus albicaulis (assembly GCA_034641835.2). Lineage (NCBI taxonomy): Eukaryota > Viridiplantae > Streptophyta > Pinopsida > Pinales > Pinaceae > Pinus > Pinus albicaulis. The sequence continues at coordinate 1,235,949,534 of CM076574.1, read as the reverse complement.
ACCCACTTGGTTGGGTACTTGAGTCACATATGTAAATCCACTTGGTTGGATCATTGATGTGAGTATGAGTCCTTGGTGATAGGAAAGGTCATATATTCATGTACTTCATTGAAAAATATGTTTGAAGATTCAGCGTGAACTCAGGGGGAGCATGGTAACTTCAGTGCACATCAGATCTACAGAACTCTTCTTTCTACAAGAGAAGAAAAACCTTGTTTGGTTTTGATCCGCCCTTTTCCCTTGATGTCAAAGGGGAAGAGTATCATGGTGTTTGAATAATGGTTATAATCAATGTATCTATCTTTTGTGGTGATCCAACACCATCATTGTTGCCATCAAGTCCAAAGGGGGAGATTGTTGGCAATATGATGCAATGTGTTGTCCTTGATGGCAACCTACTTGATGAAGTTGTCCTTGATGGAAACCTACTTGATGAGTTGCGATTTGATAGCAACCTATTTTTTAAATATGTAAAAATGATGTATCTACAGATCAGTTCAGAAGTAGCAGAAAATGGAATTTCAGTAAGTGCTAGAGAAATGATAAATATAATATGTCACAATGTATACGCTACTTTTATGAAGGCAACCCGCGTATGGATTCAATTAATTTTGTGAAGGAAACCCACGTATACATTCAGGACTAGTATATACGCATCTAGTTTGAAGATAAATCGCGTATACACGTGGATACGAACGCTCCAAGTCGCATATGCCTTTTGCGCTCTAAAAACTATGATACCTAGGGGCATTACCATGGTATTGGCCCACAGTATTGAGTGCTAGATTATCTATTTGATCCCATCTAGGAATACCATTAGCGGTTAAGTGGTTTTGACTCATGGTATTGATAAAGGCTAAAACTATATAAGGAGAAGAGGATCATAGTGCAAGGTGTGCATGTGAAAGGGTTGTTAATAAATAAATCTCTCTAAGAGATATCTGTATGGTTGAACTCTGTTTCTGATAGATCTGAATCTATGATGCACCTATGGATATGATGAACGTTCAAGATCTCTAGATCTAGAAATGATGAATCTCTAGGATGATCTGTAAAATAAATTATGAAGACCTGGCGCAAGTCTGATGAAGAAATTGAAGAAATCTGGGTAAGTTTATAGATCTGATATGTTCTACAAAGTTTATCTTTTTCATATCTATACGCTAGTCTGTCTCAGTAAAAGCGCATATATATGCGGGTTTGCTTCATGAAAAGCGCGTATGGAAGTTAGGGTTTTCTAAAAAATAATATACACAGAAGTATACGCAGGTTGGTGTGCAGAAAAGTGCGTATATAGGCAGGTTTAGTGAAGTAAAAGCGCGTATGGAATCTAGGGTTCTGCTGAAATATGTGGAATGAAATGTCTGATCTGTTTTTCTATTTTACTGCTATCTGTCAATGATGTATTTCTACAAATATGGGGTTTTTGAATGTTGATTATGCTGCTGATTATGTTGATTAAAGATCAAGTTGTTGGTTGATTCGTTGATGATTCAATGACTGAATGACTGAATGAAGGAAGAATGACTGTCTAAACAATTCTGCATGGTTGATAGATTTTCTGAACAGAAATTTGATTTCATATCTGAATATGAGTCTGAAAAAATTCTATAAGAAAGCATACACAGAAGAATACGCTAGTTGGTGAAAAGGAAAGCACGAGCATATGCGGAAACTGTAAAGAAAAGTCGCGTATTAATTCAGAATATAAAAATTGGTATGCACTGAAGTATACGTGAGTTGATGAGCAGGAAAGCGCATATATATGTGGCTTCAGTGAAGCAAAGTAGCGTATGGTATCTAAATTAATGATTGTTCAAGGTTGAATGTGTTTCTGATCATCTACTCTGAAGTCTGGGTTATTTCTGATATTCTGGTTGTAGTGGTATTGCTGTTCTAATTGAAGTTTTGGGTAAAGTATGGTTGTTGATGTTAAGGGGTTGTATTGAAGCTATTTTGATCCAGTATGAAAATTGATGAAATGTGGTACGCAGTGGTGCTGAGGGTCGAAGCCTTTAGTGAGGGGGTTGTAGATCCCTTCTAGTGGTAGCTGGTAAATGAGAGCAGGGGGTAGTAGCTCCCTTCCAGTGGTAGCTGGTAAATGAGAGCAAGGGGTAGTAGCTCCCTTCTAGGAGAGGCTGGTAAACGAAAGCAGGGGGTAGTAGCTCCCTTCCAGGAGAGGTTGGTAAACAAGAGTAGGGGGTAGTAGCTCCCTTCCTGGAGAGGTTGGTAAACGAGATCAGGGGGTTGGAGCTCCCTTCCAGTAGTGGCTGAAGAACGAGAGAAGGTTGCAGCCTTCTACAAGTGGGTGCCTACGTGCTAGTATGAGTCTGCGCCAGTACAAAATTGTAAGAAGTTTTCTTTATAATAAATATTGAAGATAGAGATGATATCAGCGGTGGTTTTCTCCCGAATTGGGTTTCCACCTTAAATACTGGTGTTCATGTGTGTTGCTTATGTGTGATGGTTTATTCTTTTATTACTGCACATGCTTACTGATTACTAAAAATCTGATGAATGAATGATGCAATGATCTAAGTAAAGAATTAAATGCATAATAAGATCTCTGGACATACGCAAGTTTTCTTAAGGATATCTGCGTGTATACGCGAGTTGGGTTCAGTAAAGTAGCGTATGGGTTTTAATAGAAAGAAAAAGTAAAAAGTTTTCAGTCAGCTCTAAATATTGATTCACCCCCCCCCCCCTCTCAGTATTTTTCCCAACAGACGATAGAGTGTATCACCAACAATATTGTATTGTTGGGATTGGAAACGTATTTTCCATCGCTGAGATCGTGAGATTGCAGGCCTAAAATATTGGGTTTGGAGATAAAATATAATATCCCCATACCAAGGGTCAAGTGTACTTATAAGAAACAAGGATTCGTCCACAATGGGCTGCTCCACCACAGTTTCAGTATCAGTAGAGGGGAAATCACACATCAGTTTGGAAAAAAACCAAAGATTTCTTTGCCTTGGAGTTTTCAAATTCCAAGTCAAATTCCTGCAGGATAACTATCCATTTGGAATACTTGCCCCCTAGCAATTATTTGGTTAAGATGTACATCATAGGGTTACAGTCAGAAATTACTGTGGTTTTGCGTAATAATATGTAGTGTCGAAATATTTGGACAACTTGAACATCTGCCAAGGCCAATTTCTCCACATGTGTGTATTTGATCTCGGTCGGATGCAGATTTCGACTAAGATAGTAAATCACATGTTCATTTTTGAATTCGTCTTCTTGAACTAAAACCATCCCAATGGTGGAATGAGAAGCGGCGAGGTACACAAAATAGTCCTGGTTGTAATTGGGAGGATGCAGTAACGGTGCATGGGTCAACGCGTGTTTGAGTGCATCAAAAGATCGATTAGCGATCTCATCCCAAAAGAATGGAACATTCTATTTTAACAACCTGGTAAAACCCTTTGTTAACTCAGCGTAGTTAGGAATGAACCGACGTAAAAAGTTTGCTTTCCCCTGCAAACTTTGGAGTTGGCGCAGAGTCGAAGGAGGAGGCAGATTAACAATAGCTTCGACCTTCGATGGATCAACGTGAATGCCTTCTTTTGAAACAATAAATCCCAGTAAGCGACCCAATTCTACACAAAAAAACACATTTGTGTGGATTCAGCCGAATTCGATAATGCCTACATCTCATAAAGATTTCTCGTAAATGAGTGAGATGGTCGGCCCTACGCAATGAATGAGCAGGTAAATCATTGAGATAAGGCTGTATAATGTGCTTAATGTCATGAAATGTGTAAGACATAGCCCTTTGAAAAGTTTCCCCAGCGTTCTTTAATCCAAAAGGTAGTTTGTAATAAGAAAATGTCCCCCATTGACAAATGAAAGCTGTTTTTGGCTGATCAACATGGAGTATGTTTATTTGATTGTAACCAGAAAAACCATCCATAAAGGAAAACATTTCACTACCGGCACAATCATCAATAATTTGATCGATATAGGGGGTTGGATAATTGTCTTTAGGACAAGCTCGATTAATATCCCTATAATCGATACATACTCTTATTGTTCCTTGTTTTTTGTTAACAGGAACAATATTTGATACCCAATCGGTTAAAGGAATTGGATAAATGAAACCTGCACGAAGTAATTTATCAACTTCGGCTTTGATAGGAGCAGCTTTTATTGGATGTATTTGACGTAAACGTTGACGGACAGGTTTGGCATCCGTGTAAGTCTTGATTTCATGTACGACAATTGATGGATCGATCCTTGGAATTTCTTCATATGACCAAGAAAACATGTCATGGAATTCTTGAAATAGGGCTTTATATGTTTAGATTTCATCTTCCGTACAACAAGCACCTATATGAATGTTTTCAATTATTCTTGGCTTAACTGAAATGTCAATTGGAATCGTTCGAGAGATATTTTCTAAATTTAACTCAGAATCAGGATTTCGTAATGGATTTTGTAGTTCTTTGACATATTCAGTAGTAAAAATAGAAATGAAATCATCTTCAAAATGATCTAGCTCAGGTAAAAATGAAGATCAGTGATGTAGATATTCCCATGGTAAATCGTCAACAGACAAAATTTCACGAATTTTCTCATCAGTATGAACAAGATCGGGAAATTTCATTGTGGCTGAGCTAGATATAGAAAGTGATTCCTCGTGGATCCCATTAATTGGATCGGTTTTGGTTGAAGAAGGGTCGGAAAGCGACTGTACAGCCTGATATGCAATTTCAAATGGACTCAAAGACATCATGCCATCAAATGAATCTAACTTAGAGTCGGAAGGTATGATCCAAGGATCATCAAACATAATAGTATTTGATGAAATCATATGAATAGTTACGATAGAAGGTGATACGTTAGGAGGAGGAAAGGAAAACGTTCCTAGTAAACCAGAATCTTTAATCAAACCTACTCCAACATCCTTGTAAGGGATAGTCGTTTTACTAACGTGCTGGATTGTTTCGGTAGAGGCTGGATTGGAAAAAAAATAAGTTAACTGATCTATTGTAACGATCCCTCCTTGATGTGGAAACTTTATAAGCCGAAAGACCGAAGAAACAACAACAGTCATAGCATAAGACCAACTACAACCCAGGAGAAGGTTGTAATCTAGAGGGGCATCAACCACTTCCACATCTAGATTTACGGTTTTTCCTTCGACCCCTATGGGTAAATCCTGCAAAATACCAAAAGGATGGAAACCTCGGCCATCAAAAGCCTTTATAATTTTTGGAGACTGATTGAGTGTAGGAGAACCAAGTGATTTCAAACATTGGATTGACATAATACAAGTTGAAGCTCCCTCATCAATCACAGTCCGAAATATCGGTCTGTTTTTTACTAATACTAGAATCTAGAAAGCCATTTGGTGAGGTAGGTGAGGTGTAATATTATCTAAATCGAAGATTATTAGGTTCGAGTCTTGAATATCGACAGCTCCTATGGCAGAAAAAAGTAATTTACAATATGCTGGGCACGATTGCAGCACTTCCAAAGCCGAAATTGCTGAAGGGGAAATAACTAGGTCCTCAACAATGTTGTAATTCTGAGCAGCTCTCGCATGTGGATTGAAAGTTGATTTACGAAGAACACCTTTAACAGGCGGTTTTATTACTAAGTCTGGATTAGGTTTCTCGATCCGTAGCGGACCAAAAATAGGAGGAGGTGTAGTTGATGTGTTTGAGCTAGAAGATTCTGCTGCTTTACCATCAACAGGATTCTTACTACCATAATCTTGTGATCGCGTCGCAATCCTAACTTGAGACATCATCAGAATAGGTTCTTCTGAGGCATTCGAGGTAGAACCAACCATCTTACTATCTTGAGTGGGAAAAGGATCCTTCAAGACAGGAGGTTGTGGTGAACCTTTAACGAATTTCGAAACCTATGCTCGATGTGGGCATTCTTTAGTAAAATGATCCTCGTCACAAATGAAACAAGGATAGCAAGGCTTGAGTTTTTCGTCATTAGATTCATTTTTATCAGTTTTATCTTTTGAATTCTTTTTGTTTTTATACTTCCCTTTCTTTTTATCGCCAGATTTAGATTTGGACGTAGATGTCCCTACGACATGAATGTCGGCAGAAATTTCAGGGGAAGACTCTCCTTTCGGGGAATCAGGTAAAGTTATAATAGGAGAAGAATTATTTGAAGATTTATTCTTACTTTTAGTATTAACTGTACCAATCATACCATCAGTGGCATGAGACCCTGAAGGAGCTGCAGTTATTTGATCTTGTTTTGGAAGATCGGGGATTTTTTCATGTAAAGTACCTGACTACGTATAAATGAGGTCAAGGTACTGAGCTTGAGAAATGACTTGCTCTTTAGTAACAACTCTGGCCTTAGCTACATCTTCAGTGATTTTGGGTAATAAATATTTAACAAACCATTCCGCCAAAATTTGATCCGGAATGTAAACTTTCACTAAACGCCTTCTACATCGCCATTCGTGAATATGATCAGAAATATATGTGGACGTGGATTGCTTTAGCGAATTCAATAGTTCCGTGCCATTGTTGTATTTGACAGGCAACTAAAAAAGAGTCAAGAAGGCAGTTTCTAACTGACTGAAATTATTAAAAGAGCCTCGTGGTAACTCAATGTACCATTTGGTAGCAAGACCAATAAGAGTTCTTTGAAAAAGACGTAAGCGAATTGAATCATCAATTATTGAATTAGATGCACACCAGAGGTGATAAGTCATAACGATATTTGACGGATCCTCTTGTGACTTACCCTCGAATTTTGGTATATCACTGGGAAACATATGCGGCATTGGCGGCCAATACGGATGATAGAAAATTGGATCATTTGTAAGGCGTGTCAAATCAGGTAAATCCAAAGTTGCAATAAATGGTAACTGACAGTTAGGGTCACGAAAACCTTGAGTAACCAAAGCAGTTCTGGGAGGAGGATACCCAGGATAACTGGGAATCGGATTTGCATTAGGAATTGTGTAACCTCCCAGGAAACCAGGATTAACCGGACCAAACTATGGTTGCTGAGGCTGTTGATAAGTATAGCCAGGGTATGGTTGATACGGATAAACTGGGTTTTGTGAAACGGGACTGAATTGATACTGTCCCTAGTACGGTTGATACATGAATTGTGGTTGAGTTGTGACAATCGTACTTGTACTAGCTTTTCCCACAGGTTTCTGGATCGAAGTCTGAACTGTAGGTCCTGACTGGGGTACAAAGACTTGAGGGATTTGCATGGATGCATGGATAGTAGAAACCGGAGTTACAGATACTCCAGAGACAAGTGTTATAGGTTGAACAGATGTTGCAGTAGTTGCAGTAGTTTGAGGCGGAGTCTGAGGTATACTAGGCCTAGACTGCTGAATAGAACCAGGTACAAGGGTTTGAATAGTAGGCTGGACAGGTTGCTGGGTTGGACCAGAAACCAAAGGCTGTCGAGGTTGAGAAGACAACTGCACATTAGGTTGCATAGTTTGTTGAATTTGGGATGGATCCCACACCATGTTTATTCTGGGGTATTGTCCCGTAGAAGGTTGAATGTAAGGACCATAGTCTGGTTGAACGTAGGGTTGATAAGTAAGTGGTAAATTTCCGGCTCCTTGTACAAATGATTGACCAGAAGGCGGTTGGAAACCTTGAGTTGGGTACTAACCTTGAGGTTGATAACCCTGAGGGGCATACTGAATCTGGGGTTGATAAGGACCTTGAGGAACATACTGAGTTTGGGTTTGACCTTGGAGTATGTACTGTCCTGAAGGTTGATAACCTTGAGGTATGTACTGTCCTTGAGGTTGTTCTCCAAAATAATATTGTGCCACAGTTTGTCCTGGGAAAATGTTACCTTGAGGTTGCCCCCCAGGTGGTAACTGACTACCTAAAGGTTGTCCCCCAGATGGTAATCGAATACCCTGAGGTTGCCCCCCAGGCGGTAACTGACTTCCCTGAAATTGTCCCCCAGGTGGTAACTAACTGCCTTGAGGTTGAGGATTTGGAATATTACCAGAAATCATAAAGATTTGCTCTGCGTTTGACATTTCAGTTTTAATTCCATTAAGACCAGATGATAATACTTGTTCAATCAGTCGAGGAGCTGCTTCAGAGAAAGTACTAGACAGAGCCTAATACCCCGAAGGGACAGAAGGACCACCACGTAAAAATGCTTCCGATGTCTGGGAAAAAATAGATGACTCTCCTGCCATAATGGATGAAGGATAGTAACCTCTGGGCGTAGGATGAAATGGAATTCGAGGTGGAGAAAAATCAAGACCCGGGTTTTGTAAAAAGTTTTTCAAAGATAGATACCAAGCATCACTCCGAATAGGGCTGTAGAAAATGGATTCATGCTCCCTAAGATTTAAAGACTGAGGGGATTCAGGAAGAGATATCTCTTCGTCTGGACTAGCAAGTTCTTCAATAGAAATGAGGCCAGATGGAAGATCTTCAGTAACAATATTTCTTACCCTAGGTGAACCAGGATCGCTAGAAGTTGGTGTAATAAATCCTGAGGATGTTTCCAAAACAGAATGTTTAGTTTCCGGCTCAGAAATTCCAGGTTCGTCAGCTAGTTCACTAGAAGGAGAAATACTACCAGTAACTTCCGAAACTGAAATTGGTTCTTGAATGTGTTCTGTTGTGGGTATTTGATGATAAGGATGAACAACTATAGAAGAACTTCCAATTTCTGTTGATCCAATTCTACTGCTACTAGATGATACTAGAGCACGCAGCCCTTCAAGTTGACTTGGTGTATATTCAGGGAGCTTCCCCTGAAGTCTCTGGGATTGTCTCGATAATTCTGCCATGATTAAAAATTAAGCAATCACATGCAAACAAAGAAAATCTCAATAAAAACACCTAAAGTATCTAAAGAAACAAACAGCTGAATCACATGCCTAAAAATCTAAGAGTTCAAACCACACAGAAACAGTAACTTCCTATACTAAAAACACTAGTTGGTGATGAAATCCAACATAGTAGAAATTTAATACAGAAAGGGCGGTTGGAACAGTTACCCCGACAACCTGCTTAATGAAACAGACTGGCACAAGTTTCTTCACAAAACCATCTCGTGTGAAGAAAACCCCCCAGAGAGTCCAAGTGAGTCTAGTCGATGTCTGCTCCAGGTACAGTGAGATCTTTCCTTCACCATCACCTTAGGAAATAATCTTAAGCTTATGGACACTAAGGTTACCAACAGTAACAAATACAACTGGGGGAACAGTCTATGATCCGATTCCATGCGCAAGGGCAGAGTAACAAAGCTCAATCCCCTTGAAGGCTCCTCGACATGGTTAATCTGAGGTTTACTGACAAGTGACCCTAGGCTCCTCGACAATGGTTAATCCAAGGTTTACCATTTGTAATGCGCGCAAATCTTCTATTTTTCTCAATGAAACAGAATTGATTGTCTCAAAGGTTCGGATACGATCTCGTGATTAAATTCTTTAAGAGAAGCTTCCCAGATTGTACCAATTATAATTGGATTTATTTTCTACTGCAAGATTTATCTACTTGTTTGTTTTTACTATCTTGGAGAGTTAATTACTCCCTACTCCAAGATACTAGCCTCAGCTATATTGGTGGTAAGAGCCCTAGAAATAAAAATATTACTAGATGAATTTTAATTAAGTGTTGCTTTTATGGGTTGTTATTTAAGTTAACAGGTATGGAAATGAAACTTTGATGGTGTGAAGACTCGACTTCCAAAAACACTAAAAATGCACCTAAAAATGATAATCAATTCGTTTAAATTCTAGCTAAAGAAAGAGTTCGAGAATGCAATTCTTTTTAAGAGACAATTCTTTCTTTGAACATAAAGAATAACTGGAAGAAAATATTTTTGTCTTTTCAACAAGAACTCAAAAAAGAGACAAATTATCAATGCTCACACTAAAACCATTTCACTTTCAAGACTTGAAACTACAAAAACAACTTTCCTTCAAAAGAGATCTACAAATTTTAAAAGCACTCAAAACTACAAAAACTAATTTTGAGATCTACAAACTTTGAAAATCTAATTGAATAAAAGCTTTAATATTTTTTGAAGAATTTTTTACTTAGTTGTTTAGTAAACTAAGGATTTATTTGTCCAGAATAACAAACAAATCAAAAAACATCCATATATGTTTCCTTTTATAAAAATGAAATTAAAAACCTATAACAAAGTTCTTTCGAAAATTTGCAAAGAAACAACTAGATCTATTTCTCAATAAAGGATGGATTTCACAACCAGGTCAGACTCAGCAAAAAAGAAAAAAGACCAATGTGATTTGAGGTATTTCAAACTTCCAATCTTTGAGTCACTACAAAGACCAAGCGAAAAGCAATCCAACTTGTAAAACTTCTAGCAAATCATCAAAAACACAAATACTGTTGGAGCTCACTTACAAAAGGCTTTTGACAGAAACAACGCCAATCTGAGCAGATACTAAAAACTCTAAATAAAATTAAGGATAAACTGGAAAAATAAATCTGGAGTTTTTCCAAAATTTTAACAGGGTCTGCAAGCTCTCAGAAGTAACAGGTGCGGTCCCGCACTGGTTACTTAAGGAAAGTGCGAAACTACTCGCACTGTGCAAAAGAACAAAGTGCGGTCCCCAGAAAAGTTCAAGAAAAACATAAAATATTTTAAAATTTTCAAAAACAAAGAAAACCTAAGCTACCTAGGCAGATATCCATCAATCAAAAATCAGGAAAAACTTTTCCTCAAATCAAAATAAAGGAAAACAAAAAACAACAAGAATCATCCCTAACGGAGTCGCCAATTTGTTGGACGGATTAATCAATCTTGCAGACAAGATCGATCTCCCTAGTACCAAAAAGTAATCTAGCAACAAACAGCCAAATAAACCTATATTTCTCTAGACATATGAGATTTATAAAAGAATACTATAAAGGTGTTAAGAACTCACTGTAAATCCAATGCTTGTTCTCCTAAATCCAATGCTTGTTCGAAGTAGTTGTCCTTCGGTCACTTGAAGGAATTATATTTATAGACCTGTAGTCATAAACAAGAAAATATTAAATAGCACCTGTATAGTAAATATTATAAACCATGCCTATCATGGTGATCAAGGAATCCATGAAATAAACAGTCAATTAACAACTTACTGAGAAAAATGAATTCATTTGTATTAACTTTGAATAAAGAAAACTTTACAACCTTAGCCTTTATGTTGAACAGGCCTTCCCGGGGTCCGAAGCAGGAATATCCTCTAATATAACAAGCCTTGCACTCTTCCAACCAAGACAGATAGAGGTATGTGATCTCTCCTCACAAAAATCTCAGTTAAATGAGTCTGAATCCCAACAACACTTAACCTCAAATAATTCTAAAGCTTGAACTCCCCTTGAGGCTACCGAATGCCTCTTTTTATAGTGCAAAAGAGGAGTTTTTAGTTCCAACTATGAAGCGATAGAATTCTCCTTCAAATGGATAAGCTCCTCACATCAAGGGGTTAGCTCCTTAAGGTAAGGGATACATGAACCTCAAAAGAGCGGTTCTGCCACCGCAAGAATATTTCTAGAGGCTTCTAGAATTTACTGAAAGTGAGCTTTCTGAGTTTACTTGCGCCTTTTTAATATTTTACAGGGGTCCACACCCATAACACAGAGAAATTGAATTCAGGTACAAAGGAGTCATGAACATTAGGTGCGGGACCGCAGGCAAGATAAAGAGAAAGTGCGATACCATTGTTAAAGAGATTTTTAAGAAATTTTCTCTTATTTTAAAGGCTTGACATGAAGAACTGATATGTTAGACTTGTAAAAGAGGGAGTATGAGTGATAATGAGATCATACATATAACAGAATGTCAGAATGACAATTTTCAGTGAAAAAATATGCAACTCCACATCGGACATCTCCTTAGGATGCACATCTGCATCTTCTCTGCCAGACGTCTTTCCTTTCTCCTTCTGGGCTGGGTTCCTATACACCTGCTGAACTTCTTTAACGGTCCTTCCAATATCCTGGGGAACCACCTGACTTTCCGCTTCCTTCGTCATCTGAGACACCTCCTCTTTGTCCTTTCAACCAATTTCCTGTCTCTTCAACTCCTTTATCAACCTTTCTCGCCACTTCTCAGCAATCTGCACCCTCCAATGTGCTTGTCGCTCCCTTAGCCTATTAGAGGTCTCGACATCCATACCCCTACTCCCATTTTTTCATTGCTATTGTAGCATTTCTCCCTCTGTTGTCTTAGCTCAGCTTGATGAGTGATGAACTGATCTAAGTGGTTATCCCACCAGCTTCGTATTTCTCTTTCGAATATTTGAGGTACCATGATCTAGCTCCAGGGAAAATTTTAGGGGCGAATTTTAGCCCAAAGGCGAATTTTAAGGGATTTTAAATTTTAATAGGGCGAATTTTTTATATAAAACCCACTTTTTATAGTTTAATAAAATTAGCCCACTAAATATTTTAAAAATAATTAATTATTCACTATTAGCCCACCAAAAAAAGTGCGCACAAATATGGGAACATGAAATTCACCCTAGATTTTCCAGATTTCCATGGCATTCGCCTGGATTTACAGGATCGGAGGAAGGGGTTAGAGTGATTCGCCCCATTTTTTCACTGGTTCGGAGAGGTGGCTGGGCTTTGAAGTTTGTGCACATCGATCCTCTGGCTGTTCTTGCTGGCTGAGGGCTGTTCTCGCTGGCTGAGTGAGGCCGACCCTCTCTGGTCCGTTCCTCTTTGGTGCATTAAGGCCTTCCATAGTTCGTATAAAGCAGATCGAAAGAGAAAGAAATGGTGCTGTGGGATATCGCCACAGCCTACGTGCTCGGCCTGCGCATGTACAACCTCGCTTTTAGACTCCAACACCGACTAATCGGCCTGTTCAGTTCCAAAATCTCGTTGGAGTCTAAACGGTATGCACCTTCCCTTTCTCGATTTCAAGATCTGTAGACTGTTTCAAGATGATTTCTCGATTTCAAGATCTCTGTAGACTGTTTGACAGAGCGTGCACAGAGTGACCTATGCTACATATACTCACTATCAAACTAAGATTTGGGAGGTCCACTGCCAACATAAACAGAGAGAGGCCTTTTGAAGCTGAGAGGGGATTCATTTTGCTCGAAGCAGAGAACTGAAGGTCGAAATAATTTCGATAAGGTGCAATTTCATTGTTTGAAGCGCACAACAATCTATTCACTCGTTTGACAGAGCGTGCACAGAGTGACCTGTGCTACAGATACTCGCTGTCAACGAACACCGCACTATACCACTTCACTTTCTCAGGGAAGCGAATTGCTGGGACATAATTCATTTTCTTCCTGCAAAACCCCACCACGAAACTCTGTTGGTCTTGATAAACCCACCATATAAATCCCCAATTCTTCCTAATACTCTGCGGGGATCGTGCGTTCGTCGTGCTAGCGGAAGCCATGGCCACGGCATCGAGGTTTACTTCCGCGTTTGCAGGTACCATCGATTTCTCTTTTGCAGGCCAGTGTTTGAGGGGATCCCAATTGCCGGGTATTGTAAAGCCCAAACAAAAGAAGGCAGAAATCGGTGCTCTGAATACGAGGGCCGAAACCCAGTCAGAGGAATCCCCTGTTTCTCTTAACAAGTCAAAGGCAGCCAGCATCACCCCTCTCAAACAGCTAAAGGCCTCTTCTGCAAATCGTATGTATCCATATCTTATGTCTTGTGGACGTTTTATACTGCAATTTACATCTTCTAAACAATAATGCACCCCCTTCCGCTAATTGATAGAAAATCAAGGAGCTTCACAGTATAGCACAAATAAATGGTTTCTGCAATAATTTCTCATTGATTACACATATACACTAAATTACACATATTCGTATCCAAATGTAAGGGGGTGGAAGTGGAGTATTACAGATCGAACCATTTTGGTTCTCAAAGCAATTTCAATGGTTATAAATGGAAGACTAATATTGATAATTCGTGAAATAAAGCATGCAATTTTTTCTGCAATATGAAATTGCCTGTGTCAGCTGTTTTGCATAATATTAGTTCGTAAATGCTGTAATAATGAGTGGGTTAATGCATATTTTTATCCTTTGTTTAGGATACACAAAGGAGAGAAGCAGCATTTTGGTTATAGGGCTGAGTGTCCATACTGCGCCTGTAGAGATGCGTGAAAAGCTGGCTATACCTGAAGCAGAATGGCCACGTGCAATTGGGGAACTTTGTAACTTAAATCATATTGAAGAGGCAGCAGTTCTTAGCACTTGCAATAGGATGGAAATTTATGTTGTCGCTTTGTCTTGGCATAGGGGAATTCGAGAGGTGACCGAATGGATGGCCAAGGTATTAACATTTTCTTTTCTGCTTATGTAATTTTTGCAAATATACTTCTGTCAAACAGCATTTGTTGTAGTGTTTAGGGTCTTCAAGTTACCAACCTGTAGCCTGTGGTCCATTTTCATTGATTTCACATCACTCAATGGAGGTTGTGACACCCAAGTCAGATTTATGTAGTAGTGGAAGACCTGAGCTTCGATGACTTTTGGACTGCCCAGGCTTGCACTGGTTAAATTTTGGCCCATGTTCTTTTTCCTTGTCAGGAACTTTCATAATGAAACCCCCATTCCAGTAATTCATGTGTGGATAAGTTTTCCATCCTTTCCCATGCAGTCAATTTTCTCTCGGACATTTTTCTGTTAGGAATGAAATTAAGATATCAAGCATTGTTCTTATGTTTCTTTCCTGATTTACAGACAAGTGGAATACCTCTTGGAGAGCTCCGGGAGCACCTGTTCATGTTGCGTGACAATGATGCATCACAACATTTATTCCAAGTAGCATCTGGTCTTGACTCTCTTGTTCTTGGTGAAGGCCAAATCCTTGCACAAGTTAAGCAAGTGCACAAAGTAGGCCAGGGAGTCTTGGGATTTGAGAGAAATATTGGTGGCCTCTTCAAACATGCTATCATAGCAGGAAAGCGAGTCCGATCAGAAACGAATATTGCGGCAGGTGTTGTTTCTGTTAGTTCTGTTGCTGTTGAGCTGGCCATTATGAAGCTCCCAAAGGATGGTATTTTTTTTGCCAAAATGCTAGTTATTGGGGCAGGCAAGATGGGAAAGCTTAAATAAGGTGGCAATCTAAATAATGGCACCAGCTGCAGTGCTTATTTGCATTGACACCATGGAAAAGCAACACCGAGCCAACAGTAAATCTGCAATGCGCATGATAAAGCCTTTTGAATTAATTTGGGCCAGCTAGATTTGAACAAGATTAAAATGTACCACAATCAGCCAAGTGCTTTTAGATGCACACTTTGCGTACATTATTAAAGGAACATCCCAACCAAGCTCTCAATTCCACGCAACTTGCCTACTTATTAGAGAAACAATCCAACTTTATGAAGGATGAAACTTGTAGGCTTAAAATGAGAGTTGCTTCACATTTAACAAACGTACTAGCAAATTATCTTGATTTTACTCAGCTATTGCACTCTATTTTCAAGGGCATGCAATAATGACAGATGTGATGACAATTGATTATATGATCATAAATATGTTAATATTTTGGAGAAAAAAAAATTACTGCCCTATTTGCCTGCCAAATAGAACAAAAAAGCATTCACTCAATATGTGCAAAAAATGAATATTTGCAACGTGAAGTGAGGAAGGTGTTAGTCAACCAATTGCACCCAGAGCAGTGACATTAGCAATACTCCAAAGGTGGATGCCAAAGAAACCGGTTATAGAAGGTTCTTGGGCACATAGTTGAGGTAAAACATGGTACTGGATTGAAACCAAAGGACAGAGCAAAACCACCTGTTAATCGCTACAGGTAAAACATTGAAAGGCCTGCTAGAAAGTTTGGAGAATCTAATGCATTGAAGGGTCCTACAGCTGCCGAACTTCAAGAAAGGAATGCCTTGATCTCTCAGGCATCAATTCTTTCTACTGCTCTAAAGAATATCTATGTTTGAGTAAGCCAGAAATCCTCGGTTGAGGATAAACCGGGAAAAAACCCAGAGTAAGAGCTCCAAGAAACCTAAAACCAGCAACTTGGACTGCTGGCCAAATGTAGGTGCAGTAGTAGCTAACAAGGTCATGGTTGTTTGACACTGACAGGTTGACACATACACATTGTGCAAGGAGGCTCATAGTGAGCCTCATGTCCAGTACCTTGTCCAATAAATTTGCAACTGGTTACTACGTAGCTAGTAGATGGCAGGGTACATTAAGGGCATTTTAGGTCAAAATTATTCCAATCTGTCAGTACTGAGATTGACAATAAGGACATACTCTGGGCCAAAGTACTCCTTTGCGGTAGGGAAAGATGATGTAGGAACTTAAACCCAGAGGGCTCTTCATTCAAATTATTAATAGCATCTTTGTATTATCAATGAAGCAACTAATGTTCACTGATAATTAGTTCAACTACCTAGTGACTGCACTGTAACCACCTATTCATCATATGTACTTATAGCAAAACAGGAGAGACCAGAGGTATTTCTTTCCTGAGAGAAGATTCAGGAAATACTGCCCAATACTCAACCATCTTGTACTCCATTTATAGGAAGTAAAGGAATTGATTCATGCATATGAATTCTCACGCCCTGATCATCTGTTGTTACACTTGAACTTTCTAACATTACATGTTTCAAATGTCTAAGGTGGTTTCATCTGTGAAGAAAGGCCTTTCGACCAAATTATTTATTGACTAACGGTGAGAAAGTAGAGAATTGGAGATTTCAAACAAGGAAACCTGAGGTACAGGGCTGGCAAGCGATGAAATATAATGTATACATAAAAACTTCTAGGTTGCAGAGTGCTCGGCATGAATTCAGAAGTATGTAATTGAAGCACATAAGCTTCTATTCAGGTAGAACTACATTTACAAGAAACAGTCACGCACATTAGAAAAACCAATGTATTTATAACATACAGGAACAAACCATAACAAGTTATTTTTAGAAATGACAAAGGAACTGACAGCAAAACATCCCTTTAGAAAGGAATATAACTTGATAAATAAAGCACTTGAAAGACATAATGAAGGTGACAACTAGTCCTTGCCTATATAACAAAATGAATGCATTAAAATTTTTGGAAGAATTGGAATAAAGAAAACAATTGGTTAACATATTTATGTGAGTTTGAAAATGACATAGGAGGAACAAAGAAGAGGATTTTTACTGCTCCCAGTATATTCTGATGTATTGTGTTCTCATATTGTCCGAACACCATCTTTTCTTCTTGTTCATTCTCACATTGTTCCTCATCTCTGTTATTTCAATGGTGTATTGCTTACTGACCAAAAAAAGGGAGGAAGATGACAAATCTAGCAGGTACATATTGGCAGGGAAATCTTATGGATACTTGTTCACACACCTATGAAATGCACATTAGATAATTTTATGTCTACAAGCAACTTCTTACCTAAGAAATTTTTCATTTATAGCCCACTCCACCAGACAGCCTGGGTCCAGCTACAATAGGCATATTTCACTCAAGTTTCAACCATGCTTTAAGCACAGGCCACAGCTAATAATGCACAAAGCATCCAAAGGCAAGAAGGGTTTGTACACCTTCGCACCATTATCCACTGTGGAATCCTTTTGGAAAAATATCAGACCATTCAAGTCAATATGTCCTGAAAGAAGAAAGATATATGTTGGTCCATAAAGGCTGCTACATACAAAATCGTTCCTTGGTGGCCAACCTTATTAAATGCACTTCAAATTGCACAAACTGCCTAGAAGAACCAACTCAATATGAAAAACAGTAACAAGAAGCAATGAAGCATAACACGTGTCATGATCCTAGAAAAGTGGAGAGAAAGACCACAACATTCATGATAACATAGGAGGAAATTAAAGAAAATTCAATTTCACCACAATTATAGTGAAATAACTGAATACTCAAAATGTTTTTTGCAATATGAATGTACATATTGTACTGTTACTGATGCTAATAATCTATGAAATATCAAATCATTTAACTAGCTAAAAATAGGGAAGTTTGAAATGCCTAAAACATGACATAACCATAGAGTGCATTAGGCCTAACAAAAAAGACAATTGATTTACACATAGTGGTTGAATTAATTCATACAAACTGCTCTCAATCTCTAATTCGCTTAAAAGCATTGCTTCTTTGTGCTTCTCTGTATTAACACCACCACAACGAGAAAACCACTCCCACCATCTATGCAAAATAAGTTCAAATAATGAACCCTGAGTGTTATCTCAGTTGGTCCAACCCTTCCTGCTAAGGCATAATGCCAAGGGAGGTTGTGGGATCCATTCCCAACAAGTCCAGCAGGTTTACCAGAGACTTTTGCAACTGGCAGTTAATATTGACCTCCATCTTGAAAACCAGAGAATGGGAGAAATCTGAGGGGCACTGGCAAGGCACCAGTTCCTCATTATGAAAGCTCAAGTGTGGGAAAGTGAGGGGAATTCATCTTTCTGGAAAAAGAACAGTTCAGACAATGCTCAATAACAAAAATTACAAAGATCTGACTGGGTGAACAAAAAAATGGAGATGTAAAATCATTTTTGATGATGGTGAAAGACCCAGAGAGATCAATTAAAACACAGAGATCAAATAGAGTCATATATATTATAAACACTTACCCAACAATAAGCAGAATAAGTGACAACAACCCCAGTATATATTGATATACATTGTGCTTAGATTTGACAACAGAGTTCACAGCATATCCAGGCGGAATGTTCTTGCGATTCACCCATCCAAACTGAGGCCGCATCAGAAACACAAATCCAAGAACAAATCCTGATATAAATCCTCCAATGTGGGCAAAGTTGTCTACATGTGGTAGTAACCCAAAAGCCAAGTTGATGACAATACTGAACAGTAGTGTTACCAATGCTGCAAACTACAAAAAAAAAAAAACAAACTTAGATACCAGAGTTATAGAACACCAATATTAAAACTTCCAGAACCAAGTGTAAAACATTTTATTCGATTCTTGTTAAAAAAATAGGATAGTGGAATCTTGCACTAACCTTACTGGCATAAATTGTCCAGTTAGTAATAAGCTCCGAAAGCATCGCCCCCAATAAACCAAATAATGCACCAGATGCGCCAACAGATACACCATTCTGGTTGAAAAGTGCTGACAACACACTACCACCAAAAGCAGAGACTAGGTAGACTAAGGTGGCAAATTTAATAACAGCACAGCAAGGTTCTTTCGGCTTTCATCAATATAGCTTATTTAAGAGAAACCTGTATGCTATCTTTTAATTCTTCATTGTTTGGTTTTCCCTAACAGTAGCAAGTAAGCTTCAGTGTCATTAAAGTTGAACAACTGCACAAGATGAACCATCATAATACAGACATTGACATTGCAAATGAATTGTTAACAAAAGCTGTAGCAAAGATCATTCCTAAAAATGCTTCTAAGGCAGGGGCCAGGTAAGGATACATTGGTGTCCTTTTTGCATGCCAATTGATGCGTGTGTTGTTTTTTACTTTGGAGTTTGGGTATACTTTTTTATTTTATTGGGATTGCATATCTTATAAGCATATAGAGGAAGAAGACCTTTTGAGATTCCCGAAGAAGAGTGAGTGGCTTTATTAGCACTCTGTGGGAGCTATTGACACTGGCAAGATAAAAAATTCTTCTGTTAAGAATTGGATTGGGTGCTATGCATTTTTAATTTTGTTAAAGTTTTCTCCATTGTGCTTCCATGAATCTGGTGATACTAAGTGCCCAATATTTTGACGTTAATGTTCTGCAGAGCTTACTCGGCTAATAACTAGATTAGATATATAAACGACCCCACTGTTTTTTATTTAGAACTCGGGGATTGCTACAATGTCAATGCCTAGAAGTCTATTGGCAACAGACACTGTTTTTAGTTGGACACTTGCAAGCAAATCTTCAACCTCTCAACAAACATGTTTTTTGACTTCACTATCAGGTGAATATTTATCTAGAAAGGAAGTCGTTGGCCCAACGTAGTTGATCAGTTGCACCATACTGGTGCAATGACGATTGCCATTGTGATTATAATAATTGTTTATAGCCTGCCATTTAGTATGACATTTCGTGTTTAGTGTTTCTTAGATTACTCGCCAACTTACTTGGGAAACACTGAAAAAGCACTACCACTAACTGGTTTTAGACTTTTAGTTACAATTAATCTTAAGAAAATCTTCAACAACTTTCCCTCTGAAACAAAAATAATATCAATAAACTGTCCTGAATTTACCAGGCATTGGAGTTGCCCAAATTCCTATGCATTGTAACTATTGCAGTAACTCTTGGGATACTTTTGTGTATAGCCCACCCTTTAGTATGGCATGTTCATGTTTCGTGTTTAATTTGCGAGGTTGAAATGCATACAAATTATGCTTTGCCTTTAAACCTAAGAAGTTCCTATTGTTCACGGGGTTTGGAATTGTGGTTTGACATGGAAGTAGGCATAGAGGGATATTTTTATAGTCACACCAGCCTGTCAATTAAATCAATGTGCACTGTCTCTGAAGTTTGAACTACTCCTTGGTGAATCAAGGCCACAAATAATGCAAAGCCAACAAAATAGGACCAAAAATATTCTGTTGCCAGTATTTAGTAGACAAAACAAAGTGGTATAGACCTTAGACATTAAAATTATGGCTTGGATTTCATAAAATATGAATGATATAAATGTTGATGATGTATTGCTCAGACTAGATGGAATGGTTAAAATTGAAATTTTCTCTGTAGTTCTATTTACACACGTTGGGTGCAGAGGTAGATACAGGCTGATCTGTATGACTGTCTTTTCTAGTTGATTTAACAAATCTTAATCTGCCAAGCAAATGAATGTCTATTTTAATAGGTTTAATGGATTCTACAAAACCATATTGAGGAAGGTAATGTAATTTAATTTATAGCATTTTGGAAATGGACATATAGTCCTAGCTTAAGTTTGCTAAGAATTGTTGAAATTGGGTAGCTCGGAAGGTATTTCCCCTTGGAAAAACCCTTGGGGTTTTCTGATTTGTTGTTTGGGGTTTTGGACCCAAAGGAGTGGGCTTGGAACCCAAGGAAAGACATTTAATAATCTAATTTAAGTATGAGTTGCTTTAAGGGTCAAGTCATCTCAGGTTGGCCAGCGAGACCAAGAGACAGGACCGTTGGGGTTTCACACCCCTTGGAAAAGTATAAATACAAAGACAAGGAGAAGTAAAGGACAATCTTCTTGTGTGGTGAGCAAAGGTGCTAAAAGGACTTAGCCACATGTAGCAAAAGGAATTGCAACAGATGAACCTGCACAACAGGTCACTGGAATGGTTGAGATTGAAGCAGAATTGCAAGTTGAGCTAGAATACATACAAATGGATTTTCTCCAATCAAATTCAAAGCATCAAAGGAGTACATTAGGTTCTAGTGAGGTGATTTTTATGGTGATTCTATACCTTAGATTTATCATGATCCTTTTGGGTTTGAGTAATTCAGTTGATGTCTAGTGTTTTCTAGTTTCCACACATTAAGTAGAATTTTTAATGTCGATTTTCCACTAAGAAAGATAGGGGTCATTAAGGATATGTCTATTTCAGGGATTGTTAGGATTGTATACTAACTTGTAGGCTATTTTAAAGATCCATTTAGCATGTGAATGCCTCTAATGCTACCTTTCTTCAATAGAAGCTGTAAAAAGCTTTTATATTTGCTATCAGAGTGAAACAATGCAACGTTTTTCTCCCAGGAAAATGCCCTACTTTCCTTAAGAATTTTGCTTTTTGTTTGCATCACTGAACACCTCCAAACTAAGGGGAACATAATTTGTAAGTTTGCCTCATTGCAATTTGCAATTAAAGTTGGGACTCGTTGAAACTTCAATGTATTTGCCCTTGTTTTATCCTTAACCCCTACACAATTTTGGATAGAGTTTGAACCACCTAAAACATTTTCCTTTCTTTTATTTACATACCACCTGTTTTGGACGAGTTATTAGATAAAGAGCACAACTTATTGAAATTGTTTTAATCTTATGTGTCACAATATCAAACATTTGGTAATGACTTCTATAACATGATTCTTGTTCTAGATTATTTCCTTTGTTGTGATATAATTCTTCTTTTCATGAGGGTAAATTGAAGCATGCCAAACTCAGTTAGATGTATCTTGATCACTAAACAAATTAATCATAGATACATGTTTTCATGAGGGTAAATTGTTTGTTCTCATGATGGTAAATTGAAGCATGCCAAACTAAGTTAGATGTACTTTGATCACTAAACAAATTAATTATAGATACATGTTTTCATTCAACAGTTTCACGATGAGAGGAATAAAGCTGTTAAGAAGCTGCAAGATAATAGAGATTCACGCAAAGAAAATATTTGTGATGTTTTGAAGCTTAGCGGTAGAGCCTGTAACACATTTTATAAATAATTGTGTCTGGCTTTTGGACATTTGTTTTTTGGGTTGTGGTCTACCCTATGTTGTTACATGTCAAACAGTTTTTGAGCTTGCTAAATCTGAACATTGAATGTATTTATTGTGCCTCTGATATCCATAAATCAATCATATTGTTTGTATATTAAACATGTTTTCATTGATTACAGAAATATTTTTTGAATGCCATTTCTAACTTATATCATGCACATATCTAAAATAATTTTGACATGCATGGTGTCTCTTCTATTCTACTTCCTTTTAAAGTAAGAAGACTTTTTGCAGTAAAATGTTTTGAGAGTAAACCTCTGAAAATGCATTTTGGTAATAATGGTCCAAGGGATTAGTCTAATATGATTGGGCATGAACAGTTTCTCCTGGCATTGTCTTGAACAATCTATGCTCTGCTACCATTTAATCAGATGTTTCTCAGATATGAAGGTTGAATAATGGCCGAAAGGACAAAGTTTCATTATTCGATGCTGAACTGTTTAACTTAAATACATGTTTAATAAGTCTATCATAACATTGTAGCAGGCATATATATGAATTATCTGGCCTAGTAAATATTTTAATCCTCCTCTACTTGGTTTGATATTTTGCAGTTCACAAATTCCTCCGTTGAATTGGTGGAGGGAGAGCTTTGTGCAGATGGGCTTCCAGGTCAATGGAGTTCCGCAGACAAGACTCCCTTGGAACACTTAGATATTTCTCATGTTGATGAGTATGGGGTGTCACCATATGAGTTAGATAAGCGTATACGTGATCTATTGGAGAAACAACAAGAAGAAAGGATTTCAGAGCTTGTGGTGGAGCTGAAGTCAACTGAGATTAAGCTACACGCTAAAGAAAGAGAACTTAAACATTGGAAGGAATGAGTTCAATGTCTTGTTGAGCTTTCATTTGGGGCCAATTCAGGAATTTCCTCTCTTACTCATTATGCTCTTTTATATTGTTTGAACTGTGTTCACTGCACATCACATGATAATGCACACACTCACAAAGTTCAAGGGTCAACTCAACTGGTTTTTGCCAATGTTACTGGACATTTGGCTAGGTTTGTGCCAGCAGGTGCCTGGTTTAGAATTTTAAATTCCTCTAGGTGAGGTGCACTAGTCTACATTGATAGGTTTACTGGGGATGCTGTCCACAAATGTGGGAAGCATCCCTTGGGCTTACTCATGAGTTTTTCCTTGGAAACAAAAGATGTATGTATGTTTGCAATACACAAACCCTCATGAAGTTGCATCTTTCAGGAGACTTGAAATCTTGCTTGTAACAGATTCATACTTGATCAAAGCCTCATTTAAGTGCTTGTCTGGCTTATTGCATGTTTAAATTGAGTGGTGATTTTCAGGTGACAATTCTGCATCTGTTGAAATGTCAAATAATGCTGATGGCAAAAGACATCCACTGCAGACTCTCTGGATCAACTTAATTACAGAGGAAAAATGGCTGACTTTGGCACGCGTTCCACCGACTTAGATTATTTTGAAGATATAGTGCAAATAGGATGGGTGCCTGATTTTCGAGATTCCACTGATGGAACTTGCATGGATTTTGTAAAGCATGTTTCTGATGTTGGGTCTGATGCATGCTGTGAAATCAATAGTACCTCCAAACACAGGATTGGGCAGGGAATTGGTGATATGCACGAGAACGGATCTGAGGCAAGCACTGCATGCTCAGTTTTTGGACATGAATTACATGAGACATAGTAGTACTGTTCTTTTGTTGGAGACTTTGGGTTTTCCACAACCTGAAGTTTACCCCTTCTTATGTACGTTATTGTAAGTGTATATAAACATGGGCAGGCCTTTATTAAAGTACGTTTATGTGCTTTCGATTAATCTAATGAGTGTTTGTTTCTACATGCACATTTGTAACCATGGCCCCTGCTGGATGAACAGAACTCACGTTTGGGCTTCACTCAGCCATTAATGTGACCTGAAACTGAGATGTGGTTTGGCTGTAAATTTCCAAAATATTCAGCAAGTTTCTCTCAGGAAATTTTGGTGACCAATCAAACTTATTATACATGAGATTCTTGGTTTGGCTGTCCTGTTGAAGCAGCATAAAATGACCATACCAATACGTATAACCAAGGACAGGGAAATTCGAAGGCAAGCAATTAAAATTTTGATGATTCCGTGGAAAAGCTTTTACTTGTGTTCATGAGATATAATATTTGAGTATCTAGTACTGCTAACTCATTGCCGGTATCGCAAAATCAAGCACAAGTGATATTTTCGTTTTGCTGAATTCTCTGTACTGCTGATTGGACATATAAATACTTTGTTTATTATAAAAAGTGGGACAAGGACAGGAGTGTAATTTACCTTAGCTTCAATGTATAATCCTTACCGTTATCTTCTGTGATTACAAGCAATTTTAAAACTGTTAATGGTTAGCGTTGTTTCTTAAATTTAGAAACAGTAATATTATGTTTCTTCAAATTGATGCTGTTGATTGTCGTTTGCACATACCAGAAACAAAAAGTATGTGCTTCACCATAGCCTTATGGAAGAAATTCAAGTTCCTCTCTCCTTATTTTTCAAGTTCAGTGCCCACTGATAACAAAATTTTCAAGATAATGATTAGCAAACTTTGGTTTGAGTAAGTGCCTAAATGTATGTTTTTTAATGACACCAACCCCTGAAACAAAAATTTGTACTGAGAAACAAATAGTAGCAATATCTTTTTCACTGATCAACTAGTCCAGAAAGCACTAGGTAGAGATGCTAACCCAAAGATTCCAAGATAAAGGGAAGCAAACTCTACAATTTCCAGACTGTTTAGCAGAACTAGAAGAACGCGTTTTCCAAACTGCACGAGAACTACTTCCCTCACGAGTCACCATGTGCCATGCTTAGTCTCGGTGGTTCTTTTCCTTCTACTCCTAGTTCAACTACCATATCTTCATTGGAACCAACACCCCGAACTCCACTAGACAACGATTCACCATTTTGTAGTAATGATTCGCCATTTGTACTCGTGATTCGCCATGATTTTACAAGATAATATAATCTCGTAAGAGATTCGCCAAAAAATTATATATACATATTATATTATTAATAAAATCGCCTTCCATTTTTCCTATGTATCATGGGGATTCGCCCATTTATTATATATATAAATTTAGGGGGGTTCTTAAAATTTACCCTGTCTAGCTCCCACATGAAATTTTGGATCTCGACAATGGAACCATTTTTTGGCGAGGAAAAAGGTCTCTTAAGCAAGACCCAGGTTTGGATTAGCGGCCAACAAGGATTTTTGTTGTAGTCTAGCACCACGCCGACATTTTCACCTTGCTCCGAGGAGTAGAGAGTCTCACCCGAGGCGTTCCATGACCTTCCTAAGGTTGGGAGAAGATGGATATCAGTATAGCAGATTAAATATGTATGAACTAGAACTATCTGAGAGCTTAAGCAAATGCAACACTAACTGGGTGATATTCTTTAGAAGCGCATTCAGAAAGACAGTTAATAAAATTTTTAAAATACTACCATATCAATCAATATGGATTACAACATATATTGGGAACATCAAACTCTGATCATATTATAATTCACTTAACGGAAACAGACCATTACAATGCTCCTTAACATGAGCTTTAACCGAATAGATTACAAAGAAGTCCTATCCAGTGGATTAGAACACTGAGATACAGAGAGATAGAGAATGGAACAACATCAACAGAGCTCTCCTACGTCTCTCCTTCTCTCATTCCTCCTGTTCCAACCTGCTTTCTCTGCTAGCCGGCTGCCTATTTGTTCTGTTGCCAGTGCAACTGACAGTTCTTCCTTTCTTCTCGCTCGTCTGTCTTTTACTTCTCTCTGTTCATCAGGAGTTCTACTACTCGTCTCCTACCATGTTATTCTACCATATTTGCTTTCTCCCGCAACAGTCGTGCCACCTGTTCTTCATTCCTTCACAACCTTGACAGCTGCCTGCCTACTGTGGTTGCATCCTGTCATGTACTATCAGCAACTCAAAACTGTTTGATTTCAAAACAAGGGCCCCAACAGCCACATCGCCCAACCCCATAACGACTGTGCTCATATTGTCATGGCATACTAACCCTGGCTAAGAGAAATTCCCTCCAACCCCATAAATGGAAATAGTACCAATTCCACAGATTCTAAACAAAGCGCAAACGCATCAGAGCATACATGAGATACAAGAAATTATAAAATTTTAATCCCACAACACCTTCCCAAACCAAAAATCCACAATATCCTAAACTACACGAACACACACCACACACACCTTAATATTCCAAAATACACCACACAAAGATCAAGATTGTAAAGGGCCACACACACATTTTTTTTAACATTACATTTGATATCCATTTTTAGATAAAGGTTTAGTTCAATAGAATATAAATTAATAATTATATATAAAAGATGAAAATAAAAATAAATAAAAATAATCATTTCTGGTGAAATTTTTTAAAGGAGATGAAATTGGCTTTTTATTTAAAGGTGTAATATTTCAAGTCTTATTTTATAAGTGAGGTTTTGTTTTTGGGGTGTGAATTTTATTATGGAGACAACAATTATTGATATGGAGAAGTTGAGCAGGTTAATTTTGCCTTACAGAAATCACAGATAGAGGATATACTGGTTTTAAAGTATCATTATTTGTCAATTAATGGCACAACAAATAAACCCTCATTGATGAATAATGAAGAGAGAATAAGATAGATAGAAAGGCGATTGTGTTGGACCTTTGGTTAAACTAAGAGGGGGGGGGTGAATCAATTTAATGCAGTCATGTTCTAATTATACTTTCTTTTAATGGAAATAGAACCTTTCTTATTTATATAAAATGGAACAACAATCTTAATAAATGAGCAGCAGGTATTAAGAAGAATAAATACAGAGTATCAACACACAGTCATCAGGCATATAGACAACAGATATAAGTAGAAACCCATAAGGGAGAAAACCACATCTTATTATTGTTGTGTTGCAAAGGCAAGCTCCAACTCCCTCTCACCACTGATTTTCTGTAGGCGCCAACCTACAGGAGGCTTCTACCTCAATTCTGCAAGCTACAACTTGCAAGGAAGCTCCAACTCCCATCTATTTTTTTGTAGGCTCCAACCTATAGGAGGCTCCTACCTCAGTCAGCTACAACTGACATCTATCAAGCTACAACTTGATATGGAAGCTTCAACTTCCTCACTCTTTCAAAAAATCATATGCTAATTTACCTTGGATATCAGCTCTGTTCTGTTCCTTCTTCACTGTTGTCCTTCAACTTTCTTATCTGTCTTATATCATCTCTAACTCTTCACAGCATCTCTGTCTGCTCCTCCTTCTTCTTATCTTCTCTGTCTCAATTCTGCATTCTCTAACCTTTCTATGCATATCTATGAGATATCATTTATAGAGTTCTCCTCTTGACTGTTTGTATTCTACAGATAATTTGGAGTGAACAGCCATGAATCTTTGACTTTTGCCTTCTCATTCCTTTGTCTAGCTCATTCAGAAAATATAACAATATGTACAAAATTCAATATTACAGTGGAATTTTGTTTGCCTATGGATAATTGCCTTTGCATCACAAACAATTATAAAATCAATTAAAACATTTACATTTACATTTTCAATTTCATAAAACAATTTCACTTAGCCCTTTTTCTGGACCTTGGCTTGTTGTGTGTTTGTCTTTTCAGTTGCTGTCATGTAACTGTTCTACATACCTCTGTTTTCCATACATGTAAAATGCCCTGTGTCTTTTTCAGTTTCTGCATACTCTCCTATTCACTGCAATTGTGTATCTGCTACATATATATCTGATTTACAAGTTTAGCTCCCCAATAACTCTCAAACTCTCATTGTATATAAAAATGAAGCTTCTTCTTATTATCTGTTGGAAAATTAAATAAATGCGGAGGCTTAACTCTTTTCTATGTTTCAAACCACATTCCCTAGATTACAAATCTGAGTCAATTTAACTCACACTCTGTCAATTATAAAACTATGCGGAAGCTTTCTGTCTATAGGTATGGCGGTTATAAAACCAAATGAAGCATATAGTATGCTCTTTTATTAAAGTCCTGTGGTTATAACTCTTAATTCGACTTCACTTAAAAACCCGACTCAAAATCCTTCAGATCTATTATGCTTTGGCATATAAATGGAGATTAACCTTTCATCATAGTATTAAATACTTATGAAATAATTGGGTTCCAAATCGCTTACTCAATGACCAACCTTAAGCTTATAACATTAACACCATTTAACTCTAAGACCAGGATTTTTGTGATATGCTGGACTCTTATGGGCCCCATGCATACAATATTCAATGTACCCAAACATATCTTCTCAACCACACATATATGGATATATGTATCAATATTTTACACCCTAGTAGATATCCACATATCAAAGTGTATTGTATATTGGTTCCGGCATGTGTTAAACCAACAATAAAACTTCGCCCAACACATATATTAATATAAATACTCTTAAAGTCTGACATATCAATATTACACATAATTCATTGTAAAACCGACCTTGATTCACCACAAGGACCAACGTATATTAGTTCTGGGCCCCACATTTCAATCACGTGGGCAATACACCGTTTAATAGTTCGACCCATAATAAAAGTCTTTTATATAATGGCCCACATCCACGTTCAACGCATCATTCAACTCATATTAATTAATCTGACCTCGTAAATTCACATAATAGTTTAACTCCAAACTTCATATGATAACACTCGGACCCACGCACTTAACTTACCACTTCAATCGACGGCTACAGACTTATCTCACTTCCTTTTGATGATCCGATGATCATTGCACAACCAAACCGCCCATCTTTTAATTCTTCAAATTAATGCGATATACATGGGTCCCAGCCCTTAATCCACCCTTCGCATCCAATGGCTAAACCGGCGTCACGTCCCCTTCGATGATCTGACGAACATAAACGAATATCACATTTTTTATTGAACCGAACTTTAACTTGAAAAAATAATGCGAAATGGGTGGATTTGGAATACCACCTAGGCCACGCGTTGATCAATGGGCACTATCGCATTTTTTTTCACAATACCATTTACCATTTTTAAATTATGTGAACCCACTGGTTTTTCGAACCCCGGTTTCACTGTTCATTAAATTCGGGTTCTGTTCTCATGGTTCTGCTCCTTTGGTTTATTACATGGTTCGGTCTTAACCTTCACAACAACATTTTCATTACTGATTCAATTCATATGAACGATCAAATACAAAGTTTTTTTCACGTCTTCTACAACAAACCGCATAAGTCAACCTTGGTTAAAATCAAAACATCAATACTCTTTGGCTCACCTTTCCCCATCCATCAATATTATAATGTAATGGACTTCTTTACTATACAACCGAACCATATTAAAATTTCAGCATTGGTTCAATTATTTCAAACCTACTCCAGGTTCCTTCAGACAGTTCACCAATACACAATATAGGGTTCCAAGATATCGATTCATTCAACTGTATGTTTGTCCCAAAATTCCTGCACTGAAACCTTTACCTCAATGCTCAATTTTAATTACAGTCAGGGTCAGATCTTCTCTGTATTCAGTTACTGTGCATGACAGTGCATGTTGTGCATGACTGTGTCTCTATATTCTGTTATTGTGCATGACAATGCACAGGTAGTTCATGTCAGTGCATGAATGTTTCTCTGCATTCACTGTGTATCACCCTCTTTTGAGATCGAATCTCCTTACATCTTTTAAGACCAAACCTCACTACTCTGCCTCTAATTCCTCTACTGCTTCTGTTGCTTGGGCTGCCTCTTTCCTGTCTCCTTAGCCTATTTGCTGGTTCTTCTTGCTTCTCTTTTTCCATAGATATAGTTCAGGTGCTGCTCCTTTCTTCTCCTTTGCCATCAATGACAATATTTCCAGCAGTATCCCCCTTTGGCATTGATGGCAATACTTTAATACTGTTCTTTTGCTTGCTTTTCCTCCCCCTTTGACATCAATTGCAAAGGGTTGCACATTTCCTAGTGTGGTTTCCAAATCTTGTCCATAATACTCTGATCTTGAGGACCTGTTCCATGCACTGCTCACTTTCTTTGGCTCTTTTGTGACAATATTTGGTGACTAATCTCCCCATGGAATGATGCTTTCTTTTCTGATCTCCCCTTGGAATGATGGTTTCTTTTCTGATCTCCCCCTGGAATGATGCTTTATTTTCATGTCATAGAGTAACATCTGCAGACACTACTCCTAGTTTGTCTCTTAGATATTCGAATGGTTCTTTAGCAAGGGGTTTTGTGAATATGTCTGCTGTTTGTTCCTTGGTTGGTACATATTCCAGCTTTACTACTTTATGTGCTACTTGTTCTCTGAGGAAGTGGTACTTTATTGGGATGTGCTTTTTTTCTGAATGAAGTACAGGATTTTGGGATATACTTATTGCACTTGTATTGCCACATTTGATAGAAATAGGTTCATCAATGCTTAACTTCATGTCTTGGAAAGTTTGTTTCATCCACATTAATTGTGTGCAGCATGCTGCTGCTACTATGAATTCTGCTTCTACTGTAGATAGAGAGATGGAAGCTTGCTTCTTTCTTAGCCATGCAACAGGACTTTTTCCCAAATAGAATGCTCCTCCACTTGTGCTTTTCCTGTCATCCACACATCTGGCCCAATATGCATCTATATATGCTGTCAAAGTGAAGCTTTTTCTTTTTGGATACCATAGCCCATAATGTGCAGTTCCTTGTAGATATCTGAATATTCTCTTGATTGCTAGTAAGTGATTTTGTTTTGGTGCTGCTTGATATCTTGCCACAAGTCCTACAACCAGCACAATGTCTGGTCTAGAAGCTGTTAGTTATAGCAGACTTCCAACCATGGATCTTTAAAGTCTTTGATCTATATCTGTAGATCCATTATTAGCACATAGCTTACATCCAGTGATCATGGGAGTTGACATAGGTTTACAGTTTTCCATTTTGAACCTTTTCAACATCTCTCTTAAGTATTTTTCTTGTGAGATGAATGTTCCTGTGTTATTTTGTTGAATTTGAAGTCCTAAATAGAAGGTGAGCTCTCCAATCATAGACATCTCAAATTCTGATTTCATTTCTTCAACAAATCTTTTTGCTAACTCCTCTTTGTTGCTTCCAATCATGATGTCATCTACATACACTACTACAATTAAGAGTTAATTTTCATTAGCCTTTATGTACAAATTTTTGTCTACTCCTCCTTTCTTGAACCCTTGTTTTTGCAAGTATTTGTCCAGCCTTGAATACCATACTCGAGGAGCTTGTTTCAGCCCATATAAGGCTTTCTTTAATCTGCACATATAGTCTTGTTTATCTGTTAAAGAGAATCCTTTAGGTTGTTCCATGTAGACTTCTTCCTCTAAATATCCATTCAGGAAGGCAGACTTCACATCCATTGATATAATTTGAAGTCATGGTAGCATGCAAAGGCCAAAAACATTCTGATTGCTTCCATTATGGATACAGGGGCAAATGTTTCATCATAATCAAGACCTTCAATTTCTGAATATCCCTTGCATACAAGTTTGGATTTATTTATGATTACCTGCCCTTGTTCATTCATCTTATTCTTGAATATCCATTTTGTGCCAATGAAATTTTTTCCAGTGGGTCCTGGAATTAATTCGCAAGTATTGTTTTTCTCAATTTGGTCTAGTTCTTCATTCATAGCATTCACCCAATATTTTTCTTTCCTAGCTTCTTCAAACTTCTATGGCTCTGTTTGGTAGATCTTCATAAAATCTTACATCAATGCTTTCCACAATTTTGTGCAATGTTTTGTTGTAGCACCTGTAACCCTTACTCTTGGATGCATATCCTAAAAATATTCCTTCATCAGCTCTTGCATCAAACTTCCCCAGTTTTTCATCATTATTCTTTATGAAACACCTACTTCCAAAGACTCTAAAGTGCTTGCCATAATTCGTAAGGGGTCTTGTCACTGTTTGGTCTTAAATGTGCTTTGTTAAGAATGTGAACAACTGTGTGTACTACTTCTGCCCAGAAGGTTTGGGGAATGTTACTTTCTTGCATCATGGCTCTGGCAATCTGTTGTACTGACCTGTTTTGTCTCTCTGCCACTCTATTCCATTGAGGTGTACCTGCAATTGTGAACTGTTGTTTTATCCCATGCTCATTGCATAGGTCTACAAAATCATAGTCTATGAATTTACCTCCTCTGTCTGATCTGATCACTTTAGCTTGCATCCTATTTGATTTTCTGCCAATGCCTTGAATATCTTGAATTTTTCAAGTGCTTTAGATTTATATTTGAGAAATTCTACTCATGTCATTCTGGAAAAATCATCAATTATCAGCATGAAATAAGATTCTCCACTTGGTGCTTTAGTTCTTGAAGGTCCACATAGGTCCATGTGTACAAGCTGAAGTGGCCTAATTGTTGATAGTTCATCTTTGGTATTAAAAGATGTGCGGATTTGTTTGCCCAATTGACAAGATTTGTATATGGTATTTGAAGGCTTCTCTATTGCTGGCATATCTCTGACTGCTTTCTTCTTGCTCAGACTGATGATATGGTCAAAGTTAAGGTGTCCCAATCTTCTATGCCATAACCATGACTCATCAAGTTTTCTTAGGTGGCATGCTTCCTTCTCTTCTTTCACTATATAGACATTACTTTCTATTTGAATACCTTTGATCAAGGTCTTTCATGTGGTGCTTGATCTTACTTCACAGTCTTGTGCTCTAAAAAGAACCTCATAGCCTTTATCACACATTTGACTGACACTAAGAATATTTGCTTTCAGACCATCCAAAAATAGTACATCTTGGGCCTTTCCTCTTCCATTATCCAGACTGATTGAGCCTTCTCCTTGCTTTATCATTTCCAAAAGTTACATTTCCAGATTTCTTTTGATCGAAGGTTATAAACTTGCTTCTATCTCTAGTCATATGCTTTGAGCATCCACTGTCCAAATACCATTGGCTTTTCTGATCTTGGGCTATTAGAGCCAGGTCACACTTATTCACTTTCTTTTTCCACTGCAGGTAGCTATTTTTTTGGCACCTTTTGTGAGAAGATGGACCACATTCTTTGAAAGGACATTGGGCAAACATATATCCGATTTCATGGCATACACAGCATTTGATCACATTTTTAGCAAGATTATGAGTATGTGTGAACTCTCTATAATTCATAAATCTCCTTGAGGTTTTGAACATCAGCCTTTGTCCATATGTTCTGCACTCCTTGGCTTTATGGCCGAATTCCTTACAGTAAAAACAATACCCATAAAAGCAATTTGTTGGAAATATGATGCAGAGTGTTGTACTTGATGGCAATCCACTAAATGAAGATGATGACAACTTACTTGATGAAGTTGTGCTTGAGAGAATATGTTCCTGATGAAGAAAATATGATGTATCTATAGTATGTACAAAAGGCAATGAAGAAAGGAATTCAGAATGTGCTCAAAATATGATGAAAAGAGTATGTCTCTTGGTATACGCGGATTGGCCTAGGGGAAGTCGCGTATGCACGCGGAAAGGAACGTGCCAAGTAGCGTATGGGCTAAAGCGCTCAAAAAGTGCAAAACAAAGGGTAACCACCATGGTATTGACCCATTGTATTGGGTAATGATCCGCCTAATTGACCCCGTCCAGGTAGTTTTGGGCTCATGGTATTGCTTTGGCCCATGGTATTGAAAAAGGGGCTCATGGTATTGAAAAAGGGTAAACCTATATAAGGAGAAGAAATTCATTGTGAAAAAATAAGTGTGGGTGCAAGATGTCTGAGCTTGAATGAATACTTCTCTCTGAAGTAGATCTGAATGGAAGGGTTACACTTGAAGACAAATCTGAAGGTATGATGCACCAATGATGAAGAAAGGGATCTAGATCTGAAATGCACTTGTATCTGCTAGATCTGCTTATGGAAGGCCTAGATCTGTGATGAGGCGAACATCTAGGCGAACATCTGTCTGAAGTAAAAAGGGTAATTCTGAATTGAACATCTGATCTGATGAAGTATGCTGCTCTGTAATGATTGAAGGTCTATACACTACTTCGCCGCGGAGGAAGTGCGTATATACGCGGCTCCGCTGAAGTAAAAGCGCGTATGCGCAATGAAATATACACTGATGTATACGCTGGTTTATGTGGACTGAAGAGCGTATATACGCGACATCAGTAAAGGGAAAGCGCGTATGCAAACTAGGGTTTGCTGAAGCAAGGGGTATGAAATATCTGATCTGTTCTGCTGTGTTTCTGCTATCTGATCTGTATTGATATGTATCTGTTGGTGATGTATGATTGTGATTAAAATTATGGAAAGGGTCCGGTATGAAAATATGATGAAAGGTGGCCTGAAAATTGTGTTCTATTGAAGTTGGTTGGATCCAGTGTGAAAATTGATGAAACGTGGTCCATAGAGGTGCTGAGGGTTGTAGCCTTCAGTCAGGGGGTCGTAGCTCCCTTCCAGGTGAGGCTGGTAAACGAGATCGGGGGGCCGTAGCTCCCTTCCAGGAGAGGCTGGTAAACGAGTCAGGGGGTTGGAGCTCCCTTCCAGGAGAGGCTGGTAAACGAGCGCAGGTGGGTGCCTGCGTGCTGGTCAAGTCTGCGCCAGTACATATGTTGTAAGATGTTTTCTCTATAATAAAATATTGAAGGCTGAGCAACTGCAGCGGTGGTTTTCTCCCGACTTGGGTTTCCACCTAAAAATCCTGGTGTTCATGTGTGATGCTTTGTGTGATGGTTTATTCTGTTCTTACTGCACATGTTTACTTTTTATAGAACATCTAATGAATGAATGATGGAATGATATAAGTGAAGAACTAATGGCATAATTAGATCTCTGTGTATACGCGAGTTTTATGAAGGATATCTGCATGTATACGCTACTTGGCTTCAGCAAAGTAGCGTATGGGTTTTAAGGAATGAAAAAGTAAAAAGTTTTGAATATGCAGTAAATACTGATTCACCCCCCCCCTCTCAGTATTTTTCCCAACAATTGGTATCAGAGCAGGTTCTTCTGCAGAAGCTTAATCACTTGAAGGAGATCCGTCGCAATGGGAAGTATACAAACAAAAGTTTTGTTGAATTTTGGTGCAAAAGTATGGGCACTCATGAAGGAATGTGAAAAAGAGAAGGGTACTTATGAGGATTCTCTAGAAGACAATGATCTTCTTGAAGAAAACATTCAACTCAAAGTAAGCCTAGAAGAAAAGAACATAATCATAGAGACTCTTAAAAATCAACATGAAGCAAGAGAAAAACGCATGGAGGAATTAGAATGTGAAGTAGTAAGTCTAAGGAAGGATAATGAGAAAGTGAATTCTCTCAATCTCAGATTTGCTAAAATTTCAGAAACCTTAGATGAGATTATCAAGGTACAACGGTCTCCTCTTATAAAAATAGGTCTTGGATATACTGGGGAATCTTCCCAGACATCAGCATCAAATTCTCTAAAAGCAGCCACAGCTGGTTCTCTACATTCAGCCACTCAGCAGGGGAACAAAGGATCTTTACAGGTAAAGCATGATCGCCTCAATTCAAGAAACACTAATAGGGAGATCTTTCAAAATGGCTACAACCAACAGGTAAATTCTAATAGAAGATTTCATGGTCACAGAAATTTCTACTTCA
The DNA here is from genome assembly GCA_034641835.2 of Pinus albicaulis. Taxonomy (NCBI): domain Eukaryota; kingdom Viridiplantae; phylum Streptophyta; class Pinopsida; order Pinales; family Pinaceae; genus Pinus; species Pinus albicaulis. The sequence continues at coordinate 1,235,913,587 of CM076574.1, read as the reverse complement.
ATGGACAATGTTTCTCATGTCACAATTTTGGTCATAAAGTTGTTCAATGTGTTGCATATAAAACCATCATGACAAGAGAAGCAAGAAAGATAAGGATGAATGTCGAACCAAAGAAGGACACCTATAACAACTTCTCTCCTCGTCAAAACGAAGTTGAATGTACTTATTGCAATAACTTTGGTCATGAAGAATCTGAATGCAGGAGCAAGGTCCAGCCAAAAGAACATGTTCCCTCAAGCTCTAAAGTATGGAAAGAGAAAGAAATACCGGTTGAAAATTGTGGGATAGCATTGTTTGCGGAAGGTGAAGAAAATCAATGGTACATTGATAGTGGATGCTCAAGACACATGACAGGTGACAAAAGCAAACTTCATACTTATAATGCTCTTGAAAAGGAAAAGAAAGTTACATTTGGAAATGATACTCCTGCTGTAATTAAAGGAAAAGGGGCAGTATTTCTAAAAGAAAAGGTGAAGGCTAAAGATGTCATGTATGTGGATGGATTAAGACATAACCTTTTAAGTGTTAGTCAAATGTGTGATCAAGGAGTAGAAGTGGTCTTCAGTTCCAAAGAATGTGTGGTTCATGATCTTGATACAGGTAAAATCATTATAAAAGGAAAAAGAAATCCAAGCAACCTGTATGTACTAAACGGCATAGATCAATGTTACTTGAGCAAGTCTTCAGAAAATTGGCTATGGCATAGAAGGATGGGGCATCTGAGTTTCTCTCAAATCAACAAAGCAAGCAGACTTCAAGCTGTTCGTGATCTTCCCAAGATCAATCTTCCAGAAAGTACCATATGCAAATCTTGTCAATTTGGTAAGTAGACCAGAGTTCGATTTAATGCCAAAGAAGGATCATCAAGTAAGCTTATTGAACTCATTTATACTGACATCTGTGGACCTATGAGGAAAAGGTCTTTACGTGGGGAAGAATACTATATCCTATTTATTGATGACTACTCCAGAATGTGTGAGATCGCATTTATTAAACACAAAGATGAAGCTTTTGGAAAATTTCAGAATTTCAAAGCTCTGGTAGAAAATGAATTGGATTTAAAAATCAAGTGTCTTAGATCTGATCGAGGTGGAGAATATTCATCAAATGAATTCTTTGAATTTTGTGAACAACATGGCATTAAAAGACAATTCTCTGTAGCAGGCACTCCACAACAAAATGGTGTAGCAGAAAGAATGAATAGAACAATTGTTCAAATGGCTAGAGCTATGATGGCCGACTCTAATGTTCCTGACATGTTCTGGAGTGAAGCAGCATGTACAGCAGTTAACATTCTCAACAAGGCTCATGTTCGAGTAAATAGTGACAAAACTCCTTATGAACTCTGGTATGGTAAGTCTCCCACTGTAAAGCATTTTAAAGTTTTTGGAAGTAGATGCTTTATCAAAAATAATGATGAAAAGCTTGGCAAGTTTGAACCTAGATCAGATGAAGGGATACTTCTTGGTTACTCATCTTCAAGCAAAGCATTCACATGTTACAATAAGAGGCTTCAAAAGGTTGTTGAATGTATTGAGGTTGTTATTGATGAGTCTCCTGCAGCTCCTAAAGAAGAAAAACAAACAACAAAAGAAGATGATAGCGACATATGGCCTTCTACATCAGATGGAAATGATATAGGCAGTGAATCCAATGAAGAACCTGAAAATGATCTATCTGAAAAAGCTCCATCTAGATATGTTCAAAAGAATCATCCTGAATCTCAAATTTTGGGAGACAAGGAATCAGGTGTACGAACAAGGAGAACTCTTGCAGGATCTTCTAGTAATTTGGCACTTCTATCCACAATTGAACCACACAATGTCAATGAAGCTAGCAAATATGAATGTTGGAATAATGCCATGGATGAAGAACTTGAGAAAATTGAAAAGAATAACACTTGGGATTTGGTACCAAGACCTCATGATAAAAATGTCATTGGAACTAAATGGATCTTCAAGAACAAGTTAAATGAGAATGGGGATGTTGTAAGAAACAAAGCTAGACTGGTTTGCAAAGGGTATACTCAACAAGAAGGGATAGACTTTGAAGAAACTTTTGCTCCTGTAGCTAGAATTGAAGCCATAAGAATGTTTCTTGCTTTTTCAAGTTATCAACACATCAAAGTTTATCAAATGGATGTTAAATCTGCTTTTCTTAATGGTGATCTAGAAGAAGAAGTATATATAGAACAACCAGAAGGATTCATTTTGGGAAATGATGCAAATCTTGTTTGTAGACTTAAAAAGGCTCTGTATGGTCTCAAACAAGCTCCAAGGGCTTGGTATTATCGTCTTGACAAATATCTTCATCAACAAGGTTTTTCAAAAGGGTCTGCTGATAGCAACTTATACAAAAAAATTGAAAATGATAAACTATTGATTGTGGTTGTATATGTTGATGATATCATTTTTGGGAGCAACGAAGAATCTTTGAGTCAAAAATTTGCTTCTGTCATGCAGCAAGAATTTGAAATGTCTTTACTTGGGGAACTAACATTATTTCTTGGCTTGCAAGTGCATCAAAAGGAAAATGGTATTTTCCTATCTCAAGCAAAATATCTTAAGCAAATTCTGAAGAAGTATGGCATGGAAGAATGCAAACCTGTAAGTACATTAATGATAACCGGATGCAGTCTCAGTTCTAATGATGATTCTCCCACAGTGAATCAACCAGAGTACAGATCGATGATAGGAAGTTTACTTTATCTCACTGGGACTAGACCAGACATTATGCATGCTGTTGGGATTGTTGGACGATTCCGAGCTAATCCTAAAGAGTCTCATCTTCAGGCTGTTAAAAGAATATTCAAATATCTTCAAGGAACTCAAGACTTTGGTCTGTGGTATCCAAGGAATGCTGATCTCACTCTTCATGCCTACACTGATGCAGATTGGGTTGGAAGTGTTGATGATCGGAAAAGCACTAGTGGTGGTGCATTCTACATGGGGCCCTGGTTAGTATCTTGGTTCAGCAAGAAGCAAAATTCTATTGCCTTATCAACAGCTGAAGCAGAGTATGTAGTTTCCGCATCTTGTTGCACTCAACTCCTATGGATGATGCAAACCTTGCAAGATTTTCAAATCAAATGTGCAACTCCTATCTCCATTATGTGTGATAATACAAGTGCCATCAGTATCTCAAAGAATCCTGTTATGCATTCGAAGACCAAGCACATTCCCATCAAATATCATTTCCTACGTGAACAAGTGCTTGAGAAAAAAGTGAAGTTGGAGTATGTTCCCTCCAAAGAACAAAGTGCTGATATCTTTACCAAACCCCTGCCCAGGGAAGCATTCGAGCATCTAAGACAGAAGCTGGGAGTGTTCTCTGCCAGTCAACAGAACAAATCTGCATAAATTTTAGAAGATGGATTGGGATACGCGGGTTGCCTGAAACACAGTCGCGTATGTACGCGAGTTCATGCACAGAAAACTGCGTATGTATGGTTGCTGGCAATTTTTGGTTGGTTCAGCTCTTTTTAGCACAGCTGCAGTGCTGTTTGGTGTCTCTGGTGGTGTTCCAGTTCTCATAATTCTGTTTCTAATGTTTTGATGAAGATGCCTTGATGATCTGTTGCTGAAAGTGTTCAGGATGCACAAACTAAGGGGGAGCCTTAGTCATTTGGAAAGGTTGCTTGGATGCACAAATTCAGGGGGAGCATTGGCTTTGCTGAGTATAATGCATTGTTGGCATTATGTTGGTTCTGAAATATGTTCTCCTTCTTGAGGACTTTCTGGTGTTGGTCTTAAATGGTCATCTTTGTAATTTGTTGAAAAGGTATTGTTGAGACTCATGTTGTAAAATTGTAATATTCAGTCTTGTAAGGACTTGTCAAGTTTGTAAACCCACTCGGTTGGGTAGTTGAGTCTCATATGTAAATCCACTTGGATGGATCTTTGATGTAAGTATGAGTCTTTGGTGATAGGAAGTTCATAGAGTCATGTACTTCATTGAAAAATATTCAGCATGAACTCAGGGGGAGCTTGGCCACTTCAGCACATATCAGATCTGTAGAATGTTTCTTCCACATGAGGAGAAAAGGGGAAGAATGTTGGTTTTTGATCCGCCATTTTCCCTTGATGTCAAAGGGGGAGAGTGACATGGTGTTTGAATAAAGAGAAGATAATGATGTGACATATTTGGGAGAGTGACATGATATCTATCTGCTGTGGTAACCAAACACCATCGTGGTTGCCATCAAGTCCAAAGGGGGAGATTGTTGGAAATATGATGCAGAGTGTTGTACTTGATGGAAATCCACTAAATGAAGATGATGACAACTTACTTGATGAAGTTGTGCTTGAGAGAATATGTTCCTGATGAAGAAAATATGATGTATCTATAGTATGTACAAAAGGAAATGAAGAAAGGAATTCAGAATGTGCTCAAAATATGATGAAAAGAGTATGTCTCTGTGTATACGTGGATTTGCCTAGGGGAAGTCGCGTATGCACGCGGAAAGGAACGTTCCAAGTCGCGTATGGGAAAAAGCGCTCAAAAGGTGCAAAACCAGGGGTAACCACCATGGTATTGACCCATTGTATTGGGTAATGATCCGCCTAATTGACCCCGTCCAGGTAGTTTTGGGCTCATGGTATTGCTTTGGCCCATGGTATTGAAAAAGGGGCTCATGGTATTGAAAAAGGGTAAACCTATATAAGGAGAAGAAATTCATTGTGCAAAAATAAGTGTGGGTGCAAGATGTATGAGCTTGAATGAATACTTCTCTCTGAAGTAGATCTGAATGGAAGGGTTACACTTGAAGACAAATATGAAGGTATGATGCACCAATGATGAAGAAAGGGATCTAGATCTGAAATGCACTTGTATCTGCTAGATCTGCTTATGGAAGGCCTAGATCTGTGATGAGGCGAACATCTAGGCGAACATCTGTCTGAAGTAAAAAGGGTAATTCTGAATTGAACATCTGATCTGATGAAGTATGCTGCTCTGTAATGATTGAAGGTCTATACGCTACTTCGCCGCGGAGGAAGTGCGTATATACGTGGCTCCGCTGAAGTAAAAGCGCGTATGCGCAATGAAATATACACTGATGTATACGCTGGTTTGTGTGGACTGAAGAGCGTATATACGCGACATCAGTAAAGGGAAAGCGCGTATGCAAACTAGGGTTTGCTGAAGCAAGGGGTATGAGATATCTGATCTGTTCTGCTATGTTTCTGCTATCTGATCTGTGTTGATAAGTATCTGTTGGTGATGTATGTTTGTGCTTAAAAGTATGGAAAGGGTCCAGTCTGAAAATATGATGAAATGTGGCCTGCAAGTGGTGTTCTATTGAAGTGGTAGGATCCAGTGTGAAAATTGATGAAACGTGGTCCAAGGTGGTGCTGAGGGTTGTAGCCTTCAGTCAGGGGGTTGTAGCTCCCTTCCAGGAGAGGCTGGTAAACGAGATCAGGGGGTCGTAGCTCCCTTCCAGGAGAGGCTGGTAAACGAGTCAGGGGGTTGGAGCTCCCTTCCAGGAGAGGCCGGTAAATGAGCGCAGGTGGGTGCCTGCGTGCTGGTAGGAGTCTGCACCAGCACATATGTTGTAAGATGTTTTCTCTATAATAAAATATTGAAGGCTGAGCAACTGCAGCGGTGGTTTTCTCCCGACTTGGGTTTCCACCTAAAAATCCCGGTGTTCATGTGTGATTCTTTGTGTGATGGTTTATTCTGTTCTTACTGCACATGTTTACTGTTTATAGAACATCTAATGAATGAATGATGGAATGATATAAGTGAAGAACTAATGGAATAATTAGATCTCTGTGTATACGCGAGTTTTATGAAGGATATCCGCGTGTATACGCTACTTGGCTTCAGCAAAGTAGCGTATGGCTTTTAAGGAATGAAAAAGTAAAAAGTTTTGAATATGCAGTAAATACTGATTCACCCCCCCTCTCAGTATTTTTCCCAACACAATTAACATACCTGATGAAGGGTTGTCTTCTCCTTTTGTTTTCTTGAGGTAGTCCTTTCATTTTTTGCATTCTTTGCTGGTTGGAATCAATTCTCCTTGTATGAAAATATGCTGCAATATGTCCCAATTTGTGGCAGGCATAAAAAGTGACATTTTTCTTAGGGGGGAAGAATCTCCTTTGATAGCTTCCAAATTTTATATATTCAGGAGTATATGGCCTTTTTCAGTTGACTGTTTATTTCTTTCTTTCTTTGTCATTTGAGGTTCCTTCATGTTCCTGTTTACTTCATTGCAGGCTTCTACTTCTGTAGGAACTTTCTGAGCTGCTTCATTATCCTTGACAGCTTTTACAAAAATGATATTCCTGTTATCTGTTTCTTTGACTTTACTTGTTTCTCCTTCATAGCCTATCCCAGTTTTTATCAGAGGAGATCTTTGAGCATCTAGTATTTTATTCAACTTATCAGAGCTTGTCATTTGAGAAATGTTTATTGACAATTTCCTTTGGGTGTTTTCTAATTTATTCCTCAAGCATCCTACTTCTTCTTCCAATTTCTCTTGCTTCTGAATTTAATCCTCAATTTGTTTAAGTAAAATGTCTTCTACCTTCTTGGCTTCTTCAAGCTCTACTTTCAACTGAATGAGGTCTTCTGAATTTTTCTCTTCTCTTACATATTTGAGGAGAATCTATTTCTGTTTTCTGCACTTTAGCTTAAGTCTGTTTATTTCCTCTAGGGAACTTCTTAGCTCACCCTCAGGATAGCCTTCACCTTCTTCCTCATATTCTAGAAGGAATCCTTCAAGCGCTTCTTTGGCCATCAATACAAATTCAGAGGTTCCTTCTTCACTTGAGGATTCATTTGAGTCTTCAGAAGCACTGCTGTCTTGCTGAGCATAAAATGATTTTTTGTTGACTCTTCCCTTTCTGCTAGCTCTTTGATATGGTTTTCTCTGATTCTTGAGTCCGATTCTTTGTTTTCTTATGAGGACACTTAGAAGCATAGTGTCCAACTCTTCCACAATTAAAGCATTTAAAAGGAAGTTTACCTTTATATTTGCCTGAGCCTCTGTCTAATCTTCTAATAAATTTGGCCTCTTCTTCATTAGAGCAGGAGCATGTATCTTATTTTTCTTCTTTGTTCTTCTCCGTCTTAAAGGCTGCCTCCCTCACATTTGCCTTCCTCTATGGTAGTCTCATCTCATAGGCTGTTAAGTTTCCTAGTAATTGGTTCATAGTCAAAGTTTCCCAATCAGCTGTTTCTTCTATGGAAGACACCTTGGGATTAAAGCTGGATGGTAAATATCTTAGAATCTTTTGAACAATTACACATTCTTTTGTGGTTTCTCCTAGAGCTTTCATGTTATTCACAATTTTTGCAACCCTTAAAAAGAAGCTTGCAATGTCTTCATCATCATTCATTTTAATATTTTCAAACTGAGCTCTATAGACTTGAAGTTTGGCTATCTTCACCTTTTTGTCTCCCTCATGGATGTTTTCTAGAGTATCCCATATTTCTTTGGCAGTCTTGTTGTGCATTACTTTGATAAATTTTTCCTCACATAGTCCACTTAAGAGTGCATTCATGGATTTTGCATTAGCTACAAAGTCTTGTTTGGCATATTTCTCTGAGCTAGTCTCCTTTGGGGCATATCCCAATTCCACAGCAGCCCAAGCTTCTATTCCTAGAGACATTATGTACGTCCTCATTCTTATTTTCCAGAAGACATAATTTGTATCGGTGAACAAATTGGCTTTATTGTTGAGCAACCTTCTTGACTAGCCATCCTGGGGACCTAGGAACTCCTTCCAGTTGTTAAACTGTTACAGAAGGAACCGGCTCTGATACCAATTGTTGGACCCTTGGTTAAACTCAGAGGGGGGGGGGTGAATGAGTTTAATGCATTCATGTTCTAATTATAATTTCTTTTAATGGAAACAGAACCTTTCTTATTTATATATAATGGAACAACAATCTTAATAAATGAGCAGCAGGTATTAAGCAGAATAAATACAGAGTATCAACACATAATCATTAGGCATATAGACAACAGATATAAGTGGAAACCCATAAGGGAGAAAACCACATCTTATTATTGTTGTGATGCAAAGGCAAGCTCCAACTCCCTCTCACCATTTATTTTCTGTAGGCACCAACCTACATGAGGCTTCTACCTCAATTCTACAAGCTACAACTTGCAAGGAAGCTCCAACTCCCATCTATTTTTCTGCAGACTCCAACCTACAGGAGGCTCCTACCTCAGTCAGCTACATCTGACATCTATCAAGCTACAACTTGATATGGAAGCTTCAATTTCCTCACTCTTTCAAAAAACCATATGCTGATTTACCTTGGATATCAGCTCTTTTCTGTTCCTTCTTCACTGCTATCCTCCAGCTTTCTTATTTGTCTTATATCATCTCTGACTCTTCGCAGCATCTCTGTCTGCTCCTCCTCCTTATCTTCTCTACCTCAATTCTGCATTCTCTAACCTCTCCATGCATATCTATGAGATATCATTTATAGAGTTCACCTCTTGACTGTTTGTATTCTATAGAGAATTTGGAGTGAACAGCCATGACTCTTTGACTTCTGCCTTCTCATTCCTTTGTCCAGCGCATTCAGAAAATATAATAATATGTACAAAATTCAATATTACAGTGGAATTTTTTTTGCCTATGGAGACTTACCTTTGCATCACAAACAATTATAAAATCAATTAAAACATTTACATTTACATTTTCAATTTCATAAAACAATTTCACTCAGCCCTTTTTCCGGACCTTGGCTTGCTGTGTGTTTGTCTTTTCAGCTGCTGTCATGTAACTGTTCTGCATACCTCTTTTTTCCATGCATGTAAAATTCCCTGTGTCTTTTTTAGTTTCTGCATACTCTCCTGTTCACTGCAATTGTGTATCTACTGCATATATATCTGCTTTACAATTTTAGCTCCCCAATAACTCTCAAACTCTCATTGTATATAAAAATGCAGCTTCTTCTTATTATCTGCTGGAAAATTAAATAAATGCGGAGGCTTAACTCTTTTCTATGTTTCAAACCACATTCCCTAGATTACAAATCTGAGTCAATTTAACTCACACTCTGGCAATTATAAAACTATGAGGAATATTTTTGTCTATAGGTATGGTGGTTATAAAACCCCACGAAGCATATAATATTCTCTTTTATTAAAGTCCTGTGGTTATAACTCTTAATTCAACTTCACTTAAAAACCCGACTCGAAATCCTTCGGATCTATTATGCTTTGGCATATAAATGGAGATTAACCTTTCGAAATAGTATTAAATACTTATGAAATAATTGGGTTCCAAATCACTTACTCAATGACCAACCTTAAGCTTATAACGTTAACACCATTTAACTCTAAGACCAAGAGTTTTGTGATACGCTGGACTCTTATGGGCCCCATGCATACAATATTCAATGTACCCAAACATATCTTCGCAACCGCACATATATGGATATATGTATCAATATTTTACACCCCGACATATATCCACATATCAAAGTATATTTTATATTGGTTCCGGCATGTGTTAAACGAACAATAAACCTTCGCCTAGCACATATATTAATATAAATAGTCTTAAAGTCCGACATATCAATATTACACTTAATTCATGGTAAAATCGACCTTGATTCACCACAAGGACCAACGTATATTAGTTCTGGGCCCCACATTTCAATCACGTGGGTAATACACCATTTAATAGTTCGACCCATAATAAAAGTCTTTTATATAATGACCCACATCCATGTTCAACGCATCATTCAAATCATATTAATTAATCCGACCGCGTAACTTCACATAATAGTTTAACTCCAAACTTCATATGATAACACTCAGACCCACACACTTAACTTACCACTTCAATCGACGGCTGTAGACTTATCGCACTTCCTTTGATGATTTGACGATCATCGCACAAACAAACTGCCTATCTTTTAATTCTTCAAATTAATGCGATATACATGGGTCGCAACCTTTAATCCACCCTTTGCATCCAATGGCTGAACTGGCGTCGCGTCCCCTTCGATGATCCGACGAACATAAACAAATATTGTATTTTTTATTGAACCAAACTTTAACTTGAAAAAATAATGTGAAATGGGTGGATTTGGAATACCACCTGGGCCACATGTCGATCAATGGGCACTATCGCATTTTTTTTCACAATACCATTACCGTTTTTAAATTATGCGAACCCATTGGTTTTTCGAACCCCGGTTTGACTGTTCATTAAATCTAGGTTCCGTTCTCATGGTTCCGCTCCTTTGGTTTATTACACGGTTTGCTCTTAACCTTCACAACAACATTTTCATTACCGATTCAATTCATATGAATGATCAAATACAAAGGTTTTTTCACGTCTTCTACAACAAACCTCATAACTCAACCTTGGTTAAAATCAAAACATCAATACTCTTCGGCTCACCTTTTCCCATCCATCAATATTATAATGCAATGGACTTCTTTACTATACAACTAAACCATATTAAAATTTCGGCATTGGTTCAATTATTTTGAACCTACTCCAGGTTCCTTCAGACAGTTCACCAATACACAATACAGGGTTCCAAGATATCGATTCAGTCAACTGTATGTTCATCCCAAAATTCCTGCACTGAAACCTTTACCTCAATGCTCAGTTTTAATTACAGTCAGGGTCAGATCTTCTCTGTATTCAATTACTGTGCATGACAGTGCATGTCAGTGCATGACTGTGTCTCTGTATTCCATTACTGTGCATGAAAATGCACAGGTAGTGCATGTTAGTGCATGACTGTTTCTCTGCATTCACTGTGTATGACCCTCCTTTAATATCGAATCTCCTTACATCTTTTAAGACCAAACCTCACTACTCTGTCTCTAATTCCTCTATTGCTCTTATTGCTTGGGCTGCCTCTTGCCTGTCTCCTTAGCCTATTTGTTGGTTCTTCTTGCTTCTCTTTTTCCATAGTAATATAGTTCAGGTGCTGGTCCTTTCTTCTCCTTTGTCATCAATGACAATATTTCCAACAATCTCCCCCTTTGGCATTGATGGCAATACTTTAATACTTTTCTTTGGCTTGATTTTCCTCCCCCTTTGACATCAATAGATAAGAGTTGCACATTTCCTAGTGTGGTTTCCAAATCTTGTCCATAATACTCTGATCTTGAGGACCTGTTCCATGCACTGCTCACTTGCTCTGGCTCTTTTGTGACAATATTTGGTGACTAATCTCCCCCTAGAATGATGTCTTCTTTTCTGATATCCCCCTGGAATGATGCTTTCTTTTCTGATCTCCCCTTGGAATGATCCTTTCTTTTCATGTCAGAGAGTAACATCTGCAGACACTACTCCTAGTTTGTCTCTTAGATATTCGAATGGTTCTTTAGCAAGGGGTTTTGTGAATATGTCTGTTGTTTGTTCCTTGGTTGGTACATATTCCAGCTTTACTACTTTCTGTGCTACTTATTCTCTGAGGAAGTGGTACTTTATTGAGAAGTGCTTTGTTTTTGAATGAAGTACAGGATTTTTTGATATACTTATTTCACTTGTATTGTCGCATTTGATAGAAATAGGTTCATCAATGCTTACCTTCATGTCTTGGAGAGTTTGTTTCATCCACATTACTTGTGTGCAGCATGCTGCTGCTACTATTTATTCTGCTTCTACTGTAGATATAGAGATGGAAGTTTGCTTCTTGCTTAGCCATGCCATCAGAATTTTTCCCAAATAGAATGCTCCTCCACTTGTGCTTTTCCTGTCATCCACACAGCTGGCCCAATCTGCATCTGTATATGCTGTCAAAGTGAAGCTTTTGATTTTTGGATACCATTGCCCATAATGTGCAGTTCCTTGCAGATATCTGAATATTCTCTTGATTGCTAGTAAGTGATTTTGTTTTGGTGCTGATTGATATCTTGCCACAAGTCCTACAGCGAGCATAATGTCTGGTCTAGAAGCTGTTAGGTATAGTAGACTTCCTACCATGGATCTGTAAAGTCTTTGATCTATATCTGCAGATCCATCATTAGCACATAGCTTACATCCAGTGATCATGGGAGTTGACATAGGTTTACAGTTTTCCATTTTGAACCTTTTCAACATCTCTCTTAAGTATTTTTCTTGTGAGATGAATGTTCCTGTGTTCTTTTGTTGAATTTGAAGTCCTAAATAGAAGGTGATCTCTCCAATCATAGACATCTCAAATTCTGATTTCATTTCTTCAGCAAATCTTTTTGCTAACTCATCTTTGTTGCTTCCAAACATGATGTCATCTACATACACTACTACAATTAAGAGTTCATTTTCATTAGCCTTTATGTACAAATTGTTGTCTACTCCTCCTTTCTTGAACCCTTGTTTTTGCAAGTATTTGTCCAGCCTTGAATACCATGCTCGAGGAGCTTGTTTCAGCCCATATAAGGCTTTCTTTAATCTGCACACATAGTCTTGTTTATCTGTTAAAGAGAATCCTTCAGGTTGTTCCATGTAGGCTTCTTCCTCTAAATATCCATTCAGGAAGGAAAAATTCACATCCATTTGATATACTTTGAAGTCATGGTAGCATGAAAAGGCCAAAAACATTCTGATTGCTTCCATTCTGGCTACAAGGGAAAATGTTTCATCATAATAAATACCTTGAATTTGTGAATATTCCTTGCATACAAGTCTGGCTTTATTTCTGATTACTTGCCCTTGTTCATTCATCTTATTCTTGAATATCCATTTTGTGCCAATGACATTTTTTCCAATGGGTCTTGGAATTATTTCCCAGGTATTTTTTTCTCAATTTGGTCCAATTCTTCATTCATAGCATTCACCCAATATTTGTCTTTGTTGGCTTCTTCAATCTTCTTTGGCTCTGTTTGGTAGATCTTCATCAAATCTTACATCAATGCTTTCCACAATTTTGTGCAATGTTTTGTTGTAGCACCTGTAACCGTTACTCTTGGATGCATATCCTAAAAATATTCCTTCATCAGCTCTTGCATCAAACTTCCCCAATTTTTCATCATTATTCTTTATGAAACACCTGCTTCCAAAGACTCTAAAGTGATTTATTGAAGCTGGTTTACCATGCCATAATTCATAAGGGTCTTGTCACTGTTTGGTCTTAAATGTGCTTTGTTAAGAATGTGAACAACTATGTGTACTGCTTCTGCCCAGAAGGTTTGGGGAATGTTACTTTCTTACATCATGGCTCTGGCAATATGTTGTACTGACATGTTTTGTCTCTCTGCCACTCCATTCTGTTGAGGTGTACTTGCAATTGTGAACTATTGTTTTATCCCATGCTCATTGCATAGGTCTGAAAAATCATAGTTTGTGAATTCACCTCCTCTGTCTGATATGATGCACTTTAGCTTGCATCCTATTTGATTTTTTGCCAATGCGTTGAATATCTTGAATTTTTCAAGTGCTTCAGATTTATATTTGAGAAATTCTACCCATGTCATTCTGGAAAAATCATCAATTATCAGCATGAAATAAGATTCTCCACTTGGTGCTTTAGTTCTTGAAGGTCCACATAGGTCGATGTGTACAAGCTGAAGTGGCCTACTTGTTGATAGTTCATCTTTGGCCTTAAAATATGTGCGGATCTGTTTGCCCAATTGGCAAGATTTGCATATGTTATTTGAAGGCTTCTTTATTGTTGGCATATCTCTGACTGCTTTCTTCTTGTTCAAACTGATGATATGGTCAAAGTTAAGGTGTCCCAATCTTCTATACCATAACCATGACTCATCAAGTTTGCTTAGGTGGCATGCTTCATTCTCTTCTTTCACTATATAGACATTACTTTCTATTCGAATACCTTTGATCAAGGTCTTTCTTGTGATGCTTGATCTTACTTCACAGTCTTGTGCTCTAAAAAGAACCTCACAGCCTTTATCACAAATTTGACTGACACTAAGCAGATTTTATTTCAGCCCATTATCCAGACTGACTGAGCCTTTTCCTTTGATTTTCCCTGCTTTATCATTTCCGAAAGTTACATTTCCAGATTTCTTTTGATCAAAGGTTATAAAATTTCTTCTATCTACAGCCATATGCTTTGAACATCCACTATCCAAATACCATTGGATTTTCTGATCTTGGGATATTAGAGCCAGGTCACACTTATTCACTTTCTTTTTCAACTGCAGGCAGCTATTTGTTTGGCACCTTTTCTGAGAAGATGGACTACATTCTTTGAAAAGACATTGGGCAGACATATGTCCGATTTTATGGCATACACAACATTTGATCACATTTTTAGCAGGATTATGAGTATGTGTGAACTCTCCATAATTCATAAAAAATCGTTGAGGTTTTGAACATCAGCCTTTGTTTATATGTTCTGCACTCCTTGGCTTTATGGCTGAATTCCTTACAGTAAAAGCAATACCCATAAAAACAATTAACATAACTTATGAAGGGTTGTCTTCTCCTTTTGTTTGCTTGAGGTAGTCCTTTCATTTTTTGCATCCTTTGCTGGTTGGAATCAATTCTCCTTGTATGACATTATGCAACAATATGTCCCAATTTGTGGCAGGCATAATGTGGAGTACTAAAAAGGTATGCTTTTGATGACTATTTCAGTGGCTTTTTAATAGAATTTGTGAACCTTTTTGTATCATGAATTTGGAAAGTAATAAGGAACTATAACAAAACATGTGAGAATTGATATGCAAGACTTAGCCACTGATAATGGTTATTTTCTATACAGGAAAAGCGGAAAACGAGGAATTGTCCTTCCAAAGGAAAGGACAACGTCGAGATAACTGTTGTCCCTCTGGACGAGAACCGAACGCAAACAAGGATAAACAGATCAAAGCAAATCGGCTCGGAAAAGAAGGAGAAGACACCAGCTCAGCGCAAAAGAAAAGACAGGATGAAGAATTAACAGTTTGGCGAATCCCTCAGGATCTTCGATCCTGAGGGATCGCTGCTTTATTTACCTTGTTACTTGGACATCTCCGCCGTCGTCTTTATATAAAGAGACAACACTGTTAGCTTGATATATATAGATATAGAGATGAAGGATACGCTTTTATGTAATTTCTGTAAAACATCAGCTTTGATTATTAAGTTTCGTTGAGAACTGGTTCAATGTAATTTTGACCGATGCATTAATGGAAGTTTGGTGATTATTTCATCTCTGCGACTGGATTAACTTCAAGCGGTGTATCCTTGGAGGCTAAGGGCCCGGCCCCGAAGGACACTTGCTTCTGTACCATTACGACTTTATTTCTGTGTGGTTTGTTTATTATTGTTATTTGGTAATTTGATATGCTTTATAAGTTCATATTACATGCTCTGTTAAAGATTGAATCATTGAGGTTTTTGCAGATAGAATCGTGTGTTGACTCCGCATCAAGTTATTAATCCTTTCAAGAGTTCATTGCATGTTCTTCCTGTTATGTTACAGAGCTGTTATACTAAACGTTCGTGTTGTGTGCGTTTCTAATTTATCAGTACTGTTCCATAATTCATTAATCGTTATTGCTGTTCCTTTAGTGTGATTTGTGTGAATTTCCTTTAGAGTGAAAGAATGTTATTTGATTGCAAAGAGAGTATTTGAGTTAATAGATTAAGTTTGGTTACAACCCGCGGGACTTAGTTATTTCAATTGCTGTTCCATTTTAGACTTGCTGTTCTATTCCAGAATTGTTGTTCAATCCTTTATTCGCATTGCTGTTCCATTTACTTGCAGTTGTTGGTTTGGTGTGAGAGATGATCTAAAGCTGTAGTGAGCATTGGCAGTCACTGTCTAGCTCCCAGGCTCGTGGTCTATGCTCTAGTTTCCTTTCCATCAGTTTCCGAAGGGATGGGTTATCACTGCCGAACCCTTGACTGATAAGCTGTTGAGTTTTCTGAGTGTGTGATTTATTCTTTGAAGTAATTTAGTTATAAGAAAGCATCCGTTTACTCTTGTATTTCTTAAGCACTATACTACTAGCATTACTCTGACAAATGATAGCCTCGGATTGAGTCACTCTTTGTAATAACAAAACGCTCCCGGATTGACATATTAATGTGAGGTAATTAGAGGTGAAAGAGACCCTTTTTATAGCTCTACATTTTGGCGTCGTTGCCGGGGAAAGAGTGTAGCCATTTGTCTTTTTCAGAGTAGTGTACGAGCCTGCTAGAGAGGAATTGGATCCTAAAAACAGAAGGTAAGAACCTACATGCGGAGCATGTAAAAGACCTGCTCCACTATCCGATTTCCTGCAGATTTGTTTTTGCTTTGTTTGAATAGAATTTGGTAGTTCATTTTTTTGAGTGCATGACTAAGCAGAAAAGACCAGAAAAGAATATCAAACCCCCATCCAAGCCTGAAAAAGCTAAGGGGCCGGTGACCCTTGGCCGAACGACCTTCATAGACAAAATCTATAAGAAAACGGAATCTCAGCCATCAGTAGGCCTCAAGAAAAACATTTCTAAACCGCCTACTAGTTCCCTTCAGGCCACAGGATCACCATCTGTAGCCTGTGCTGAGGTGCATAGTCAAACTGAAGAGCAGGACTTTCAAGAAATTGAAAATTCTACTCCAGAATTATTACAGGAAGGGAACTCTAGCAACTTTTGTGAAGGAGAAGGAGAAACAGGGGAAACCAAGGAACCAAAATCCCCTATTGAAACAAATCAACCTTTAGATAGCCCAGATAAGGGGAGTGCTGCGAAAGTCATTGTTGAAGGAATTCAATCTCCTCAGACACCTGGTATTCCCATTATTCCAGATAAAGGAAGCGCTATTAAAAATATCCCTGTCAAAACCGTTCCCACTCAACCTAGGAATACCCTCCTAGATATCCCGGAAGGTTATTGGCATATATTTGATCCCATGGCTCAAAACCAGCCAAATGCTCAAAACCAGCCAAATACTCAAACCTCTACATTACAATATCCTATAGTGGATTCTGCAGCAAATGCACCCATGAAAGCTATCCCTCTTCAGCATATCCCTACATTTCACGGACTCACATCAGAAGATCCGGATGCATTCTTATTCGAATTCGACGTGTTATGTAGAGGGTACGATTACACCACCGATCCCCAAAAATTGAAATTATTTCCCTCTACATTAAAAGGGGCTGCTTTAAGATGGTTTATGGGGCTAGGTGGCGGGGTTATCAACAATTGGGATCAAATGAAAGAATCCTTCTTAAGAAAATATCAGGATTATTGTAGATCTAGAGAATTAAAAGACGAAATATTTCAAATGACAGCCAGACCAAATGAAACATTAGAGGAGTATGTGGAACGTTTTCAGTATAATCTACAAAGATCTCCTTATGCATCACTACCTTTACCCGATAATGTGTTAAAAACTGCATTAATGAGGGGCATGAAGGAACAATGGATTGAAACATTAAACATTATTGGAAAAGGGGATATTTATCAAGAGAATTTTACTGACATCCTTGACTTATGTATCAGGAGTTCGAGAGGCAGCACAAGAATAAAACCGACAGAATATGATCGGTTTGCAAGAGATAACAAAGTATCAGCAGAAGGAGTAACACGTGCAGAAATTGGAAATTTATTAGAAAATTTTAAAGCTGATATTATGGGGACACTAACTACACAACTTGATATTGTGCAGGCTAAACAGAAGCAGCTGGAGGCAGAACAGAATTTGGCAATCTTCTGCCCCCGATGCAGAAAAAAACACAGCCACAAGGAGTGTCCATTGGATAAAGTCCAAACATGCGCCATCTGTACAAAAGATCACCTTACGGAGAGCTGCCCCTCACTTCCTGGATTGAAAGCGGTATATAAGGAAGCAGAAGAAGAACCAGAATCAGTGAATTCGATCAACCAGCACCGCCAGTGGCAGCCGAGACAACCTGGTATGTTTCCGGACCCAACCTCTTTCTTTCAAAACCCACAGTATAATGCTCAACAATATGGTATGTGGCAAAATCAATCTCAAGCCCCATTTACAAACTGGTCACCACAATCGTTTCCTTCTTCAAATCCATGGCTGAATCAAACAAGCCAAACTGGTTGGCCGAATTTCCCTTATACTCCACCATATTGGCAAAATGGCCCATACCCTTCACAGTGGACTCCCTCTACTTCACAAAGTTCACCCTGGCAGACAAGCTGGCAAAGACCAATGTACCACCCAGCTGGAACTATTCCGCTCCCTCAACCTACTTTGCCAGCTTTACAACAAAATCCCCAGTCTAACCTGAGACCGCAACTCCCAGCCCAACCCGATCCCAATCCAAACAACATGCAGGTCCAATCTATTCAAATCATAGAATCACCAGAACTAGGACCCGACCTGAGGGAGTGCAATGATCTTCAGTTAAGATCTGGACATATAATTGAAACTGAGGGAGATAAAACAGTTCATATTGAAGATCAGTTACCCAGAGAACATCAGTCACAACAAGAGGATGTAAATAAGCAACAAACTCATAATCGAGCAACCACATCCTCTCCTCCGTTCCCAGAACGATTAGCCATACCTCGAACCATACAATATCCTGACTTTGACATTCTGGGAGAATTACAAAATCTGTACATAAAGATTCCATTCCTCCAAGCCATTCAAGACATCCCCATATACGCAAAAACTATAAAAGAATTGTGCATAAAGAAACCAAGGAGGAATATAACAAATAATCCAAGAGTCCAAGTAGTCGGTACCTTATCTGACCTATTGTCTGGAAGAGAAACACCCCTTAAATATGAAGACCCAGGGAACCCAATTATAACTGTTCAAATTTATGGTCAGACCCTGTCTAATGCCTTAGTTGATCTAGGGGCTGCAATTAATATTTTAACAACCACAACTTGCCAAAAGCTCGGCATTACATCTGTAGAACCCACCTCCACTCTGTTAGAATTGGCTGACCGATCTGTGGTTAGACTAGAGGGTACTCTACATGATGTCATGGTCTCTGTAGAATCCTGGGAGTATCCAACCGATTTCCTGATAATTAATCCAAAAACCCGACTTGATGGACATCCGCTAATTTTAGGTAGGCCTTGGCTTGCCACTGCCGATGCCTACATTGGCTGTCGGTAGGGAAATATGACCATAACCAGAGGACCGAATAGAAAAAATTTAGTTCTATATCCTCCAGCGCAGCCAAGTGTCACAATGATTAAAACTAATAAACACCCTGTATCATACCTTACTGATAACATCAGATCTCCATTAACTATACTAGAGGCACTCTATTTTAAAGATCAAACAGAAGACGATGCCATTAATAATTTCATTACTCAAACTGAACCTTGCACACAGTGTCACATGATAGAAGCAGCATTTGATAATGAATTGGAAGAAGATCCCCTGAAAGATATGCATGACCAAACGATACTTGTTACTTCTGTTGCAAATAGTAAAACTGTGGAAATTGCACCGGGGAAAACTTTAAACATCAATGCTAATCTCACACCTGAACAAGAAGCAAAGCTCATCCATCTGTTAACAAAATATCAAGAAGCATTTGCATGGGACTACCCTGATATGAAAGGAATCGATCCCCAGTTATGTACACACCACATTTATATAGAAAAAGATGCCAGACCTGTGCGTCAGCCGCAAAAAAGACTTAATCCTCATCTAAAAGATGTCGTAAAAACTGAACTTCAGAAACTTTTAGATGTTAATTTTATCTACCCTATTTCTGATAGTAAATGGGTCTCCCCGCTTGTGGTGGTACCAAAAAAGAACGGAAAATGGAGAATTTGTGTGGATTATAGGGAACTAAATAAGGCAACACAGAAAGATCACTTTCCTCTCCCATTCATAGACCAAGTATTAGATACTTTAGCAGGAAAGAAATTCTTTTCTTTCTTGGATGGCTTCAGTGGATACAATCAGATTCAGATTGCCCCTGAAGACCAAGATAAAACTACTTTTACTTGTCCCTGGGGAACATTTGCCTATCGAGTTCTACCTTTTGGCCTATGTAATGCTCCTGCCACATTTCAAAGGGCTATCCTTAGCATTTTTGCAAATTTAATAAATGATGGACTTGAAGTTTACATGGATGACTTTACACCATATGGAGATGATTTTGATCCAGCTCTAGACACCCTAGAAAAAGTCTTACAACGCTGCATTGTTACCAGGCTTTGCTTAAGCCACGAAAAATGTTTCTTGATGATGACTGAAGGACTTATCCTAGGACACTATGTCTCAGCAGCCGGCATTCAGGTAGACCCGACCAAAATCCAAATACTTTTACTTATTCCCACTCCTACTACTCAAACAGAGGTACGCGGCTTTCTTGGATTTTCCGGTTATTATAGACGATTTATAGAGCATTATTCGCACATTGCTGCTCCTTTATATGCACTAACTGGTAACGTTGATTTTCTTTGGACAGACAAATGTGACCGTGCTTTCGAGGATCTAAAGAAGCTTGTATCCACAGCCCCAGTCCTTGGAGGACCAAACTGGGACCTACCATTCCAGATATCATCTGATGCCTCAGATACAGCCATTGGCGCAGTCCTTGGGCAGGAAGAGGATAAAAAACCATATGCTATCTATTACATCAACAAAAATTTATCCCCTGCTGAATTGAATTACACTGTTACTGAAAAAGAATTCCTAGCTGTAATACATGCTGTCAATAAATTTAGACATTATATTACAGGCTATCCTGTTATCTTGTATAGAAACCATTCTGCTATAAAATATTTAGCAAACAAGCCTGTCACAAATGCCAGAGTAACTCGCTGGTTAATTTTATTGCAGGAATTCGACATCACAATCAAGGACCGGCCTGGCAAAGAAAACCCTGTAGCCGATTTTCTTTCGAGAATACCAAAATCAAGCGATGCAGCAACAGTTGAAGATCAATTTCCGGATGAGCACTTGTTTGTTGTTGCCGTTCAAACACCCTGGTATGCTGATGTTGCCAACTACCTCGCAGTAGGTAAATTACCAAAACATTTAACTCCTAATGAGCGCAAGCAGATTATTCAGAAAAGTTCTCGATTTTCGTGGATTGGAGGATATTTGTTTCACACAGGAGCAGACATGCATATCAGGCAATGTACACGTAATTCAGGGAATGATGAGGTTAACCTCCCCCCCCCCGCAATGAGATAGGCTGTCCCAGCCGGCAAATAAAGGAGCGGCACCCGGTCTGCAATCAAGTCAGAAAGGAACAGCATATGGAATTATGCCATGTTGAAAAGGACAACGAATTACCGAAATCGAGGCGGAGAATTGATCGCGTATTATATAAGAGGCTGCTGTGTTATGATATGAGGCTGATGGATAGGGCATGTATCGTACTTGCCAATCTCAAGTGGTCATGGTCACTTCCGTTGCCATGATTGGTAATGATAAATGTTCATGCGATATATAAATCAGGAAATGACATGTGATTAGTTGCTTACTATTCGGGAAAGCTAGTGTACGACGGTTTGGCATGGTTTAACGGCATGGCATTTCTATTTTTGTCACAAGTTGCTTTCTGTTGCACTGTTGCATTTTTAGTGTTTTTTCGAAACCTTGCGATTATCACCCTCTCTGTGTTTCATACAGAAAACGTAGTTGCTGTTCCATTTAGAATCTACAATGAAACCATGGGAGGAAGGGCAATTCGAAGCGAGCCTCAACAGTTGACGATCTCCGCTGCTGCCCGGGAGATCCTAGAAAGAGCAGGATGGTTGAATTATTTCAATCGCCTACAGGAGTCTAATGAAACAGTAGCGATGGAATTTTTGCAGAACCTACAGGATGATCACTCCACAGTAAGGGGGAAGAGGATAGCGGTCACTGATGACATAATTGCAGAAGTTTCAGGACTACCAGCCACCGGACCGGTATGGACATTAAAAAAGGAACGATTACAGAAGGTCATGGAAATTTTCCAAGACGAAGGCCAGAATTTGACAATTAAGGGAAAGGGAGTTCTGCCAGCAACCCTAGGAGAACCCTGGACGGAGCTAGCAAGAACAGTGCAGAGCTACATTACCTGCGAAGGAAGGAAAGACGTGGTAAGACCACGACATCTTAAACTTTTAGCTGTTTTAAAGCAGAAATGCTCTGTAAATTTACCGGCACTCCTGAACTCATTACTGCATGATGCTGCACAAAGTATAAAAAGGCACAACACGTAGAGTCAGTTGTTATTCACCATGGGTTGATACGACTAGTTGTTAGTTATGGTCTCACCCAGCAGCAGAGCAGCTGGGAAGAGCTGATTGCAATGATTGAGGGGGGATTGACAGCGCCATCCCCAAAACGTAGACATTCTATAAGCACACCAGAACGTCCGGAAAAACGCAGAGAATTAGTACAGCAGAAACATGTTGCTAGTACATCGGAACGACCAAAGATATATCAGGAATCGGCAAAGCGCAAGCATGCCATCGATCCACCCGAGCAACCAGAGGAACCCAGAAAATCAGCTCGGTTAGCTCGGATGAGAGGAAGCATAGATAAGCCCAGAAAATCAGCCCGGTTGGCTCGGATAAGAGGGAGGCTGGAAAAGCTTCAGGGAAGCACCAGCCAACCAGTAATAATTGAAGATGAGCAACCCGAAGAAGAAGCAGCCGAGCCTTCGGGAACAAAAATAGAAGCAGAAACTGAACAGGAGGAAGAAATGGGACAGCAGGAAGATAGCCCATTACAAGACCTACTGGGAGATGATGACTTGGCCGCAGTCCTAGCCAATATGAGTAAGTATGGTCAACCTTCTAGTTCAGAGGACCCTCACGACAAACCCCAAGAAGAAAACATGCCTGTTCATGATGAAGAGGAGGAAAATACTGAACGGGAACAATCTGTTCCCAGGTCACAAGAGGAAATTCTAGAGGGAGTAGGAGCGAAAACAGCAGTTGCTCAGGAAGAGACAGAACCAGTCGAGGTTCCTACCCCAGAACAGCCAGAGCAGAATAGTGAGGAAGAACCCCAAGAGGAAGATTTAGCAACTGGTCATGATCCAGTCCGCAGCAGACAGACTGCTGTTCCTTCGAATGGAACGCTGGAAATTAAGAAGTTGCGGATGGAACGGAGTAAATTGTTGAATACGATAACCCAGCTCAGACAACAAATTAGGATTCTGAAAAAGAACCAGAAGGTAAGAAATACCGGAGGGAGGAAAAAGAAGGCCAACAAGCGGCCTGCTGTTCAAAACCCTACTGAGAATCCAGCTGCCGTTCCAAATGATGCTGAGGAACGGGAACAGACGGATGTTCGCGTTAAAACAGAAAAGGATGATATAAGGATCAGTGACAAGCAAATTCAGACAGAGGTACCACCCTCAGGGGTAATAAGGGTTCTGAACTCCAAACAGCATAATAAGAAAGTTCAGGTAAAACTCCCGGCCTCCACTGACCTATGGAAAAAAGATCCGAAGACAAAAACCTTGCATAAGATGGTGAAGCAAGCCCAGCAAGAAGCCGAACAACTTAGAGAGCAAACGGTTCCCCGAGAAAAATATGAAGAGTTACAGCAGCAACTAAGGGATGTCAGTCAATCCAAAAGCCAGACCTTTGAAGGGTGGAAAAAGGAACAAGAGGAAGTTGCATAGGTAACCCGTAGACTAGATACTGTTATCAAACAGATGAATGACTTGTGTTCTTTATACAATGATGTTTTAGCATGTAGGGCCCCTGCTAAAAAATATGCTCTGTTTTTATTAGAACGGTATTTACAATTAAAAATAAAAGCTGTTAAAGCAGGCACCCCTATACAAATCAACACTGTCAATGACTTTATAGACTGCTGTAAACATTATGGAGTGAAAGTCCAGAGATTGTTGTGTGAACTTTATTTGCACGACCTTGTGTTAAGTCAGGAGACTGAATTAAACCCTGGCCCTTTCATTGGAGACATCCAATTCCAAGCAGTCATTTCATTCGGGGTTAATCAGATTAAGTGGCTCAAAGCCTATGATACTTTCCAGGGTCAGGAAAATGGTCTAGATTTACGGGTTAGGGCTGAGCCTAGGAACCCAGTACAGTTGTGGAAAGCTCATAGAAATCTTATAAGGGCTCCTGGTGCCATTGAAACATTAGGACCCATGCATGAGGCACTAATTCGAGAGAGTTTAGAGTATTTTCTTTCCATCAAAGACTTGGCCATTAATGCAGCCAAATTTCGATACCGAATCTCTGATCCAAACATCCAGCTTAGGGAACCATTTAAGTATGAGAACTTTGAGTTAGCTGCTGACCGTTTGAACCTCTATGGCCAGAGCATTCTGAAAGCAGGGTCATCCTGGTTAGGATATAGATTTCGCACTCCAATTATTTGGCACCCTGCACCCGGATACCAGGCCCTGTATGATATGCCTGAGGGGCAAACAGGTCAGTTCTTTGATTATCTAATCACTCAACATGGTTGTAGGCCTCCGCATGAGACTCCTTCTCCAGCATATTCTCTCACTGCATTGCATGTCAACTACAATGTTTTCATGAGGACATGAAACAAGGTAAGCAGGGGGGTGTGTGGAGTACTAAAAAGGTATGCTTTTGATGACTATTTCAGTGGCTTTTTAATAGAATTTGTGAACCTTTTTGTATCATGAATTTGGAATGTAATAAGGAACTATAACAAAACATGTGAGAATTGATATGCAAGACTTAGCCACTGATAATGGTTATTTTCTATACAGGAAAAGGAGAAAACGAGGAATTGACGTTCCAAAGGAAAGGACAACGTCGAGATAACTGCTGTCCCTCTGGACGAGAACCGAACGCAAACAAGGATAAACAGATCAAAGCAAATCGGCTCGGAAAAGAAGGAGAAGACACCAGCTCAGCGCAAAAGAAAAGACAGGATGAAGAATTAACAGTTTGGCGAATCCCTCAGGATCTTCGATCCTGAGGGATCGCTGCTTTATTTACCTTGTTACTTGGACATCTCCGCCGTCGTCTTTATATAAAGAGACAGCACTGTTAGCTTGAGATAGAAGGATATAGAGATAGGATACGCTTTTATGTAATTTTCTGTAAAACATCAGCTTTGATTATTAAGTTTCGTTGAGAACTGGTTCAATGTATTTTTGATCGATGCATTAATAAAAGCTTGGTGATTATTTCATCTCCGCGTCTGGATTAACTTCAAGCGGTGTATCCTTGGAGGCTAAGGGCCCGGCCCCGAAGGACACTTGCTTCTGTACCATTACGACTTTATTTCTGTGTGGTTTGTTTATCATTGTTATTTGGTAATTTGATATGCTTTATAAGTTCATATTACATGCTCTGTTAAAGATTGAATCATTGAGGTTTTTGCAGATAGAATCGTGTGTTGACTCCGCATCAAGTTATTAATCCTTTCAAGAGCTCATTGCATGTTCTTACTGTTATGTTACAGAGCTGTTATATTAAACGTTCGTGTTGTGTGCGTTTCTAATTCATCAGTACTGTTCCATAATTCATTAATCGTTGTTGTTGTTCCTTTAGTGTGATTCGTGTGAATTGCCTTTAGAGTGAAAGAATGTTATTTGATTGCATAGAGAGTATTTGAGTTAATAGATTAAGTTTGGTTACAACCCGCGGGACTTAGTTATTCAATTGCTGTTCCATTTTAGACTTGCTTTTCTATTTCAGAATTGTTGTTCAATCCTTTATTCACTTTGCTGTTTCATTTACTTGCAGTTGTTGGTTTGGTGTGAGAGACGATCTAAGGCTGTAGTGAGCATTGGCAGTCACTGTCTAGCTCCCAGGCTCGTGGTCTATGCTCTAGTTTCCTTTCCATCAGTTTCCGAAGGGATGGGTTATCACTGCCGAACCCTTGACTAATAAGCTGTTGAGTTTTCTGAGTGTGTGATTTATTCTTTGAAGTAATTTAGTTACAGTCAAGCATCCGTTTACTCTTGTATTTCTTAAGCACTGTACTACTAGCATTACTCTGACAAATGATAGCCTCGGATTGAGTCACTCTTTGTAATAAAAAAAGGCTCCCGGATTGACATATTAATGTGAGGTAATTAGAGGTGAAAGAGACCCTTTTTATAGCTCTACACATAACAAGTGACATTTTTCTTAGGGGGGAAGAATCTCCTTTGATAGCTTCCAAATTTTATATATTCAGGAGTATATAGGCCTTTTTCAGTTGACTGCTTATTTATTTCTTTCTTTGTCATTTGAGGTTCCTTCATGTTCCTGTCTACTTCATTGCAGGCTTCTACTTCTGTAGGAACTTTCTGAGCTGCTTCATTATCCTTGACAGCTTTTACAAAAATAATATTCCTGTTATCTATTTCTTTGACTTTACTTGTTTCTCCTTCATAGCCTATCCAAGTTTTTATCAGAGGAGATCTTTGAGCATCTAGTATGTTATTCAACTTATCAGAGCTTGTCATTTGAGAAATGTTTATTGACAATTTCCTTTGGGTGTTTTCTAATTTCTTCCTCAAGCATACTACTTCTTCTTCCAATTTCTCTTGCTTCTGAATTTTATCCTCAATTTGTTTAAGTAAAATGTCTTCTACCTTCTTGGCTTCTTCAAGCTCTACTTTCAACTGAATGAGGTCTTCTGAATTTTGCTCTTCTCTTACATATTTGAGGAGAATCTCTTTCTATTTTCTGCACTTTAGCTTAAGTCTGTTTATTTCCTCTAGGGCACTTCTTAGTTCCCCCTCAAGATCAACTTCACCTTCTTCCTCATCTTCTAGAAGGAACCCTTCAAGCTATTCTTTGGTCATCAATACAAATTTAGAGGTTCCTTCTTCACTTGAGGATTCATCTGAGTCTTAAAAAGCACTGCTGTCTTGCTGAGCATAAAAATATTTTCTGTTGACTCTTCCCTTTCTGCCAGTTCTTTGATATGGTTTTCTCTGATTCTTGAGTCTGATTCTTTGTTTTCTTATGAGGACACTTAGAATCATAGTGTCCAACTCTTCCACAGTTAAAGCATTTAAAAGTAAGTTTAACTTTATATTTTCCTGAGCCTCTATATAATCTTCTGATAAATTTAGCCTCTTCTTCAACAGAGCAGTAGCATGTATCTTCTTTTTCTTCTTTTTTCTTCTCTGTCTTAAAGGAGGCCTCCCTCACATTTTACTTCCTCTGTGGTAGTCTCATCTAATAGGTTGTTAAGTTTCCTAGTAATTGGTTCATAGTCAAAGTTTCGCAATCAACTGTTTCTTCTATGGAAGACACCTTGGGATTAAAGCTGGATGGTAAAGATCTTAGAATCTTTTGAACAATTACACATCCTTTTATGGTTTCTCCTAGAGCTTTCATGTTATTCACAATTTCTGCAACCCTTAAAAAGAAGCTGGCAATGTCTTCATCATCATTCATTTTTATATTTTCAAACTGAGCTCTATAGACTTGAAGTTTGGCTATCTTCACCTTTTTGTCTCCCTAATGGATGTTTTCTAGAGTATCCCATATTTCTTTGGCATTCTTGTTGTGCATTACTTTGATAAATTATGCCTCACATAGTCCACTTAAGAGTGCATTCATGGCTTTTTCATTAGCTACAAAGTCTTGTTTGGCATATTTCTCTGAGATAGTCTCCTTTGGGGCATATCCAAATTCCACAGCAGCCCAAGCTTCTATTCCTAGAGACATTATGTACGTCCTCATTCTTATTTTCCAAAAGGCATCTTGGGGCTTTATTTGTTGAGCAACCTTCTTGACTAGCCATCCTGGGGACCTAGGAACTCCTTCCAGTTGTTAAACTGTTACAGAAGGAACTGGCTCTGATACCAATTGTTGGACCCTTGGTTAAACTGAGAGGGGGGGTGAATCAGTTTAATGCAGTCATGTTCTAATTATACTTTCTTTTAATGGAAATATAACCTTTATTATTTATATACAATGGAACAACAATCTTAATAAATGAGCAGCAGGTATTAAGAAGAATAAATACAGAGTATCAACACATAATCATTAGGCATATAGACAACAAATATAAGTGGAAACCCATAAGGGAGAAAACCACATCTTATTATTGTTGTGATGCAAAGGCAAGCTCCAACTCCCTCTCACCGTTGATTTTATGTAGGCACCAACCTACAGGAGGCTTCTACCTCAATTCTGCAAGCTACAACTTGCAAGGAAGCTCCAACTCCCATCTATTTTTCTGTAGGCTCCAACCTATAGGAGGCTTCTACCTCAGTCAACTACAACCAACGTCTATCAAGCTACAACTTGATATGGAAGCTTCAACTTCCTCACTCTTTCAAAAAATCATATGCTGATTTACCTTGGATATCAGCTCTGTTATGTTCCTTCTTCACTGCTGTCCTCCAGCTTTCTTATCTATCTTATATCATCTTTGACTCTTCACAGCATATTTGTCTACTCCTCCTTCTTCTTATCTTCTCTGCTTTAATTCTGCATTCTCTAACCTCTCTATGCATATCTATGAGATATCATTTATAGAGTTCACCTCTTGATTGTTTGTATTCTACAGAGAATTTGGAGTGAACAGCCATGACTCTTTGACTTCTTCCTTCTCATTCCTTTGTCCAGCTCATTCAGAAAATATAACAATATGTACAAAATTCAATATTACAGTGGAATTTGTTTTGCCTATGGAGACTTTCCTTTGCATCACAAACAATTAAAACATTTACATTTACATTTTCAATTTCATAAAACAATTTCACTCAACCCTTTTTCTAGACCTTCGCTTGCTGTGCATTTGTCTTTTCAGCTACTGTCATGTAACTTTTCTGCATACCTCTGTTTTCCATGCATGTAAAATGCCCTGTGTCTTTTTCAGTTTTTGCATACTCTCCTATTCATTGCAATTGTGTATCTGCTGCATATATATCTTCTTTACAAGTTTAGCTCCCTAATAACTCTCAAACTCTCATTGTATATAAAAATGCGGCTTCTTATTAATGTCGACTTTGTTCATTGTAATGTGATTATTACCGAAATATTTCTTCATAATTCTTCTTATTATCTGTTGGAAAATTAAATAAATTCAGAGGCTTAACTCTTTTCTATGTTTTAAACCACATTCCCCAGATTACAAATCTGAGTCAATTTAACTCACACTCTGGCAATTATAAAACTATGAGGAAGATTTCTGTCTATAGGTATGGTGGTTATAAAACCCCACGAAGCATATAATATGCTCTTTTATTAAAGTCATGTGGTTATAACTCTTAATTCGACTTCACTTAAAAACCCGACTCGAAATCCTTCAGATATATTAACCTTTCATCATAGTATTAAATACTTATGAAATAATTAGGTTCCAAATCACTTACTCAATGACCAACCTTAAGCTTATAACGTTAACACCATTTAACTCTAAGACCAAGAGTTTTGTGATACGCTGGACTCTTATGGGCCCCATGCATACAATATTCAATGTACCCAAACATATCTTCGCAACCGCACATATATGGATATATGTATCAATATTTTACACCCTGGAAGATATCCACATATCAAAGTATATTGTATATTGGTTGCAGCATGTGTTAAACCAACAATAAACCTTCGCCCAGCACATATATGAATATAAATAGTCTTAAAGTCTGACATATCAATATTACACTTAATTCATGGTAAAACCGACCTTGACTCACCACAAGGACCAACGTATATTAGTTCTGGGCCCGACATTTCAATCATGTGTGTAATACACCGTATAATAGTTCGACCCATAATAAAAGTATTTTATATAATGGCCCACATCCACGTTCAATGCATCATTCAACTCATATTAATTAATCCAACCCTGTAACTTCACATAATAGTTTAACTCCAAACTTCATATGATAACACTCGGACCCACGCACTTAACTTACCACTTCATTCGATGGCTGCAAACTTATCGCACTTCCTTTTGATGATCTGACAATCATCACACAACCAAACCGCGCATATTTTAATTCTTCAAATTAACGTGATATACATGGGTCCCATCCCTTAATCCACCCTTCGCATCCAACGGATGAACCGGCGTCACGTCCCCTTCGATGATCCGATGAACATAAACGAATATCGCATTTTTTATTGAACCGAACTTTAACTCGAAAAAATAATGCAAAACGGGTGGATTTGGAATACCATCTGGGCCACGTGTCGATCAATGAGCACTATCACATTTTTTTCACAATACCATTTATCGTTTTAAAATTATGCGAACCCACTAGTTTTTCGAACCCTGGTTTCACTGTTCATTAAATCCAGGTTCCGTTCTCATGGTTCTGCTCCTTTGGTTTATTACACAGTTCGGTCTTAACCTTCACAACAACATTTTCATTACCGATTCAATTCATATGAACAATCAAATACAAAGGTTTTTTCACGTCTTCTACAACAAACCTCATATTACTCAACCTTGGTTAAAATAAAAACATCAATACTCTTCTGCTCACCTTTCCCCATCCATCAATATTATAATGCAATGAACTTCTTTACTATACAACCAAACCATATTAAAATTTCGGCATTGGTTCAATTATTTCGAACCTACTCCAGCTTCCTTCAGACAATTCACCAATACACAATACAGGGTTCCAAGATATCGATTCATTCAACTGTATGTTCATCCCAAAATTCCTGCACTGAAACCTTTACCTCAACACTCAGTTTTAATTACAGTCAGGGTCAGATCTTCTCTGTATTCAGTTAATGTGCATGACAGTGCATGTTAGTGCATGATTGTGTCTCGGTATTCCGATACTATGCATGATAGTGCACAAGTAGTGCATGTCAGTGCATGACTGTTTCTCTGTATTCACTTTGTATGACCCTCATTTGAGATCGAATCTCCTTACATCTTTTAAGACCAAACCTCACTACTCTGCCTCTAATTCCTCTGCTGCTTCGGCTGCCTGGGCTGCCTCTTGCCGGTCTCCTTAGCCTATTTGCTGGTTCTTCTTGCTTCTATTTTTCCATAGAGATATAGTTCAGGTGCTGCTCCTTTCTTCTCCTTTTCCATCAATGACAATATTTCCAATAGATTGCTACAATCTGCCAAAATCTAGTAAAGAATGTGTATTTCAATGTGTCCAAAAAAAAGACGACAAAAGGATTATGGAAGAAGTTCCATGATCTATATGAGAAGAACACGACATCAAAAAAAGTGTTCTTGATGAAGAAGCTTTACGATATCAAGATGAAGGAGGGTGCTTCAATTGCTAATCACTTCAATGAATTCAATATTATTACTAGTTAGCTTGCCTCTGTTAAAATCATTCTAAATGATGAAACTAGAGCTATCTTGTTAATGTTTTTTATGCTAGACAGTTGGGAAAAATTAACTGTGGCTATGAGCACTTCAGCACCTATAGGAACCCTGAAGTTTTATTATGTCAGCGGTAGTTTAATGAATGAATATTTGTGATGCAAGTCAATTGCAGAAAACCAAAGAGGAGAAGCTCTAGTTGTAGTTTATCGTGGTAGGAGAATTGATCAAGGGTGATAAGGGAATTCAAGATTGAGAGGGTGATAGAAATCAAGGAGAGGCAGGCTCATATGCTTTCATTTTGGCAAACCCAGGCACATGAAGAAAGAATTGCAGTATGGAAGAAAGGAAAAAAGGATCAGAAACCGACCAATACAAATAAGAATTCATCTAACATAAATAAAGGTGAGAGTATTGTTGTAGTCAGAGATGGTGATGTGATATTTACTGTTTCAGTAGAGGATGCATGTTTATATACATCTAATAATAGCTTTGGTTGGATCCTGGACTTTGGGGCATCTCACCATGAAACCCCATGCAAAGATAGTTGTGTTGCATATAATCCTGGTGATTATGGTAGAATGCATTTGGGGAATAATTATTTTTGGAGTATTTTTGGAGTGGGATATGTCCAAATCAAGATGAAGGATGGACAAGATATATTTTTTAAATAGGCCAGGCATGTTCCAGAAATGTGCATGGGTTTTATCTCTATGGGATGACTAGATGATGAAGGCTATTCCACAAGATTTGGAAAAGGAGGTTGGAAAATAAGCAAAGGAGCATTGGTCGTGGCCAGAGGACCCAAGACAGGAAAATTATAGACATTGAAGGAAATGATAGGAAAATTAGATTTGGCTGCTAGCAAAAAAGAAGGAAATTCAGTAGATCTGTGGCATAAGCGCTTGGGTCACCTGAGAAAAAAGGGCTAAAAAATCCTTGTTGGTAAAAATTTACTGTCAGGTTTGAAATCCTATAATCTTGATCTTTGTGAGCATTGTATATATGGTAGACAAAGAAGGGTTTCATTCCTTAGAGGTGCCCCTGATAGAAATAACAAATCATTAGAATTGATACACTCAGATGTGTTTGGGCCTATTAACATTAATTCATTAGGAGGAGCATAATGTTTTGTAACATTTATAGATGAGGCATCCACGAAGATTTCGGCTTGCCCTATGAAAAGTAAAGGTGAAGTGTTTGAAATATTTCAAAAATTCCACGTTGTTGTTGAAAGAGAGACTAAAAAATTGATCAAGTGCTTGAGAACAAATTATGGTGGAGAATATTGCTCAAATTCATTCAGGGAATAGTGTAATATGTAATATTCCAAAAATTTAGTTTTCAGCTAAATGGAATATTATAGATTATTTTGTCACTAGGTAGGTGAATAAGTGGGTAGGGAGGCCCATAAATATCCTTAGCAACAATTAAAACACTTCAAGTGTGAAAGGAGACCCTCTAAGAAGCTAAATAAAGCACCTTTGAGTGCAAACAGGGGTTGGAACATGTTGAATAGGTCAACTTTGACCAAATCAACAATGTTGTTATGGAGGAGTGGACATTTAATGAGGAATAACACAGTTTTGGAGGGATATTGATTGCATGGAAGTACTGACCTAATTGAGTGGGGCCAAGGGTAAGGAAGCTCATAACTTATATAAGGAAGAGGATGGTAGCCATATTGATTATGTTTTTGGCTTATTATTTTGCATATGGTCTGTTTAGACTTCTTGCATTATTCATCTATTTTGTTGAGTTTGCAGTGTTGTTTAGCACAGGGTGTTCCTGAGCAGGAATCCCATCTATTTCCTTGAGACGCCTCTTGAAGGAGTATTTCACTAAATTTCCACACTCAGACTCAAGGCCAAGCTACATATTTCTTCACCAGTGCAGTTTCTGCAGAATATTGTGTTGTGTTACAGGGTACAGTAGTGGAGGATTATTTTGGGTGACTTCAGAGTTAGTTTTGCAGTGGAGGAAGGTTTTCATCCATTAGAAGGACTGTAAAGAAGCTGCTTGGGCTTTATTGACACATTTGGCATTAGGACAAGGATTATTTATCCCCTACAGCGTAGTTTCATTCCAGATATGCACTATTTTAGGGAGGAGTTGCAGTGGTTGTTTTGGGAGGTGATTTCTTTAGTGGAGGAGCTATTATTTCATATGGAGGATATATTGCAGAAGATATGTAGTTTTCTACATCAGCTTCAGCCATATCTTCTCATTTCTGTTGTTGCAACATACCTTCAGTCCTAGGGCTACAGATTACATTGGCACATTGTGTGCATTTTGCGAAAACACTCTTGGGTTGTTTTGGAAAGTCGATCTAGTGCCCAGATATGTATGTCTAGAATCCATTGGGGCCTATATCAGTATTTTTATATCCTTATATCATCTCCAGCTATATTTATGATTAATATGACTGCGCTGTAGTTATTCTCCAGCATTTTGTATTGTAACAACAACTCATATTTGGGGAGTGATTGCTTATGGGAGGCTTGTTTCCTCATTGCATATGATTTATGCCTCACTATTATGTATTGATTTTCTATTCTTATACATAATTTTATGACTCCATATTGGTATTGAATGTTTATGTGTTGATTTGCACTGCTATTTCCAATTTTGTGTTCATATATTGTTGCTTCCCCATTTGGGAATACTATATTGGTATCATAGCATAATCTTGGCTCAGCCTGTGCATTCAGCCAATATGTCACCATAAGGAGAAGCTTCTCACAAGAAGAGGAGATGTACAGAAGGGAGAAAGACAAGACTCCAGCATTTAGAGGAAGGAATGAAGAGAAGCTCTCAAAGCTTCTTTTTCAAACTATGCAGAGCATCCATGAAGATATCAAGAAGATGAGAAGGGAGATGTGTAAAGAATCTCCAAGGGGGTTTGAATATGAAGAAAACCATAGATTTTTACATGATAAGTGTGAGAATTCAGCCACACAATCTGATCCACAAAGCAGTTTTATGCACACATTCACAACAAGAGAGATGGAGGAAGAAGATGCACCAAAGGAGGAAACTTTGAGTGACTATCTTCAAGAGTATGAATCTCAATATTTGAGATCCAAGGAGAACTTGAACTTCCAAGGGTTTTTCCAACTCAAGGAGAATAGAAGGCCTAGCAATCACAATAGAAGCAGAAGACGTAGATTCTTTCTACCAAATTTTGATGGGTCATCTAAATGCAAAGCCAAGGATTGGATAGAGCAGCTAGACTCATACTTGTAGCTACATCAAGTTTCATAAAAGGAAGCCCTTAGGATAGCAGCACTGCATCTTGAAGGTAAGGCTTATACTTGGTGGTTTTATGAATCTTCTTCATTTAATCATGCATATGTAGCTACTTCTGTGGGATTCACTAAGAAATTAGTGAAGAGATTTGATGGAAAACAATTTAAATCATCTTTGATTAAGCTAGAAAAACCTAAACATTCAAAGCCTTTGCATGAGTTGGAAATATCCATTGCACCAAATCCACTTCAGATTTCTATTGAGGGGGATAAAAAATTGTATGATACCTTTCCCAGGGAAAGATCCCCATTATAGGAAGAGATTTCTCCTCAAAAGAAAGACATAGAGATTCCTCTTTCAAGGGAAGACCAAGATCTAGGGTCTCTCATTGTTGATGAGGTATTCTTAAATATTAATGAGGAGGAAGAGAAGAAACGAAGTAATAGCACTGTCACTTCAGGAGGAGGACCATCACTACATGGAGATGGGCATGAAGCTATTGCTTCAATTAGAGGAGATTTTTCATCTTTGCAAAAAGTTCCCAAGGATCATCATGTGACAGTAGTGATGGGCAGTAACACCTTGATCAAAGGAGGATAAGAAAAGGTGGATCAACATTAAAGGATGGGGAGCATGCACCATTGTTTATTTCAAGGGGTTATATACAGAAGAAGGAGACTATTTTGCGCAGTGAAAGGAGGGAAAAATCAGTCCACTCACCTATCCAGTCTACTTCAGACTTTGATGTCTCATTACTTGGGGGCATTCCACCTGGGAGACCACCAGATCAAGAGATGAGAGACATCTCACATCAGGTTGCATCACTCATTGATTTAGGAGGGGTGAGAACCTTGGGAGGATTTGGCATATTGCAGAGATTCTTGGGTAGGTTCAAGGAGGAGGGAGACATTCTCCCAATATCATCATTACCCACTCTCATCATCTATTCTGCACTAGGAGAATATTTTTCTGGGATGGAGGATGGCACCATCATGGTGCAAGGGGACCACTCCATGGCGTTGGAGGACCAGAGGATACTTCCACATAGGAAGGAATCTTCCCCATTTGGTAGAGGATGGTGGCCACTCATGCATGCATTGGATAGACTCGAGGGATTTTGGAGAGGTGAAAGATTCCTATGGAAGACTAGCCTCCAAAAAATTCAACCTTAACTTGAGCATGGGCAACTTCAGGAGGAGTAGCAAGAACATGTCTGCAGCATACCGGTGCTTGACTTTGGCATGTGAGATGTCAAGGAACAGGGCAGCCACATTGTAGGGGCTACACAGTATAGATCAGCATCACTGTCATTAGAGAGTTTAGATCCTTATTGGAGGTCCTAGCTATTGGTGGAATACTCCAAGAATATCTTTACATGCATAATACTTGATGACCAGTTTCCATATGGAGGATATATAGTGAGATATGGGGTTATCTTTTATCAAGATAATATCTTCTTGGCTAGAGCCTCAAAGCTCAAGGAAAAACTACTACATGTAGCCTATGAGATCTTTCTTTCCAATCCCACTGGTTTCATTAGAGCATACCATATTATCTTAGATGGATTCATATGGGAAGACTTCAAAGGGGAGATGCACTGTCATATGAGGAAGTGCATAGATTGTTTGGAGGGTGAGAAGGAACATAACTATTTGGAAGAGTTATCATCACCACCTCCTCCTTACTCATTGGGTGTGAGAGGGAGCTCATCCATGAGCTACCTCACTAGTTTGAACCAAGTGTATGGTAAGGATTATATTTCTGAGAATCATGATATATTTAATATATATTTACATTTTCTTACCACTCATGTGCAGGGCATTGCTCCAAGAGGGGGCGCTCTTTATTATTGGCTTCATGAGCTATTTGGGATCATGAGCAGTGATGATGTTGATCACTCCCTAGAATATTTTGGTGAGATGATGTATTCTTCATGGTGTGTTTCATTGAAACCAAACATCATACACCTTCTCCAAGCATGCAAGAAGAATGGGGCAACAAACAAGTGGTGGGGGAAACACTTTTTATATTATATTCTATGGCAGTTAGGAGCAAAACTGCGCTGGTTGCACTTGAGGGACCATTTCCCTTCCCCATTACTACACATGGCAGCTAGCATAACTTGGATTGTGATCTCATATGTTGATGATGTTCTTATCTTTGTTGAGAACATGATTGGATGGAAGGCACATTGGTTGGATGTGTCCATTGGGAAAGACCTTTCCCACACTTTTTATGCTCCGTGCTTCAAGGGGAGTATGGCAGATGATATGGCCACTATATTAGGTCACTTGCTTCTTTATGAGGTGAGCCATAGGATTGTTTGGAGCATTTGGGAGATTCCTCTCATGAACACTTGGGAGGAACTTTTCTATGAATTACCATGCTGGGAGGTGATTCATTTCATTTGGATGATATCATGGAGATGGGAGTCTCTCATGGGGAATGAGATTCCCTATACTTGTCATCACTCCTACCTTGAAGAGGCCATTGGACAGCAAGAAGGTTTCCATATAGACCTTCCATTTTCTCATGATGAGAGCCATTTGGTTTATCCACCAAAGGCCAACTTGCACATTTGGGAGGAACCATTGGGAGATAGAATTGTTGTAGAATATTTGAAGAAGTGGTGGAGACTATTTGAGGAGGAGGCCACAAGAGGAGGAGGGGAGAATTTTTCTCAACCCTTACAGTTGCTTGAGGACAAGAATTTTGGAGAAGAGGACTGTAATATTCCAAAAATTTAGCTTTCAGCTAAATGGAATATTATAGATTATTTTGTTACTAGGTAGGTGAATAAGTGGGTAGGGAGGCCCATAAATCTCCTTAGAAACAATAAAAACACTTCAAGTGTGAAAGGAGACCCTCTAAGTAGCGAAATAAAGCACCTTTGAGTGTGAACAGGGGTTGGAACATGTTGAATAGGTCAAATTTGACCAAATCAATAACGCAATTATGGAGGAGTGGAAATTTAATGAGGAATAATGCAGTTT
The DNA here is from genome assembly GCA_034641835.2 of Pinus albicaulis. Taxonomy (NCBI): domain Eukaryota; kingdom Viridiplantae; phylum Streptophyta; class Pinopsida; order Pinales; family Pinaceae; genus Pinus; species Pinus albicaulis. Next base: position 1,235,876,328 of record CM076574.1, on the reverse strand, counting down.
TGGAGGTAGATTAATTGCATGGAATTAGTGACCTAATTGAGTGGGGCCAAAGGTAAGGAAGCTCATAACCTATATAAGGAAGAGGAAGGAATCCATATTGGTTATGTTTTTGGCTTATTATTTTGTATATGGTCTGTTTAGACTTCTTACATTATTCAACTGTTTATTTGAGTTTGTAGTGTTGTTTAGCACAGGGTGTTCCCGAGCGGGAATCCAATCTCTTTCCTTGAGAGGTCTCTTGGAGGAGTATTGCACTACATTTCCACACTCAGGCTCAAGGCCAAGCTACAAATTTCTTCATCAGCACAGTTTCTGCAGAATATTGTGTTGTGTTGTAGGGTGCAACAGTGGAGGATTGTTTAGAGTAACTTTAGAGCTAGTTTTGCAGTGGAGGAAGAGACATATTTGGCATCAAGCTAAGGATTATTTATCCCCTATAGCGCAATTTCAGTCTAGATCTGTGTTATTTTAGGGAGGAGTTGCAGGGGTGCTTGTAGTGGTTGTTTTGGGAGGTGATTTCTTCAGTGGAGGAGATATTATTTCATCTGGAGGATCTATTGGAGAAGATCTGTAGTTTTCTACATCGGCTTTAGCCATATCTTCTCATTTTTGTTGTTGCAGCATACCTTCAGCCCTAGGGCTACAGCTTACATTGGCACATTGTGTGCATTTTCCGAAAACCCTCTTGGGTTGTCTTGGAAAACTGATCTAGTGCCCAGATTTGTATGTCTAGAATCCTGTTGGAGCCACTACAACACCTCCCAAAATTTTGGGTATATCTGAAATTTAGGGTCCCCCTGCTCCCTTAGCCATTAGGGTTTTTACCCGGCCCGTAGTCGTTGAACCTTCTCACCATCATGATGAGATTATTTCGTTGTAGTCGTGCCATGTGTGGGGGGATCATCATGCATACACTCGAATGGAAACTTCTCTGTGCATTAAGCATATTCATTAGAATCCCTTTCATCATGGATCATTTAGGAATTCTGTTTGGATACTTCACCAAGCTCAGGTAAATTATTTAAGGGCACCATTCTCTACAGGGTAACTGTGAACTAATTAATGATTAATGTTCCATACATGTCAATCCCACGGATGATATACTCATCAATGTCATCACCAGACCGAGGGAAATAAACTGAAGCTAAACAACAAGGCCACAACTACGAAACATGACACTTTTATCGACATGCCCCCTGCCCATGTGGGCATGAGACTTAAGGCTACCGTTGAAGACCTCGTTAAGGCAGATGACAAGGATGTGCCAATAGGTGAGGGGGAGGAGCAGGTGAGAAGTATTGTTACAAGGGGAATGGCATGATACATGTTTTTCCAATGAAGGAATCAAGGAAATAACTTTTCATGTTGCTGATGCAACAACATTCTTCACTAATGAACATCAGATACTTAGAATCACTCCAGTGGGAAATGTTCGTGCCTTTTTCGCCACCATGCATGAACCTGAAGCATTTTCCATTTTTTATCAAATCTAAGATGAAGGAGGAACTGGACGAGGTAGTTATATTCCGGGATGGCAAAAACCTCACCTTAAAGGAAGTTTTTGGATGTCCTACAAGATACCAGCTCAATGTTGATCTCCTGGATGTACATGCAGAAAAGAATACATTTCACCAATCTGATAAAGTCTAGTCTGAAGTATGACCCATATGGAAAAAGTAGACTTGAAAGATTTCCCTAAATCAAGACAATCTCATTCAAGGTTGTTTTATTACTGAGCTGTCAAAACAAGTATGACCTGATCCAAAAATAAGTGAATGTCAAATGGCAGAATATGGGATATCTGTTTATGAAAGGAAACAAAGCCAATGGAACTGGTTGGCAAGTGGTTTTTTTAACAATGAGATATACAGAAAAAGTGCCATTCTCCTCGACTATACAATGTGTACAAAGGGATAGGACTCGCTCCATCTTTTCAAAATATTTTGCATAACATATTCATTCCTCTCTTTGAGGTTGCAGTTGATTCAAGTTCTCATCCTCAACGACGCATGTTCTTGAAAAAGATGTTCGACTTTGATATGGTAGTTGATGAAAGTAAACCTGAAAGGCGTCCCACAAAGAATTTGCCAACCCCAGCTCAGTGGACACATGATTTCAATCCTTCTTGTTCATATTATCCTTACTATTTCTATGCAAATTGGTACACACAAAAGGAATGACAACAATTAAACTTCGTCCTCATTATGGCAAGGCTAGTGATACTGATCACTTGGCAGCTGCATTCCTATTTCACTCACAATATTGTGCACGAAAATAATCTCAGGAAGCCTCCTGATTTGCAATATTTATTTTAGCTTTCCCAGATTGGCATGGCCCCATGTTTCCCTTTCAACAGGTGATCCATTGCAAATCCATTTGGCAAAAGAACCTCTTGTGGTGAAATACAGTGTTGTTGTTCAGATTTGGAAAGCCTAGTGCTCGTGGCCTTAGTGAAAATGTGCACCAGCCTGGATTCCCTCATCCATGAGAGTCTCATTGGGACGGAAGGAAATTCTACATCAGAGGCCCATCCCACATACATACCAAATCCATAGTAGAGGACAAAGGGAGGGCTCTAATGACTACACGTTACAAAAGTTTGTGAAAGGTCGTAGGCTAATAATGGGATGTGTAAGTAAGTGAATAAAGTAGGAGTTTGGCATTAAAAGCCCCAATTCTAGGGAATGTCAAAGACAGAGTAGAGCATTAAGAAACCCCCCATAGAAATAACGTTGGCCTGCTGATCCATATTGTTCGGAACAGAGAAATCATTTGTTTTTTTGTAAGTCCACATCCTCCGTAATGTGCTATCTCAAGTGCAATATCTACACCTGTTAAGTCTGAGGCATTTAAATTTATGACTTCACTGTATCATCACACTTACATTTCAAACCCGCAGAATTTCACCTGTTGGAGGCCAGAATTTTTTTTATATGAAGGTGTAAGGAAAATCCCAGTAGTCGACCGTTGAGGAATATAAGAGGAGTCATGGTGCAACACGGGTGTACATCTGCCTCCACGAACTACACGCCTTACTGACTACCCAAGGAGGCACATTTCGTAAAGTCTGGAGACGTGACCCATATGCGTGTAGGGCATTATTAACTAGAGAACAGTGCGTCCAAAAATATTTGCACATGTAATGTATGCCTGGAGACTCTTACACAAGACATCCGCGGCATCCAGATTTGTCCTATCTCTGATCTTCACAAAAGGAAAGAGTGCAGTTGGCAGCAGAGGAAGAGTTAGGAATGGATCAAGATGACTAGAGAAAATGGTCTCGAGGTCACACTTGTCAAAAGATTTACTGGAGCTGCGACTTATGGGTGTTGCGACTCAGCAATCCCAATGAGTCATGTTGTCGAGATCTCCATCGGCACAACAAATAGTTTGATCAGGTAGCTAAGGCACAAAACTTGTTTTTGTTCCACCATCATAAAGCAGACCGCATGGCATTCTTATTTCTTAGAAGACAACAACACGTTTTTCCCTGACTCCCTGACGGTGCGACCACCGCCCAAGTCGCAAAGTCACCGATGAATACATCCAAGAGAGATTGTGTCTGGTGCAACTCACTGACTGTGCGACTGCCACCCAAGTCGTGAAGTCACAATAGTTGCTACTAGCCAGGAGGTGCGACCTTACTCAAATGTGACTGTGCGAACTCTCTGAAGTCGCAAGGTCGCAAAAGGTGCATCCACTAGAGCCCGCAACCGATGAAACTCTCCGACTATGCGACCCCGCTTCGGAATTGCGACCTCTCTCAAAGGCATCTCTCACGCCCATCAAGACTCAAAGTCACACTCTTAAATTGGGTGGTCACGTTCTTATATTAAAAAGAGTGTTAGATATTTTAAATAAAAGAGTGAAGAGCCTTGTGTGCTACGCATGGAAAACCTGCGAATCTTGGTAGTCAGAAGAAAGCTCTTTTGTATCAAAATATTTTGCATCATACATTAAAATGCATGCTCTCCTGCAGGCCTGCCAATAGAAACTCCTCAGCCTTTTATGCCTTAACAGCTACTGGTACCCTTTTCCTTCTGTGTTTTGGTGTTACAATTACAAGATGAGTTGATTTGAAGGTACAACAAGGTTATGGGCGCACTGTTTCAAAATCACTTATTGCTTGTGCATATGGCAATGGTGTTGTTCGCCCTTTTCACACAAGAAAATTTTCTATGCCGGAAAAGTTCCCAAGCCAGCACCACATGGGTACCATGGGCTAAATATCGAGAAAGTTCATTCAAGTTTCCATATGACGCAGAACTCAGCAGGCCTTAACTTTCCAGGGTCTACGCGTACTTTCCGCACAATGCCGGAATATGGGATATTTCTAATCCTCTACCAAATCAAAAGCTGGAAACTAGAAATTCTTTACGTTCTATGGGGAATGGCACTAGCAGAGGGTCTCCTTGTGACAGGTTCTGTAGATGGTATGATAAGGCTATGGGATCTTGCTTTAGGGTTGGGCACAAAAGGAATTCATCACAGAGCCCCTGCATTAGATTCAAAATTGACTAATATTTATTTTAAGGACACACTTGGTGTCATATATTCTGAGATAAATGAGGATCCTATCAAGAAATGGTTAGAGGTAGAGAAATTGGTTGATCTAGCTCGGGGTTTTAGTTCATTATGCTGAGCCTCCATAGGAGTAGATGGGGACTGCCTAGCAGATGGTGATTACAGTGGGAATCTACATGTCTACAATCTGAGAACACTTGACTACCCAGGGGTATAAGTTTAGTATTTTATAAATCATTCCTTCAGCTAACTAAATTTTCTTTAGCATCAATATTTTGAGGACATGTGACCCATGTTATGTTGTTTGCAGGTAGAGGTGGTTGGTGCGCAGAGCCGAACCTAGGGTCTACTCTGGCAGGCAAGGTGGATCCTTTCAAAGCTAGAAATAACAGCAAAGGTACTTAGTCACTTTCACAAGACAGAGATGAAGGAAAATAAATCTTGCTGCGAAACCCAGAGAATGTCGCAAATTTGCCCAAAGTCTCAGGTCGCGACTTGCTCAAGCTCACCAGGTCACAACTTGCTCAAGCTTGCCAGGTCGCAAATTGCCCCAGGTCACATGTTGCGACTTGCTCTAGGTTGCCAGGTCGCAGATTGCCCAAGGTCACTAGGTCACAGATTGACCGAGGTCGTAGGTCGCAGATTGCAAAAGGTCACAGGTCGTGGATTTCCCAGGGTCGCAGGTCGCAAATGGCCCAAGTTGCAAACCAGCCCAACGGTCGGGAAGACCAAGATTCAAGGGGGAAAATCAAGGGTCATCTCAGCCTATATGTACAACTTCAAGAAAGGATTCAAGAGGACTTTTATCTCGACAATGAAAGCTAGTATGGTAGAGGAATTGTTGCAAGTGAGCTAAAGGCATTCAACTCTTGGTATCAAGTAGAAAGAAGGGTAGTGAGGCTAGGGTTTTGCATCATGCTTTGAAATGAAAAACCCATGTTCCACTATTGGGTTTTAGTGAGTTGTAAACATGTATTCGATGTTGTAGCAACATTAATAATATATTCTCCTTCCCGACACTAATTCACGTGCTTGTTTGTGGTGATCATACTAGCTGTCTAGTACTTCATTATGTTGTAAGTTTGCTTTCATGCATGTCATCAATTATGAACTATTTCTCAATGGTTGTATGTATGTCTGCTTTTGGATTAGTTTTTTTTCATCCTTGCCACGACAGTAGTCTATTGTGAACTACTTTGCAGTTAAATTCTGGTGTGTTTTCTTTCATATATGTTTGACTGGTTTTCGGCTCACTGATCCTAGTTATGGCATATCCCCCTTTTATTTTTGCTGCTTAGACTTGCTTGCATCTTTGTTTATGGTTCGTTAATATTGGGTTGATTTTGTTTCACTAATTGGTCATTTCGTCCTTGCCTCTGCTCCATCATCTTCTCATCCGACAACCAAGAGTGAAAACAATCATGGCGGTAGTCGGGCCCACATACCGGATGGGGCTCCTATCCCAAATAGTGTGAGGTCTAATTGGGACCTCTCACCGGGGAGACCCCCTTGTTGTCAGCAGTACAATTTTGCCCGTCAACAAATTCATTGGGGCCTATATCAGTATTTGTATATCCTTGTATCATCTCCAACTATATTTATTCTTAATATGACTATGCTGCAGTTGTTCTCTGGCATTTTGTATTGTAACAATAACGCATATTTGGGGAGTGATTTCTTATGGGAGGCTTGTTTCCTCATTGCATATGATTTATGTCTCACTATTATGTATTGATTTTCTGTTCTTATACATAATTTTATGACTCCATATTGGTCTCCAATGTTTATGTGTTGATTTACACTATTATTTCCAGTTTTTTGTTCATATATTGCTGCTTCCCCATTTGGGAATGTTACATAATAATTTTGGCATAAAGCATGAGAATATTGTGGTTGGTACTCCTCATCATAATGGTGTTGCAAAAAAAATGAATCACACCATTATGGAGAAAGTGAGGAGTATGTTGTCCAATTCTGGTTTGGAGAAGCATTTTTGGGTAGAAGCAGTTAGGAAAACTTGCTACCTTATAAATCAATCTCCCACTATAGCCTCGGATGGCGACGTCCCTGAAGAAGTTTGGACTAGTAAGAAGTTGAATTATTCTCATTCAAAAATATTTGTATATGAAGTGTTTGTACATATTCCCAAAGAAAATAGAACTAAGATAGATGATAAATCTATAAAATGCATTTTTCTGGGATATGTGGATGACAAATTTGGTTATCGTTTATGGGATATAGTCAAACATAAAATTATTATAAGCAGTGATGTTATTTAGTGAGTCAGAAATGTTTAAGAGATTCATAGATGAGTTGGAGGTTAATAAATTTATTGACAAGTTTAAAGATCAGCATGAAAACATCCCACCAATGGAAGAAAATGGACAAAAAATTCAAGAACAAGAAGGACAACAAGTGGAAAGTGATGAAAATCAAGAAGAAGGAGCCTTGCAGGAACCTTTACAGGAGATTCAACCTGATAATGCACTATTACAGCTGGTTCAGAGGTCTTCTAGGTCTCATAAGCCTTCTCAAAAGCTATCCTCCTTCAAAATATATTTTATTAATAGATGATGGTAAGCCTGGTTGTTTTCAACAAGCTTGTAAAGTTTAGCACAATAAAGAATGCACGAAAGAAATGGATGAAGAAACATGGACTCTTTGCTCGAAAATAAAACTTGGGAGTTGTTAAAGTTCCCAAAAGGTAGAAATGCCTTAAAAAAAAATGGGTATACATGATTAATCATGAAGGTGATGAAAATAAGGAGAGGTATAAAGCAAGATTGGCAATGAAAGGATTTTCCCAAAAAGAAGGTTTGTCTTCACTGATATTTTCTCACATGTTGTCAAAATGTCATCCATTAGAGTCATTCTTGGTCTTGTTACTGCTTTAGACTTAGAATGTGAACAATTAAATGTAAAAACCGCTTTCCTTCATGGTGAATTAGAAGAAAAAAATTATATGCATAAGCTGGAAGGCTTCACTGAAAAAGGAAAAGAAGACCTAATTTCCAAGTTGAAGAAGAGTCTCTATGGGTTGAAACAGGAACCTTGACAATAGTATAATAAATTTGATTCATTCATGTTGGAACATGGTTTTCACAGGTTTGAATATGACTATTTTTTCTATATCAAGAGGTATGATCAAAGAAATTATATAATATTATTGTTATATGTGGATGACATGTTGATTGTTGAGTGTGATAAGACTATGATCAATAGGTTGAAGAAGGATTTGGGTAGAAAATTTGCAATGAAGGATTTGGTCCAACACAACAGATATTGGGTATGAGGATCATGCGTGACAGGAAAAATAGAAGGTTGTGGTTGTCACAAGAAAAATATATCAAGAAGGTGCTTGAAATATTTAATATGAAGGATTCCAAGCGAGTTAGTACACCCCTTACATCCCACTTGAAGAAATGAGAAATATTCCTTATGCTTTAGCAATTGACAACGTGATTTATGCCATGTTATGTACACGATGAGACATTGCATATTCAATTGGAGTAGTGAACAAGTTCCTTGTCAATCTCGGAAAGCAACATCGGTGTTAGTATGAATCTTAATTGCAAGTGTGCGAAAAAACACCACTTTAGCTGTGCATAAAAAACAGCCCTAACAGCAAAGGATGGCTGCCAATATCTTTAGATATGCAATTATTTGATCAAGATAAATGCTACAAATATCTAGATATATGCATCAAAATACATTAAGCAGTAAATAAAATAAGATTTACTCCATGCATCCAATAGACAAGACAAGAATATGTTGAATGAATTTTATATTAAGGGCACCTGGGAGGAAAACATAGAAGGATGTTACCAGTTCTCCTCAATTGGATGGGTTCTTGTAAGTCCTAAACACTTTATATTTAAAATTCCTCTCTCTTGATGGTGTAGAAAACCCAGACAAAAATGGAACTCAAAGGGAGCTCACAAGCAAAAGGATAGAAAAATATGGCAATGATGGTGGATCAAATTCAGACCAAAAGTATAGATCCAGAGTGATCTTTAGGCAACAAAAGGTGATGAATGAATGGAAAATCCCTTATATTTATAACAAAATATTGAGTTAGTCTAGATATTGGTGCATAATTAAAATATTATTAACCAAATCAAGATCCAACTTTTATGGAACATTTTATTATTATTTTTGGAGGGAAAAGGAATTTGACTTGGGTCAAATCCCTTTATTTGTAAATAATAAATAAATAAATGATTTATTTATCATTTTAAGGATGTGGTTGAGTAATAATTAAATAAATAATGATTTATTTAACTATTTATGAGTGATTTAGTCAAATTTAACAAGGAATATTATTTAAATAAGGTTTAAATAATTATACCTAGAAAATAATAAGATAAATAATAATTTATCTAATTAATTTTCCTATTTTGGGTTAAATATGACTAGGAATATTAATTAAATTGTTGTTTAACTAATTATTGCTTGAAGAAAATCAAACAAATGTAGATTTATTTAATATTTCCTCATCAGGTTTCCTGTTTAGACCATAAACAACTTAATAAAGGTGTTTTAATAAGTTTTTTTCATAGTGAAAGCAATTTTACTTAGGGTAAAATTGATCTTACATGGTTTACTTAGGTCCATCTAATAGTAACGGGTTAGATGACCAAAAAATGGTGTAACAGATTGTCCCATAGAGTGTGAGCGTTAGGAGCTAATCGTATGACCGAAGTACGTTGTAAGAACTCAATCACTAGACACCGAAGGGGAAGTCAAAGAGAGAGAAATGTAAGGTAGACCGAAGCACTAAAGGACTAGACCTTGAGGAGACGAGACTTACAGGTGCCAAAATTTCTTTTATGAGAGAGTACCTGTCCTATAAGTAGCGAGGCAGGCATATCTATGCCCGCCGAGACAAAATACAAAGAATAATGCGTCCAGTAAACAAGGGACTGAACAATATAGTACATGCTGGCATAAACATGAGTCAGGTAAAACATGATAATGGATACCACATACATACTATTCTTGGGATAACAGCTAGGAATTATATAGTAATATTTGAGTACATGAGATACAAATACAACCCAAATGCCCCTGTAAACAGAAAAGGGCTCTAAAAATATGACTAAGACATGCAAACAAAAAGGCGCTACAAGCGGCTAAGGCTGACATCATCAAATATATGGAGCTGCATCAAAGGCTATAATGAACAGGTCATCCAGGCATGTGGGGGGCTACCTGTAGGGCCACGCCCTTATGAGGGCTGAAAACATCTCACACACACCTGGGAATCATTGGTATCATCTGTTGCATCATTTAACCATCTAGTATACGGATCTCGATCATGTTGAAAGGAGTTGGAGCTGAGAAATAATAAATTCAAAGGGAAATAAGGGGTCCCTTTGCCTGATCCAAGGCACCGGACAAGAGTGGAATCTATAACCAAGGTACACCGCCCTCTAGACCTGTCTTCTGGAATGAATGATCTGATGTCGACAGAAGGATGTCTGCCATAGGTGAGGCAAAAGGGGATCCTCAACTATGACACGAGAGAAAATGGTAGAGTGATTGACAGACTAACACCAAGGATAATGATGAAATGGGGAGTACTGAGTAGCAGACAAACAACTTCCCTTGTTAGAGTATAAAGGGCATGGATGACCTGGCAGCGACTGACACCACATCATGAGGGATAGGGGATAGTGGGACTGAAGGCCATAATGTGCGACAGGAGAGAGAAACCAAGCAATGAAGGATGGAGGACTATAGAAGGATACAAAGAGACTCGGGATAGACTCCATGAATGCAATGATGACTCAACTCGGATGCTCTAAACAAGGGCGACTTGATGCTACTGCCACACAGAAAAGGTCCAATGGGGACCGTAAAATCTTGAGTACATAATGGTTACTCATGAAGAAAATCAACACGAGCATGGACAAGTATGAAGGCAAAGTGGTACCCCAAAGTACAAGTGTTGCAAGTGAAAAAATTCGATTTTGGGGAGTAGTGAAGTGATCTTCATGGAAAAAATGTGTGTTGGTGAAGTATCAAATCACAAAAAACTAACATATACCCATTTGAGGGCTCGGTGAGAGCTTTCCAACGGTCTAGATAGTTTGTCAAACTGAGCTACGGTTTGGCCGCAGCAGGAAAAAGAAAAATTAGGGTTTTCTCTTATAATAAGGCATTTTCCCTCCAAATTAACTCATTTGCATGTGGAGCTGTGGTGAATGTAGAGAGGAGAGAAGGCCCTAAATCTTGCGGTGATCGTAGCGCACAAACTGACTGTTGGAATCGAGATTCGTCAGTTGCAGGTAAGAGGCCTAGCCCTACTCTTTCATTTCAGTGGATTGAAAGTTCAGTTTAGGTCCCCAGAGCTCAGGAACAGACCCTTGCTCCTCTTCATGGCTGGGTCGCACTTTTTTGGGCAAAAATTGCGACCTGGGTAGCAGGTTTTGGGCAGAAAAATATGACCTATCCTAGGATTGGGTTTGAAAATTGCGACCTGAGAGGGAGGGATTTTTCTATGCTGTTTTTTGGCTGAGAACTAGGTTTTTGTGTTTGGATACAATCTTTCCTATATTTACACTCAAAAGTATGATGTTTTTGTGCAGATATGGCAGAATTACGGATCAACTAGAGAGAGAGAGACCTGGGCACATTACAGTTGGAGATCCGAGAGGATCAAGGTGTTCGCAGTGCATTGGCCAGGTTTGGGGTTCTAAAGTTTGTGGAGAACCCTCTGATGAGAGCTTGAGAGGCCTTATTGGCCCAGATTGTTAGCTATTGGGATCCAGACCATGAGGTCTTTATAGTGGAGGGGCACCGAATCGAGTTGACGGTCCAGGATATATATTTCCTAACTAGTCTTCCACCACTTGGGATGGTTGGGAATATGCAACCAGTGTTACCGCGAGGGCAGAACATCATGGAGTTTGTAGAGCGCTATTGTAAACTAGGTCTCCAAGTCAAGGGGACTCAGATACCCATCAGGGATCTAGAGAGTTTAGAGACCTGTGTTGTGGCCGCAGTGATGTTGTGGATCCTAGGCAACTAGGCACTCCACCACATCACTGGAGGGAAGATGATGCTTGTGGAGAGTGTGTTGGGTGGGACCTACTACGGGTGGGCCCAGATGATGTTGTCGCCATTGAAACGAAAATTGTCACTATGCAGGAGGCAAGTGAACCATGATCGTGCATATGGTACAGTTTTGTGCTCGCGATTCTTTGAGAATATCTCGACACTTCGACCTCGTATACAACTCTAGGATGGGGACCCGAGAGAACCCAGGATGCATTGGTGGGGGCGACTACTGTGTATAGGATGAGGTGGGTCAGTCGGACGGGTGTTCCAACCTGAGTTCTTTTCACATTGGGATCAGATGCCATTATACATAGATGACCATCCCTATAGCGGGATGAGTTATTTTGGGGACCCAGATTTGCCACTACCCCCTGGTTGAGTATGGGGGCTCGATGGTAAGTGACAAATTGCTAATATTTTTATGTGCATTGTAAATTTTCATAATATTGCATATGGTACTGATTCTTCCACTTTTGGTATGCAGATACAACACCGGTAAAACTATCCAGGTATATGGGACAACCTACAGTATCAGGAGCTACAGGACCTAGTGGATCGAGGGCGCCACAGAATGAGGATGCAGCAGCCCTCCTGGAGGACATTCATCATAGATATGAGAGGCTTCTGACCAGTGTTTCAGAGCGCGGCTGGCAAGACTTAGAGGGCCAGTACATAGAGCCATGTATTGGTCTACCCTTGGAGTGGCGAGAGGTCATGCGACGTGTTAGCCACTGATAAATTTTGCTATACCAAGAAGTGGCTAGAATTTGTCTTCAAAACTTCAAGAGATAATTCCCTTTGAAAACCTATCATCTTTGAAGTTTTTATGAATATAACTAATCCTTTAGTTAATATTCATTGTTGTTTTCATTTTATACTGAAAAAATTGTTGTTTTCCTAAAGAAATCTGCTTGAGATGCTCATTTTCCCATCATTTCTACCCCTCCTTCACTCATAAATGACCCAATTTTCATCCCTTTTTTCTCCATAAAATCCCTCCACAAGCCTCATTTAGCCTTCAAAATCACTTCAAAAACCATTTAAAAACCTTATACTCTCCCTTATTTGGTTTTAAAATGCCTTCATTCCCCTATCAGAACCACTAAATTGGCTTAAAAACACTGTTTTTAAGGCCTGAAATAGTCTAAAAACATTATAACTTTTTTAAGTCCCTGAGGGCTTAGCTCTGGTAAACCCCTTCCTCATAGGACCTACAGCCCCGCAACCAGGCACTAAGGCCTTCAAACATATCCAAACTGCGCTAAAAATCCAACTTTTCTTTGTTTTAATAAAACCCGACAATTAAGTTTTTGGTCGAATATCGACCGTTGATCTAAACATATCAACGACCCTCACTCCTCCTCCTACTTGTTTCAGTTCTTCCATACCTTTCCTCCTTTTTAAATTCTGCCCTGAGATTAGATCTCTATCGTCCATTTGATAGATTCGACGGTTACGATTGAACCTAATAATCCCAAACTCTCCATTTGAAAAATGGCCTCGCTCCCTCTTCTAGTCCCGACCGTCCAGTGATCAGACCCGATGATCAGAATCAAATCTGATAGGCCCAAAACCTTTGGTACCTACCTCCCACCTCGTAAAACTCCCATCCACTCACAAGCCACCACCTGTATCCCACTATCTCCCCAACCCGCAACTTCCCCCGTCGTGTGCGATTCGCACCGTCGGATCTGCGACCCTTCATCTGACGGCCAGCAGCACGTTTCACATTTTTTTTGCGCATGTGGTTTAATGCCAAGAAAAAACGTGAAAAAAGTGGTTTTGGAGGGGACGTGTGTCAGCCAGCAAACCATATCACGTTTTTTTTGGCCATTTTTTGAAACCGCCTCAGAGCTGCCCGAATACCACCAGCGGTTTTCTGCCTAACTGCTCTCCTCCACAGTGTATTTTTTCATTTGATCCTGGTCGTTGATCGACCTAATCTGACGGCCTAGATTAGATCACGTTTTCAATTAATTTACCCTCACCTCTGCTCCCGAAATTTTTCATTATGCAATCCTGAGCATTCATTCTTTTAATCCGACAGCTCTTCTGCAACTTCACCACCAAGTCATTCACCCTTTCCCCTTTGTTCCCGAAAGCCTCATCGTGAAATCTTAACCGTCCATCATCTAGATCGGACGGTCCCAGTTTAACCTTCCCCCCATTCCTTTGCCTTTGTCTGCTCTCCCTAAACATTTCACCGATCAATATCCACCATTCATCCTTTTGATCGGACGGTTCTCATCATATCCCAACCCCAAGTCTTTTCCCCTTTGTTTATTCTCCGGAGCATTTCATCGATTGTTTCCTACCGTCGAATCCTCTAATTTGACGGTCCCGATTAAAACCTTCTCCCATTTCGTTTACCCTCCACCTATTCTCCAAAAGATCTCCTCGCATGATCTCCACCGTTCATCTTCTTTCATCTGATGGCCCGGACATAACCTTACTGCCATTTACCCAACTGCCCCCAAATTGACCCCGGCAAGCGATCCCGACCATTGGTTGATTTCATCCAATGGTCATGATTTAATCTCGCGCCCAGAGCCATCTAAACCTATTTTCATCAGATTTTTCATAACTTTGTTCATTTTTTGTAGGTCTTTAAGGTTTCTCCACAGTTTTAAAAAGAAATCAAAGGCCGAGGATGACGATCCCCAGGCCATTTATCCAAGGAGAAATAAAATTTTCAAGGTTCAAATCATGATCTTACCATGCCTCATGAGCATTTGTGAAGTCATAAAGCCCACTAAGCGCCTGCAAAACAACAAAATACAGTGAATAGCAAATAGACAGAGAGTATCAGTGTCAAAGGGTGGGATCAAAGCAGAAATGAAGAATTAAAGTTTTTTAACACAGTTTTGAGGGATTAAGGCACAAACTCAGTAAACCAAAGGCCTAATCCTAAGATAAAAATAGTATGAAGACCAGAAATGAAGATCAAATCCTAATCAGACCTAAAACACAGATCAAAAGCAAATTAACATTGTTTTAATATAAAACAAGGAAATCTGTCAGTCCGAAAAGCCTCCACTGCCACATCAGAGGCTAATTGAATCCTCTCCAGCTACCAAAAGGCCACTTGTAGCCTCAATAAAACAAAAGAAGGCCTAGTTATTGCCAGATCAGAAGATATTTGCCTAAAGACAGCTGAATAGTTATTTTAAACAAAAGAAGATATTTCAAACTGTTAATGAAGTTATTGTAAAAGATAAATAGGCCTCGAAGTCAATCTTTTTTCCCATTAAGCCTAAAATAGTAGAAACAGAGTAAATGAAGCAGAGTTGTAAATGAAATGCATTCCTGCCTTAGGCCTTGCATGGTTTTCAAGGCTAGGAGTTGCATTTAGTGTAGAATTTATTACACTTCAATCCTAAAACTCTTCCTCCTCCTCATTTCCTCTATAAATACTTCTGAAGAAGATGAGAAGTTGTTGGTTGATTGTTCACTAGTTGTAATACAGAAACTCTCTGAAATAATACATTGTCTGTCTGAAGTTGAGGAAAAAATTGAAGTCTTGGAAGCCTGATGATGTTGTTACATGCTTGTTCTTGAGAAGGCTCTATCATTGGATCCATGAGCTTGGCTATTGATGAAGTATTCTAAAATGTTTGATGTTTTTTCCTGTTTTCATTTTGTTCCATAAATGCTTACTACAATAGGATGAAAAGCTCAGGCTAAGAAATGACTCCTAGAAGCACCTTAGACCTGTTCATCCTTCATTGTTTCATGTTTTCTTCTGCTGAGGTTTTTTAGGGTCTTTAATCTCTCTCTTTAGTCCTCATGATTTTTTATTTGTCTAATAGTTCAAATAGTTGGTTTCAGCATGATTTATGGTTTTCCCTACTTGTCTGCTGCCACTTGAAAACTGTTTTTGAAGTCTCCCTTTGAAGTACCATTGTTTATAGTTAGCCAAGGAGGTCTGTTTTGATCATGCTCTTTGTCCTTGCTCGAAAAATTGTTTTAAAGGTCTTTATAGTTGTGATCATAGATGTTTTTAGGTGTTCACTCTTCTATGACTGTAATTATCAGTGAATCTTTTATGTTTTCTAAGTCATTTGAAATAAAATCTTTGTGGAAATAGGATGTGCTCCTGAATCTTAGATTTCATTTTAAAATTTGTCTTCAAGTCATTATTTGCTTAAAGTGTGGTTTGTAGAATTCATGGTTAGCCTTGTCTATCAAATACCTCTTTATTGTTCAAGTTATGCTTTCAAGTTCCCTTTGTTGAGAATTCAAACTCTCTTTCCAAATCATTGATGTCCATCTCATTCACAAAACCAAAGGATCCTGTGGCCAAGTTAGATTTTCCCTTTGATATCCCATATCCATTGATAATTTTGTCCTAAACCTCTTCTTGACTCCATTGCCCAATGAATTAGACACTTCTCCTTTCTACCTATATTTCCTAGACCTTTCATGTTCTGCTATGTCCATTCAACCAAACAAACAAACAAACACTTGCACTTAAGAACTAGTCTAAAACCAATACTCAAAGCAAACAAGATAAACCTTTTCAAACAAGTAAATTTGAGAGATCCCTCTCTGAGAACAGGAGGACTAGATCCTGGAACTCTAAAGATTGGTTCTAATGTTTCATTGTCTTTTGATTTTCCAATCTATCAAAACACAGGACCCCTTTCATTGAAGAAACATTTCTGAATTCTCCTTGGTATGCTGACATCATTTATGTGTTGTTATATTTGAATGCACCTCCTTCTTTCTCTAAAACTAAAGCTAGATTTTTGAAACAAAAAGATTTGAGTTATTGCATCTTATATGGGGTATTGTATTGGAAAAATGCTATTGGAATTTTTCTTAAATGTTTACTTGAAGATGATGCAGGAAAAATAATGCATGAGCTGCATGAAGGAGAATTTTGAGGACACCTCTACTGGAAGACCACAACAAACAAAATCCTCAGATCTGGTCACTATTGGCCCACCCTTTTCCGAGATACTCATAAATTAGTCATGTCTTTCCATAAGTGTCAATTTTTTGATGGCAAAAGAAAAATCCTTCCCTTACCTTTACATCCTATCAATGTTGAGTCACCCTTTCAATAATGGGGCTTGGACTTCATTGGGGAAATTCACCCATCTTCCTCAGCCCAACATAAGTGGATCCTCACTGCCACTGACTACTTTACCAAGTGGATAGAAGCTATACCCTCTAGCAATGCTACTGACTCTGTCATTATCAAGTTCCTTGAAACAAATATCCTATCCAAATTTCGTTATCCTAGAAAAATCATAACAGATAATGCTACTTCCTTCAAGTCTAAAAGAATGGTTGATTTTTGTCACAAATACCACATTAACTTGGGCCATTCTACTGCCTACTATACCCAAGAAAATGGATTAGTTGAATCCTCCAACAAAAGCCTCATCAATATCATCAAAATTTTGTTGGAGCAGAATCAGAAATAATGGCACAGTAAGCTGGTTCATGCCTTGTGGGCTGATAGATTAACTACAAAGAAATCAATAAATATGTCCCCCTATCAGTTGGTTTATGGCATGGATGCAGTCTTCCCAACATCATTAGGAGTTCCAGTCATGAAACTCTTCGAAGAAGTGCAAATTGAAGAGAATGGTATGAAGAGAAGAATCAACCAAACAATTCATTTACAGCAGACTAGAGAAGAAGTCTATGAAAGAACACAGTTATTCCAAGAAAATATCAAGAAGTTATTTGAAAAAAGGACTAAGGCAAAAAATTTCTAAGTTGGAAATGTTGTTCTTAGATGGGATTCAAGAAGAGAAGAGAAGGGAAAGCATGGAAAGTTTGAGAATTTGTGGAAAGGACCCTATATTATTCATGCTGAAAGGGGTCACAATGCATTTTTCCTGAAAGAATTGAATGGAGAAGATTTGTATGGAGGTCCTGTCAATGGCAGGATGCTCAAGCATTACTTCTGCCAAGAGTCATGAGTTTCAAAGCATTTTATTTTCCATTGTAAATATCATTGTTTAAACATTGCATTCAAAGTTAGAAAAATAAAAATCCAAAAACAATAGAAAAGAGAAAAGAGGGTAGATTGTAAAACAAAAAAGGTACAGCCCCATACCAAAAAGAGAGATAAAGTCTAAAAGTGTGCAAGCTCAAAATTCCACTCCTAAAAACACATTTCTAGTTAGTCATACAGCCTAATCATAACTAATTAGTTCTCAATTTACTGTTGATAGGTTAGTGAATTAGATTTTCCAAACAGCTCAATCTTGGCTTATCAGTAAGATAGATTAGGTTAGAGGAAAGAAGGTTCAAACATGCTCAAATCCTGAACCTTTGACATTGAAAGAGAACTGGTTCTAATGTACTCAAAACTTGAACTAGAAAGAGAGGAAAGACAACTCAAACCAATTATAAATCAGAGCTGAAAAGATAATGAAGGATGTTTTTAATTTTCAGATCTTAAGCCTTCTCATTTTGTTTTAAATTTTCTGCAAATTTTAGTCTATGTGCAGCTTGTTTTTATGCCATAGATTAGGAAAAAATTAGATTGTTCAATCCTGGCTTGTCTACTTTTAAATTTCTATTTTTGAATTTAGAGAATAAAATTTTGTCAGACATTCTAATCCTGATAGACAGTGGTTAGATAGAGAAGCTTATGAACTCAACTTTTTAAACTGAGTTCATGGAGAAATAAGATTAGAAATAGATTAGTTTTTTTTTTTCAAAATAATAAAATGTTGTTGAAGAGAGTTTTATAGTCTAAATGCACTCTGAAAGAAGAAAAAATGTTAGGATCATTAGGAATGGGTAGGTAGACATGTTGTTTTGATAGAATTCCATTGTTTCAAATTGTTGCAGAGATCATCAAAGAGAAAGGTCAGCCAAAAGAAAAAGAAAGGTTGCTACCCAATGGTTTAAGGAACTAGTTTAATGAAAACCAAAGATTTGTAGCTGAGGTTCTAGACACCTAAAAAACCAGCTGTCTTCCCCAAGTGGAGCCACTATTAGCCATTGATAAATTTTGTTATACCAAGAAGTGGCTAGACTTTGTCTTCAAAACTTCAAGAGATAATTCCCTTTGAAAACCTATCATCTTTGAAGTTTTTATGAAGATAACTAATCCTTTAGTTAATCTTCACTGCTGTTTCCATTTTATACTGAAAAATATGTTTTTTTCCTAAAGAAAGATGCTTGAGATGCTCATTTTCCCATCATTTCTACCCCTCCTTCACTCATAAATGACCCCATTTTCATCTCTTTTTTCTCCATAAAATCCCTCCACAAGCCTCATTTAACCTTCAAAATCACTTCAAAAACCCTTTTAAACCCTTATACTCTCCCTTATTTGGTTTTAAAATTCCTTCATGCCCCTATCGGAACCACTAAATTGGCTTAAAAACACTGTTTTTAAGGCCTAAAATAGTCAAAAAACATTATAAAATTCTTAAGCCCCCAAGGGCTTAGCTCTGGTAAATCCCTTCCTCATAGGACCTACAGCCCTGCAACCAGGCGCTAAGGCCTTAAAACATATCCAAACCTCACAAAAAACCCAACTTTTCTTTCTTTTCATAAAACCCGACAGTTAAGTTTTTGGTCGAATATCAACCGTTTATCTAAACAGATCAACGGCCCTCACTTCGCCTCTCGCCTGTTTCATTTCTTCCATACCTTTCCTCCCTTTTAAATTCTGCCCCAAGATCAGATCTCTACCATCCATTTGATAGATCTGATGGTTACGATCTAACCCAATAATCCCAAACTCCCCATTTGAAAAATGACCCCGCTCCCTCTTCTAATCCTGACCGTCCAGTGATCAGATCCGATGATCAGAATCAAATCTGATAGGCCCAAATCCTTTGGGACCTACCTCCCACCTCATAAAACTCCCGTCCACTCAAAATCTGCCACCTATATCCCACTACCTCCCTAATCAGTAACTTCCCCCGTCGCGTGCGATCCGCACTGTCAGATCTGCACCCCTTCATCCGACAACCAGCAACGCGTTTCAAATTTTTTTTGCGCATGTGGTTTAACACCAAGAAAAAATGTGAAAAAAGTGGTTTTGGAGGGGACCCGTGTCAGCCAGCAAACCATATTTCGTTTTTTTGGCCAATTTTTTAAACCGCCTCAGACCTGCGCAAATACCACCAGCGGTTTTCCACCTAACCGCTCTCCTCCATAGTGTATTTGTTCATTTCATCCTGGATGTTGATCGACCTAATCTGACGGCCTAGATTAGATCATGTTTTCAATTCATTTACCCTCACCTCTGCTCCCGAAAGTTTTCATTATGAAATCCTGAGCGTTCGTTCTTTTAATCCGATGGCTCTTCTGCAACTTCACCACCAAGTCATTCACCCTTTCCCCTTTGCTCCCAAAAGCCTCATCGTGAAATCTTAACCATCCATCATCTAGATCGGACGGTCCCAGTTTAACCTTCCCCCCATTCGTTTGCCTTTGTCTACTCTCCCTAAACGTTTCACCGATCAATATCCACCATTCATCCTTTTGATCGGATAGTTCTTGTCAGATCCTAACCCCAAGTCTTTGCCCCTTTGTTTATTGTTCGGAGCATTTCATCGATTGTTTCCCGCCGTCTGATCCTCTAATCTGATGCTCCCGATTAAAACCTTCACCCATTTCGTTTACCCTCCACCTATTCTCCAAAAGATCTCCTCGCATGATCTCCACCGTTCATCTTCTTTCATCCGACGACCCGGACTTAACCTTACTGCCATTTACCCAACCACCTCCAAATTTACCCTAGCAAGCGATCCTGACCGTTGGTTGATTTCATCCAACAGTCACAATTTAATCTCGCGCCCAGAACTGTCTAAACCTATTTTCATCGGATTTTTCATAACTTTGTTCATTTTTTGCAGGTTTTTAAGGTTTGTCCATAGTTTTAAAAAGAAATCAAAGGCTGGGGATGACGATCCCCAGGCCATTTATCAAAGGAGAAAGAAAATTTGCAGGGTTCAAATCATGATCTTACCATGCCTCATGAGCATTTGTGAAGTCATAAAGCCCACTGCGTGCCTGTAAAACAACAAAATACAGTGAATAGAAAACAGATAGAGAGTATCAGTGTCAAAGGGTGGGATCAAAGCAGAAATGAAGAATTAAAGGTTTTTAACATAGTTTTGAGGGATTAAGGCACAAAATCAGTAAACCAAAGGCCTAATCCTGAGATAAAAATAGTATGAAGACCAGAAATGAAGATCAAATCCTAATCAGGCCTAAAACACAGATCAAAAGAAAATTAACAGTGTTTTAAGATAAAACAAGGAAATCTGTCAATCCGAAAAGGCTCCACTACCACATCAAAGGCTAATTGAATCCTCTCCAGCTACCACAAGGCCACCTGCAGCCTCAATAAATCAAAATAAGGCCTAGTTATTGCCAGAACAGAAGATATTTGCCTAAAGACAGCTGAATAGTTATTTTAAACAAAAGAAGATATTTCAAAATTTCTGTGAAGTTATTGTAAAAGATAAATAGGCCTCGAAGTCAATATTTTTGCCATTAAGCCTAAAATAGCAGAAACAGAGTAAATGAAGTAGAGTTGTAAATGAAATGCATTCCTGCCTTAGGCATTGCATGGTTTTCAAGGCTAGGAGTTGCATTTAGTGTAGAATTTATTACACTTCAATCCTAAAACTCTTCCACCTCCTCATTTCTTCTATAAATACTTCTGAAGAAGATGAGAAGTTGTTGGTTGATTGTTCACTAGTTGTAATACTGAAACTCTCTAAAATAATAAATAGTCTGTCTGAAGTTGAGGAAAAAATTGAAGTCTTGGAAGCCCGATGATGTTGTTACATGCTTTTTCTTGAGAAGGCTCTATCATTGGATGCATGAGCTTGGCTATTGGTGAAGTATTTTAAACTCTTTGATGTTTTTTCCTATTTTCATTTGTTCCGTAAATGCTTACTAGAGTAGGATGAAAAACGTAGGCTAAGAAATGACTCCTAGAAGCACCTTAGACCTGTTCATCCTTCATTGTTTCATGTTTTCTTCTGCTGAGATATTTTAGAGTCTTTAATCTCTCTCTTTAGTCCTCATGCTTGTTTATTTCTCTAATAGTTCAAATATTTTGTTTCAGCATGATTTATGGTTTTCCCTGCTTGTCTACTGCCACTTGAAAACTGTTTTTGAAGTCTCCCTTTGAAGTACCATTGTTTATAGTTAGCCAAGGAGGTCTGTTTTGATCATGCCCTTTGTCCTTGCTTGAAAAATTGTTTTAAAGGTCTTTATAGTTGTGATCATAGATGTTTTTAGGTGTTCCCTCTTCTATGACTACAATTATCAGTGAATATTTTATGTTTTCTAAGTAATTTGAAATAAAATCTTTGAGGAAATAGGATGTAATCCCGAATCTTAGATTTCATTTTAAAAGTTGTCTTCAAGTCATTATTTGCTTAAAGTGTGGTTTGTAGAATTCATGGTTAGCCCTGTCTATCAAATACCTCTTTATTGTTCAAGTTATGCTTTCATGTTCCCTTTGTTGAGAATTCAAACTCTCTTTCCAAATCATTGATGTCCATCTCATTCATAAAACCAAAGGATCCTGTGGCCAAGTTAGATTTTCTCTTTGATATCCCATATCCATTGATAAGTTTGTCCTAAACCTCTTCTTGACCCCATTGCTCAATGAATCAGACACTTCTCCTTTCTACCTATCTTTCCTAGACCTTTCATGTTCTGATATGTCCATTCAACCAAACAAACAAACAAACACTTGCACTTAATAACTAGTATAAAACCAATACTCAAAGTAAAAAAGATAGACCTTTTCAAACAATTAAATTTGAGAGATCCCTCTCTGAGAACAGGAGGACTAAATCCTGGAAATCTAAAGATTGGTTCTGATGTTTCCTTGTCTTTTGATTTTCCAATTTATCAAAACACAGGACCCCAAAACGGCACATGGCGATGGCCGGACAGGGGATGCGCGATCTACGAGCTGCCGGAGCAGAGCCATTGGCTCAGGATCCTCCAGATAGTGATTAGTGTGTAGGGGCAGGTGGTGCCCCCATTTTTGAGTTTTTGTAACATGTTATGGGAATGTCATATGTATCAGAGTTGATGGACTCTAAAACGTTTTATACGACATATATTTTTGATATGCATCATTTTGATAGTTGTATGTTATTGTCTTGTGTTAAATGTGTGTGTTATATGCTAGTCTAGAATATGGTTTGCAATGCTATCTACATGGTGATTTTGTGCTCTAGGTACATAACTGAATGTAATGATTTTGTAGGAATTTACAGGGTAAGTTCCGTAGATCACACATCAAAAGCTTCACTCATAAATATCTTCTAAAAAGGATAGGATTGTGCACACGATAGACACCATTCAATTGCATTACAAGAAGCAGGGAATCTAAACGAACATGAAGGTGGAGGATATGATGTGAAAGGGCATCGACTAATAAAGCTCGCATTGCATCATATTCAGCCTGATTATTGGTAGCAGTACCAATGCATACACCGTTCGAGAGAACAAGCGAATGCAAGGGGGTAAAAATGGCCCAACCTGCTGAGGCTAGATTTCGGGAGTAGCGACTTGCACCATTAAAAAAAATAATATAAGGTGTGGATGGGAGGGCCATATGAAAGGTGCCATAAGACAATAAATGGGAGGATGATGAACAATGTTGGCAACCTGAGCGCAAAGTAAAAATAGAATGCACTCTGCGAGAGGGAGTGATCTGGGTCGGATGTTTATTACTCACATGCCGATGGTGAGGTGGAGTGTGGGAGCTGCCAAAGGTGTAGCTTGTGCTTAGGCCATGAAATTCACCATAGACATGGATGGTGCCATCCCGTTTATGGGTGGAAAAGATGAAGTCAGGTGTGGACAAGGCTTCCATGATGTCATCATCACAATAGAAGATCGAGTGACTAGAGGAAGGGAGACCACATGACGTGGCGAAGATACCTGAATCATCATCATGAGAAGAAAGGTTCACATGCACATCGTCACGGGGGGTGATGAAAGAACAAGAAAATAAGAGATCTACCGATGTTGAGCCCAGGGTGATCACTGAAGGGAGGTCAAGTGAAACAACAGGGGAAGATTCAGAGGGAGATTCCATCGAGGGTCTCATGGATGATGATAGGTAGAGGATGATGGCCGCAGGCTCCATCATCTCGACATCAGGAGGGGGAATGTCAATGGGAGTGGGTAAATCCTTAGTCTGGCCTACAACATATTTCATAAGTATGGGAGAGGCAGATTGGTTCTATTCAACCTCATACTCTCGAACTACCTCTAAAGAGGCGCGGTAATGTGTAAGGTGGGGACAATGGTGGGAATAATGGCCATGGAGATCACACAAAGCACAAGGTTGATTGGTGTGAATAGTTTTAGGGTTCTTGGCTGCATTCAAGGAAGAAATAGAGGCTTCAGGGACCGTAGACTCAAGGAACGCAACTTTAACCATGGGCTTGATATGAGGCAGGTCAGGACAATTATGGGTGGCATGGCCGACGACATCACACAAAGCACAGGGATTTGTGGGCGGGGGAGGTTTAGGGTCAGTTAGGGCGGCATTGTCCTCTGAGGCCCTCTTGTGAGCTTTTCCCTTCTTACCTGAAGCAGTTGCAACAGGAGGTGGTTCCTGTTGAGGTGGTTGAGGCACTGTTGCAATGGGAGAAGTCATGGGGACCGGTTGAACCAGGGTCAAAGCAAGATAAGATTTGGGTTGACCAGAGGGGGTAGCAGCTGGAGGATCAAGGTACCAGATGAGAATCCCAAGGGTCAGGTTAGGAAGAGAGAGGGTGGCCATGACAGGTACCGTGTACACTCCTGGGAGGGGAGCTAGGAACAGTATCTGACCGGAGGGGTAATGGCCAAGTGGGACGGCTCCTAAATGGTTAAGGCCTGGAGGAACCATTCCAGGAGGGTAAAGAGGCTCATGTATACCAGCTGAAGGGCCAGGAGGAGGAGGTCCAAAAGGCTAAATAAAAGGGCTAGGAGTAGTTTGTGGAGGGCAAGGTGGCTGCTGACTAGCCCAAGCAGGCAGCTTGAGGGCAGCCGGAGATGATTGCATCATGCAAACATTCGATGAGCTGGGATCAGAGACAGGAGGAGGAAGACCAGGGAATGTACCAAGAAATGAGGAATCTTTGTAGACTCTAGGTGAGACACTGGTCAAAGGATCGACGGTTTGCTTATTGGCCACCGAAGAGATGATGGACTCAGGGGAGGTCTAAGACTTCGGTTCGTAATATGTCAACTAGTCAATGGTGACTATATTTCCATTATGAGGGAAGGACATCTTGCGGTGAACCATAGATGGGACAACAAACATCGCATAGGTGTAGCTACAACCCAATAGAATTTTTTAAAATAAGGGGGCATCTATGAATTCTACGTCAACGCAAATAGTCTTGCCTACAAGAGTAATAGGACAATTGTGGAATAGGGCAATGGGCTGGGAGGCATGGCCATCCCATGCTCAGAAAGTGATTTTGGAAGGATCCAACTCAGGTGATCTGAGTTACTTCCAAACTGAAGTGGAAATAACATAGGTGGATGCCCCCTCATCAATGATGCACCGAGAAACGTTGGCGTTCCGAACCTTGACTAGGATTTGCAAAGCAATGGAAGCAGGGAGAGGAGGATGTTCTGATCGTTCAACATCAAAGACAATAAATCGAACATCGGAAGGATCTACAACGCCCATGGTAGATAGTAGAGATTTTCATTTTGAAGGGCACGAATGGAGGAGTTCTAGCATTAAAATGGCACCAGGAGATTGCGCCAAATAATCTACTATGCTATATGAATGGGTAGCTTTTCCAGAAGCAGAATTTCGGCATAGTGGTCCCTTCGGGATCTTGGTATGAACATCCACCTTAAGTTGAGGGATTTAAAAGGGACCATTAGGTGTCGAAAGAGGCTCTGTAGAGATGGAAGGAGGTGGCTCAGGGATAGATGTAGCGGGAGGCTTGTTGTATTGACGGGACTGAGTCTGAAGATTGATGTCTATTGTTAGAGGTTGATCAGAGTTCATCATGAGAATCTGGTAATCTGAGGTACCAAATGGAAGAGGTTGAGTGGCCACCTGACCTTCAGGTGGTTGGGTAGCCACAAATCCTTGCTGAGGGAAAATATTAATAAGCACAGCCGGCTGACTAGGTGCAACATTGGGAGGGATGGAAGGGGAGGCTTGATGTCCTCGTAATGTTGCTTGAGACTCCCACATATGCTTCATCTATTGCAAAAGAGGAAAATCATGTGTGTAATGACCATAAACACCACAACAAGAACAAGGCTTGTTCATGTGAACATGCCTGTCCTAGTTGGGCTAAGTGCCCTGTTGTTGGTTAGCAATGATAGGGGCATTATTTTGAGGATTAGGTCTAGGATTACCAGGAGAAGATTGATTTTGAGTGACTTTCCTCTTCTTTATGGAAGGAGGAGGATTAGTCGTGCCATGATGTGCATACACCTACCCCTGAGGGGGCGGTGGTTGCTGTTGCAAGGGTTGAGAAGGCAAGGGAGGAGGATGTACTAATGTTGGAGGAGCTGGAGCACTAGGTTGTGGATACGGGTAATAAGGAGGTTGGGTAACAGTGTGGTAAATAGGAGGTTGGGAAAAAGGAGGAGGCATGCTGTGTCCTAGCTACATGCTACCGGGAGGGGGAAAGGTGCAGGAGGTGCTCACCCCCCCTTGAGGAAAACCATATCCCATGGGAGGTTAAGCGTATGGATGAGAGAGAGCTCCAACGATACTGTCAGCGGCATGAGATGCCCCTGGTGCGTTGGCACCACTGGGTCTAGGAATATCAGGTAAAACAATATAAACATAATCTGACTGAGTGTAGATCAGGTCATACATTAACGCAATTTGGAGAGTGGCTTCTTTGGTTTGAGGGAAATGTGATGTGACATATTTTCCGATAGGGGTCAAGAGAGATATAAGGAACCAGTCCATGTAGACACGATCTTCAAAGTTAGGGGCTCGACATAGGCTCTTTCTTCTCCGCCATTCCTTGACATGATTGGATAGGCGGCTCACAGAAGATTGACGGAAATAATTCAAAAGTTTGGTACCAGTGTCATAACGAAGAGGAAGCTGGAAATAAGACAAAAAAACTCGAGCAAGAGTCGCAAAGGTGGTATGAGAGGATGAGGCCTGATCAACATACCAGTTAGAAGCTTCACTTGTAAGCGTATGTTGGAACACCTGAAGATGGAAAAAGTCATTGGTAATGGAGTTAGACGAACACCACATGTGGAAAGATCGAACATGATGTGTAGTATCTTCTCCAGCAAGGCCTTCAAACTTGGGGATGTTGGAAGGGAGCTTGGTTGGCATAGTAGGAAAACTAGCGTCATGGTGTATAGGGTCATTTATCAACTGGTCAAAATCGAGAAGACTGAGGCCTTCCATATAGGGGAGCAAGGGAGAAGTCGGGATAGTTCTTGTTGCGGTCCCACTAGTAGTATTTCCAGCATTAGGGCTGAGGCTACCACTAGCATGAGGTCCTGAATCAGACATGGTGAAGGAGACAGGAGAAGAACCGAGGGTGGAAGGAAAACCCAATGAACCATAAGAAGAGTCGAAGTGCAGACTCGGTGGAAGACTAACTCAAATCTTATGTAGAGGAGAGAGTCTTCCTACCTGTATCTAAGGATGAAGGCCAAGAAGTCTCCGAGGTAAATGCCTTGGTGGCGAAATGATGACGACACAAACATGGCACAAAGGAAAAAGAGACTGACAAGGGCAAGGAGGTGCAGGATCAATTGGTTACAATGTTGAAATAAGGGCGAAGAGGTGCAGGATCAATTGATTTCAATGTTTTAGAGTCTTTGATCGGTGGTGTTAACCAAGCCCTTTTTCACTTAGGGTGTGTGTGCAAAGTGTGTAAATTTTAATTTTTAAACCCAGACATTTGTTGAGAAAAAGAAAAAGTGTGTTGTGTAACTGTAAATAAACCTACAGATAACATTATATGAAACTGAAATAACAGTAAATAAACAGCTAATAATGCAATAATCTAAACCCAAGAAGGAGGGCCTCTCAAAAAGTAGTCTATAGGTGGGCAAAAAACTAGTCGAAACACACCAAAATGGCCAATATATCTAAGGTCGGGCGAGACAGGTTTTAAAGGTCAGAATCTGTTGGAAAGTGGTGCAGAAAACAACAACAAATCAGAGGAAAGATTGATGTACATGAGGTGCCGTACGACTATCTCCTGGAGGGAAATAGAGTGAACCCTAGAAGAAACCCAAACAAAACTAAATGAGGTGATTTGGATGGATAAATAGCCAATCTGAAGTGGATCTAAAGGTGAGGTATCAGATCTGAAAAATGGCTAAACACTGAAAATTTCAGACAACCTGCGGTAGCTAAAACTCTTCCACAAAGTGTGGAGGGTACTGAAGCCCTATGGGGGCTAGGTTCCCACTTATTTGAGTAAAAAAAAACAATTACAGGTCCAAAACGGGTGGAGACAGAGCTCAGACAACCCTAAACATAGGCCCAGACAAACCTAAAAAACTTTCAAAAAAACTCCCGCAAAAAATCCAGGTCACAGTTTCTAACCTGTTTTCAGCAGTGGTCGCATTTTTTGGGCTAAAAAGTGCGGCCTTAAGCTCCATTTCATAGGTTTAGGGCCAAAAAGTGTGACCTGCACTTTCGACACTCCCGGTGGCAGATTTCAGTAAAAAGTGTTGTCTCAGTTGCAGCTGATGTCTGTCACCTGTGCAATAGGTCCGAAAACACATGGAAGTTAGAATTTTTACTGTTTTAGGGTTTTAGAGGTTAAAAACAACATCAAGAAAAGAAAAAACAAGAGGCTGAAGAAAAATCCTAGGGTTTAAAGTAGTTGGATATGCAAGGATTAGAAAAACGACAATGGTCGTAATCGTAAACTCGTGTGGAGTCGCTAGTTATTAGTATGAATCTTAATTACAAGTGTGCGAAAAAAGACCACTTTATCTATCCATAACAAACATCCCTAATAGAAAATTATGGCTACCAATATCTTCAGATCTACAATTAGTTGATCAAGATAAATGCTACAAAATCTAGATCTATGCATCAAAAGACATTAAGCAGTAAATAAAACAAGATTTACTCCATGCATCCAATAGACAATACAAGAATATGTTGAATTAATTTTATATTAAGGGCACCTAGGAGGAAAACATAGAAGGATGTTACCAGCTGTCCTCAATGTGATGGGTTCTTGTAAGTCCTCAGCACTTCAGATTTAAAATTCCTCTCTCTTGATGGTGTAGAAAACCCAGACAAAAATGGAACTCAAAGGGAGCTCACAAGGAAAAGGATAGAAAAATATGACAATGATGTTGGATCAAAGTCAGACCAAAAGTATAAATCCAGAGTGATCTTTAGTCAACAAAAGGTGATGAATGAATGGAAAAACCCTTCTATTTATAACAAAATATTGAGTTAGTCTAGATATTGGTGCATAATTAAAATATTATTAACCAAATCAAGATCCAACTTTTATGGAATATTTTATTATTTTTGTTGGAGGGAAAAGGAATTTGACTTGGATCAAATTCCTTTATTTGTAAATAATAAATAAATAAATGATTTATTTATCATTTTAAGGATGTGTTTGAGTAATAATTAAATAAATAATGATTTATTTAACTATTTATGAGTGATTTAGTCAAATTTAACAAGGAATATTATTTAAATAAGGTTTAAATAATTATTCCTAGAAATAATAAGATAAATAATAATTTATCTAATTAATTTTCCCGTTTTGGGTTAAATATGACCAGGAATATTAATTAAACTGTTGTTTAACTAATTATTCCTTGAGGAAATCAAACAAATGTAGATTTATTTAATATTTCCTCATGGGGTTTCCTGTTTAGACCATAAACAACTTAATAAAGGTGTTTTACTAAGTTATTTTTCATAGTGAAAGAAATTTTACTTAGGGTAAAATTGGTCTTACATGGTGTACATAGGTCCATCTAATAGTAACAGGTTAGATGACCAAAAAATGGTGTAACAATCGACAAGCAGTAAAATTGATTTTGAGGTATCTCAAGGGTATTAGTCATTATTGTTTATGTTTGGTCATAATGAGATTGTGCTTGAAGGATTTATAGATGTAAATATAGATGGAGATATGGACACTAGAAATTTCATTACAAGTTATTTGTATACATTTGCAGGGACAATAGTTTCTTAGGTATCAAGGCTACAAAGAATAGTAGTTCTCTCTACAACATAGGTAGAGTACATAGTTGCATAGAGGCATGTAAAGAGATGTTGTGGATGCAGCGATTCCTAGGAGAGATAGGAATAAAGCAGGACAAGTATGTGCTATATTTTGATAGTCAAAGTGTCATTCACTTAGAAAAAAACCAAAAATTTCATTAAAATCCAAGCACATTAACTTAAGGTAACATTAGATATGACATGTGTTGGAGGAAGGAAAATTATCCTTGGAAAAGATCCATACATATAAGAACCCTGCTGAGATGTTCACTAATATTATACTAAGAAATAAATATGAGCTATGTAGAGGCTTGGTAAGACTCGGTGTGACTTGATTCATGATTCTTCATTTGACTTCAAGTGGGAGAATGTTTTGTACAGTCAAATGAAGTCGACGCAACAATAGTGGTTGACACCGACTATGCCGAAAGCTACCGCCGACACCAACCATTGCTCTTGAATTTTTGGATTCATTATAAAACCATGAATTTAACATGAGGAGAAATATAGAAATATTCTCCCATATATAAATTTTTAATCTTGCCTCTGCTTGTGTAATGCAAGTAAGGCCAAGGCCTATGTGTAATAGAAGTGTGTTTTCTTTCTCCATTCTTGTTTTTCTCTTCGTCTTGAATTCTACTGGCTTTTTTCTTATGTTCTTAATTCTCATTTTGTATTCCATTGTATTTATTAGAAATTCTCTCCTATGATCCCATGACACATTTCATCGAAGCAGACAATAAAACCAAAGGAAATGGAAGTCAGCTTCTAATCTTCGCCATTTTTTCCAAGAAATCCTCACGTCACCCCGTATTATGAGCAACATAACACGTACCCTGCTTCTCCTTGGGCATAAGCGATCGACTTCTTGAAAATCATAGAAAAAAAAATGGATCCATTTCATTCTCTATACAAGGTCCCTATTGGAGACACCCCCTATAATAGAGCCAAGAACCTTCAAGTGAACTATTTTGTCTGATATTACTTATAACACACTATTTTTTTCATGAATTTGTTTGAAAGATTAAAGTACCTAAAATTTTGTAGATACAGCTTGTGGGGAAGGATCTTGTTGGCATCATTTCATCATACGAGGAAACTATTAATGTCAGAGACAATATTGACAGCACATCGACAAATATAGTCTTCCTAATGAAGCGGTTGAACTTGTTGGGGTCCTGTGAATTGGCTGATTGGCAAACCAAATGACAAGGCAACATTCAAACCAAGATTTAGAGCTCTAAGATCTAGCCCTCCTAGTCTCATAGAGGGATCTCTCAATATGTTTGTAGGGATATAACTTGATGCTTTCAAGAGGTTGATTTTAGGCTAGTTATGAGTTGCAAATTTGTTTGTTTGTTGGTTGGACATTGATGATATAGGCAACATAGATAGAGTGTGAAAATCTACAAGCCATTGGGCAATGGAGTCATGTGGAAGTCTAAACAGTTCCGATTGATGAATTTGGGGAACCAACGGGAAAATCTAACTTAGTCAATGGATCTGTGGGATAATATAGGTGGGATGAGATGAACATCAAGGATTTGGAAAGAAAAGTAGAGCTTTAAGGGCTATTAAGAATCCTTAATCATGTATACTTTTCAACGAAGGGACTTGCAACACTATCGAAACATAAAGAAATATCCAATAGCCAGGGCTAACCATGAATCCTACCAACATACTTTATGCAAATAATATAAACAAGACAGCCTTTCAAGTAAGACAAAGAAGGACAAGAACACTGTGTTTCTTCTAATTGTTTCACTTAAAGGAGTTAGAAAACATATAAGAAGCACAACTAATTGCATCCATAAAAGGGGGAACACCCAGAAATCTAAGACTGCAATTATAAATACCTTCAAATATGACTATCTCAGCAAGAAACAGAGGGTAAGATCAGAACAAATCCTCTCTGCCAAGCTGCAGACAATAGCGTTTGAAGGATGCTTTCAGA
This sequence comes from Pinus albicaulis, assembly GCA_034641835.2. NCBI lineage: Eukaryota > Viridiplantae > Streptophyta > Pinopsida > Pinales > Pinaceae > Pinus > Pinus albicaulis. Next base: position 1,235,844,607 of record CM076574.1, on the reverse strand, counting down.
AATAGCTTTCAAGAGGCAACAAGCTGGCAGGGCAAACCATAATTCAACCTTGACACCAACTATTTGAAATATTCTGAAATGAACAAGCTTAAGGGTTTAAAAGCAGTCAAACTACTAAATAAAACCTTCAGCAGGTGAAAACATAAAGGCAGTGAAGAGTAAACAGGTCTAAGGTGCCTCTAGGAGACATTTCTTAGCCTAAGGTTTTTACTCTACTGCAAGAAAATCATAATGGAACAAAGTGAAAAACAGGAAATAACATTAACAAATAGAGATTACTTCACCAAAACCAGGCTCAGGGATCCAATGGTCTAGCCTCCTTCATCAACAGAAAAGAAAAGACATCCACACTTCTTCAAAACATCAATTCTTCTTCAAAACAATAGTCTATGTATTACTTTAGAATTCATCAAGTGCCAACTTTACAATGAGAGTTCGAATAGGATTTATAGATGAATGGGGAGGAGAGGTGACAGAGATGGTCTTAATGGTTAATTAAAATAGAGGAGAAAAACATTTGAATGCCCATTTTGTGTCATAAATATTACATTAATTTCTTGCCCATTCTAGTAGTTCTTGCTGTCTTTGAGACATATCTGGCAGGTGGGTCAAAACTCCAACGTGTGTTCTTTTGGAGATGTCTTCTAATTGTAGTAGTTTTGTTTAGGCTTCTGGGACAAGTTAATTGAAAGAGTGGGCTTTGAGGTTCCCATACTTTCACAATAACTACTCTGTCAGTTGAAACGTCTCTGTTTGTAGAAACTGCTAGTTTTGTCCTTGGTAGGTAAAATGCTAATCATGGTGGCAGCCAGACACTCTGACTGAATTGAATGCTTCGCTCTGACATGCATGGGGCCTTCTGTCTTGTGATTTTTCCTTTTTATAATTGTTTTGACTTTAATTCTTTTATCTAAATACTGTGCTTTATCTTTAATATTCACAGTTTAAGCTCTTGATCTTCGGGCTTTATGCTTTAACCTTTAGTATTTAATCTTCATCTTTAATCTCTGATTGGTCTTCATTGTTTTTTATTTAACTTTATTGTTTTGCTGACAAGAGGTTTATTCATGCTAGAGGGTTTGTTGTGTAACCAATGCCCATGATGCATTGATTTAAAACTTGGAAATTCGACCCTTTATTTCCCTTTTTGCAATTGAATAGGCCACAGAGGATCGTCATACTCGGCCCCTGCAACTATATTTTTGTCTGACAGCTTTCATAGTTTATCTGCCATTAAACCTGCAACCAAACAGAAACTTGTTATAAAAACCTATGTATAGGGTAAAACTACTTCAGAGGGCTCGACGAGGGGTAGGAGGAGTAGTGAGGAGGTTCTACGGTGAAGAGAAAAGAACTAGGGTTTAGAACAGAGCTTTAGCATGAACATGAATGCTAGCCATTGGATCTGGGGAAGATCAACTGCGGGGGGATGGAGGGTACATAATGATCTCGTCGGCGGGGTGCCCCCACAGTGAACCTGCGCCACTGATCTAGGAGGAATGGACGGTTAGGATTAAATCACAGAGATCAGAGATTAAAAATGGTGGAAGAGGGGCTAGGGGGATGGCGAAGACCCGATGGAGCGAGAATTGTCCGATCTATATTAGATCGACGGTGGAGATCGAACGCGGGGAATGAAAGATGTGTGGGTGGGACCCAATGAATGATGTCAACTATCTTGGCATGTAGTAGAAAGCTATTGGGAAGAGTTATAAGGAGGGGATCAATGAGGGCCGTTAGTTGAGGGGAAATGGATGGCTAGGATTAAATTTGGCGGATCGAAAATCGGCAGAGAAAAGGGTCCAGGAAGGAGGAATTTTGGATTTGCAATGTGCCAATGTGATGGAGGGGAGCGCAGAGAAGTGAAGGAGCGATGGCTGTTGGATCTGATGGATCAACAGTCAGGATTTCATCACAGGGGAATGAGAATAGAGGGTGGAACAAAAGATTGAGATGCGTCGATGGAGCACAGGCCATCCGATCGGGAGGATCGACGATGGAGATCTTATTGGTGGGGGATCATCGGAAGAGAATGAAAAGGGTTGTCGAGGAAACACAGAAGTGCGATGTAGCGTGGACCATCGGATCTGAGGTAATGGACGGCTCAGACCTAATCGGTGGATCCACCATCGGAAGAAAAATGTAAAAGGGCAGCGGAACTTAGAAAGTGCGATGCGCCGATCGCCAATGGGCTTAGCGCTCGCTCGTGGTGTGGGTCATATGGAGGAAAAGGGGTTAGGGCCTAAGCCGAAAAGTGATTAAGGCCTTATATGAAAAAAATGAAGTTTTTAGGCTGAAAATGGAGGTTTTTGAAGGGTTTTTGGAGGTTACGATAGGATAAAAAAGGGGTTTTAAACCCGAATAAAGGGATTTCATCAGGTTTAAAGGGGATTTTGAAGGAAACAAAGGATAAATGTGGGGAAAAATGAGCGATATGAAGGGAATTGTGAAGATAAAATGGAGGAATGAAATGATGGAGATTAGGCTTTGAAAAAAAAATTTCTCTTTGGAAACAACAAGATTTTGAAGTGAAAACATCATTGAAGGTACGTTTCCTTGGACATGTTAACTTGAAATTGTTTCTTGAAGGCTGCCAACTGATTCTAGCCATCATTAGGTATAACAGAAATTATAGATGGCTAACAGTGGCTCCACTTGGGGAGGACAGCTTTCCCTTTAGGTGTCCAGGACCTCTGTTTATCAATCTTTGGCTTTTAGCAGACCAGTGCCTTATCCATTGGGCAGAATTTCTTTGTTTACTTACTGATTTTTTTTGTATTTTGACAATTCTTCAATGACCTGTATAATGAAAAATCTTTAAGACAACACCTCTACCTACCCAAAACTACTTGTCCTAACATTTTTTCTTCTCTTGAGTGCACTTCGACTGGCATCTCTTTTACATATTATTTTTTAGAACAGAAAGATAAAACTATCTAATGCTACCCTTATTTCTTCCAAGAGTCCAGATTAAACAGTTGGACTCAAAAGCTTCTCTACCTAATCTACTATCTGTCAAGATTAAGCTGTTTGACAGATCTACATTCTCTACATTCTAAAATAGAAATTGAAAACATAATCAAACCAGGATTAAGTTGTCTGATTTGCTGTGAAAGCTATGACACCAAAATAAACTGCACATAGACCTTTATTTGCAGAAAAGTAAAACAAAACTTGGAAGGCTTAAGATCTGAAAACAATGAGAGTCCTTCCTTTCTTTTCCAGCTCTGATTTTGATCTTTTTGAGCTGTCCTCTTCTTCTTTTCCTAGTTCAAGTTTTTAGCATATTAGAACTAGCCTTTCTTTCTTTCTTTGGCTCAAGTTTTTATCATGTTAGAGCCATATTTTCTTTTGATTCTCGGTTTAGATTTTGAGCATGTTTGAACCATTATTCTTCTATCCTAATCTATTCTACTGATAAGCCAAGATTAAACAGTTTGGCAAATCCTCTTCACTAACCTATCAGCAGCAAATTGAATTCTATCTATTCATGATTAGGCTGTATGACTAAATAGCAGTGTTTTCTTCTAGTAGCGGCGTTTAGGCTTGCACACTTTCAGATTTTCCTCTTTTTTGGTATGGGGCTGTACCTTTCTTCTTTTCATCTGCCCTCTTTTCTCTTTTCTATTGTTTTTTGTATTTTTTCATTTTTCTCATGCAATGGTATGTACAATGGATGAAAAATTCTGAAACTAAGATTCCTGACAGAAATAGTGTTTGAGCATCTTGTCATTTTCAGGACCTCCAAACACCTCTTCTCCATTCAACTCCTGCATAAAAAATGCATTGTGGCCCCTTATGGAATGAATAATGTAGGACCCCTTCCACAGATTTTCGAACTTACCATGTTTCCCTTTTTCTTCCCTTCTGGAATCCCATTTTAGAACTACATTTCTAGATTGGAAGTCATTTACTTTGGTCCTTCTATCAAATAATTTCTTGATTCCTTCTTGGCCTACTTTTGTCCTTTTGTATACTTCCTCTCTTGACTGTTGCAAATGAATGGTCTAATTGATCCTTCTTTGCATATCATTTTCTTCAGCTTGGACCTCTTGAAGGAGTTTCATGAATGGGACTCCTAGTGATGTTGGGAAGACTACATCCATGCCGTAATCTAACTGATAGGGAGACATATCGATGGAATTTCATTAGTCAATCTATCAGCCCATAAGGCATGAACAAGCTTACTATGCCAAGATTTATGATTCCATTCCAATAGTTTTTTGATGATATTAACAAGACTTTTGTTGGAGGATTCAGCTAGACCGTTTCCTTGGGGGTAGTAGGCGGTAGAATGGCCTAATGTGACCTGATATTTATGGAAGAAATCTACCATCCTCTTGGACTTGAAAGCATTAACATTTTCCATGATTATTTTCCTGGGACAACCAAATCTAGATAGTATGTTAGTTTCAAGGAATTTGATGATGACAGAGTCAGTAGCATTCCTAGTGGGTATGGCCTCTATCCATTTGGTAAAATAATCAGTGGCCGTGAGGATCCATTTGTGTTGGGCTTAGGATGATGGGTGAATTTCCCCAATGAAGTCCAAACCCCATTATTGAAAGGGAGCCTCAACACTGATAAGCTGCAAAGGTAGTGGTAAGAGTTTTCTCCTACCATCAAATATTTTTCACTTGTGACAGGACATGACTAACTTATGGGTGTCTGGGAAGAGGGTGGGCCAATAGTATCCAGACCAGAGGATCTTGTTCGTTGTGGTTTTCCAGTTAATGTGTCCTCCACATTCTCCCTCATGTAGCTCATGCATGATTTTTCCTGCATCAACCTCAATTAAATATTTAACCAAAATTCCCACAACATTTTTCCAATACAAAACTCCATCTAATATGCAATAATTTAAAGCCTTCTATTTGAAAAATCTAGCTTTTTTTTTGACAAAGAAGGAGGAGCATTCAGATAAAGCAACACATATATGATGTGAACATACCAATGAGAGTTCATGAAGTTTTCTTCAATGAATGGTGTTGTGCATTCTTCTATCTCTTCCAAAATATCAACCATGTTCATATCTAAAGCTTGGAAGTTTGACTCAGCCATGAGTTTTTCTAATCCCTGCCCTTTGATGAGTTTGGTGGGCCTGATCTCTAAGTCATATTCTAGAATAGTGGCAATCCATTTTCCCCTTTTACCATCAGGGTCCTGACTTAGAATATCTTTGACTACAGTGTGTAGCACAAAGGCAATGATATGTGAATGTAAAATGTACATTCTAAAGTCTTTTAATGCTTTTACCAGTGTTAAGGCTTGCTTCTCCATGATATTATATTTGAGTGGAGCATCTCTTAAAACCCTACTAAAGAAGGATATTGGTTGTTCCTGCCCCATGCTATTCTTTTGCAATAATCCTACAACTATGGTATGTTCAGATGCAAAAGAGAAGATATATAAATCTTTGGTGAAATCAAGACTAATGAAAATCGGTGTTTGAGTGAGGGCTTGTTTTACTAGTTCAAATGATTGTTTAGCTTGAATTGTCCATTTAACACCTAATTATTTCCTAAGCATATTAGTGATGTTTCTTAATAGTTCATCCAGGTTGGGGATGAACCTCCTTAAAAAATTTATCTTCCCAATGAAAGATTGCAATTCTTTGAGGTTTCCTAGGTGGCTGATATTCAATATGCCATCAATCCTTCTAGGGTCTACTTTGATCCCTTCTTCAGAGATTATGTGACCAAGAAGCTTTCCTTCTTGAAGGCCAAAAAGTGTCTTTTTGGGATTTAAAGAGAAGCCAAACCTTCTGCATTTCTCAAAAACCTTTCTTAAATGGATCAAATGTTCTTCATCAGTTTTGGAGAAGATAGTAATATCATCAAGGTAAATGATTATAAAATAGCCTATGTCTTCTGAGAAGGCTATGCCCATGGCCCTCTAGGAAGTGGCCCCTGCATTCAACAAACCAAATGGCATTTTGGCATACATGAATGTCCCCCAGGGTGTAGTAAAGGCAGTTTTTTGTTGATCACTTGGGAGTACCAAAACCTTATTGTAACCTGAGAACCCATCCAACAATGATATCCTTTTAGACCCAACAACCTTTTGGAGTATTTGATCCATCTTCAGCAGGGAGTAATTATCTTTCAGGGAGGCTCTATTTATATTTCTAAAGTCGATGCACAACCTAATTTCCCCTATCTTCTTCCTAACAGATACTAGGTTGGAAAACCATTCTGAGTATCTAAGAGAAACTATGATCCCAGCGTCGTACATTTTCCTAATCTCTTTCTCTACTGAAGGTAATAAAACGAGGTTTATCCTCCTCAGTTTCTATTTGAAAGGCTTATAATTTTCCTTAAGAGGGATTTTGTGTTGGATGATGCTAGTATCATAAGATTTTAGATATTTATAGTCCCATGCAAACACATCTACGAATTCTTTGAAAAGTGTTACGTAATGTTGTTTGATATGAGCTGGGAGGGTGCTAGACAGATTGATCGTTTTGGGTTCAGTGGGGCTGCCTATGTTATGTTCCTCAACGTTAGTTTCTATAGGCTTTGTTTTTTATTCTCTGGCCACGTCGTTGAAATCGAATAGTTTTTCTAATGGTGTAAGGCCCTTTGGTATGTTATCACCTTTAGATTGTAAAAATTCAAGTTCCTTTTGGTCTGGGTTGTCAAATAACTCTACTTTTAGAAGGTGCTCAAACTGATTTACATCAGCAGAAAGGGAGGGCTCTGTTTCATGGGTTTATTCCTCATTGCAACAATATTTTTCATGGCTGGAACTTGGTGTTGCTGTGGAGAATTCATTCCTTGATTGCAAGAAATCATTTATGTGTTTCTCATTTTCAAACACTTGCCAATAATCTTCATTTTCAGCCACTGCTGGTCTGTTTTTCACCTTTATATTGAATTGTTCATTTATCTTTGGTATTTTGCAATTGCTGGCAGCAAAAGCGAGTTTGTTAGCTAGATGATTTTGAGCTCTTGGTACGAGAATGAGTTCATATTTTTCAAAGGTTTTAAAGAGATCAAGGGTAGCATTTCTATATTCCTTGAGTCTGGGATTTTTGGTTGAATATTCTCCTTTGATTTCACTAATGATTAACTTAGAATCCCCTTGGACTGATATCCTCTTAACCTTAAGTCTTTAAGCAAATGTAAGCCGAGGATGAGGGCTTCGTATTCTGCAATGTTATTTGCGCACAGTAAATATAGTTTATAGGAGTATCCCTTGTTTGTGTTATGTATCCATACACCATCCCATAAACTGGCCTTGCTACAAGAGCCATCAAAGCTCATTTTCCAAAGTGTTTCTATCTTGTTTTTTTTTTCTTTTTGCTACCCAAGGTTGCTGAGACTTGGGGCATTTCGTGGTTGAGTGAAAGGAAAATTTAAATGTTCTGGTGCACTAATTTATTGCTTATTTTCCTTTTCTTGTTGGGTGATTTCATATTCATTGAATAAGATAAAGGAATCTAAGTCTGAATGTGTGGAATAGACATGCGTGTTGTTGGGTTTGTCTTTGCTGCGCACCATGTATTTCATGAGGGATTCCCTATATAATCTTCTGGTTTGACTAAACACTGGTATGGTCACATAGGACATATCCATTTGAAGGCTTCCCTGAAATTTGGCTCCCCATGATCTAGACAAAAGCATGCTATATTTTGGGGGAATGTCAACTACCACTATATCCATCACTAGGCTTTTAGAAGGAATTTGTGACAGGTTAACACACAAATCTTTGATTAAGCCCAAGCATTTGACCCTTCTTGAATAAAAAGAGTCTAAGTCTTTATATGGTCTAGTAATTTCTAAGCCTAGGCTTTCCATTACTACTTTGGGCATAAGGTTATGTGATGCTTCAGAGTCTAGCATGGCATTGTGTAGGATCTTATCATGTACGTTTAGACTAACATAAAAGGGAGGGACAACCCATTTTTGGTATTTTTCTTCAATTCTAGGACCAAACAACAGTTCTGGTTTGTCATCTGTCATGTTTAAAGTATCCGTATCGATGTTTATATTCAAAGCTTTCAAAACTTTATTTTTGTACACTTCCTGAGTTACCAGTTTAGCTAGAGGCATGCTAATTTTGATCTTGGCAATTTCACCTTCGAGGCTGAAAGGAAGTGTCATTTTCGACATATTCACATCTGTTTTTTCGCTTATGTTTCTTTTAGCAGTTTTGGCTGGCTGAGTTTTATTAGGACTGTTAGTTGGAACTGTTTTGATAGGGCCACTAGCAGAAGTACTAGGGCAGCTCTTCTCAACACTTGTTTGGCTTTTTTTGTCTCTGTTTAGATCAATTTTCTTGGCCACAGTGTTCGTATTACTTGCTGATTTTTTAGGCTGATTTTCTGAGGTTTTTCCAACAACAGTGTTAGTGTTCTTATCATTAGAAATTTATGGGTTCCTTTTGCTTCTGAGATCATATTGTCTGTGGACTTCCATAATTGCATTTTCGAACCCCAACCTATAATCTTCAGACTCTTCATGATTGTGTTCATTTTGCTCTGATGAGAAAAATCTTTGTTCTTCCTCAGTGAGAAAGATATCATCTCCGTCGTCAGATCCTATCAATTTCACATGATTTTCTTCCAGCCTATCAGTTTCCCCTTCATCCTCTTGTTCTACATAGTTTTGTTGAAAGGGAGGCCTAATTTGTTGATCATTGTCTCCATGCCTATCTTGTTTGGGATCTCTTTTGATATTTGAATTTCTGTTTCTATTTTGAGGGTTGGTTTGGTTTTCTCTAAGGGGAATTCTTTCATTTAAATTGATCTTTTCCAGAATTCTTTCCATTACCCTCACTAGGTTATCAAATTTGGCCTCAGATGAAGAGGTAGATGCCATAGTTTCATCTTTATATGTGACTCTTTTCTCCGTTCTCAACCTAGCTCTCTTCTCAATCAGATTTTCTTCCACACTAAGATCTCCCTTCTACATGTCTTCTAAAGTTAAGGGATCCCTTTCTCTTAGCTGATAGGCCATTTTAGGATCAAATCCTTCACGGAATTTGGCCAAATCTAAGCCTTGTGGAGGTTTAAAATCTGGGGGTAGTGCATTATAAACACTATTGAATCTAGTGCAATAATTTTGAACACTTTCCCCAGTGTTTCTCTTGAGGTTGTTGTAATTTGAAAGTATTTGGAGAGGTTTCTTCCTAATTTCCCATTTGTTTATGAATGTTTGATGTAAAGAGGGGAGATCATTTATACTATTAGGAGTTAAACCCTTAAACCATTTTTTAGCTTCTCCTCCTAAGCTCTAAGAAAAAATTCTCATTTTGATGGTCTCATCTTCTATTTCCATATAATCAAAGGCATCGTTCACCTTGTCTACATGTTGTTGGGCGGTAGTAGGTTCACTTCCAGTGAAATGGGGAATTTAGGATTGGTAATCATTGGGTAAGGGAACCAGAGGTTGTGGTAACACTAGTGGAGCATACCATGCTGCCATGACGGGAAATAATGGGGGATTTACGGGAGGTGGATTTAAAAGAGGGAAAGTGGGCTGAGCTGGATTGCTTTGGACAGTGTATGTGTGTACAAGAGTGGAAGAAACACTTGGGACAGCAAACTGATGATGAAAAGATTTTTATGGAAGGAGTTGAGGTAATGCAAAAGCTGGGAATCAGGTGGAGTAGAAGGTGAGGCCTCTCTGCTACAACTCTGTTTCAAATCTATGTTTTTAAAGTCAGCTTGGTTCAAATCACTTTGAGAATTATTTCTAAATAGGTTCTTTGTGTGAGGTAAGTCAAAGTGAGGGTTTTTGAAGACTGTGAGGTTTTCAGGAACAGATCTTGTTCTTGGGATGGTCCTATCAGTAGTTTATTTTCTGTACTTAGAATTCTACCACAAAATCTTCTCTGGATTGTCAACTATGGTGGGAGGATAAGGATCTGGATGGGATCTAGTATTGACCCTATGTGAAGCTAGATTTCAGCTTCAAAACTTGGAGAGGCTTCAAACTTCAAACTCTTTCAAAGGCTTTCCTCTCATGATGCTTTTCATAACATAAGAATAGGATTCTGAATATCCTCAAGGTTGGTTAACCCAATCCTAAAGAAATCAGGAGTAGTATTGGAATAATGGCCTACTAGGGCTAGTGGAGTCACCAGGTGGAAATTTTTAGATTTTTGAAGGTAAAATGTATGGTTCACCTCCAATTTTTATTATGAAACCAATCTTAATGTTTTTGGGGTTTTCTGAGAATTTTTTTTTTAGTTCCATGGTTGTGAGAGTGTCCTATACCTTTTTCAACACTTAGCTAAGGTGGTGAAATGAACAGGGTCTACTCTATGGATTACTAGCTGATTTCTTCAAGGCTTGATAAGGGTCTCTCAGAATCCAAAGGGTTACTTAGATTTCCACTGATTCAGACAGGTCCTATCATGATCACCATTATGCTAGTAGTGCTTGAAGAAAGCTAATTCCACTTGAATGAATACTGAGTGTTTTTTTTAGGGACTTTTACTAAAAAAGGTCCCATCGTGATCACCAAAATGCTGGGGTCCTGTGATTTGGATGATTGGAAAACCAAATGACAAGGAAACATTCAAACCAAGCTTTAGAGCTCTAGGATCTAGCCCTCCTAGTCTTAGAGAGGGATCTCTCAATATGTTTGTAGGGATATAACTTGATGCTTTCAAGAGGTTGATTTTAGGCTAGTTATGAGGTGCAAATTTGTTAGTTTGTTGGTTGGACATAGATGACCTAGGAAACATAGATAGAGTGTGAAAATCTACAAGCCATTGGGCAATGGAGTCATGTGGAAGTCTAAACAATTCCGATTTATGACTTTTGGGAACCAAAGGGAAAATCTAACTTAGTCAATGGATCTGTGGGATCATATAGGTGGGATGAGATAAACATCAAGGATTTGGAAAGAAAAGTAGAGCTTTAAGGGCTGTTAAGACTCCTTAATCATGTATACCTTTCAACGAAGGGACTTACAACACTATCTAAACATAAATAAATATCCAATAGCCAGGGCTAACCATGAATCCTACCAACATACTTTATGCAGATAATATAAACAAGATGTCAAACTTTCAAGTAATACAAAGAAGGAGAGGAACACTATGTTTCTTCTAATTGTTTCACTTAAAGGAGTTAGAAAACATATAAGAAACACAACTAATTGCATCCATAAAAGGGGGAACACCCAGACATATAAGACTGCAATTATAAAGACATTCAAATATGACTATCTCAGCAAGAAATAGAGGGTAATATCAAAACAAATCCTCTCTGCCAAGTTGCAGACAATAACGTTTGAAGGATGCTTTCCGAAATAGTTTTCAAGAGGCAGCAAGCTAGCAGGGCAAACCATAATTCAACCTTGACACAAACTATTTGAACTATTTTGAAATGAACAAGCTTAAGGGTTTAAAAGAAGTCAAATTACTAAATAAAACCTTCAGCAGATGAAAACATAAAGGTAGTGAAGATTAAATAGGTCTAAGGTGCTTCTAGGAGACATTTCTTAGCCTAAGATTTTTACTCTACTGCAAGCAAAGAATAATGGAACAAAGAGAAAAATAGGAAATAAAATTAACAAATAGAGATTACTTCACCAAAACTAGGCTCAGGGATCCAATGGTCTAGCCTCCTTCATCAACAAAAAAGCAAAGACATCAACACTTCTTCAAAACATCAATTCTTCTTCAAAACAGTAGTCTATGTATTACTTCAGAATTCATCAAGTGCCAACTTTACAATGAGAGTTCGAATAGGATTTATAGGTGAAAGGGGAGGAGAGGTAACATAGATGGTCTTAATGGTTAATTAAAATAGAGGAGAAAAACATTGGAATGCCCATTATGTGTCATAAATATTACATTAATTTCTTACCCATTCTAGTAGTTCTTGCTGTCTTTGAAGCATATCTGGCAGGCGGGTAGTAACTCCAACGTGTGTTCTTTTGGAGATGTCTTCTGACTGTAGTAGTTCTTTTTAGGCTTCTGGGATGATTTAATTGAAATATTGGGCTTTGAGGTTCCCATACTTTCACAATAACTATTCTGTCAGTTGAAACGTCTCTGTTTGTAGAAACTGCCAGTTTTGTCCTTGGTAGGTAAAATGCTGATCATGGTGGCAGTCAGACACTCTGACTGAATTAACTGCTTCGCTCTGACATGCATGAGGCCTTCTATCTCATGATTTTTCCTTTTGCTGACTGTTTTGACTTTAATTCTTTTATCTCAATACTGTGCTTTATCTTCAATCTTCATGGTTTAAGCTCTTGATCTTTAGGATTTATGCTTTAACCTTTAGTCTTTAATCTTCATCTTTAATCTCTGATTGGTCTTCACTGTTTTTCATTTAACTTTATTGTTTTTCTTTTGACAGGAGGTTTCTTCACGCTGGAGGGTCTGTTGTGTAACCAATGCCCATGACGTATTGATTTAAAACTTGGAAATTCGACCCTTTATGTCCCTTTCTGCAATTGAATTGGCCACAAAGGAACGTCATCCTCGGACCTTACAACTGTATTTGCTGTGGGACAAATTTCATAGTTTATTTGCCATTAAACCTGTAACCAAACACAAACTTGTTATAAAAACCTGCGTATAGGGTAAAAATGCTTAAAAGGGCTCGACGAGGGGTAGGAGGAGCAGTGAGGATGAGGGTGCATGTAGCGAGGAGGTTCTATGACAAAGAGCAAAGAACCAGGGTTTAGAATAGAGTTTTAGTGCAAATATGAATGCTAGCCGTTGGATCTGGGGAAGATCAATGGCTGAGATCAACTGTGGGGGGACAGAGGGTATGAAAAGATCTCGTTGGCAGGGTTCCCCCATAGTGAACCTGCTTCACTGACCTGGGAGGAAAATACGGTCAGGATTAAATCGTGGATATTGGAGAATAAAAATGGTGGAAGAGGGGTCAAGGGGATGGCAAAGACTTGATGGAGTGAGAACCGTCTGATCTAGATTAGATCGATGGTGGAGATCGAACGCAGGGGATGAAAGATGTGTGGGTGGGACCCGGCGGATGATGTCAGCTATCTTGGCGCGTAGCGGAAAGCTATTGGGTGGAGTTATAAGGAGGGGATGAATGAGGGTCGTTAGATGAGGGGAAATAGACGGCTAGGATTAACTTCGGCGGATCGAAAATCGGTGGAGAAAAGGGTCCAGGAAGGAGGAATTTTGGATTTGTGATGTGTCGATGTGATGGAGGGGAGCGTAGAGAAGCGAAGCAGCGATGGCCGTAGGATCTGATGGATCAATGGTTAGGATTTCATCGTGGGGGAAGGAGAATGGAGGGCAGAATGAAAGATTGAGATGCGCCGATGGAGCGCGGGCCATCCGATCTAGAGGATCGATGGCGGAGATCTTATCGGTGAAGGATCATCGACGTAGAACGAAAATGGTTTCCGAGGAAACGCCGAAGTATGATGTAGTGCAGACCGTCGGATCTGAGGGAATGGACAGCTCAGATCTAATCGGTGGATCGGCCATCGAAAGAAAAAGTGAAAAGGGAAGCGGAACTTAGAAAGTGCGATGTGCCGATCGTTGATGGGCTTAGCGCTCAGTTGCGGTGCGATTAATATGAAGGAAAAGGGGTTAGGGCCTAAGCCGAAAAGCGCTTAAGGCCTTATATGTAAAAATTGAATTTTTTATGCTGAAAATGGAGGTTTTTGAAGGGTTTTTGGAGGTTCCGATAGGATAAAAAACGGGTTTTAAACCCGAATAAAGGGATTTCATCGGGTTTAAAAGGGATTTTGAAGGAAACAAAGGATAAATGAGGGGAAAATGAGTGATATGAAGGGAATTTTGAAGATAAAACAAAGGAATGAAATGATGGAGATGAGGCTTTGAAAAACAATTTTCTCTTTGGAAACAACGGGATTTTGAAGTGAAAACATCAGTGAAGGTAGGTTTCTTTGGAAAGAGAGAATGACCAGGCTTCGAGAACTAACATGTTAACTTGAAATTGTTTCTTGAAGGCTTCCAACTGATTCTAGCCATCATTAGGTATAACAAAAATTATAGATGGCTAATAGTGGCTCCACTTGCGGAGGAAAGCTTGCCCTTTAGGTGTCCAGGACCTCTGTTTATCAATCTCTGGCTTTTAGCAGACCAGTTCCTTATCCATTGGGCAGAATTTCTTTGTTTTCTTGCTGATTTTTTTTGTATTTTGACAATTCTTCAATGACCTGTAGCATGAAAACTCTTTAATACAACACCTCTACCTACCCAAAACTACTTGTCCTAGCATTTTTTCTTCTCTTGAGTGCACTTGGACTGAAATCTCTTTTACATATTATTTTTGAAAACAGAAAGATAAAACTATCTAATGCTACCCTTATTTCTTCCAAGAGTCCAAATTAAACATTTGGACTCAAAATATTCTCTACCTAATCTACTATCTGTCAAGATTAAGCTGTTTGATAGATCTGCATTCTCTACATTCTAAAACAGAAATTGAAAACACAATCAAACCAGGATTTGTTGCGATGGCTATGACACCAAAACAAACTGCACAAAGACCTTTATTTGCAGAAAAGTAAAACAAAACTTGGAAGGCTTTAGATCTGAAAACAATGAGAGTCCTTCCTTTCTTTTTTAGCTTTGATTTTGATCTTTTTGAGCTATCCTCTTCTTCTTTTCCTAGTTAAGTTTTTAGCATATTAGAACCAGCCTTTCTTACTTTGGCTCAATTGTTTATCATGTTAGAGCCATATTTTCTTTTGATTCTTGGTTCAGATTTTGAGCATGTTTGAACCATTTTTCTTCTATCCTAATGTATTCTACTGATAGGCCAAGATTAAACAGTTTGGCAAATCCTCTTCACTAACCTATCAGCAGCAAATTGAATTCTATCTAGTCATGATTAGGCTGTATGAATAAATAGCAGTGTTTTCTTCTAGTAGCGGCATTTAGGCTTGCACACTTTCAGTTTTTCCTCTTTTTTGGTATGGGGTTGTACCTTTCTTCTTTTCATCTGCCCTCTTTTCTCTTTTCTATTGTTTTTTATATTTTTTCATTTTTCTCATGCAATGGTATGTATAATGGATGAAAAACTCTGAAACTAAGATTCCTGATAGAAATAGTGTTTGAGCATCCTGACATTGACAGGACCTCCAAACACCTCTTCTCAACTCAGATCCTGTAGAAAAAATGCATTTTGGCCCCTTATGGAATGAATAATGTAGGGACCCTTCCACAGATTTTCGAACTTACCATGTTTCCATTTTTCTTCCCTTATGGAATCCCATTTTAGAACTACATTTCCAACTTGGAAGTCATTTACTTTGGTCCTTCTATCAAATAATTTCTTGATTCCTTCTTGGACTACTTGTGTCCTTTTGTATACTTCCTCTCTTGACTGTTGCAAATGAATGGTCTGATTGATCCTTCTTTGCATATCATTTTCTTCAGCTTGGACCTCTTGAAGGAGTTTCATGACTGGGACTCCTAGAGATGTTGGAAAGACTGCATCCATGTCGTGAACTAACTGATAGGGAGACATATCGATGGACTTTTTAGTAGTCAATATATCAGCCCATAAGGCATGAACAAGCTTACTGTGCCAAGATTTCTAATTATGTTCCAACAGTTTTTTGGTGATATTTACATGGCTTTTGTTGGAGGATTCCGGTAGATCGTTTCCTTGGGGGTGGTAGGCGGTAGAATGGCCTAATGTGACCTGATATTTATGGCAGAAATCTACCATCCTCTTGGACTTGAAAACAATAGCATTTTCTGTGATTATTTTCCTAGGACAACCAAATTTGGATAGTATGTTGGTTTCAAGGAATTTGATGATCAGTAGCATTCCTAGTGGGTATGGCCTCTATCCATTTGGTAAAATAATCAGTGGCTGTGAGGATCCATTTGTGTTGGGCTTAGGATGATGGGTGAATTTCCCAAATGAAGTCCAAACCCAATTGTTGAAAGGGAGCCTCAACACTGATAGCCTGCAAAGGTAGTGGTAAGAGTTTTCTCCTGCCATCAAAGATTTGGCACTTGTGATAAGACTGACTAACTTATGGGTGTCTGGGAAGAGGGTGGACCAATAGTATCTGAATAGGAGGATCTTGTTCGCTGTGGTTTTCCAGTTAAGGTGTCCTCCACATTCTCCCTCATATAGCTCATGCATGATTTTTCCTGCATCAACCTCAAGTAAACATTTAAGCAGAATTCCCACAACATTTTTCCAATACAAAACTCCATCTAATATACAATAATTTAAAGCCTTCTATTTGAAAAATCTAGCTTTTTTTTTTGACAAAGAAGCAGGAGCATTCAGATAAAGAAACACATATATGATGTCAACATACCAAGGAGAGTTCATGAAGGTTTCTTCAATGAATGGTGTTGTGCATTCTTCTATCTCTTCCAAAATATCAACCATGTTCATATCTAAAGCTTGGAAGTTTTACTCAGCCATGAGTTTTGCTAATCCCTGCCCTTTGATGAGTTTGGTGGGCCTGATCTCTAAGTCATATTCTAGAATAGTGGCAATCCGTTTTCCCCTTTTACCTTCAGGGTCCTGACTTAGAACATCTTTGACTACAGTGTGGCACAAAGGCAATGATATGTGAATGTAAAATGTACATTCTAAAGTATTTTAATGCTTTTACCAGTGCTAAGGCTTTCTTCTCCATGATATTTTATTTGAGTGGAGCATCTCTCAAAATCCTACTAAAGAAGGATATTGGTTGTTCCTGCCCCATGCTATTCTTTTGCAATAATACTGCAGCTATGGTATGTTCAGATGCAAAAGAGAAGATATAGAAATCTTTGGTGAAATCAGGACTAATGAGAGTCGGTGTTTGAGTGAGGGCTTGTTTTACCAGTTCAAATGATTTTTTAGCTTGCATTGTCCATTTAAATACTACTTCTTTCCTAAGCATATTAGTGATGTTTCTTAATAGCTCAGCCAGGTTGGGGATGAACCTCCTTAAAAAATTTATCTTCCCAATGAAAGATTGCAATTCTTTGAGGTTTCTTGGGTGGCTGATATTCAATATGCCATCAATCCTTTTAGGGTCTAATTTGATCCCTTCTTCAAAGATTATGTGACCAAGAAGCTTTCCTTCTTGGAGGCCAAAAAGTGTCTTTTTTGGATTCAAAGACAAGCCAAACCTTCTGCATTTCTCGAAAACCTTTCTTCAATGGATCAAATGTTCTTCATCAGTTTTGGAGAAGACAGTAATATCATCAAGGTAAATGATTATAAAATAGTCTATGTCTTCTGAGAAGGCTATGTCCACGACCCTCTGGAAAGTGGCCCCTACATTCATCAAACCAAATGGCATTTTGACATACATGAATGTCCCTCATCATCTCATCCTCCCATATTCATTCCTCCATCTCAGCCTGGTGCTCATACTTCATCACCTATTCAAATGCAATCACCTCATGTTGATCCTACTTCTTCACCTTTCCATAACCATTCACCATCACATCATAATACTGAGTCATCAAGCAGTGAGAAGGACATTGAGGAAACTTGGACTAATGTGACTGATGTTGAGCCATTTCGCAAGACCTATCAGAGAGGCTACAGGCATGTGTTTGCTTCACTTGGAGTGAAAGTGGCCATTCCTTATTCATCAATAAAATAGGTGGAAAAGGGCAAGGAAAAGGCTAAAGAGCCAATCATTGAGGATTAGAAGGAAAAACATGAAACAAAGCAGGAATTTCAGCTGATTGACCTTGATGAGGAATATGAGGACATAATCACTAGTAGAACAATTAAAGGCAAGGAAGCAAATATTAGTGAACTTCAAGCTAATATTGACATAGAAAATTGTGTGATTGATTTTCTTGATCAAGAAAATCAACAGCTGAAGGCCAAGCAGATTATCAAAGAGGTTAGGACCATCAAAGCACAAAGAGAGACAGAAAAGGCCAAGGCCTTCCTGGAGGAGACCTTGGAAATATTTGGTGAGATTGATGATGAGGAGGATCAACCTCCAACACAGAAACCACTGTCTAGAGGGCTGAAAAGAGCTCTAGCCCTTGAGAAACAGAGAGAAGCTGAGTTGGCAGAGCAACTGACTCCAAGTAAGCTGCTTGATCTAGAGATTATCAAGGATAGAGAATCATGGCTTGATAGAGCCAATTTGCATCTGGAGATGTTTCTAGAGAAATCCAAAAATGAGAATGACATTCAGAGGAAAATGGCAAAGTGTTACACCATTTTTTGGTCATCTAACCTTTCATCATTAGATGGACCCAAGTGCACCATGTAAGACCAGTTTTACCCCAAGTAAAACTGCTTTCACTATGTTAATTAGGAAACCCCAAAAGGAATAATTAATTAAACCATAATTTAATTATTATCCCCAGTCATGTTTAACCCAAAAACAAAGAAATTAATGAGATAAACCCATAGTTATCTTATTATTTTCTAGGAATAATTATTTAAATAATATTCCTTGTTAAATATGACCAAATCAACCACCATTAATCAAATAAATCATTATTTATTTGATTATATCCCAACCACTTCCTTTAAAAGATAAATAAATCATTTATTTATTTATTTTTCACTAATCAAGGGATTTGACCCAAGTCAAACACCCTTTCCCTCCAACAAATAATAATAAAATATTCCATAGAGGTGGATCTAGATTTGGTTAACATTATTTTAATCGTGCACCAAGATCTAGAATGACCCAATATTTTGTTATAAATAGGAGGGTTTTCCCCTTCATTCTTCACCTTTTATTTACATATTCCGGTCATGGATCTATACACTAATCTCCATTACATAAATAGCTTTACTTTCCAGTGGCTCACACCACTTCACATTGGGTTTTCCCTCTCTGAGTGAAGAGCAACCTGGACTCTGAAATGCTGCAGTTCCCAGACTATCATTGGGAATACAGTTTTTTCTTCTTGTTTCCTCCAGAATGCCTGTAATATAAAAATTCAACTCAAAATCGATGATTTTATCTTGTCATTATAGTGCATGGTAGCTCTTTACTTCTTCCTTAATGTCCACTTATTTTAGGCTCTGTTTGTTGCAGCACTTTAACTACTAATTGCAGATCTGAAGATGTTTTGCAGCCATTATTGTTGTTAGGGCTATTAGTTATGCATTAGTTATGCGTAGCTAAAGTGGTTCTTTTTCGTACACTTCGACGAAGAATCCATACTAACAAATGGCGACTCCACACGGGTTTTAAATTACGACCGTTGTCGTTTTTCATATTCCTGCATATCCAGCTACTTCAGGCCCTAGGGCTTCTTTTCAGCTGCTTAGTTTTCCTCTTTTTATGTCATTTTTCTCACATAAAACCCTAAAACTTAAAATTTCTAACTTCCGTGTGTTTCTGGCCCTATCATACAGTAAGCCGACACCGTACTCAAGAATCGAGACTCGGCAGAACTTTTCGTAAAATCATTACTAAACAACCGGAACGGGGGGGTCGCACCTTTTGGCCCAAAACCTGCGACCTGGACGCACCTTTTGGCCTGTTTCCCGCGACCTCAACTCAGATCAGGTCAGAACCTGCGACCTGCCTTTTTTCCAGCATTTTTTCTGAAATTTTTCTGGGTTCTGCTGCAGCCTCTGCCAGGGTTTTCCAGCCTCTGTCTCAGCCCGCCTTGACCAAGATCTGATCTGTTTTTACTCATCTAAGTGGGAACCCAGTCCCTTAGGGCTTTAGTACCCTCCACTTTTTGTGGAAGAGTTTCAACTGTTTCAGCCGTCGGTTTCAGAGCTTCAGCCCCCTCTTTTTCCAGATCTGTTACCTCACTTTCAGATCCATCGAAATCAGCCTCTTTTCCTTTCAAATCACCTCTTGTCGTTTTGTTTGGACTTCTTCTAGAGGCCTCTGCCTTGCCCCCCCCCCCCGGGTTTTTTGCTGATTTCCTTTTTTCCAGCCACCTTGCCTCTGTCTCTTGGCTGTGATCTGCACCCCTTGTCTGCAGCTTTATCCTCCAGATCTCTGTCCCCTTTGACCCTAGATCTGTCGAGCTTACTTTGTGTGTGTTTCCATAGTTTTTCCCTTTCTTTTCAGCATAGTTGTGAGAGACCCACCTTCTTGGTTTAGATAGATGCATACGTAGCTGTTATTTTTCTGTTATTTCAGCATTTTATTCTGTTCTCTGTAGGTTTATTTTCAGCTACGTCGCACACTTTTTCTTGCTCTCAAACAACGAAAAGGGTTTAAAAATTAAAATTAACGCACGCCACACACTGACCCTAAGTGAAGAAGCGCCTGGTTAACACCGCCAGGCAAAGACTCTAAAATCAATCGTCACTGCACCTTTTCTGCCCTTGACCTGAATTGATTCTGTCTCTTTCTGCCCCTGTCGGTTTCCTTCTTCCTGTCATCATTGCGGCCCCAAGGCACCTTTCCCGGAGCCTCCTTGGCCTTCACCCTCAGTCTCCGGTCGATCGACCTGCTCCGTCCCACCATCGTCGAGCCAGTCCTTCTCTGATTCTTTGGGTTCTCCTTTTCCTTCTGGTTCTCCCCCCTGTCACCTCCACTATGTCCGGTCCAGGGCCTAACACTAGCGGGAATCCCGGCCCTAATGCCGGGACTACTACTAGCAGAACCACCACAGGAACTACCTCGGCTTCACCCGTGCTCCCCTTCTTGGCAGGCCTCAGCCTCCCCGATTTGGACCGGTTGATAAACGACCCTATACATCATGACGCTAGTTGGCCCGCTATGCCGACAAAGCTCCCTTCCGACATCCCAAAGTTTGAAGGTCGTGCTGGAGAATATCCTTCAAATCATGTTCGATCTTTCCACATGTGGTGTTCATCTACCTCCATTATCGATGACTCTGTTCGTCTTAGACTGTTCCAACGCACGCTTACAGGTGAAGCTTCTAAGTGGTATGTTGACCAGCCCACTTCCTCCCATACCACCTTTGCAACCCTTGCCCGGGCTTTTTTATCTTACTTCCAGCTTCCCCTTCGTTATGACACTGGTATCGAACTCTTGACTTCCTTCAAGCAAACCTCTTCGACCCGCCTTTCTACCCATGTCCAGGAATGGCGAAGACGACGGAGCTTATGCCAATATCCTCCCTTCGAAGACCGTGTCTACATGGACTGGTTCCTTAGATCTCTCTTGTCCCCTATCGGGAAAGATGTCGCATCCCATTTTCCTCAAACCGAAGAAGATGCCCTCCAAATGGCGTTAAAGTATGACCTGATATACGCTCAGACAGGTTATGATCCTACTGTCCTACCTGATCTTCCCACACCCAATGATGCCCATACACCGGGGGCACCTCATGCCGCCAACAGTATCATTGGACCCATCTCTCATCCATCCGCTCAACCTCACATGAGCTATGGTTTTCCCGGGGGAGGGGGCACCACTTCCTGCACTTCTCCCCCTCCCGGTAGCATGCATCCAGGATACGGCATGCCTCATCCTTTTGCCCAACCTCCTGCTTACCTCAATGTTGCCCAACCTAACCATTACCCTTATCCGCAGCCTCGCGCGCCAACTCCTCCAGCATATGCCCTTTCGCCTCCCTTGCCTTCTCAACCCCTGCAACAGCGCTCCCCGCCCCCTCAAGCGCAGGTGGATGCACAGCAGGGATTCATGGCTACCCAACCACCTGACGGACAGGTGGCCACTCCACCTTCCCCTTCGGGTTCCTCCAATTACCAGATCCTCATGATGAACTCTGATCCGCCTCTAACCGTCGACCTTAACCTGCAAACTCGGTCTCGCCAGTACCCCAAGCCTCCTGCTCAGTCTGCTCCCGAGCCCCCCTCTTCAGGTTCTGCAGAGCCTCTTTCGACATCCAATGGCCCCTTACACATCCCTCAACCCAAAGTTGAGGTTCATCCAAATATTCCAAAGGGACCATTACGCCGAAATGCTGCTTCCGGTCGAGCCGCTCCGTCGTATAGCATAGTAGATGATTTGGCGCAGTCCCCTGCTGCCATTTCCACACTGGAACTCCTCCAGTCATGCCATTCCCAAAAGAAGGCTCTACTATCTGCCGTGGGCGCTGTAGATCCTGCTGACGACCAGATGATTGTTTTCGACGCCACTCAATCGGACCACCCTCCCCTCCCTCCTTCCGTCGCCTTCCAAATCTCAGTCAAAATACGAAACGCCATCGTTTCCTGGTGTATCATTGACGAGGGGGCATCCACCTGCGTGATGTCCACTTCGGTTTGGAAGCAACTCGGATCCCCTGAGCTGGCCCCTTCCACGATCACCCTTAGAGCGTGGGACGGTCATGCCTCCCAGCCCATTGGCTTGTTCCGTAATTGCCCTCTCACACTCGCCGGTAAGACTGTTTGCGTTGACGTCGAAGTCATTGACGCCCCACTAGACTACAACATTCTTTTGGGGCGAAGCTACACCTATGCTATGTCCGCTGTCCCATCCGCGGTCTTTCGCAAGATGTCTTTCCCCCATAATGGGAAGATAGTCACCATTGACCAGTTGACATATCATGAGCCAAAATCTCAGACCTCACCTGAGACGACCATCTCTTCTGTAGCCAACAAGCACACCGTCGACTCCTTGACCAGTGTCTCCCCCGACGTTTACAAGGATTCCTCCCTGCTTGGAACTTTTCCTAGTTTCCCCCCTCCTCCTATCTCTGACCCCAGCTCATCGAATGTTTGCATGATGCAATCGTCTCGGGCTGCTCTCAAGCAACCTGCTTCGGCTAGTCAGCAACCTTGCCCTCCGCAACCTGCTCTTAGCCCTTCACCCGCAGTTGGTAGTCATGAGCCCCTTTATCCCCCTGGCACGGTTCCTCCAGGCCTTAGCCATTTAGGAGCCGTCCCACCTGGCCATGCCCCCTCTGGTCAGATACCGTTCCTCGCTCCCCCACCAGGAGTGTACACGGTACCAGTCATGGCCACCCTCTCTCTTCCTAACTTGACACTTGGGATTCCCGTTTGGTACCTTGATCCTCCAGCCTCCACCTTGCCTGGTCAACCCAAACCTTATATCGCTTTGACCCCGGTTCAACCGGCCCCCATGGCTTCTCCCGTTGCATCAGTGCCTCAGTCACTTCAACAGGAACCACCTCCTGTTGTGACCGCTTCGGGTAAGAAGGGCAAAGCTTGCAAGGGGGCATCAAAGGACAAGGCTACCCCGACAAACCCTGCTCCTCCTCAGCCTCCAAAGCATACCATCCAGGGTGCTTTGTGTGATGTTGTCGGTCACACCTCCCATACCTGTCCTGAATTACTTCATCTAAAGCCCATGGTTAATGTCACGTTCCCTGAGTCCGCGGTCCCAGAAGCCTCTGTTCCTTCCACAACCGCGGCCAAGAACCCCAAGAATATTCACACCAACCACCCCCATGCTTTGTGTGATCTCCATGGCCATCACACCCATATTTGTCCCCGCCTCGAGGACTTCCGCACCTCTATTGCCGCGGTCCACCAATTCGAGGCCAAGCGCAATGAGTACACCTCTCCCATATTTGCGCATTCTGCTTCAGCAGAACTACCAGATATGACTACTCCCATTGACATTCCCCCTCCTGATGTCAAGATGATGTAGCCTTCGTCCAACATTTTCTACCTATCATCATCCATGAGACCCTCGGGGACCATTCCATCTGAATCCTCCCCTGTTGTTTCGCTTGACCTTTCTTCAGCGATCATCTTGGGCTCAACATCGGTAGATCCTTTATCTACTTACTCTTCGGTCACCCCTTGTGACAATGCGCATGTGAACCTCTCTTCTCATGATGATGATTCAGGTCGCTTCACCACGTCCGGTGGTCCTTCTTCCACTAGTAACCCCATCTTTTATCACGATGACGACATTATGGAAGAAATTCCCACCCCTGACTTTATATATTCCCCCTTACATCGAACCCATGTGTTCACACCACATCCACCTTGTGGCCATTACATCGAAACCCAATGTTTGGGTAAGGGGGCACCCACATTTGAGAGACCAAGAGAAGCAATTCTCCATAACTCTCCTATTATATCTGGTCGTGTTGACTTTAGTACCATTATTCTTCCACATTTAGAAGAACCTCTAAAGTCCCAGATCACTTCCGATCACTCTAGGGATGATACCTCTTATCGTTCCCTCCTCTTCCGTCAGCAACCCAGTCTCTTAGAAATTATTGTTGACCAACCTCTAGCTTTTCTACAAGAGCATCAGTTCATTATTTCAAAATCCTCTTTTTGGGATAGTGACACCAGGTATGCCAACTCGGAAACTTAAAGTCCATTTGATCCCCATATGCAGTACCAAAAGAGATTGGTAATCCTCCATTTCCTTTCTCAAACTGCATACCCATAACAAGAAAAAATGGCACACCACATCATTAAAATGTGTTTAGATCCCCCTTTTTCTAAATACATTTTGGCATGACCACACCATGCTCGGGGGCACCCATGCCCCTCAACCATAACCCTCCTCACCTCGTTTCTAGAGAGGAGGTTGTCTTACCAATCGAGTGTACATCCCTTCCCTTCCTCTGGCTGTTGAACTTCCCCCTAACACCCAACCTCTAGAACAATGACTTATCATGCTTGAGCGTGCCTCTGAATATCGCTGTGTTGCATTGCAAACCATGGAAGCGGCCAAGAAACGCACCAAAAGCTCAATATGACCAAAAAGTCCAGCCTCGTCCTTTTCATGAAGGCAACCTTGTTCTAGTATATGACCAATCCCATGATGTCCTTGGTCACAGGAAGTTCGACTCATTATGGCTAGGCCCTTACATCATCAGTAAGGAGCTTGGTAAGGGGGCATACCTTTTAGAAGACTTCAAAGGCAATCTTCGCAAGGCACTCTATCTTAAGAAATATTACCCTTAGCATTTCCTTTCTGAGATGCGTGTTTTATTTTCTGTTAGATAGCAAGCATATTTTTATTTTTATCCTTCGCCAGGACCTATTTTGTCCAAGAAGGGTCACTTCACCTCTCCTTAAAATCGAATTTCCTCACTTACAACACTTGTACTTGGGGCACCATCTTGCCTCCTTACTTGTCCATGTTTGTGACGATTTCCGTCATGAGTCCCCACCTTGTACTCATGCTTTTATGGTCCCCCATTGGGCCTTTTACTGTGTGGCAGCACCATCGAGTCGCCCTTGTTTAGAGCATCCAAGTTGAGTCATCATCGCATTCATGGAGTCTATCCTGCGTCCCTTTGTACCCCACTATAGCCCTCCATCCTTCATTGTTTGGTCTCTCCCTTGTGTCGCATATTATGACCTTCAGTCCCACTGTCCCCTATCCCTTACGATATTGTGTCAGTCGCTGCCATGTCATTCGTGCCCTTTATGCTCTAACAAGGGAAGTCGTCCATTAGCTACTCAGTCCTTTCCACTTCACTATCATCATTAGTGTCAGTCTGTCCGTCGCTCTACTCTTTTCTCTCGTGCCTTAGTTGAGGGTCTCTCATTGCCTCACCTATGGCGGACCTCCTTCTGTCGACATCAGCTCATTCATTCCAAAAGCCAGGTCTAGAGGGCGGTGTACCTTGGTTCCAGCTTCCACTCTTGTTCGGTGCCTCGGATCAGGCAAAGGGATCTCTCCTTGCCCTTTGACTTGATTGTTTATCCAGCTCCTTTCAGCATGATCGAGATCCGTATACTTGATGGCCCAGTGATCTAGCAGCAGCTCTTGATGATTCCCGAGTGTGTGTGAGATGTCTCAACCCTCATGAGGGGGTGGCCCTGCAGGTAGCCCCCCACATGCCCGGATGACCTCTTCCTTGCAGCCTTCGATGCAGCTCCAGATATTTGATGATGTCGGCCGTAGCCACTTGCAGCGCCTCTTTGCTTTGCATGTATCAGTCAGATTTTGTGAGCCCTTCCCCATTTACAGGGGGCATTTGGGTTGTATTTGTCTCATGTACTCAGATATTATTGTACTAGTCCTGGCTGTTATCCCAGGCACAGCATGTATGTGAGACTCTTCATTGTATTTTTATCTGGCTCTTGATTATGCCAGCTGTACTCTATGGTTCGGTCCCTTGTTCACCGGACACACTATTCTTTTGTACTTTGTCACGGCGGGCATAGGTATGCCTCCCCCGCCGCCTTCAGCACAGGTACCCTCTCATAACAGAGACTTGTTGCACCTGCGAGTCTCGTCTCCTCAGGGTCTAGTCCTTCAGCACACTATCTACCTCATATTTCTCTCTCCGACATACCCTTTTGTTGTCTAGTGATTGTCTTCTTACAACGTACTTCGGTCATACGATTTGCTCCTGACACTCGCACGCTGGGGGGCAATCTGTTACACCATTTTTTGGTCATCTAACTCTTCATCATTAGATGGACCCAAGTGCACCATGTAAGACCAGTTTTACCCCAAGTAAAACTGCTTTCACTATGTTAATTAGGAAACCCCAAAAGGAATAATTAATTAAACCATAATTTAATTATTATTCCCAGTTATGTTTAACCCAAAAACAAAGAAATTAATGAGATAAACCCATAGTTATCTTATTATTTTCTAGGAATAATTATTTAAATAATATTCCTTGTTAAATATGACCAAATCAACCACCATTAATCAATTAAATCATTATTTATTTGATTATATCCCAACCACTTCCTTAAAAAGATAAATAAATCATTTATTTATTTATTTTTCACTAATCAAGGGATTTGACCCAAGTCAAACACCCTTTCCCTCCAACAAATAATAGTAAAATATTCCATAGAGGTGGATCTAGATGTGATTAACATTATTTTAATCGTGCACCAAGATCTAGAAGGACCCAATATTTTGTTATAAATAGGAGGGTTTTCCCCATAATTCTTCACCTTTTGTTGCATATTAGATCACTCTGGATCTATACACTTGGTCTCATTTCTGCCATTTTGCTCCCATTGAGCTCTACCTTCTACATTGGGTTTTTCTACATCTACAAGAGAGAGAAAGCTTAGATCTGAAGTGCTGAGGACTACAAAGAACCCATCCCATTGAGGAGATCTGGATACACCTTCTTGTTTCCTCCCAGGTGCCCTGTAATATAAAAATTCATTCAAAAATCGTGTTCTTGTCTTGTCTGTTGGATGCATGGATCAAACTCTTTACTTTACTGCTTAATGTCTTTCCATTTATAGATCTGTTTGTTGCAGCACTTTAACTACTAATTGCAGATCTGAAGATGTTTTGCAGCCATTATTGTTGTTAGGGCTATTAGTTATGCGTAGCTAAAGTGGTTCTTTTTCGTACACTTTGACGAAGAATTCATACTAACACAAAGCACTATGCCATGAGGAACAAAGTTGCAAGGGCTAAGCTTAGACGAGCCCTTGCAAAAATTTAAACTTTGACCAAGGAAAAGGAGAAGGAGAGGTTAGACATACTTGCTGAGGTGTATCTTCATGCCTCAAGCACTTGATAAGAAAGTACCCTCAAAATTTTGGCACATTTGGCACTTTAGTGCATTTTTGGCTTTTTGAGTAATTTTGACACACAGAAATTATGCCAAACGCACAGTCACCTGGGTGATGCACTCTTTTTTGGGGCCTCTAATTGACAAATGGTCACCACCATCATGTTCAAAATTATGAATACATCAACCCTAGAAGGTTTTATAAAATTTTGAAGAGAAATGGTCCCTCAAAAGTGCAAAAAACCACCAAATTTTCATGTTTCTTTCTCCTTTTTGACCTATGTGTTACGCGTTTACCAGTATTGGGATATTGACTTTTTGACAAGGAAAATGAGCACCATTTTGGAAAATGGAGGTATATTGGGAAACTATAGTTAGAGATATTTCCAATGAGCTATCATGGAGCTGATTTGAACACCGGGAAGACACTCAAAAGTTTCTTGCAAAACATGCTATTTTTCCTGCTTGGACGCTACGCGTTTGCCAGAAAATTGCAAATTTTTACAATATTCAACAAATCTTCTCTAGTTTGACTTTTCACTTTGGGAAATGTAATTTTACTGATGTAAATGTTCAAGATGAATTTAAAAGTCATGTTTTTACTTTTATCTAAGGTAGATACATTAGGTAAGTCATCAGTTGAGGTCAAATGAATCAATTTCCTCTCTTTTAGAAGCAAGTTGTTGGGTCTTCCTAGTCTTCAGATTCTTGTTCAGCATTTGGTGGAAACTGATCCTCATCTCATGGATTCGACTCCTTGAGGCTAGGGAGAGTGGTTTTGAAGTCTATATCATATATTTTCTCAGTCATTTGTAGAGGTGGGACTCATTTGGAGGTTTGGCTTCTCAAGAGACAATTTTGTATCATTTTTGGCCTAGACATTAATCAAATTTGCATCTATTTTTATGGGATCCATGTGGTATGGTGTTTAGTTTTAGTTTCTTCTTTTGTGCTCAGTTGTTAGAATTTTTTGTTTATTTCATCCATCATTTCATATCTATTGAGTGAATGTTTTCAAGTTTGATGAACATAATCCATAATTTCTATGCTTTGTTTTGGGTAAATATTCACAGTCTATAAATTTCTTCAGTTTAGAAAGGAACCATGTATTCACCATGCTCTTTATAGCTCCTCACCTATCTTAATCATCTCATCATAAAAACCCTAAAGTGCTAAACCATTGTACCTACCTTGCCCCATAGAACACCCTGCAAATTTTGACCTAATTTCCTTGTCCTGACTATTTGACTCCTTCTAATCTAGCACAACCCTATACAATCAAAACAATAAAAACCCTGAGCTACTATACCTAGCCTAATATCTTCTTTCTACAATCATCTTGGCTATGATCCTTACGGATAGATCCCTCTCCTTTCCCAGTAGGGCTAGCTACCTGGCTAAGCGTGGTTTGTGGTTACCTCAGAATTGCCTTCTTCAGCCTGAGGTTCAATCCAAGTGTTAACACCTTTAATGGATAATATCGAACAAATCCCATATTCATAAGCACTGCAAAATATATACTTTTCCCTACAACATTTTACACCCTTCCTTTGTATTGCATAAATGTAATAGATTTTATGAGAAGATTATTCTATTAAAGCATAATCTCAGCTTAATTCAACAAGGAGCTACATTAAATGGAAAGTTCACCAAAATTGCACAGTCCACTAGGATTTTGGTACATAGAATTGACAAAATTCCCTTGTTGTTTTAGTATTTTTGTGTAACATATGGTTGAAAGAGAATTTCATGGGGTTGGAAGGGTAATTTGGGAAGGTCATTTATGCAACAACATGACTACGGTTCAACAAAAAATGTTTACAAGTGGATTTCAATTGAAGGTCGATGATTGAGTTTATTTTATTCAATTAAAATGTTAGAAATATAATGATTTGATGTAATGAATGAATAATTGCAAGAAAAAAAGCACAGGCATTGGATCAGATTACAACAAGGTCTGCAATTGTAACACCCAGCTTAATTTCCTTATTTTATTTTAAGAAGACGTTTGCAAATTATGTTTGACTATTAAAGTGAAAATATATTAACAAGTGTGTTAATTAGTTAATAAACCTGCGTTACCTTTTCTTTCATAAATAAAGAAATTACATTATGAATTTTCTACAACTGGATGGTAAATATTTCCAAGACTCCATAATGGTTGGAAAAGTAGTTACTTGATAGTTACCTTTCCCTGAGAGAATATGAAGGAAATATCTGATAGGGAAAGGATTTCTATGCAAGGAGAAAGATAGAGACAAAAAGAAGCTATGAGCAGAGGAATCATGATCTGATTGGAAAACCAGTGGAGATCTGTTGATGGATTTGATGAAAGGTTGGACAGGCAGTCTAGAGCTCTAACTTTGGAAGGCTCCTACTACTTAAACCTACTCTGGTGAGGAGCACGAGGGGAGTGGAGGACGTGATCTCCTCACTCATGGTTGGGCGGATGATTCAGTGAAGTAGATAATATCCAGATAATTTATTTCCGAGAGAAAAGTGTTTATTGGCATGATTGTGTTTTATGTTTTTCCTGATCAAAAGGTTATGTTATTTTTAAATTTTTTTTTTTTTAACATTTGAAGCCTTTTAATTTTTGTTAATAAATATATTTATTATTTTGATCATTTTAATCTTACTAATTTTTTGTTGAATTTCTCCACATTTAACTAGCTTAACGTCTATTCTCCTTTGTGGCTCCACATCTCTCGCTTATTTAACTCTAAATGTTTGATCAAATTTCATACCTATCTCCTTAATATCATCCATAATTCTTGGATGGAAACATCGACAATAAAAAAATTTGATGTGAATAATCCAGAAATGCTTGAACATAATTAGTCTTTTTACAAAACCCTCAAATATGAAATTATTATTATTTTAAATAAATTTATAATTAAACAACTTTGTAGGATTTTGGAGAAAATTAATTAGTTGGTTATGGAGGTTTTATTTTGAAACACTTGAATGTTGGACCAATATCAAACTGTTAAACATGATTATGATGCTTGTTCATGTGCCAAAATGCTCTATTTTTACCCCCTTCCTATAATCATTAACCTCTGTTTTATCTCCATAAACCTTCTCATTCCTGCACTAGTCCAAGAAAACTGTCTATTCCTACATAAAATTCATATTTCATGATTAACGTTTATTAGGTGCTTAATTAATCATTTTAAATAGATTTCATGCCTTTAAATATTCTTGTAACTTATATTTACTTTCTTAAAATTATTTGATAAGTTAAGTATTAATCATTATGCTAGTGTGATTTAGTGCAGGCAGATTCCTGCACCGCCAACAA
This sequence comes from Pinus albicaulis, assembly GCA_034641835.2. Classification (NCBI taxonomy): domain Eukaryota; kingdom Viridiplantae; phylum Streptophyta; class Pinopsida; order Pinales; family Pinaceae; genus Pinus; species Pinus albicaulis. Next base: position 1,235,814,048 of record CM076574.1, on the reverse strand, counting down.
TCATTGTTTCGTGATCTTTGCAACAACTCGATCACTCCACGGGGGCATTTTGGTCCACATCTTCTAGTTCCGTTGCAGATTACCTGAAGTTAAACACAGGGGGAGTATAGTCAGGGATGTTGCCAAAGATAGGGTCTACCGCCAGCGATTAGCTCGTGCCTTATTATAGATGTTGACCCAATTTTGTAATTTTTTTTGTTAGTTAGTTCAGTCGAAAGGCTTGATTTGGGAATGACTCTATAATTAGAAATAATGGCCATAGGCCAAAGGACTCTATAAAATATAGATTTTAGATAGAACTAGGTTAGCGATAATAGTGTGACTGTAATCCTGTTTAATTTGTAATTTCGATATCGCCCTTGCTCTGGGTTGGACTTGAACCATAATGTATGTTTGTTGATCGAAGTTAACACAAGGAACTGCACCATTATTTTCTCACACTACGTCTAATCTTTATTGATGCGTTGATTAAAGTGTCGAAGAGTTTCGATTCCTAAAATGGGAAATGAGCTGGCTGGCTAGGGCCTAGCCAACCCAACTCGCTTACCCTCGTGCTTTCGTTATTTTAAAATGTTTGTGTGTCGATTTATTTACTTGCATATGTGTGGCTCAATTATTTATTCCGTTCTCTTTTCAGAGTTCTGATTTAATTTCATTTAATATTCAAAGTGTGAATGGATCTGTTGTGTGGAACTCTAAATTGAATTTATTTATTTCCTGCAATTTATTTATTGGTTTGCTTCCTCTTGGATCATGCGGGAAGATTATTCCTACACCAGTGCATGTAGGATCCTGCACTCTGGTTTTCTCATTTATTTATAGCAAGTGTTCTTTTCCTTTTCTTGTATACGATTTAATTTTCTTCTGCAAGTAAGTGTTATCATTAGGAGAAAGAATTCCTAATATTAAAGTATAAACTTCTGAAGGTTAAGAAGGACTTCGTGAAATGATAAAGAATGCCATTACAATGTCTTAATTTACATCTACACTTCACGATTTAAGGAAAGGGATTAAAAGTAATTTGTAACATTATAAGTGAACTTGTCTAGAGTTATATTTGATTGCATGCAAATTCCTTTGATTGAAAGTTTTCTTTCATCATTGAAGATTGTTTCATAAGTTTATTTTTATTGCAAGTTCAGTTTATTAAAGAATTATTTTCAGTGTGTATTTTATCTTATAATTCAGCTCACAATTGCAATTCTTTTCAACACGTCCTTTGATTCTTTCTAAAGTAAATTGGAAACTGTGGTGTAGGAAGCTCTGTCCCGGTGCAAGGGCCTGTGTCTTGTCACAAAAATAGAGTGCTCTAAGCCTTAAGGCTTAGAGCACCTACACGAAGACATAAGTCTTCAGTGTAAGAGGGTAAAATATACTTTTAACATAACTTCTGTACCTGCACTAGTGCAAGCAGATTGCAAGAGTACAGGAATGGTTGCTTAGTGTAAAAGTAAAATCATTTAGAAGGTAGATCTTTTCAAGGGCCCACTTCTTAAACTACCACCATCTATACTGGAGATAAACATAGAGTTTTATTTCATAATTTAAGATTGTTTCCAGTTGTGTGAAAGTTCCTTTACTTGACTTCTTCACAAATACATTCTTTTACATTCCAGCACTATAATTTCTTTGGTGTCGATTGCCATTGAAATTGGTTTTTGTTTGATTTTTCAATATTTCAATTAAGAAGTAGGAATATGAATAGGAAAATTTCATACTATTATCCTCTTGTATTCTACAGAGTTCACTAGGTGAATATGTATTTTCCAAAAGCAGCTAAAGATAACATTCTTTGCATATCATCTATCTTTAAGAAATCTCACTGCCTTCATTATCCTCAATAAACCTATTTTCACTATATTTCACCTCTACCTTCTCAAAATACCTTCCTGCTCTTGATAAGACTCATCCTGGGTTTATTTCTCTCATTTTCACCCCTCTTTCCCATCACTGGTTTCATCCCTTCATTTTCCCCTGCTTAACATACCCTTCCCTCTCAAAAACCCTTCAAAACCCCCCACCTTCATAATTTTATTCCTTTTTCTTAAAAACAATGTAAAAATCCCTTTCTATATTGTTTTTGAGTGTTAAATTTGACTTATCGGAGCCTTTTTTTTTATATTAAACTCTATTTTTTTTAATATAAAAAACCGATTCTTTTGTTTTATTAACCCTAGCTCCTTTCTATTTTTAGCCCCACACCCATAAAACCCTAACCTCTCCTATTGCATAACCCCGACTTTAATTTTTAATCCCTATGCCTTTGATTAAAAACCCTTTTCAAACCTTTATTTTTACCTTATAAATCGGGTGCGTTCTCTTGGTTTATTAAGACCCTAGGCCCCACTTTCCACCAAAATTCGCACTCCATTTGGATCTCGTCACCTGGCGCCTGAACTCCACTGCTCCACCTGCTCGCCTCTTCTGAACACCTGACCACCGTCGATCTCATTCCTTGAGATTTGACAACCCTAAGCACATATCGCAATATTATATGCGCTAGGGTTAATGTTTTTAAACATTGCGAAAAGGGTCGTATTCCTTTGCCACGTGTCACCCTCTGTATCATATCACATGCCTCTACCCAATACCATTACCGCCTGCCCGATCATGTGAAAACCACCCTCTCTGCTCTCGAAAATTGCTTTCCTCCATTTGTGCCAAAAATTCATACCTAAACCTAATTAAAAATTATCCAGATCTCTGTGGCTTTGCGTTAATGCCCAGAACACCATTATTGCCTCTGCAAATGCCCAAAAGCCCGAAAAACCCCCAATAAACGTAGAAAAAGCCTTCCCTGTAGGATTTAAAGATTAATTCGTTTGTTTTTATGCAGGTTTAATGGCAGAAAAGCATAAAATGCATTCAAAAGGCCCAAGAACATTTAAATCAATGTCTAGATGACGATACAGAGGTTTATTTTAATTTAAATGGGCAAGAGGAAAAAATTTAGGCTTAATCACCAATGAATCATGATCCTCAGTGGATAATAAAACCCTCTAGCAGCAGAAGAATGCATCCCTACACCAAAAACATAGACAGAGGTAGTCACGGAAAGACAAAACAATTAAGAAGACAGTAACAATGAAGGCCAAAAGGATAAAAGAGCTAATTATAGATCAAAGGACAAATCATAAATATTAGCCACAAAGAAGAGGTTAAAGGTAATAAAGACAAAAGATCAAAGTATTAAAAGAATAATTAGAGATGAAGGAAGAATCAGAGGAAAATATAGTAAGACAGTTTGAAAGGAAAATCCAAAGTGAAAATTCCTAAAACCGAGTTTAAAAGCTAAACAAAGGCAGATCTACCCAGAAACAGATTCGAATGATCAAATCCACATCAATTACTTCTTCAGAGGATATTATTTTTCCACCTACATCATGTTTTATTTAAATAAAACATCAGCAGTTATTACAAATAGTCAGAGATATTTTTCATTTACCCAACAGTTATTGTAAAGTTATTGAAGAAGCCTTAAAGTCAAACATTTCCAGAAAATAGCTCAAATAGTTAAGTTAGGAGTTATTATTTCAGAGAAACACTCTCAGATATTTTTCCTTAGGCCTTTCATGGTCTCAAAGGCCAAAAACTCATTAACTATGTAATAAATGACATCTGAAACCCTAGCTTAGCATCACCTCCTCATTTTGCAGATAAATACTACATATGAGCTTCATTTTTAGTGTTGGTTAGTTGGTGATTAGTTGGCTGATTTTCTATTGTTGAGCTAGTTGAGGACTGCTAGGCTAGATTTGAGAAAGCTTTGAGTTGCAAAGATCTCTAGTACATGGAGTAATGTAACTATTTTGAACATCACTAATACAAGCACGTTCACAGGGTTCTTGAGCTATGTTAATGGTGAATTTTTCCTTCTTTGTTATTGTTTTCCTTCAATTTTCCATTTTGTCCACTATTTCTCTGATAAAAGAACAGAAATTTTAGAGTAGGATATGTTGTCTTGGCACCCTATTTCTATCTACCTTCTTTATCTTAATGTTTTCCTTTGCAAGGTCTGATTGGAGAATTCTTAATTTCTCTCTAGTTCCACCTAGCTTGTTGTCTTGGAAATAATCTAATAGAGTCAAACCAAAGAAGTCTATGGTAAGCCTTGTCCTTTGGTGTATCTTGAAATATTGTTTTTAGGGATTTTCTTTGAAGTATACTTAGTAGAGTCTAAACCAGAGTAGTCTATGGTGTGCCCTGTCCTCTGGTCTACCTCAAAAAAAAAGTTTGAAGGTATTTTGAGTGTTGAGTAAAAGAAGAGAGGTTTAGCTTGCTCTTTAGCTACTCCCACTGTCATCTTATATGTTTTATTTTTCTGAAAGTAATTCTTGAATTATTGGATTGTTGTCTTAAAGGTTTTCTTATTAAATTCTAGCCAAAGAAGTCTATGGTATGCCCTGCCCTTTGGTTTGCCTAAAACAGTTACCTAAAAGGCTTTTCTTGTTAAAGTAGAGCTAGAAGATTCTTAACTGACTATAGTTTTGCTGCCTTCACAACTTATTGTTATTTCATATCACAATCTAATCTAAGATATCCACTTGATATAGTTAGCTTGCCCTATGAAAATCATTGCAGAGTTGATGAACAATCAAATCCTTTTATGACTCCATAACCCAATGGATTAATGTTTTCCCATGGTCTATCTATTTAGCTGAAACACTCCCTCAATTAATCACACCACTGATCTATCAACCTCTCAATTAATCAACCAAAACAAAAAAGTCCTTAGAACCTCATAACTAGCCTAATATCATAAACAAGAGCATAAAGACATATCATCTATAAATACATACTTAGAGAGATCCCCTCTCTGAATCCAAGAAGGCTAGGTCCTAGGATTCCAAAGTGGTTATGATGTAGCCCCTGCAGTGTTTTTTCTTGCCAATCTTGCAAATCACAGGGAGCCAACACCTATCAATTCTGGCATTACCTATGATTTGTCTCTAAGTTTACAAACCCCCGGGTTGAAAATTAAATGTTGAAGGAGCTTTCTTAAGTGCAATTCCTGGACCCAACATTTTGGCGTCGTTACCGGGGAGGCGATTTGAATTGGTAATAATTTTATGTTTTTTTGAAATAGAGGTAATTCTGCTATTATTTTTTCTGCATCTTTATTCTATTGTTTGAAGGAATTTATTAGTGTTGAGTTATCTTTGAATTTGCAGCATTTTATTGGATTTTTTTTTTCATTTTTTGAAATGAGTTCCTAAAAGAGGTATGGATTTGAAGCCCACTAAGGGATGAGGAAATATTGATAAATATATAATAAAATCTCATATTGGGCCTTGTTTTGCATGTAGAAAGTCCAAACAAACCCATACTCATCACGGAGGAACTGTCCACTTGGATTCTGGAAATAGTATTCCAGGGGTGACATAACCCACGAAGTGAAGGAGACTATAAGAACCCATATTCAGCCTTCCCAGCCTATTGAGAATAGTTTGATTGGAGGAACAAAAATGGCAGATCATGAGGACCATGCAGAGGGATTTGGCGAAAATCAAGTAAATGAGGAACAATCCACTTCTGGATTCCCAATTGTGGATCCGGATGTAACTGTGCAAATGAAAAATATACCACCATCATCTCTTCCTCATTTCTATGGTAAGGTACATGAAGACCCAAAATATTTCTTATTTGAGTTTTATATTTTATGTAGAAGTTATGATTATTCATCTGATGCTCATAAATTAATTTTTTTTCCTGCAACTCTCAAGGATGCAGCTTTACATTGGTTCATGGGACTAGGGGGGAACACTATAGCTTCTCGTGAATAGATGAAGAGAGTATTCTTGTAGAAATATCAAGAATATTGTAAAACTAGAGATATTCAAGATGAAATATTTACTATTGTGAAAAATGATGATGAGACTCTAGAGGACTACTTAGAGAGATTCTTGTACATCCTTCAAAGGTCAAAGCACAAATTTTATCTAAGTACAATTAGAGCCTTGTTCTTACGTGGGCTTACTAATGATGCTAGAAATAATCTAAATTTGTTAGAAAAAGCGTATATTTCCCAGAAATATTTTGATCAAATCTGTGACTTGTGTAGGAAATTCTCCAGGAACCAATATATATCCGGTAAATGAATTTGAAATAGAAATAATAAAACGAAATCTACTGATGGTATGATTGTTGGATTGGAGAATAAAATGGACAATATGAAAATTGAAATAATGAATAATGTTAGCAAAAAAATAGACTCCTTGAAGTTTTAGCAAAAACTTATAGAAGAATAGGAGTCATTGTCTATTTTTTGTCCAAAGTGTAGGAAAAAACATCTTATAAGGGAATATCCTCTTGATATAAAAGGAACTAATAAATGTGAAATTTGTGTAGAGAACCATGACACGGAAAAATGTACCTCTTTATCTGGGCTGAAAGCTGCATTTGAAGGAGGAAAACCTGAAGCCGAATCATTGCATGCTATGGGAGCATGAAGAAATTGGCCTCAGGTAAGTGCAGGTATGGCTCTTGAATTTCCACTACATTTATTTGGTTATAATGCACATCCATATTCCTATCCTAACACTAGTCACTCTCAACATTGGAAGCATGGGAACCAGTATCATTATGGAGAACCCTCCCAATCTTGGCAACAAAGATGGAAATGGCCAAACCATTCACATCGTTCCTATCCTCCACCTATTCAGTCATACCCAAATACATATGCACCTTACCCAATGCCACAACCATCATTACCTCAGTTGAGTCAACCAATGCCACCATTTCCCTTACCTTGACTTTTTCGACCTCCTTAGATGCCTGCCCAACCCTTACTCAACCCTAATAAAAAAATAGTACGAATGATCAATTCTATTAACCCTCTTTCCTCATCCGGATATCAGTCCATGCCAGTTGGAGTCGATGATCTCCAACTGAGATCGGAGAAGATGGTAGCCGTAGAAAAGCAGAAACAACTTATGCTGATTATCGAAGAGAAAGGTGAGGAGGAAACTCCTGACCATTCCGAAAGTAATGTCACCATTCATCCTATCCCTGTACCCTAAGAGCCTTTACCATATTCTTCCAACTCGCCTCCCTATCCAGATAGGCTATTTGTGGATAAGAATGATCCCATTCATGAGTCTATCCTGACCTTTGAGGTTAGAAACCTCTTCATAAAGGTGCCTCTGCTCCAAGCTATCAAAGAGATCACCATTTGTACAAAAATAATTAGGGAAATCCATCTCAAGAAGCCAAGAAGGAGAAGATTGGAACCTCAAACCATTTAATTTTTTGGGAGAGAAGCAGAGTTAATAATGGGGTGTATGCACATGGAGAAATATACCGACCTCGGAAACCTTGTTGTCTCTGTTAAGATAGGTGATATCCTTGTCTCTAATGTACTTATAGACCTTGGGGCAGCCATTAATGTTATGACCAAGAAAACCATGGATCAACTTGGATTGGTCCATATTCATCCAACTCCCACTGTGCTTGAATTGGAAAACAAGTCTAAAATTAAGCCGTAAGGGGTGTTGGATGCTGTGGTCGTTTCATTAGATTCTTGGGAATACCTCACGAAATTCATTGTGCTACATCCAAAGAATCTTGTGGGAGGACATCCCTTGATCTTGGGATGACCATGGCTTTCTACGGTCAATTCTTATATTGGATGCCATTCTGGTGACATGTATATTTCCCATGGAAATTCTAGGAAGAAGGTCACCTTGTATCCACTCGCTAGATCCATTTAGGAGCTCCGACACACTTTGTGGTTGGACTACAGTAGTGATGAGGATACTTAGTCTGTTTCAATATGTGGAGTCCTCTCAGGAGGGTGAGATTCAAGACTTCCTGAACAATCTAGACACCATGCCCAATTTTGAGTCATTGAGCCAAATTTCTATTCTAGATTTTCAGGAAAGTCACAACTCTCTACCTCCCTCACCACCATGTTTAGTAACACCTCTATGTACTCTTGAGCCTGCTACTACTCTTGTTGAGATTGGTCCAAGAAAATCTTTACATATCAGTTCAGAGTTGGATTCATCCTAGCAAGAGCAGCTTGTGAATTTGTTGTGAAACCATATTGATGCCTTTGCATGGGGTTACGAAGATATGAAAGGAATACCTCCTGAAAATTGTACTCACCATATCTATATTCAGGATGGATCCCTACATGTCCAACAACCCCAAAGGCATATGAATCCAACTCTAACAGATGTCGTAAAAGAATAATTGAAAAAACTTTTGGATGCTGATTTTATCTATCCTATTTCCGACAACCAGTGGGTCTCTCCATTGGTATTTGTCCTAAATAAATATGGGAAATGGCATATTTGCATTGACGATAGAGAATTGAACAAATCCACTCTTAAGGATTACTTCCCCCTTCCTTTTATCGATCAGGTACTAAATACCCTTGCTGGTAAGAAGTAATTTTATTTTTTAGATGGCTTTAGTGGTTATAAACAAATATAGATTGCACCCGAGAATCAAAACAAAACCACTTTTACATGTCCATGGGGCACATTTTCCTACAGATTTCTTCCCTTTGGACTGTGTAATGCTCTGACTACCTTTCAAAGGGAAGTCTTTGCCATTTTTGCTGACCTTGAGTGTGTGGAAATACATATGGATGATTTTTTTGTGTTTGGTGATTCATTTCAGGGAGCCCACAAAAATATAGAAAAAGTTCTTCTTCATTGTCAAGAAGATCACCTTGCCTTCAGTGACAAAAAGTGTAGATTAATGTGCAAGGCAGGAGTGGTTCTTGGCCATCTTATTTCAGACAAAGGTATCCAGGTTGACCCTGCAAAAATAGAAATTATTTTGAGTCTTCCTGTACCAAAAATTTAACGGGAAGTGAGAGATTTTCTAGGACATGTGGGCTACTATAGGAGATTCATTGATAATTTCTAGATAGGATAGCTACCACCCTTTTTCAAATTTTTTCTAAGGATAGTGAGTTTCTTGGTCTACATCTTGCTAATATTCCTTTGAGACATTGAAGGAAAAACTAGTTCAGGCACCAGTTTTGAGAGTACCAAACTGGTCCCTACCCTTTCATATTTCCTTTGATGCCTCATATACTTCTATTGGCGTAGCTTTAGTACAGGAACAAGATACAAAATATTATTCCATTTACTTCAAGCGATGTGATATCTGTCAGCGAGTTGGTAAACCTAATCAAACCAATGAAATGCCTATATGTCCTCAGGTTATGATTGAGCCTTATGAAAAATGGGCCATTGATTTTGTAGGACCAATAAATCCAACATCATTAAATAAAAAAACATATTTTGGTTTGTACATATTTCATTACAAAATTGGTAGAAGCTAAATTTGTTTCTTTTGCTACTGAAAAAGTTGTTGTTTATTTTCTTTTTACTGAAATATTTACTAGATTTTGTGTGCCTAGAGAGATTGTTTCTGACAATGGTCCACAGTTTAATTCTAATCTGGTACAGAGTGTGATGGAGCAATACAAAATTCAGCATAGGAAATCTACACCGTATCACCCGCAAGAAAATGGTCAGGTGGAGTCCATAAATAAAGTAATTGAATCCATCCTCACAAAGATAGTAAATATCCATAGAAAGGATTGGGATAATAAACTACCAGAAGCCTTGTGGGAATATCAAACCACTTGGAGGAACAACACATGACACACACCATATGAGCTGGTGTACGAGAAACAAGTCCTCTTGCCGATAGAGTTCCAGATCAAGACTTTCAAAACTACAATCCAATTGGGGCTAGTTCTCTCCGAAGAACAACAAAAATGTCTCCTACAATTGAATGAGTTAGATGAATTACAAAGGGATTCTGTTTAGTAGAACATATTGGTTCAAAAACAATGTAAGAAGTGGCATGATAATTCTATCCAGAAGAAGCAGTTCCAACCAGGTGATTGGGTACTCCTTTATGATTCTAGATTTAAATATTTTAAAGGGAAATTCCATACACGTTGGATGGGACTTTATGAGATAGTTAAAGTGTTTGAAAATGGATTGGTAGAAATAAAAACTATTGATGTACGAAATTTCGTGTTCCTGGTAAATGGGCATAGACTAAAGGTGTATTTTCAGCCCCTAACTAAAGGAGATTTTATGCAACAAGTCCAACAACAATCTGAAAAGGAAATGGTAGGTGAAAATGCTAACCTGTTGAAGATCTGATTATTTCTTTTCCTTATATAATAAAATGAACAAAAATAGAAAAAATGACAAAAATAAAAATATATAAAAAGAAAAAAAATTCCTGTAATTATGAAAATCAGATGACTGCCCTGATTGCAGAAGCATCAACTTGAAAACCAACATCCTAGAAGGAAGATCACAATTTCAATAAAAAAGGAATGTTGCTTGATTTTTAGATATGCTGGCTATCACCAAGAAGAAGCAAGTTCAAGGAACCAAGCCCTTACCTAAGTTTGGGATAACTAGCGTGGAAATTTTTATCCAAGTAATGCCTAATTCCCACTACATTTACTTTTTCCGGCACCAATGCAAGCAGATTTTGGTAAAATTCTGCCTTTATTCTATTTCACGTTTTGTAAATTCCCACTATTTTTCTTTTATTAATCCCATAATGAATTACCCTCCTTTTTCTTCTAATAAAACTACCCTTACCTGATTTTGTAAAATCCCTATTTCTCCCTTGAATGTTTCTTCCACATCCCGTTTCATTTGTCCCCCTTAGTGGTACTATTCTTGGAACCCCTGCCATAATGTTCCTTCCCATTCTAAAAATTACCCCCTTCCCACTTATTTATTCCCTCATAAATTGATTGCAGGATTTGATGTAGTCAAATCAGAAGGCATGTTCATGAAACACGAAAGGATGGTGAATAAAACTTCTCTCGTATATTCAGGAAATTTTTTTAGTCCAGCCAAAGAACTGTGTTCTATCATAATTTTCTTATTTTGGTGAAGTCCTTGGTTCAGTGAAAGCATGATATAGTGCAAGCAGGTTTAGTGTAAGCACGTTGCAGTGCATGTAGGATCAGTGCAGGCACAACTAGTGCAAGCATGCGCCCAACTGTGAAAGCACGGTGTAAAAATATTTAACACAGTAAAGGAGCACTTGATGAAAAATTCTTATAGAATTTTTTAATATATGAATGAATAATGCACTAATAGATCATAACATTACATTATTTATTTATTTTTTAACATTGTGCTTTACCATTTACTGACTTAGGGAGAAATTATTTAAGTGCAAGGGATTTTAGGTTCTGAAGTCTAATGTTTTTAATAAGTACTGAAGTACTTCTTAAATGAATTATGAGGTAAACCATGGGATAGTACAGATCTACCTAAAAATACATACTTACCTCCATTGAAAATATCCTCCATCACTTGTTCATCATAACCTTACCTCATAACCTGATCATTTATGACTGTTACACTGCCACCGTAAAAACCTTCGCATCCTCCAATTATTATTGCCTGCCCGTAGCAGATTGATACATGTATGCAACTAATTTGAGGAGTTTTTTTTTATGATTGAATGTGATTGGATGGATGGGATCAATAAGGAAGTGGACGGATGAACCTCTGGCATAAAATTCTTGGCAACCTTTGATATTTCTCACCGTGAAATCCTTCTAAGGCTATGACAAAGAATTGAGGTGGATTCAAATGAAGATGGCACTTGTGAGAAATGAACCATTTTCTTTTAGGGAGATAGAGAAGACCGACAAATATCCCAATACTCTTGCACTATTTCAAGAATCTGTATTTCTCTCGTTTTTTCATAAATTTGATGGGTTCGATATGGCCATGGCTATGGAGTTTGCAAAGACATTTGAGGGAGGCCGAGATAAAGTCAGATCACTAGAATTTGAAGTCACATAGGAATCTATAGAACGAGCTACAAGCTTGTCAACCACAGGGGAACAGTGGTTCAAAAATGAGAGGATTGAAAAGAAAATATGGCATCGTTTGTGGTCAATCGAAAGCTAAAGGTTTATTGGAAGAAGGGGCTTCCGAGCAGCGCCATGCTTGGAAAATGACAAGACCTCTTCTTTATATTACAGAAATTCCTGACCAGTGAGGGACGCTATTATTCAATGTTCATGTACCACATTCGGTTATTGTTGCATTTCAAATCAGGGAAACGTATCAATTTTCCCTATTACCTGCTCCAAATTTTAGAGAAGGTGGCGAAAGGAGTGCAGAAAGGGCATGCAAGCCAGGTTGCATATAAGCTCTGCCATCACAGGCTCATTGCAATCCTGGTCAAGAAAGAGCTGGAGGAAAATGAAGTGACCTAGGAGGCATTCCTGAAAGAATTTTGGGTGAGAAGTGCAAAGAAGTTAGCCGGCACAAGTGTAAGCAATAAAAGGAAGGCAGAGACTTCATCCCTTGCCAAGAAAAAGAGAAAATATAAGCAGGTGCGAGTAGAGGGAAAGTCTATCAAACACACTCCACCCTTAATAAGTAGAAAAGCGATCAGGACCCCGACCAAGAAAAGGACTGTCTCTCCAGGGACAAGTCAGTATCAGTTGAGCTCCCTGATTGTGATTGACGAGTCACCCTAGGTTTTACCTAGAGATCATAACCTTTCAGTTGTTTCAGATTCAGCATCCCACACCATGGTGAATGAAGAGAATGTAGAGAAGGAGGACAACATATCTTTGTCAGCCTTCCTTCACAAATTAAGGAAACAAAAGATGACACCGAGTGCAAGAGAAAACCTGACATAGGGTCAAGAAGATGATGAGGCATAGCACATAGACACCCTCGACAATTTTGACGAACAGGATACTGAAGTCCCTGATGGTTTGAATGTACAGGGTATTGAAGCCCCTGATGTGATTTGGATGAACAAGGCACTGAAGTCCCTAATGAGATAGGTGCGCAGGGTACTGAAGCCCTTGATGCAAAGGAAGTGGAGGGTACTAAAACCCTCGGTGACATGGAAGCTCCTAACATAGAAAATCTTGGCGATATCATGATGCAAATTCTAGATGACCAAGACAACTTTAATCTTGGCAATGATGGTACATGCTTTGAATGCGTTGCAGAAAAGGTGCTTTCACCAGATGAGCTAGACACGAAGACCTCTACCCTCTACCTCAATAACCGAATAGTAGACCTAGAACAACAAGTTCACGACTTGGAGGCTTTGAACTAGGTCATGAAGGATTAGAACTGGAAAAAGCAAGGCTAGGTAGATTTGGTCCCAGAGGTCAAAGAATATAAATGAAAAGTGAAAATATGGAAGTTTCGAGCTTCTAAATGCTACAAGCACCTCAAAAATGTGACCAAACAACTGAAGAAAGCCTGAGGTAAAAATACAAAGGTAGTGAAAGTAGGAATCAATATCAAAGTGCAGGACTGAAAGATGGCTCCCTATTTTTGAAGATTTTTTGCAGCAAGTAAAACATTGCGTGAGGACACACAACATCTTAGGGATGGGAGGATGTTGGTGTGCCAAAATGATTTTTTTTACCGCCTTCCAATAATCATTAACCTATGTTTTATCTCCATAAACCTTTTCATTCCTACACCAGTCCAATAAAACTGTTTATTCCTACATAAAATTCATATTTAATGAATAAGGTTTATTAGGTGCTTAATTAATCATTTTAAATAGATTTTTTGCCTTTAAATATTTCTTGTAACTTATATTTACTTACCTAAAATTATTTGATAAGCTAACTATTAATCATTATGTTAGCGTGATCTAGTGTGGGAAGATTCCTACACCACTAACAATCATTGTTCTGTGATCTCCGCAACAGCTTGATCACTCCACACGGGCATTTTGGTCCACATATTCCAATTTGATTGTGGATTATCTGAAGTTAAACATGGGCAGAGTATAGTCAGGGATGTTTCCCAAGATAGGGTCTACGACCAACAATTAGCTCGTGCCTTTTTATAGTTGTTGGCCCAATTTTGTAATTTTGTTTGTTAGTTCATTCAGCCGAAAGGCTTGATTTGGGAACGGCTCTATAATTAGCAATCATGGCCATAGGTCGAAGGACTATATAAAAGATAACTCTTAGAGAGAACTAGGTTAGCGATAGCAGCGTGACTATAATCCTGTTTAATTTGTAATTTCGTTATCGCCCTTGCTCTAGGCTAGACTTGAACCATAATATATGTTTTCTGATCGAAGTTAATACAAGGAACTGCACCATGATTTTCTCACATTGCATCTAATATTTTATTAATGCATTGATTAAAGTGCTGAAGAGTTTCATTTCCTAAAACGACAAACGAAATGGTTGGCTAGGGCCCAACCAACCTAGCTAGTTTACCCTCATGCTTTTGTTATTTTAAAATTTTTGTGTGTCGATTTATTTACTTCTAGATGCGTGGCTTAAATATTTATTTCGTTCTTGCTTCAGAGTTCTAATTTAATTTCATTTAATAGTCAAAGTGTGAACGGATCCCTTGTGTGGAAGTCTAAATTGAATTTATTTATTTCCTGCAATTTCTTTCCTGGTTTGCTTCCACTTGGATTGTGCAGGAAGATTCTTCCTACACTAGTGCATGTAGGATTCTGCAATTTTGTTTGCTCATTTACTTACAACAAGTGTTTTTTTCATTTTCCTCTATAAGATTTAATTTACCTCTGCAATTTAGTGTTATCATTAGGAGAAAGCATTCCTAATATTAAAAGCTAAACTTCTGAAGCTTAAGAATGACTTCGTGAAATGAGAAAGAATGCCATTTCAATGTCTTAATTTATGTTTGCACTTCATGATTTAAGGAAAGGGATTAAAATTAATATGTAACATTATAAGTGAACTTTTCAAGAGTTAGATTTGATTGCATGCAAATTCCTTTGACTCGAAGTTTTCTTTCGCCATTGAATATTGTTTCATAAGTTTATTTTTATTGCAAGTTCAGTTGATTAAAACATTATTTTCCGTGTGTAATTTATCTCAGAATTCAGCTCACAATTGCAATTCTTTTCAACAAATACTTTGATTCTTTCAAAATTAAATTGGAAATCTTGGTGTAGGAAGCTCTGTCTTGGTGTAAGAGCTCATGTCTTGTCACAGGAATAGAGTGCTCTATGTAATATTCCCAAATGGGGAATGCAGCAATATATGAACACAAAACTGGAAATAGCATTGTAAATCAACTCATTAACATTGGAGACCGATATGGAGTCATAACATCATGTATTAGATCAGCAAATCAATACAAAATAGTGAGGCATAAATCATATACAATGAAGGAACAAGCCTCCCATAAGAAATCACTCCCAAAAATGAGTTGTTGTCACAATACAAAATGCCAGAAAGAAACTATAGCACAGTCATATTGGGTATAACTATAGCTAGAGATGATACAATGATGTAAAAATACTGATATAGGCCTCAATAGAATGTAAAAATACAGATCTGAGCACTAGATCATCTTTCCAAGACAACCCAGGAGGGTTTCCAGAGAATGCACACAATGTGCCAATGTAAGTTGCAGCCCTAGGGATGAAGATGTGCTGAAACAACTGAAATGCGAATATATGGTTGAAGCTGATTTAGAGAACTACACATCTTCTCCAATATATCCTCCGGTTGAAAGAATGGCTCCTCCACTGAAGAAATCACCTCTCAAAACAACCATTGCAACTACCCCTACAACTCCTCCCTAAAATAGCACAGATCTAGGCTGAAATTGCGTTGTAGGGGATAAATTCTCCTTAGCCTACTGCTAAATGTGTCAATAAATCTCAAGGGGCTTCTTTATAGGCCTTCCAATGGATGGAAACCTTCCTCCACTGCAAAACTAGCTCTGAAGACACCCGATCTGATCCTCCATTGCTGCACCCTGCAACACAGCACAATATCCTGCAAAAACTGCATTGATGAAAAGATTTGTAGCTTGGTCTGAAACCTAAATGTGGAAATGAAATGAAATGCTCTTCCAAGATGCCTCTCAATGAAAGAGGTGGGATTCCCACTTGGGAACACCCAGTGCTAAACAACACAACAATCTCAACTAAACAGCTGAAGAATGTAAGAAGTCTAAACAGACCACATACAAAATAATAATCCAAAACATAACCACATATGGCTACCATCCTCTTCCTTATATAGATTATGAGCTTCCTTGACCTTGGTCCCACTCAATTAGGCCATTTCCTCCATGCAATCCATCTCCCTCCAAAACTATGTTATTCCTCATTTAATGTCCACTCCTCCATAACAGCGTTGTTGACTTGGTCAAAGTTGACCTGTTCAACATGAACCAACCCCTGTTCATACTCAAAGGTGCTTTATTTAGCTACTTAGAAGGTCTCCTTTCACACTTGAAGTTTTTTTATTGCTACTAAGAAGCTTTATGGGCCTCCCCACCCATTTATTCACCTAACTAGTGACAAAAGTATCTATAATATTCCATTTAGCTAAAAGCTAAAATTTTGGAATATTACAGCCCTCTCCTCCAAAATGTTTCTTGTCCTCAAGAAACTGTAAAGGTGGAGTAAAATTCTCCTCTCCTCCTCTTGTGGACTCCTCATCAAATAGTCTCCACCATTGCTTCAAATAGTATACAACAATTCTACGCCCGAATGGTTCCTCCCAAGTGTGTAAGTTACCCTTTTGGTGGATAAACCAAATGGCTTTCATCATGAGAAAATGGAAGGTCTATATGAAAACCTTCTTGCTTTCCAATGGACTCCTCAAGGTATGAGTGATGACAAACATAGGGGATCTCATTCCCAATGAGATACTCCCTTACCCATGCTATCATCCAAATTAAATGAGCCATCCTAGGTAGCTCATCAAAGAAATCCTCAACCCCTGGTTCATGCAATGTATTGGTGTTGTATGGAGAGATTAGATTTTTCCACCCATGTTGTTTCTCTCTCCATTTATGATATGTATGGGGCTGCTGCTAATCTTAGGCTAAAATATTATGGTCTCCAAGAGTGTCCCAAGTCACCCCACCAATCAAAACATCCATGAAGCGCCTCTCCCAAGAACTCAAGTTCTCCAAATGGCTCCTCCCACATGAAGACAAGATATGTAGTGTGGCAATCATGGCTTGCCCATTGTTTCTCTTAAAACATGTAATATATGAAGTATGGAGAATCATACTCCCAATGGGAACCTCCAACTCTTGTGCCATCCTCCCAACAAAGATTCCCATAAGAATAAGAACATCATCATTATATGGAAGCAAAAATAAATAAAAACAAGTTGCCATATGACAACCAGGAGGTGGATCATAGTCCCACATGTGGAACCAGCACAGTGCATCCCTTTCCTACCTCAAAACAAAATATAACAATTTTCTTTTCAGCCACTTTTTTGTTGCCACAATCATCCTACAAGATGGGATCATAAAAGTAAAATTTGGTTCCAATGGTGCACACCAAGAATTATGTGGCATATCCCACAGACCACCAATAGAATGGCCAACATCAATGTTGTAGATGGCCTCAAGTACATCACAATACAATATACAAGAAGGAATGATCCTCCTTATTACAATATGCTGGTCACAAAAAGTAAAGGAGTATAAATCATAATGCATAAATGTACATCCTCTACTATGTACTTTGGTAATTGAGTTAAAATGGCTCAACTGAAAGTTCTACCTCACTCTCAATGAGTAGTGAAGTGGTTGTGACAACCTCTCCATCATCATCCAGGATATGCATCTCTCCATATTCTGATATACATCCTGTTGGATGCCCTTTGAAATGAACTCCTCCATCAAGGAATGATATGCATCAAAGTGCATGGAAAGAAAGTCCACATGTGCTACATGTAATTGCTTCTCCTTGAGCTCAGAAGCTCTAGTCAAGAATACTCTACCATAAGAATAGATGACCCCATCATCCACCATTTAGCTATCATCTCCCTCCGGGTCATCAAGAATCATGCAAGCACCAAGATCCTTGGAGTAATCTACCAAAAGTTGAGACCTCCAATATGGATCAATCCTCCTAAGAGATAGTGCTGAAGATCTGAAATGTGAAGCTCCCCACATGTTGTTGTATTTTCCTGTGACATCCCTCATGCCAAAAGCATCCTCCAAAGTGCTGCCATGCCCATCATGCAGCTGCTCATGCTCAAGTAGAAGTGGTGGCCTTTGGAATTTCGCTTCCCATGATAAGCTACCATCCAAAAAGAGCCTCCTGATCTTGGCCAATGTAAGCATGAGTGGCCTCCATCTACTCCAATATATGGAGGATTCCTTCCTCAAGGGAAGTACCCTCTATTTCTCCACGTTCATGGAGCAGCTTCCTTGCAACATGGTGGTGCCATCCTCCATCACTGCAGCAACTTCTGTCAGGGCATAATATGTAGTGAGAGTGGTTAATGTTGAAAATGGAAGAGTGTCTCCCTCCTCCTTGAGTCTATCCAGAATCTATGCACTGTACTAGACCCCTCCAAGGTATTCACCCCTCTGGGATCAATGAGTGGTGCAAAAAAATGTGAAGCATTTCTCATCATTCCCTGATCTGGTGGTCTCCCAGGTGGAATGCCTCCATGCAATGAGACATCAATATCAAGAGTAGACTGCATATATGAATGGATGACTTTGTCCTTGTCTTCACTGCACAAATCAGTCTGCCTCTTGTGTGCTCCTAATCATATGATGCTTGCCATCCTCCCTACCTTCTCCTTTCATCTACAAGGTCTCACAATCTATCAATAATGGCACATGTTGTTCATGGGTTATGCCTTGATCTCCACATATGATATCCTTTGGAACTCCTTGTGAACATACAAGAATTCCTCTTGTTGGAGTAAGTGCTCCATCTTCCTCTTCATGAGGTGCTAGACATGCTCTGGATATGACAAAGTTGTTGCCTCCAACCTTCTCTTCCTCTTCAATATGAATGGGAGTCATTTTTTCAATAAGAGGATCCTCTTTTGAAAAAGAGATCTCCATGCCCTCTTTTCTAGGAGTATGAGATCAAGATATTACCTCTATCAAGGTAATATGCAAGATGTTAGCCTCTTCAATAGTTTTCTGAAGTGGTGTTGGGTTTATATATCCTTCCAACCCATGCAAAGGTTTTGTTTGTTTTGGTTTGTTTAGCTCCACCAAAGGTGTTTGAAAATGTTTTTCATCAAAACTTTCCACTATTATCCTAGTGAAAATTGCATAAGTAGATGTATTTGCATTTTTTTAATGAAAAATATTCAAACATCCACCAAGCATAGGCCTTACCTTCAAAATGTAGCACTGCTACTTTGATGGCTTCATTCTCTGAAACTTGGTGTTGTTGCAAATAGGTGTCTAGCTCCTCCACCCAAGCCCTAGATGAACATTTAGGTGAACCATCAAAAGTAGATAGAAATAATATACCCACACCATTCTGCTTGCTCCTTGTGCTTCTTTCCTCGATCTTGCAAAACCCTTGGAAGTTTTGGTGATCTTTGAACCTCTTGATTGAGATTCATACTCTTGCAAATAATCACCAAGAGTCTCCTTCTTTGGTACATCATCTTCCTCCATCTTTCTTATGGTAAATATGGGCATAAGACTGCGTTGTAAATCATAATGTGTGGTTGCATGCTCACACCCATCATGCAAAAATCTAGGGCTTGCTTCATATTCAAACCCCTTTGGAGATTCCCTACACCTCTCCCTTCTCATCTTCTTGATATCTCCTTTGATGCTCTACATAGTTTGAAAAAGAAACTTTGAGAGATTATTTTCCTCTCTTCCTCCAAATAATGGAGTCATGTATTTTTTTTTTCTGTACATCTCCTCTTCTTGTGAGAATCTTCTCCTTATGGTAACATATTGGCTGAATGCACAGGTTGAGCCAAGATTATGCTCTGATACCACTGTAATATTCCCAAATGGGGAATGCAACAATATATGAACAAAAAATTGGAAATAGTAGTGTAAATCAACTCATTAACATTGGAGACTAATATGAAGTCATAACATCATGTATTAGATCAGAAAATCAGTACAACATAGTGAGGCATAAATCATATACAATGAAGGAACAAGCTTCCCATAAGAAATCACTCGCAAAAGTGAGCTGCTGTCACAATACAAAATGCCGGAGAGAAAATACATCACAGTAATATTGGGTATAACTATAGCTGGAGATGATAAAATGATGTAAAAATACTGATATAGGCCCCAACAGAATATAAACATACATATCTGGGCACTAGATCAGGTTTCCAAGAGAACCTACGAGGGTTTCCGGAAAATGCACACAATGTGCCAATGTAAGTTGCAGCCCTAGGGCTGAAGATATGGCTGAAGCTGATGTAGATAAATACAGATCTTCTCCAATAGATCCTCCATATGAAAGAATGGCTCCTCCATTGAAGAAATCACCTCTCAAAACAACCATTGCAACTCCTCCCTAAAATATCGCAGATCTAGACTGAAACTGCGATGTAGGGGATAAATGTTCCTTATCCTGCTACTAAATGTGTCAATAAAGCTCAAGAGGCTTCTTTACAGGCCTTCCAATGGATGGAAACCTTCCTCCACTGCAAAACTAGCTTTGAAGACACCCGATCTAATCCTCCACTTCTGCACCCTGCAACACAGCACAATATGCTACAGAAACTGCGCTGATGAAGAAATTTGTAGCTTGGTTTGAAACCTAAATGTGGAAATGAAATGAAATTCTCTTCCAAGAGGCCTCTCAAGGAAAGATGTGGGATTCCCACTCAGGAACACCCGGTGCTAAACATCACAACAATCTCAACTAAACAACTGAAGAATGCCAGAAGTCTAAACAGACCACATACAAAATAATAATCCAAAACATAACCCCATATGGCTGCCATCCTCTTCCTTATATAGATTATGAGCTTCCTTGCCCTTGGCCCCACTCCTCTATGCAATCCATCTCCCTCTAAAACTACATTATTCCTCATTTAATATCCACTCCTCCAAAATAGCGTTGTTGACTTGGTCAAAGTTGACTTGTTCAACATGAACCAACCCCTGTTCATACTCAAAGGTGATTTATTTAGCTTCTTAGAATTTCTCCTTTCACAATTGAAGTGTTTTTATTGCTGCTAAGATGATTTATGGGCCTCCCCACCCATTTATTCACCTACCTCGTGACAAAATGATCTATAATATTCCATTTAGCTAAAAGCTAAATTTTGGGAATATTACACTCTAGGCCTTAAGTCTTAGAGCACCTATACGAAGACATAAGTCTTCAGTGAAAGAGCATAAAATATACTTTTAACATGAGTTTTGTACTTACAGTAGTGCAAGCAGATTGCAAGAGTACATGAATGATTGCTTAGTGTAAAAGGAAAAAAATTTAGAAGGCAAATCTTTTCAAGGGCCCACTTCTTAAACTGTCACCATCTATACTGGAGATAAACATAGAATTTTATTTTAGCATTTAAGATTGTTTCCAGCTGTGATAAAGTTCCTTATCTTGATTTCTTCGCAAATACATTCTTTTACATTCGATCACTAGAATTTTTTTGGTGTCAGTTTCCTTTGAAATTGTTTTTTGTTTGATTCTGCAATATTTCAATTAAGAAGTAGGAATAGGAATGGGAAAAGTTCATACCACTTCTGGCATTACCTTTGCTTCGTATCTAAGTTTACGAAACCTCCAAGGTTGAAAATTAAGTGTCAAAGGAGCTTGCTTAAGTGAAATTCATGCACCCAACAATGCCTTGTCATAACAGTTGATGGATAAGGATGAGTTTATTCAGAACATGTGAAAGCGCAGGAAACACCTTGAATTAGAAGGTAGTCTCCTATAGAATGCTCTAAGTGAGAATACTATGTTGAGTTTTCAAGCTGACATGTTGATGTTGATAATGGTGATTTTGTTTCACCTAGCTATAAAAATATACCACATTTATTGGGCCCTGGTCACTGAGAAAAATGGGATATACTACGCGAGGACGTGGGAAGAGTGGACAAAGTATTGAAATTATTATTAACCCTTAGTGTAGAAATTAATAAAATTTATTGTATATGATTATGTTGCTCCATCTTTCTCTCACATCTGGCTCTTAAGACTATATATGTGTAATTTTTTATCAGAGGAATTTAGACTGGCATGGTGGAAGAACATGTTCACGTTGATTGTGATAAACAAATAAATTACATTGCTACTAATGTCATTCCATATGAAAATGTTAGTGAACCTATCTTTAAGACTTCAAAACCAAAAACCAAGCCATACCAACATACTCATCAAAGGAAATCATCAAGGCATCAATATCCTTGGTCATATAGTACCCCTACATTCAAATTAATGCAGAATAGATGTGAAAGGATGAATTGTGTGTTGATTCCAACCATTAGGATCGATTGTGTTTGGATTGGTAGATGGTTATGGCATCATTTGAAAAAATATTTGTGGAATTTATATCATAAATGTCTCTTGTTATCTGTTGATTTCCATTCCTCCCATGGTCATGTTTCATGGTTGGGGGGAAGTTCTAGATGATGACACATATTATTGTTGTTACTTTTCTGTTGCTGAACATTTTCATTTCTTGTGCTTGATTAGTTTTATGGTGATGGTGTTCCAACAAATTCAAGAGTGTTGATGCATGTTTCCTAAATTTATGTTTCCATACTTATAGGCCTCATTGTTTGTTTGTTGCTCAATGCTATTGTTTCTATTTGAATCCCTTGTCCTGGTTATTTATCAACGCCATTTGCTCAGAAGCATTTTTGGGGTGCTTGATAGTGTTTTTATCATTTGAGCCTTTGCAACATTTCTATTTTAGATATCAACCAACCTCATTGGGGTTTCATGTCTCTCATCTTTATAGTTTTTGTACTTCAACTTTTTGTACTCCCTGAATGGAGAGAGAGTTTATTTCCATTCATTAGATCATTCTAATATATTTAGTCTTACCTCCATGATTATCTCAGTATTGGCATATTTCTCTTTCGGAGAGGAGTTTTTTCTGTGTGTTTTCTCCTTGTTATCTTATAAGTGTTTGTACTTGGTACCTTATCAAATTTAGTTGTTGGGACCCATTCTTTTTCTTTCTTTTTGCCTATTATGTTTTATTATGAAGGGATTTGGTAGATTTTGTCTTTTTTAATTCTTCCTCTGCTAATGAACTAGTGATAGTGAGTTGTAAGCTCACAAAGAGATTTGGATCTTCCCATTTGTAATAGTTATCCTTAATGGAAACATGGTCTCCTCCATTGCTATATAATGGAAGAATTTTATGTCCTTACACAACATTATAAGTAATACAATACTTTGACATTGTATCTAAGTCCTAGACCACGTTTCATTCCCCAAGTCTTGAGATGAACATTAGTGGTGGAGAGGGTTAATTACTAAAACACACATAAATTTAATTAATTAAAATCACACTAAAAAAACATTGATTTTTCCAAAATATTACATGGATATTTATTTAGAGGAGAGAAGTCTCTCAAATCTCTTCCATAGAAAATTCCTCCTAGATATTTGGAGGAAGTTGAGAGCTATCCTCTCAACTTTAGGATTTTATCCTAACTTCCCTATCTCCTAATTAATTCTACAATGACTCAGTAATTTTAGAAACTCCTATATTCATTAATTAAATAATTACATAAAAAATTAAACATGAGATGCTCCTACATCATACTACTGAGGAAGAAAAATATACAATCATATGTTTTTCTCTTGAAGTTCTTCAATGCTGGTACCATATTTTGAAATTTTTGTTCCTATCATCCAAGTAGCATATTATACTGGTTGATTCTTCCATTTGACTAAGTATTGAAGATACTCTTTCTTTCTGGTCCTTTTAGCCACTCTTTGATCCATGATGGATTCAATCTACTTTGTTGGTGTTGAAGTTAGCTACTTCTCCCACTGAACTTTATCATGAACAGGTGCATTTGTAGAATCATCCATTGGTTCTTTAAAGGGGTATAGATCAGAAAAATTAAATATTAGTGAAATACCAAAGTCTTTGGATAGTTCTGTTTCATAAGAATTCGAGGAAAATTTCCTCAGAATTTTGCATGGTCCAATCTTCTTCAGTTTTAACTTATTATATTCCCCTTTAGGAAATCTTTCTTTCCGAAGATGTGCCATAAATAGGTATCCAACATTAAATTCTAACTGTCTTCTTTTGGAATCTACTCTTCATCTATACTTGCTGCTACTTTCTTGAAGTTGTTGCTTGACTTTGTCTTGTATTTCCCGCATATTTGCTACAAAATCTTCACCATATACACTTATGAGTTGTTTTTTTCCTAGGTTTTTCAACTCATAAATACCTCTTGGATGCATCCCATAAATAATTTGAAATGGGATTAATCCAGTATTTCTGTTGGGTGAATTGTTATATACAAATTCTGTTTGAGTAAGAACCTGATCCCACTATTTGGGATGTTCACTTACCAAGCTTCTCAAGATATTTCTAAGGATCCTATTTACCGCTTCTGTCTGACCATCAGTCTAGGATGATATGCTGAGCTGAAACTTAGATTAGTTCCCAAATTTTTCCATGGAGTCCTCCATAAATGACCTACAAACGTAGTGTCTTTGTTAGAGACAATGCTTGTGGGTAATCCATGCAATCTAACTATTTCTTGGAAGAACAAGTTTGCTATGTTAGTTGCGTCATTTGTATTTTTACAAGCCATAAAGTGTGCCATTTTTTAGAATCTGTCAACAACAAAAAATATTGAATCACTTCCCTTTTGTGTTTTAGGCAATCCCAGTACAAAATCCATACTTATGGAGTCCCATGGTTGATTTGGTATTGTTAGGGGTTGATAGAGTCCAGTGTTCTGACTTATTCCTTTTGCATATTGACATATCCTACATATTTCAACAAATTTCTTTACATCTGTTTGCATGTGAGGCCAGTAGTAAAATTCTTGTAATTGTGCTAGAGTTTTATCTTGCCCAAAGTAACATACTAAACCCCCACTATGTTTTTCTTTCAAAAAAATTTCCCTCATTGAACATTTTGGAATGCATAACTATTTTTCCTTAAACATAAGTCTCTCCTGTATCATGTATTCTAACCATGGAGTTCTATCTCTACTTACAGGATTTTCGCAAGATTCATAAGCTTCTTTAAAATCTGGATCATCTTTATACATATCTTTCAACTACTCAAATCCTAAGACATTTAATTGGAATTCTTGAAAAATTGAATTGATTCTGCTTAATGCATCTACCACTTTGTTTGATTGCCCACTTTCATGCTTGATGACAAATGTAAATTTTTCTAATAATTTAACCCATTTAACATGTCTTTCATTCAATTTTGTTTGATTGTTGATATATTGTAAAGCATGATTATCTGTGTAAAGGATGGACTCTTTTGGCATAAGATAATGTCTCCATTTCTTTAAAGATTGTATGATGGTATAAAATTATTTATCATTAGAAGAGTATTTTTTCTTGGCTTCATTAAGTTTTTCAGTAAAGTAGGAAATTGGTTTTCCTTATTGACTTAAGACAATTCCTATTGCAGTCCCACTGGCATCAGTCTCAACCTGAAACAACTTATTAAAATATAGCAATGCTAAAACAGGTTGTTTTGTGATCTTTTTCTTTAATAATTGGAAGCTTTTATTAGATGATTATGTCCAATGGAATGGTTGATTTTTCTCTTTAATAGTTTCTACAATTGGAGCACATATGACACTAAAGTTCTTAATAATTTGTTTTGTAAAAAATTGCCAATCCATGAAAACTTCTTACCTATGAAATGCTTATGGGAGTTGGCCAATTGATTATGGCCTTCACTTTATCCTAATCCATCATCAAACCTTCTCTTGAAATTACAAAACCCAAGTATAATAGTTCTATCTTTATGAAACTACATTTCTTTAGATTGATTAGAAATTTCTCTTGAAGTAGTTTCTTCAAAACCATCTTAAGATGTCTTAGGTGCTCTGCTTTTGATTGACTGTAAATTAGGATATCGTCAAGATAAACTATGACAAATTTTCCAATGAATTTTCTTAACACTTCATTCATTAGTCTCATGAAACTGTTGGGAGCATTGGTAAGTCCGAAGGGAATTCCCAACCATTCATATAAACCATTATTAGTTTTGAATGTTGTTTTCCATTCATCACCTTCTCTGATTCTGATTTGATGATATCCAATTTTTAAATCTATTTAAGAAAAATATGTAGAACCACTTAGACAATCTATAAGGTCATCAATAAGGGGTAATGGAAACCTGTACCTGATTTTGATTTTGTTGATTGCTTGAGAATCTGTGCACATCCTCCATTCACCATCCTTCTTTGGAGTTAACACTGTTGGAACAACACACAAACTTAAAATTTCTCGAATGAGACCTTTATCCAACAATTCCTGCACTTGATTTTTAATTTCTTCATTCTCCTTTGGAATCATTCTGTAAGCTTATTTGTTAGGAAGGCTAGCAACTGAAATGATATCAATATGATGGCTAATACTTCTAATGGGAGGAAATTCATCAGGCAAGTCATCCACTACAATATCAATAAATTCATTCAACATGTTTTTAATTTCTTCTGAAAGATCATTCAAATTTGTACTTGTGAGAACTACCTTTGGTTTACTAATCAAGGAAAAATTTATATTCTCATGCTTGATTTCTTGGAGAAATTATTTCTCACTAAGTAACATTACCTTATATTGATCTTCTTCTGGTGCTTTTTCATTCTTCAAAGGAAAAAGTACCTTCTTTTGACCATCCTTCTCAAAATTGTAGGTATTTTTCCTTCCATCATGCATTGCTTTCCTGTCATATTGCCATGGTATTCCAAGAAAGATATGGCACACATCCATAGGCATAACATCACAAAGAACGTTATCCTTATAACATCCTATTTGAAACTCCACTTCACATCGTTCATTAACTAATATTTGATGTCCTTTTTGCAACCATGAAACTTTTTAGGGAGCAGGATGTTTACTTTTCTTTAAATTCAACTTCTCTACCATTTCTGTGGATATTAAATTATCAGTAGTCTCACTATCAATAATGATTTTACAACACTTTCCTCCTAATTTGTAAATAGTTTTGAACAATGTTTTTCTTTGTGTGGGGTGCTTTACTTCTTCAACAACCCTTAATAAAGTTCTTTTCATCATTAAAGATTCACCAGTTTCAGGTGCATTTTCATGTGTAGAGGATTGTGCACTTTCTGTATCAGTTTGTGTTATATGTGTGCTTCCTTGATCCGAAAATATTTCTGAACACTCATTAGCTTTATGACCAATTTTGTTACATATATAACATCTTACCATATAAGATTGTCCTCTACCTCTTTGATAAGGTCTTCGTCCTCTGAAATCTCCTCTTGATGGTTCTTCATGTTGTGAATTGTTGCCTTCTCCTCTTTGAATTCGAAATATTCCAGTGGAATATCCTCTACTTGAGTGTCCTCGACTTGATGATCCTCTGCTTCTTATTGTGCTTCATCCTCTTCCTCTTTGACTCTTCTTTCTTGCCAATTTTTCTTCAATCTTAAGGGCTATCTGGTAAGCTTCTTCAAGATTTTTTAGAGACAAAATATTCAATTCATCTTGTATTTCAAGCCATTAATATACCTTGTTAACTTTTCTTCATATTCTTCCATATGACGAGCTCTTATACTCAATCTATAAAACTCTTTTGTATGTTCTTTTATTGCGGATTTGGCGAAAAAGATTCAACTGATAATCTCGAGGAAGAAATTTACCTTTGAAAATTTCTGATGCATACATTCCATCGAATTTGCTTCTCTCTATGTAGATTTTCAATGAATTCTGCAAAAAATTGTTGAGAATGTTTTAGAATACAATCTGGCAATGAAAAGTCAATCTGCAATAAATTTTAGCTTAGTCTCTCCAGCAAAACATTAGCTTCACGCATTCGACCTATGCATTTACACGCATTCGACCTGTTCTTACACATCGAACTTAATGCAGCAATCTATCACACACTTAGTTCCGACCTTGTGCTCTGATACAAAAAATGGTGCAGAGGATTAATTACTAAAACACACATAAATTTAATTAATTAAAATCATACTCTAAAAACATTTATTTTTCCAAAAGATTACATGGCTATTTATTTAGAGGAGAGAAGTCTCTCGAATCTCTTCAAGAGAAAGTTTCTCCTAGATATTTGGAGGAAGTTGAGAGCCATCTTCTCAACTTTAGGATTTTATGCTAACTTCCCTATCACCTAATTAATTCTACAATGACTCACTATTTTGACAAAACTCCTAAATTCATTAATTAAATAATTACATAAAAAATTAAACATGAGATGCTCCTACATCAATTAATAAATCCAAAATAAAGTACACTAACAAAATACACATTTCAATGTCATGCTAACTACCAATTATTAATCATTAATTTAAAAAATATAATTTCTTTTAATATATATTTATATAATGTTAAAATATTTTAAAAATAAAATAGAGACTAACATTATTCAAAGGACAAATAGATAGTCCTCATTTGGTAGGGATTAATAATACATCCACATTTACTTCTATACATTTAAAACTAATAATATAAAAGTATTTAAAATTAAGGTATCCAATGAAATCAATCAAAAACTAATTCACATGTAGTATGACGTACACTCAATTAACCGAATTTTTTGGGTAAAGAAGGGATGAGGGGAATTTTTTTTAATTTTTTCCTAAGTATGGGACTACTATGTAGGAAGGGATGGGTACCATGAATAGTAGTCCGTGTAGATGCTTAAGAGGGAAATGCTTGACAAGACAGGATAGATGTTCAATAAAGATTGAAAATTACTTTGTGGTAACTAATTTATTCCTCATCTGATTGGGTATCTATCGAAAATGTAGGACAAGTAGACATGGGATAAGATAGCCAATTTGGAAAGGTATGGTGCAGCGGAAAGTCGAAGTTGACACATATGAGGACATGTCATTTAAGTGAGTTAGAAAGTTGAGGTACCTGGAGGTCCCCAAGTTGTACCTCGAGGTCCTACACTAATTGATGTTGATATACATGAACATGGTCCCAATAATTGATGTGGATATAAATGAACATGAATAATTGATGTTGATGAACATGGGTCCCAATGCTCTATTGTTCGATGGTTTAAGCTTTTTGTTGTTCTATGCTCTATTTGTATTATCACTATGATCTAATATTATTTTCCAGGTTTTGTTGATGGATTCCATGGAGATAAATGTATTAAATCTCCATGGTTTAAGATTTTTTTGTTGTTCTTGCATGGTATGTTTGTGTGGATATTGTGTTAATCTTCTCGAGTCTTTGTCATCAAGCCCCCCTAAACATAACGTATATTTCTTTGTCGTTGGTTAATATAAATATGATTTTTTCAGGATTTTTTAAATAGTATGTTTCGATGATGAATGTCATGAATGGAATCTAAGTCTGCATGAAGTTACTAGTTTCTCTCTATGTAATTAATTTATTTGTTGTAAATAACTGTTTCATTATATAAGGAATGAAACTTATTTTTTTATATATTTCATGTTGAAGTTACTATTTTTTATATATTATGGAGATCCATCGGACAATCAATTTTTTTTTCAAACTATGTGTTATGTGTAACTAGTGTGGATATAATATTTAAACCACTTTAATATACGTTGTAAGTGTCAGGAATGTATGTCTATGCAATGAGATTTCATGTGACATATAGTTACTGCATTAGCCTAGGATTGATCATTATGAGCTAGAACTATCTCTTATTCCCATGTCTCTTTGCATAACCTTCACTGGCCCTATAAACCCATTGCATCCCTCACGTGGCACCTTGTATGCCTACAAACGTTTACAAAGTCGATATCAATGGGGGTTTTGTTGGAAAAATTATAAACCCTGGGTCATTCCCCATGATTGCAAAAAATGATTTAGTGGTTGAGACTTGAAGATATATGGTAGAAAAGGGGATTTGGAGGCCAACCCATGAAGATATTGAACAATGGCTCAACCTAAAATGATACTAGTTTGTGGTAGAGCAAACTATGAACCTGCCTGTCTTAAATGCTAGCCATACTGAAAATGACTGAGACCCCATCCATAACCTTACCATTGAACACTTGCGCTACTACACATGGTGAATAGCTTAAGTAATTCTATTTCTAAACTAGTTGTTGATTTCCTGTTAGCTAGCATGCTAGAAGGATAAATAGTAAATTTTTTAGTAGAACCTACCCAATATTTTAGTTTAGCTAGGTGAGACTTTTTCAGGGAATTATGTGGAAAATATCTAAGGACATTATCAACTTATATTAAAATGTTGTTGTGTGATAAGGGAATAATATTGTTGGAATCTAACACCATGAGTAGCTAAAGCCCTATGCGACACCAGGAACCAAGGGGTTGACATGGGGATGGCTTGAAGTATAGAAAGGACAATGGGTGTGAATATTGGTGGAGATACATAGTTTTTCATAGTAAGTGAGCTAAGGAGTTGAAGGATCAACAAGGAAGGATGTCAAGAAAGAGACTAGTGTTGGGGGATGCATTTAATTCAATGCTAATGGATGAACTGCATAGGGTGGAGAGATGTCACAAATGGAAGATAAGTGTCACTAGCATGGTTAGTTTAGGATTAGAGGAGGCTTTCCAATCATCACCAAGAGTGGGAAAGATGAGCACTACATTTGGAGTTTTGCACATTTGGGCTAGGTATATTCACGGTCCAAACATAGGGCAGAGGAATGAAATAGAGATGATATATGATATAAGGCTAAGAAGGAGGAATTTTGTGTAGAATTAGAACATATAGATTATTAATGGACATTCAAGTCACTGTTAATTTATAGAATAAGAAAGAGTTGAGAGGGGTGTAGAGGAGGAGTGCTTGCATCAGGATTGGAGAGTAGCGCCATGAAGAGGTCCCTCCACCCAGAGTAGAGGATAAGAACACCATGACTGAAGAGACAAAAAGGAAGTGTGTCATATGATTATTGGTGGAGAATTAATAGAGGAGTTGGAAGAAAAAGTTGACATAGACAATCCACTACACCTTGTCACTTAAGCCATGTCCATCCCTTGAATATGTTCAGGCCTTCATTTTTGGAAAATTTTGATCAATTTTTGTTGGGAAAAGAGTGGTGGAGATAATCAATGAAAGAAGAAAAATAAATGGAAAAACAATTTGGAAGGCGGGAAAAAAAAGGAAAATGTGGCAAGTGCAGAAAGAAAGTGGTTATATAAGGATTTTTCAAAGCCATGGAAGAATGATCTATGTGCTAGTTTTGAACGAATAAAGCGAAAGTGGACCAAAAAAACTATATTTCATCAAAGGAATCAAGTTGGAATAGGTCAAGTGAGCATGGATCAAGAAAAAGAAGAAAAAATATAAATCCACATGGATTGAGAAAATTTAATGGAGAGAATAGAGAGAGCCATACTGACATGTTGTCAAAATGAGTTTTTAATTTTTTTTGTTTGTATCGTGAATGTAGTCTAAACTTGATATGTTTCATTGGGCATGTTCTTGAATAGATTTTGCGTATTTTTTTCATATCCGAATTATAATTTCTTAGCCCTTGAGAAAATATAATGAGAGTGTTGGAGGGTTATATTTGCACTTTATTATATTGAATGTTGTCATGTTATGTATCCCACTCTAAAAAAAATTGTAATTCTTTATCAAGTAATTTGCTATATATATTTGTACTTTGTGCAAGGTTGTTGGAATTTATTGTGTAATTAAACAACTGATGAATAATGCATGCAAGGATCATAATATGAACACTATCTATTCTCCTCTTATCATTTAAAAATCCTTGACATGCCATGGAAGAGACCTTTCTCCTTTATGGAGGAATGAAAATGATGGTGTTGCATTAGACTACGATGCAGTCTTTTGTTGGTAACCAATGGTCAAACCTTAGGTCTACATGAAAAAACTCTCTTCCAAAAAATGGTTTTGTTGCTAGGACCCCAATAATTAAGAGGGGATATTGATCATGGTTTCGAGGATTCTTAAGGATAACATTCAATAATCGTGGTATGAGAAGCATCATTTGTTATGAGAAAATAATTTATGAGAGATTAGTAGAAGGAAAAGAGAGTTGCAATAGATAGGTGAAGCATTGAGTATTCTAAGGTTGTGGATAGGAGGAATGGCTAGACCAGAGTTGCATAATAATGACATAGGAAAAGGATCTCATCCTAGTGGAATAGGAGAAGCTATAGGAGATGTTATATGATGTAGAAATTATAATACAAATATGTATTTCCTAGATTATCCTAATATAACAATTATATGCCACTATTAAATACATAATCCTTCTACTTAAATCTTTGCGGAAATTTAATCTCCAATTGAAAACACATGAAGAAAGATCAATCACACATAACACAGATTTTTTTACTGGGAAAGCATAAAGCTAAAAACCCCACTATCATATATTATGTATATACCATGGATCATGAAACAACCTCATACAAAACTCTAATCCAATATCTCTCAGTACAATATACAATCATCTCACATTGTCATACAAAAATTGGCAAATACATGCGCCAATTTACTACCTCCAGACAGCTTGCCTCCACTGTGCAATCCCTGATGGTCAAGAACCTCTGAATCATTAATTCTAGCCTGCCTTGACTACACAATAATCATAGCAATCTCTAGTGTGTGTGTGGTTTCATGAGTGCACCCACTAATGTCACAATTGATAGTGAAACTGTCCCTTTCACCTATCTCTCAACTAGGTCTCCATTGGATCTGACATGCATGTAGCTAACAGTAATAAATCTTCAGTTGCATGTGAGATCACTCCATGTGAATTAATTTAATATTTAATTCATTGATCTCTCACTAGTATATCTTTAGTTACGACTAGCACAACTGATTTTAACTCACCTAACTGAGTTAAACTACTTTACAACTCACATAACTACACATCCAACTTTGTATCACTTAGTTACAACGAAGTCCACTAGGATGTCCCACCAACCAACCTTAGAACTTGAGATTCCTTCAGTCAACTGGTTTGCCACATCAGTTAACTGAAATAAAGTGCTTCAACAGAATAGATTATTATTTATTGTCTAATTATTATTAAGAGATAATATTAATCGACATGCATTATATTTTTAGACATGTGATCTACGAATAGACTTCGCACATGCATTCCAAAAATAGAATACCATCCATAAAAATAATTTGATCAACCATCTATAAATATACTCCCGCTATAAATAGAATTTTCTCACCATTCTAAAAATATAAATACACCTAAAAATATCCTATGAAGGCCCCACCTAGTGTAGGTGCTTAATTTTCACTAGCATCAAGGATGTTGCTTCTAGATGCCAATGTCATTGTTTCTTGTTGCAAAATTCAACACTCCCTCTCAACAAGAAAGGAATGTCTTTGCATGCAACATGCAACTCCATGCATTAGCCCTGCAACCTTTGCATGCAACACTTCTCTAGTGTTTCTCGCACATGAAACACTTGCATGCAACACTTCCGAAACTGAATAGCCTACAAACAACTAAATCACTATAATGCATCTGTCATCAAAGTCTTTTAACTTCTGCTCGTACCAACTACACATGTCTTCTGGATCCACTGCGTTGTTTACCTCTGCATCCATGCACTCTGCACTTGCTGTCAACTCTGATCCACGCTCTAGTATCTGACACTGTCACTTTGATTTCATGTCCTCACGACATCTAACTGCATCAATCCAAATGATCCTGCTACTGCTGTACTATGGGCTCCTCGTAGCCAGGTTCGATTCATGAGATCCACACCATCTCAATGAATCCTACCAAGAAATTTCTTCTTGGGATTACTCATGCATGTCGCCCCACCTCTCACCTAGTGGTATTGCTGCATGAACTCCCTTTTCCCATCTAGCTCAAAATTTCTCTGCATGAGTGGTTTCTCCCACTCCATGATCCCCATCTTGTGGCTGCTCCACATCCCGAGGTTCACTCTTACTTGCATGCAAATCTAGCTCCCTCTCAAGCATCAATTGCATGGCTTTATCACACTTCCCAACAGTAGGAAACTCAGTAGAAATCCTATCTACATAAATTCTGTAGAGATTCATAATTCAAATCCTAACCTTCATGGCATTCCCTATTGCTTTGTGTCACAGGAAAAAATTTCCTTCACTAAAGACAACATCATAGCCTCTATCCTCTAACATTGCGACTGAGACTAAATTTTTCTTCAAACCTGGAACATGCATAACATATTTTAAATGAAAGATTTTACCTGACACCCTCTAAAAGGTAATGGTACCTGTTGTGCATTTCAGCCCCTCCATTTCAATTTTTGGCCAATAATCCCCTCGAACCTGTTTAAAACCTCTGTCATGGCCTAAGATCTCTATATCCTGCTCACCGTTATCCTTTCTGCCCAAAAATACACTAGACAAAGGTTTAAATTTGCAATTTAAGTTATATCGGGCCTAGCCCACACAGCCGCAACACCCTTTGTTTTAATTCCCATATGACTCGAGTGAAAAAACCATGTGCCTAACCAAAAAAGAGCTTATCGCCTCATGTTTCCAGGCAAAACCATGGCCGTCCGATCCAATGCAAATCTACGACCTGCAAATAACATGTCGCGGCGGTCCCCGCACCCGTACACATTGCCAAAACAGGTGGTTTCATTCCGCACTACTTCCGCTGGTCCGGCGGTATTTCCTTTGGGGCCAGCGAATCCATTGAACGTGCGCCAAGGGTCCCTCTGTACGTCTCAAAACCACTTTTGTTTCACGCGCTATCGTTCCGTCAATCGCCACGCAGAGGAATTCATACAAGCCGTTAGATCCACAAGCTTCCATCTGATGGCTATCATCCTCCAAAGTCGCTCGAACTTTAGTCTCTGCGTAAAACGCCCCGGGCCCGCCATCCCATTGTCCTCTAGTCATGTCTTAGCCGTCGATATGGTGCAATAATCGTATGGCCCAGGATTATTTTTACACTGTTGACCAAGTCCCCCTGCATCTCCACGTCATAGTGTCCACGTGTCCACAATGTCTTGCCTTCTCCCGCCACATATCCTATTCATCCACTATACATTTAAGTGTTTTATGTTTAAAAGCCCCATTAGTCCGTTCTTCACAGTTCCTTTGCATTTTCACCACCACCCTGTGTACCCCCACCCTTGTTACCACCACATTTTGCCGCACGATCACCCTCATTGTATGTTCGTTCCTGAGTCTGGTGTCTGTTAATGAGTTTGTGGAATTTTGCAGGTGTTCGTCGTTGAAGAACCATCGTACTTCACGGCTTACATTACAGAGGTTGAATGCATTTCAGAGGTATATTCAGCAGGTGCAGAATGATGAAGCAGTGATCCGGGAGTCACTGTGATGTGACCTCCATTAAAGAAAGCAAGGATTTGAATCTATAGAACAGTCCAAAGAAAATCAAAAGGCAGATTTGGGTAGATGAAGAATTAATGGGGCAGCCTTCGAAAATCAATGGAGGACCGAGAAATGTAACACCCTGCATTAAAAATATGAGATTTTAATTCAAAGTTAAAGGGCCGAGAGTACTATGCATAAAAACAAGCAACCTTAGGGCTTTATTGCAACCAATTTTTCTCATTCAGTCAAGTACAGAACATTTGTATATTTTATTCTTTATGTCTTGTTCATGAGGAGATTTTTATCTTCAGCATTTATTTCATGAAGTAGTAGTAGAGTACTTGCACCAGTTCAACACCGCCAAATAGCATAGGTGGGTTTTTCTTTCAAATTCGTTTAAATAAGATCATTAAATGTACATCACCTACCTCATTCTCTAGAGTTTTCTCCTCCTTCTATAAAAACTAGAAAGGAAGGCATTGTAAGGGTTCCAGATTTCTATCATGGAACTGTGCAGTGAAAAGGCTTGTGTATACATTTTGAAAAACTTCTGTATGAAGGCTCAGAGCCCGTAGGGTCTCAGTGAGGAGGAGTTATAACTGTAATGAGGATTTTGGTCTTTGGTATCTCACAGTATGTAATTTTCTCTTATGTGTTAATACCATATCTCATTTCATGCTATTTATCTTCTTGTATCATGTTCTATAATGCGAGTGGCTCACTAATATTGAGTAAGGATTCATCCTAGTTGGTGCCCATACTGGGATTAGTCAAGCGCTTTAAATAGGCCTAGTCATGATATATTGTTCCATGTTCATTTCATCCATATTTTCTGCTATATTAGTTACTTGAGGAGGATGCTTTTAAAACGCCATTGTCATGTATGGATTCTTAGTTGGTTAAGCCCATATATGGTTTTGTTGTGTATCTGGGTATCAGCTTCCTGTTAGCTAGTATCTTCTACATGTTCCTTCACTACATCCACTTTCTGATAATTGATTTCTGTGGCATATTATTTGAACTGGCCCTCTTTGCAGTAAGCTGTCTCTTAACTATCTGATGCTTTTGTACTGAAGTTTTGCATGATGTCCCTACATTATTCTTATCTTTGTATCAGCTTCTGAGAGAGATTGGTCCCATTTAAACTAATTTCCTTGTTTAACAAGAGATAGTAAGAGAGCTTTTGGATTGACAACCCAAACTATATTATGAGCTCCTTGCTATAATAAGATGTCCTAGGCACTGGTCTATGGAAACTCTAGGCTGTCTCTAGGGGTGAAAAAATTGTCTACAACATCTTTCTAGCGCTGTTTCCGGTGAGCGAATTCAAGAATATCAGTTTCCCTGAGCCTCGAAAAATCATATTCACTCTCTAATCAGGTGAGCACAGAGAGTTGAAGAGTTGCGTATCTCTCACCTTGGCGACTCCACTGTTACTTATTTGGTAAATCTATTGGTAGTCCTGGCTCCTCGTAAGCCACATTTGAGGTCAGATACATCTCAATTAAAGACACCCTACGTGTCTGACCCATAGAATATCATTCATAAAAGAATTTGGAAAGAGAGGAAATCAGTTCGTGCTGAAATCCCTGAATATTCTGTAGCAGATTGTCCGCCCTCTTCTTCTCAAGAAATAAGAACCAAATATCCCGATTCCACCAAGGAAAATCCCGAATATTACTTAGAAAGTCCACCTAGGGGAAGTACCAGGATCGAAGAGGATTTTCATCCTACTCCTGAGGCTGAAGAAATTAAAGAAGTTACAGAGGTAGCCTTTGTTAGTCGTGAACTATTTCCATCCACACCTCAGACCTCTGTACAACATACTCCGATTGTCATACATACTCCTCTCCCTCCCCCTCCTTCATTTGTATCTCAGATTGTCGCACAACCCCCACCTCCTCCAATGGCTAATGTACCAGCTTTTCTCCTGAACAAATATGCTCCACTGGCCTTACCCCAAGTACTAAATGATATGCCACAGGATTATCTGAAAATGTTGCCCAGGTTTAATGGAGAAAATGATATTGATGCTCAGAAAAATCTTGAGAATTTTTGCTCCTTTGCAGAAAATTTAAATGTGGAATAGCTGGATGTGGTCTTGAGATTGCTTGTGCAATCTTTGGAGGGTGAAGCCAGAAAATGGTTCAAGACATTGGGAAATTGTTCAATAACCACCTGGGATGTCATGGAGAGTACTTTTCTCAGAAAATGGGGGGAAAAGAAAGATTATGGTCAGTGTCTTACTGAATTTAATACTTTGAAGAAGAAGCAAAATGAAGGAGTGTCAGAGTTCATTAAAAGATTTAACAAGTTATATTTAAGTCTGCCTCCTGAAATGAAGCCCCACGAAACTGCTGCTAAGATAGTTTTTATAGCAGCCTTTGATTTTGACTTTGGCTTCTCATTGAGGGAAAGAAAACCTGCTACCTTATATGATGCTCAATCAGATGCCCTTGAGCTGGAAGCAAACTTTGCTTACACTGGGAAATTAAAGGGAAAGGTCGAGCAGGATATTAGGAGGAAAGGTAAAGAAGAGGTTTCCTCCTCTAGCCAGGAGAAAGATTCAGATAAGATGGATGAAATAAGCAAGATGATTAAGAAGATGGTTAAACTAGAACTGGAGGCTAAGAATGTAGCTCCCAAGAATTTTTATAATGCTCCAAACAGAGGATACAATCCTCAATATAAAAGACCACCTTTGCAGATATTGCCTAGGGAAGCAAGAGAGCAGCAAGATCAGGTACCACATCCCTTGTACCTGGAAGGTCCAGCAGATGACTCCATTGAAGATGCTGCTTATCAATTAGAAGATTCAAATCTTGCTTTTTCAAATAATGATGATATAGAATGCCCATTGCAAGAAGAAGAAGAAGCAGAGATTGATCATTATTGCAAACAATTTGATGATTTCATGCAAGCACAGTTTAATGTAAAATATGATCTCAGATCTTCAAGGAAGAGGACTCGAACTCAAGATCAAGAGGAGGAGCCACCTCAGAAGGAGGTACCTGCTCAGAAGGAATCAGCAACAAAGAGAAACACAGAAAAAGGTAAGAGTCCTCTAAATACTTCTTTGCAGTCTAATGATCAGATTCCTTCTTCTTCAAAAGTAGTCAGTCCTCCTAATGCTGAGTCAGTGTCAAAATAAATTAAACCTTCAGCTGAAAGTAAATAATTTAAAGAATTTGTGATAGAAAAGCCCCCTCCTGCTTTTAGTTTGCAAAAAGAATTTGAGAAAATTAAAATTCCAGTCCCCCTGACTGAACTGCTAAAACAACCTGCATATCAGTCTCAAGTTACTTCCTTCATGCTTCCTCCTGAAACACCAATTGTGCCTGATAGTTTAAACCTTCAAGAAGAAAGACTCATGGTAGTCTTTGGCCCACATGTTGAGGAAGTAGATCCTTCTACTCCTCCTTTTTATGTGTCTCTAGTTATTCACGACCTCCTGTTACACAATTTTATGCTAGATTTTGGGGCTTCCCATAATCTTATGCCTCTGTTTGTCATGGAACAACTAGGACTGCAAATTACAAGACCATATAAAGACCTTTATTCATTTGATTCCAAAAGAGTCAAATGCTTGGGGATGATTAAATATTTAGTGGTCAATTTGGCACAAATCCCAGCAAAAAGTGTGGTCATGGACATTGTGGTTGCTGACATCCCAGCCCGCTTTGGCATGTTACTGTCAAGGTCCTGGGGTACTAAAATTGGCGGGTCACTCAAAATGGACTTAACATATGCTACCATCCCAGTTTTTGGGGGCCAAGAGAGGAGGTATACAGGGAGACTAGATTTGTTAAAATGGTAACTAAGGTTGACTGCTCAGAGAATTCCCCAGTTTATAATAAAGAGGGAGATTTCTCATGTTTAATGTTAGAAGAAAATAAAAATTATGCCCATGAGCCCCTTTTTGGTCAAATCCAAACTGAGCAGCCTAAAGAAGATCAGGAAGCAGGAATTTGGACTTTACATTTTGATGGAGCAAATTCAAGAGAAGGCAATGGAGCTGGAGTGTTACTAATCTCTCCCACAGGAAAATGGGTCCCACTGTCCTTTAAATTGGAATATGAGGCTACCAATAATGTAGCTAAATATGAAGCACTTTTATTGGGACTGCAGACAGCTAGAAACATGGGCATCCAAAGTCTAAAAGTCATGGGAGACTCTGAGCTGGTGGTAAGGTAGATCAGAAATCAATGTCAAACTAAGCATCCACGGCTGAGAGCTTACATAAACGAAGTATGGGACATGGTGGAGAATTTCTTCTTAGCATTTAACATACAGTTCATGCCCCGGGAGCAGAACAGAATAGTGGATTCTCTTGCTGTAGCTACCAGTACATTCCGTCCTCCTCAGAATCCACTTTTAAGATATCAAGTGGAGGTACGTTACAGTCCATCTATCCCGGATAATATTAAGCACTGGCAGGTATTTGAATATGATGAACAAATGAAGAGATTCATGGAGACAGTGGGAGAATTTTATAATATGGAGATTGATGACAATGAAGAAGAGGAAACTGAAAATATTGCAGAAAACAGATGGGAAGAGAAGATAGCAGGTAATAAAGTGCTGCAGCTGAAAGGAAATGTTATACCTAGGGGTCTGGTGCCTCTAGAAAGATTATTCAACAAAAATGATGTTCCGTTGCAGCACAGTAAGACAATGGAAGAATAACAAGTGGAAGATTTGAATCTGGGTACTTACTCTGATCCCAAAATTGTCAAATTATCCAAAAAGGTCCCAGAAGAATATAAAGGAAAATATTTGAAATTATTTCAATCCTATAAAGATGTATTTGCATGGTCTTATTAGGACCTAAAAAATTTTGATGTTAATATAATGCAACATAAAATTCCATTGAGGGAAGATGCGAAACCTTACAAGTAGAAGCTCAGACAGATAAATCCTCTGCTGCTTCCCTCTATTGAAAAAGAAATCAAGAAGCTGCTGAAAGCCAAAATAATTGTGCCACTGAGATACTCAGAATGGGTAGCAAACCTTGTTCCTGTCCAAAAGAAGAATGGAGAAATAAGGCTGTGTGTTGATTTTAGAAACTGAAATAGAGCATCTTTAAAAGATAATTATCCATTGCCTAAGATGGACCACATTCTACAGAAAGTGGTTGGATCCTCCAGAATGTCAATGATGGATGGTTTTTCTAGTTATAATCAGGTGGCTGTGTCCCCAGAAGATCAAAAGAAGACTGCTTTCACCACGCCATGGGGAACATTTATGTATGCCAGGATGCCTTTTGGATTAATTAACGCAGGAGCTACTTTTCAGAGGGAAATGGAAATAGCCTTTGTTGGAGAGCAGGACAAGTTTTTGGTAGTTTATCTTGATGATATTATAGTATTTCCAAGAATGATGATGAGCATATTGAGCATTTACGGAGAACTTTTGAAAAATGCAGAAGGTATGGTCTTTCCCTCAATCCTCAAAAATCTTTATTTGCATTAGATGAGGGAAAACTCTTAGGGCACATTGTAACTAAAGATGGTGTGAAAGTAGACCCTAAGAGAGTTGAAGTTATAAACAATATCCCTTTACCCAGGAATAATAAGGAAGTGCAGGTGTTTTTAGGCTGAATCAATTTTCTGAGAAGGTTTATTCCTAACTATGCTGAGATAGTTAGGCATATCACTGATATGTTGAAAAAGGATAATGAAGTAAAGTGGTCCCAAGAATCTAGAGATGCATTTACAAGGATAAAACAGGCATTTTCTGAAGCTCCTGTGCTAGCTGGGCCAGACTATACAAAGCCATTTATGATATTTTCATTTGCTTCACCCCATACAGTAGCAGGAGTCTTATTGCAGAGAAATGAAGATGGATATGAGTAGCCTATAACTTTCTTCAGTCAAGTGCTTCATGATGCTGAATTAAAATATAACATATTGGAGAAGCAGGCATATGCACTGGTAAAGTCCCTCAAAGCTTTTAGAACCTATATTTTGCAATCTCACATTACTACATATGTTCCCATAGTAGCTGTCAAAGACATTCTTGTTCAGGGGGATAGTGAAGATAAAAGAGGAAGATGGATTGCAAAAATACAGGAGTATGATCTGGACATCAGACCTACTAGGCTGATTAAAGGACAGGGACTTTCTAAAATGTTATCTGAATCAAATCATCAAGCCTTGGGCATTAATTGATCCATGATAGCAATGAAGAATCTGAGAAAGGAGAAGAACAGCAAGGACTAGAGATGGTCACTCAAAAGGTACACATGAAATATCTCACTAGTCCTTGGTATAAAGAAATAGTTGAATATCTTTTAACACTTAGCTGTCCTCCAAGTTGTGATAAGGTAAATTATAGAGCTATAAGAATGAAATCATAGAAGTATATAGTTGCCAATGGTCAGTTATATTGGAGAGATCCTTCAGGCATACTATTATTGTGCCTCATAGAGGATGAAGTGGAGAATATAATGACAGAATTTCATGAGGGAATACGTGGAGGAAATTACAGCTAGAGGGCTACAGCTCATAAGATCCTGAAGGCTGGCTTCTACTGGCCAAGATTATTTACAGATGATTTTGCTTGGGTCAGAGCATGTGACAAGTGCCAAATATTTGCAGAAAGACAGAAATTGGCAGCTTTGCCCTTGATTCCTATTCATGTGAATGAACCGTTCCAGAAATGGGGATTAGATTTTACAGGAGAAATACATCCCCCATCAAGTGGCCAATATAAATGGATACTAACAGCCACAAATTATTTTACAAAATGGGTGGAAGCCATACCTGCAAGAAATGCTACAGATGCTGTGATAATCAAATTTATGGAGGAAAATATCATATCCAGGTTTGGCTATCCTGCTAGAATTGTAACTGATAATGCACAGGCCTTCAAGTCTACCAGGTTTGTAAATTTCTGCCAACATTATAACATCATATTGAGTCACTCCACAGCTTACTATCCATAGGGAAATGGCTTAGCAGAGTCTTCTAATAAAACCCTGGTGAGGGCCTTGAAGAAAACAATAAATGAGAATTAGAAGAATTGGGACTCCTAGTTAAAATTTTCTCTATGGACGAATAGGATAACTAGCAAGAAAGCAACAGGGAAATCCCCCTATGAATTGGTGTATGGGCGAGTAGCTATGTTTCCTGTGCAATTGGCGTTGCTAGTAGCACGTTTCATGCAGGAAA
Organism: Pinus albicaulis; assembly: GCA_034641835.2. Taxonomy (NCBI): domain Eukaryota; kingdom Viridiplantae; phylum Streptophyta; class Pinopsida; order Pinales; family Pinaceae; genus Pinus; species Pinus albicaulis. The sequence continues at coordinate 1,235,771,706 of CM076574.1, read as the reverse complement.
GTCAGGAAGAATCAGCTGACAAGGTCAGAAGGATTAATCAATTGGTCGAATTAGAGGAAACACAGAACCAGGTGAATCAGAGATTGAAAGAATATCAAGAGAAAATCAGAAATATCTTTGATCGGCATGCGAAAGATAGAAAATTTCAAATTGGAGACCTGGTTCTCAGATGGGACGTTCGAAGAGCAGAAAAGGGCAAGCATGCTAAATTTGATCCGTTGTGGTTTGGCCCATTCAAAATTGTGAATCAAGGAGGAAATAATACTTTTATGTTAGAGAACCTACAAGGTGATCTGCTGGATGCCCCTGTGAATGGCCAATTTCTCAAGCCCTATTTCCATTTTTGATGCAGGCTTAGATGGCTTGTTGTACCATAATGTATATAAGTGTTATCTCAATTTTAGTGTAAATAATGTAAGTAAGGCGATGAGTTTTGAAGAAAATTCAAAAGGATTGCAAAATAAAATTCACGTACAGGATGACCTGAGGTCTGCGTGTTCTCGACATGTCCAAGGATTAACATGTCGTCCCCAAATGGAGCCAATGTTGTGCATTTCAGCCCCTCCATTTCAATTTTTGGCCAATAATCCCCTCGAACCTATTTAAAACCTCTGTCATGGCCTAAGATCTCTATATCCTGCTCACCGTTACCCTTTCTGCCCAAAAATACACTAGACAAAGGTTTAAATTTGCAATTTAAGTTATATCAGGCCTAGCCCACACAGCTGCAGCACCCTTTGTTTTAATTCCCATATGACTCGAGTGAAAAAACCATGTGCCTAACCAAAAAAGAGCTTATCGCCTCATGTTTCCGGGCAAAACCATGGCCGTCCGATCCAATGCAAATCTACGACCCGCAAATAACATGCCGCGACGGTCCCCGCACCCGTACACATTGCCAAAATAGGTGGTTTCATTCTGCACTACTTCCGTTGGTCCGGCGGTATTTCATTTGGGGCCAGCGATTCCATTGAACGTGCGCCAAGTGTCCCTCTGTACGTCTCAAAACCACTTTTGTTTCGTGCGCCATCGTTCCGTCAATCGCCACGCAGCGGAATTCATACAAGCCGTTAGATCTACAAGCTTCCATCTGATGGCTATCATCCTCCAAAGTCGCTCGAACTTTAGTCTCCGTGTAAAACACCCCGAGCCCGCCATCCCATTGTCCTCTAGTCATGTCTTAGCCGTCGATATGGTGCAATAATCATATGGCCCAGGATTATTTTTACACTATTGACCAAGTCCCCTTGCATCTCCACGTCATAGCGTCCACGTGTCCACAACGCCTTGCCTTCTCCCGCCACATATCCTATTCATCCACTATACATTTAAGTGTTTTATGTTTAAAACCCCCATTAGTATGTTCTTCACAGTTCCTTTGCGTTTTCACCACCACCCTGTGTACCCCCACCCTTGTTACCACCACATTTTGCCGCACGATCACCCTCATTGTATGTCCGTTCCTAAGTCTAGTGTCTGTTAATGAGTTTGTGGACTTTTGCAGGTGTTCGTCGTTGAAGAACCATCGTACTTCACGGCTTACATTACAGAGGTTGAATGCATTTCAGAGGTATATTCAGCAGGTGCAGAATGATGAAGCAGTGATCCGGGAGTCACTGTGATGTGACCTCCATTAAAGAAAGCAAGGATTTGAATCTATAGAACAATCCAGAGAAAATCAAAAGGCAGATTTGGGTAGATGAAGAATTAATGGGGCAGCCTACGAAAATCAGTGGAGGACCGAGAAATGTAACACCCTGCATTAAAAATATGAGATTTTAATTCAAAGTTAAAGGGCCGAGAGTACTATGCATAGAAACAAGCAACCTCAGGGCTTTATTGCAGCCAATTTTTCTCTTTCAGTCAAGTACAAAACATTTGTATATTTTATTCTTTATGTCTTGTTCATGAGGAGATTTTTATCTTCAACATTTATTTCATGAAGTAGTAGTAGAGTACTTGCACCAGTTCAGCACCGCCAAACAACATAGGCGGGTTTTTCTTTCAAATTAGTTTAAATAAGATCATTAAATGTACATCACCTACCTCATTCTCTAGAGTTTTCTCCTCCTTCTATAAAAACTAGAAAGGAAGGCATTGTAAGGGTTCCAGATTTCTATCAGCGAACTGTGCAGTGAAAAGGCTTGTGTATACATTTTGAAAAACTTCTGTATGAAGGCTCAGAGCCCGTAGGGTCTCAGTGAGGAGGAGTTATAACTGTAATGAGGATTCTGGTCTTTGGTATCTCACAGTATGTAATTTTCTCTTATGTGTTAATACCATATCTCATTTCATGCTATTTATCTTCTTGTATCATGTTCTAGAATGCGAGTGGCTCACTAATCTTGAGTAAGGATTCATCCTAGTTGGTGCCCATACTGGGATTAGTCAAGCACTTTAAATAGGCCTAGTCATGATATACTGTTCCATGTTCATTTCATCCATATTTTCTGCTATATTAGTTACTTGAGGAGGATGCTTTTAAAATGCCATTGTCATGTATGGATTCTTAGTTGGTTAAGCCCATATATGGTTTTGTTGTGTATCTGGGTATCAGCTTCCTGTTAGCTAGTATCTTCTACATGTTCCTTCACTGCATCCACTTTCTGATAATTGATTTCTGTGGCATATTATTTGAACTGGCCCTCTTTGCAGTAAGCTGTCTCTTAACTGTCTGATGCTTTTGTACTGAAGTTTTGCATGATGTCCCTACATTATTCTTATCTTTGTATCAGCTTCTGAGAGAGATTGGTCCCATTTAAACTAATTTCCTTGTTTAACAAGAGATAGTAAGAGAGCTTTTGGATTGACAACCCAAACTATATTATGAGCTCCTTGCTATATTAAGATGTCCTAGGCACTGGTCTATGGCAACTCTAGGCTGTCTCTAGGGGTGACAAAACTGTCTACAAAAGTACCAATTCTAGTCGCACTGTATCATCCATCATTTCCCAACTCAATATGAATCTTGAGATATTTCTCCACCAAGTCACTGAAAAATTTCTTATCTCCCTTCATGTGAAAGGAAGCACCACTATCCAAGTACCACCCTGATCCCAATGCACTAGACACCATGCATGAGATCTGTTATCACAAAATTGTACTTGATTGGTTGTTGATCAGACAAATATATGTAACTGTTTCAAACCAACTTTTGACTAAAGCTTAGCCTCTTCAGTCTGAGAGGGCTCTCTCAAAGGGGTTTATGATATTAGATAATGATAGGACTAGATGGCTAACTCTATTTGAAAAGTAACTTGATTTATGTGTATGTAGGTTGAAAGGAATGTGGGCTTGCAACCATTGGGCTTATGGAGTCAACAAATCAATAGATTCAGTGGCAAGGTTTCTTGACATGGAAGCTGAGGCAAATAAGAGCCCTTAACAAAGGAAAATCACACATAGAAAATAGGGAAACACAGTCATTTCATCAATAAAGGAAATCACATCATACATATATGAATTCCGAGTAATAAAGATAAAATATACTACAAGTAGTACACATAAAGATATAGATTAGAAATACATTAAGAACTCCATTAGAATCTCAGGTCTGTCAAGAAGAAGTCCTCTGTATTACCGATATCAGTCAAATTACATAAAGCAACAATATGGTGCAAAAAATATCCAACCCTTTACAACTTCGATAATTTTAATTTAAATAGACATTCTTATAGCAAGGACGATCTACCTCTAGGCTAGATTCATCAAACTCTTCCTATGATACCTCATCTAACAGAAAAACATGTCTTTTAATAAGAAAATGACAGCTACACTCTAAAGCTGACTTTTCCTAATAGGACTCAAAGTCCTATTTATTACATCAGTCTACCTTATATTTAAAATAGTTACATATAAGTTAAGATTAAAAATCACATGTTCGAATAGGTTATGACCTGATTCATCACTACTTGACATATTAAATACCCTCCTAAACATATGGAACCAAACCCTATTTTTCAGGAAAACATGATCCTTATCTTCAATGAAAACTTTAGCTGATGAGTTGTGTTTACTACATTGTCTTCAAGTCATAAATGTCTGGTGGTAAGGTCCGTTGAACTATTGGATGTGTCCCCTTGTCTAAAACTGCTTTTAAACTACTCAGAAACCTTCAAAAACAACTCGCTACAAAAACAAAGCAATTTTGTAACGAGCTTTCATAGCATCTAAAAAATGGTCTTTGCACTCAAAATTTTTGCTTCTTTGTTGTTCCATGATGGCCATTGTGACATGACACATTATAACCACCATTTTACCTCTTTGAAAGCTACAAAAAGTGGATTTAGAAGCAAAAAGATAGCTACAGAAATTTTGGTAGCATTTTCCTGGCTGTAAGCCTAAGAAATGCTACGAAACTGTGAAATTTCTAGATTTTAACCCTGTCTCAAAAAGGTAACCTCCGGCTGTAGAAACTTGATATTCAACATAACATAAGCCTTATAAAACATAATCAAACTCAACTTAAGGCTCTTGAGGTGTTTCCTCTTCATTAATGATGAGTTGAGCTATGGGCTCTTCAACCACAATCATCTTTAAGCCCTTCTTCTCCAGCTCCTCATGTATCAATTCTAACTTCTCTTGGAGGTCTTTGAGTTGATCCTTCAGTTTTCTGTTTCTAAATTTGAAGCACAAGTTAATTTTTTTTATATGTTTCACTTCTCCTCTCAATGGCTGAGTCCATTTGTTCAATTGGTGTGTGTTATCTAAGGTCTTTGACACACTATTAACCTGCTCTTCCCAAACTTGTTTCATTTTATCAAACTGCACCTTCTCAACATTATGTTTCCTTGCCTCTTTCTTCAAGACTTCTATTTCATGATTTTCTAACTTCAAATTCTCCTTAAGGACCTCAATCTCTATTTTTTCAATGATTTTCTCCTTTCCTTTTTTTTGCTTGATGGCTACATCTTCTTTTGCAGGTGATGAGAGGTCAATGATGCTTGGTGGTGGTTGGAAAATTTTCAGTGACCTTTTGAACTTATTTACTACTTCCCAAGACCTTTTTGGCATGTCTTGTCATTGGTTTCTTAGCTTGAAACATGAATCCTGCATCCTCACCTTCAAACTCCAACTTCTTGGTTGTTTTGGCTTTCTTGAATTTCTTTCCTCCCTCATATATATCTTCAGCTTAGACTATGGGAGTTTCCTCAATATCAATAGCATGAATAATGTCTTCTAAGTTGTCGTTAGTCATTGTTTAGCTTCTTGTAATCCTTTGAAAATGCCAACCACAACTTGGGCTTAGTGAAATAGCTCTCCAAAGCTCAGTATCATGAAAAGATGGAGCAAAGAATGAAAAATGACTCAATTTGGTAATATTTTAAAGTTTTGATGACATCCCATGGCATAATCATGACTCATACATGCTTAAAATAGTAATAATGACTTCAGCCATGAACATTGTACCTTGATTTAACCTAACTGGCTCGAATGACATCTACCCTGACCATTTCAATCATTGACTAACACCTAACACCTGATTTGAAAATACAGACAAGAATAACTCTTTTAGTAGCATACTTAATTTATTTCTTGGTAGTTTCACTACAAAAGTATCAGAATTTTCTTAGTGAAACCTGTGTTTTTACTGTGCAATTCGCTACGAAAGTAAGAAATTGTGGCTAAAATGACCTTCTCGGATTTATAAGCTTGGGAAATGGAATGTGTGAGGAAATAATGACTGATGTGACATGAAAATATTTGAATGGGGGTGGGTTTGGACCTTAGGAGAGGCTAATAAGAAAAAAATAAAATTTTTCCTTTACCAACTAATGACAAATAAACTCTATGACCATACCTTTGACACATGAACATCTAATACTATGTCAAATGACGTTTCATTTTTTCTAAGTGAATAGCAACTCCACTTGGGATGGTGTGCCCCTGTGGTACACCAAAAAACCTGTAGTTCCAGTCCTATCCATCTTCTTTTAAAACAAAAACTCTGAAATTTTCCAAGCTTTCCTTCAAACTCTAATGGCCTTCACCTCGGGCTCAAGCTTGATATTAGCTTATCTTTATTAGCAGAAAAACATACTAAAATGGAATATATAAAATGGAATGAGAAATCAGTAAAAATTAAGAGGAATAGTGCTTCAAAAACATGCCATTGACAGGCCCTCCAGCACAAGGTTGTCCATCCATCTCCTGTAGAATGTAAGTGTTGTTCCCATGAAATGTAGCTACTTTGAATGAACCTTTCCAAATATTCTCAAACTTACCATGTTTCCCCTTTTCTTCAACCCCAACCTCCCATTTCAAAACCACATCTTGGATTTGAAAGTTTTCCTCCTTGAAATTCTTGTCAAATGTCTTCTTAATTATGTGTTGAGATTGCTGATTGCTGTTATAGACTTCCTCCATTTTCTCCTGCAAGGATTTCAACTGATTTATTCTCCTCTGAATTTCATTTGGCTTCTCCTCCAATCCTTGCAGCAACTTCATGACATGCACTCCCAAGGATGTAGAAAATATGGCTTCAGCCCCATATACCAACTCATAAGGTGAAGTTCCAATTGATCTCTTTGTGCACACTCTATCAATCCATAGAGCATACTTCAGCTTCAAATGCCATGAATTTTTATTTTCCTGCAACACCTTCTTAATAATCCTGACAATGCTCTTGTTAGAAGATTCAACAAGACCATTACCTTCTGGATAATATGCAGTAGAATTCCCAAGTGTAATGCGATATTGATGACAAACACTGATCATATTCTTGGATTTGAATGTCTGTGCATTGTCAGTGATGATCTTCATAGGGAAGCCAAACCTATACAATATGTTATTTTCCAAAAATAAAATGATAACTGAATCATTTGCTTGCCTAGTTGGGATTGCTTCAATCCACTTGGTGAAATAATTAGTTGTTGTCAGAATCTAGTGATGCTTACCTAAAGATGATGGATGAATCTCACCAATAAAATATATCCCCCACTACTGAAATGGCACCTCAACATAGATAGGCATCAAGGGTAAAGGAAAAAGCTTTTTCTTACCATAAAAAATTTGGCATTCATGGCAGGCAGTAGTTTTTTTGTAGACATATTTGAACATAGTAGGCCATTAGTACCCTACTATAAGAATCTTATTTGTTGTAGCCTTCCAATAATGATGACCTCCACAATCTCCTTTGTGAAACTCCCCAATCACTTTTTCAGCCTCATTTTCTAGCAAACAATTCAAAGGAATACCATCAGTATCTTTCCAATACAAGTTTTTATCAATGATGCAGTACCTCAAGGATTCTAACTTCAAAAACCTTGCCTTAGACTTTGTCAATTCAGCAGGAGCCCTATGATGATGTAAGACAAAAAAAATGTCTTTGTACTAGTTTGAAAGGATGTACTTCTCTTAAATGGGAATCGACTCTTCATCTTCATCTGATAATTCTGAAATTTCTGCAATTAAATTCATATCAAGACAGTCAAATTTTGACTATGCCATCATCTTTTCTAGCCCTTGACCTTTGACCAATTTTGTGGGTCTAATCTATATATCATATTCCAGTAATTTATCTATCCACTTCCATCTCTTACCATCAAGATCAGCCTGGGTTAAGATGTCCTTAACAACAACATTAGGAACAAAAGCTATGACATGAGAATGAAGAATGTAAATTCTAAAAACTTTGATGGCTTTAACCAAGGCATAGGCTTGCTTCTCTAAGATGTTGTACTTCAAATATAAATTAGGTAATGTCCTACTAAAAATTGAAATGGGCTTCTCAGTCCCTTGTTTTCCTTTTTGCAGCAAAACTCCAACAATTTTACTTTTTGATGCAAATGTAAAAACTAGAAATTCTTTTGAAAAATCTGGGCTGATCAACACTAGTTCTTGAGTAAGTGCCTTCTTAATCTCCTCAAATGAATGCTTTTATTCTATTTTCCACTTGATATGAGCTCCTTTCTTCAGCATCTTAGTTATGTCTTTTATAATATCAGAAAAATTAGGAATAAACCTCCTCACAAAATTCACCCTTCCAAGGAAAGACTGAATTTCCTTTCTGCTTCTAAGAATATCCACTTTCTGAATGGCATTGACCTGCTTGGATCAATATTAATCCTATATTTAGAAATAATATGCCGAAGTAACTTCCCTGAAGTTAGAGAAAAAAATATTTTAGTGGGATTAAGAGAAATTCCAAACCTTCTACACTTCAGCAGAATATTTTCTAGGTGCTTCAAGTGACCTTCTTCTCTCCTTGAGAAGACTGTTATGCCATCCAGATAGAAAACCACCAACTTATCCTTTTCCTCAGCAAAGGAAATTTCCATTTCTCTTTGAAAATTCATTCCTGCATTCATCAGACCAAAGGGCATTTTGGCATACATGAATGTGCCCCATGGTGTGGTAAAGGCAGTTTTCTCCTGATCTTCTAGATCCACAAGTATCTGATTGTATCATGAAAAAATATCCAATAAAGGCATAATTTGGGAACCAACAATGTTCTGCAAAATTTGGTCCATCTTTGGGAGAGGGTAATTTTCCTTCAGAGAGGCTTTTTTCAAGTTTCTGAAGTCAATGAAGATTCTGATTTCTCCACTCTTTTTCCTGACTGGAACCAAGTTTCCAAGCCACTTTGAGAATCTTATTGGAACAATAATTTTGGCATAAAAGAGCTTCTTGATTTCCTTCTCAATCAGAGGCATAAGAAGTGGATTAATCCTCCTCAGCTTCTGCTTGAAAGGCTTTTCATTTTCCTTAATAAGAATGGTATGTTGAATGATAATAGGATCATACTTCTTCAAGTAAGCATAACTCCATGCAAAAACATCTATGAACTTTTTCATCATCTCAATATATTTTTGTTTCATGTCAACTGAAATAAACTTTGAAATCTTGATCATTTTTGGCATTGTTACTGTACCAAGGTTACAACTCTCTACCTCTTCTTCATCAGCTTGTATCCTAGGAGATTTGAACACATCAGTCTGGTCAAAAATCTTTTCAAGGGGTATGAGACCTTTAGGTATAGAATTATTCTTTAGCTGTAACACTTCACAATTCCATTTAGTTTCAACAAGCATGTTTTGCTGGTCTATTTGTGTGCTTTCAAACTCTTCCTTCAGCTCTATAAAGTTTTTGACTTGCTGGTCATCCTCAAAAACTTTCCAATGGATTATGTTGTCAGGGATAGCAGGCCTAAGGTGAAGTTCAACCTCATATATTTCAACGGAATGTGCAGGAATGATAAATAGACTTGAAAAGATAGCTAGGGATTGAGCTATTGAGTTTTGGTCCCTAGTCTTCACAATAATTGAATATTCTTGAAAATTCTCTAACATCTCCATGATGAAATTTCGGTATGCCCTCATTCTCACCTCCTTAGTTTGATATACTTCCTCAACTTGCTTAATAACTAATTAAGAATATCCACAAACATAAATCCTTTGGGCACCCATTCTTTTCAAAATTTCTAAACCCAAAAATAAATATTCATACTCAACCATGGTATTTGTGAAATCAAAGTTATGATTAATGTAAGAAAAGAACTTAATTTCATCCTCTGGATTTGTGATCCAAATTCCTGCTCCAGCCCCCTCTCTTCCTGCTAATCCATCAAAGTGTAACAACCACCAACCTTCTGCCTTCTCTTCACTAATTTGCTGATTTTCTATGTGTTGATTTTCTATTTCCTGAATTTCAGTTTGTTGATTTTCTACTTTCTTCTCATCTTCTTCTTCATCAGTCAATTCATTGAAAAGTATAGCAGATCCTAATTCAATATCAACAAAATATATTGGAAAATTATGAGGTTTTTCCTTACTACTTACCATATAAGCCATCCTTGTTTCTCTGTATAGTCTTCTTTGCTCACCAAAAATAGGAATGGTGGCATAAGTTAGGTCCATCTGCATGGTACCTTTGATATTTTTTGCCCATGACCTTGATAACAACATGCCAAACTTAGGTGGAATGTTTGTTACCAAAATATCCATTACCACTGTCTTGGTAGGAACTTGTGTAAGACCAACAACAACGTCTTTTATGAAACCAATGCACTGAACTCTTTTTGAATAAAAATAAAAAAATTCCTTATATGGCCTAGTAATTTCCAATCCCATCCTTTCCATGATTACTTTGGGAATAATATTGTGAGAGGCCCCTGAATCCAACATAGCATTATGCAATGTCATGTAATGAATGCTAAGGTTGACATAAAAAGGAGGCACCTCTTCATTCTTCTCATCCTCTAATATTTGTCCCAAGTATATGGTTGGATGATCTTCTTGAACATTTAGGATATTAGCAGCTCCTAGTTGGGAATTCAACATTTTTACAATCTTACTTCTGTATTCATTCACCTTAATAATTTCTCCAAAAGGTATTGGGATTTTGACCTTAGAGATCTCACTCTCCAGACTGAAAAAAGAAGCGGTTTTTTCAGTCTCTTTGATAGGAGGAGGAGGTGGTGTATCTTTCCTAAAATCAATAGCTTTAGGGGCATCTTTCTTGGGCTGTGTTTTTTTTGCAGTAATTGGAACATCTCTGTTTCTGAGTTTGTATTGTTTCTACATCTCAAATATTGCATGTTGATATCCTTTAAGATAATCAAATGGTTCCTCACCTTATTTTACATCTTGATCTAACTCATCATGTTCCTCCTTAGTCAAGAACATCCCTGACATGTTTTCATATAAGAAATGAATTGAGTTTTCTTGTATTTCAGGTTGATCTTCTTCATCAACTAAGTTTTGCTGAAAAGGAGGCCTTACTTGAGGGTCAAGCTGATTTATGTTTTCCCTTGGTCTCTGTTGGTTTTGAGGTCTTCTAAACTGAGGATTTCTAAATTGAGGTTCATGTTATGGAGGAGGAGTAGAGGCATTCCCAAGGGCAAGCCTATCCATCAATTTTTCCAATGTCTTCATCATGGAGTCAAATTTATCCTCTGAGGTGGAAGGCTTATCTTCTTCTTTCAATTTAGTCTTTCCCATATTAGACTTTTTTTCTACTACCATATTGACCTCCACCTTCACAACATCATTTTTCATTTCATAATGAAGGGGATTCTCTTTCTCTCAGCAGGATAAAAAAATTCATAATCAAAGCCTAAGCATATCTCAACTGAGCTCCTCCTGGAGGGGGCTTTAGATGGGTAGGGATAGAGTCATAAACTTTGTTAAATCTCTTGGAGAAATTTTGGACAGTTTCATCAACAACTCTTTTCAAACTATTATACTCAGTGAGGGCTTGCATAGGGTTGGTCCTATTTCCCCACTTTCTCAAGAATATATCTTCAAATTCATTCCAATTATGTAGGCTTCCTAGCATAAGGGCTTTGAATCACTCCCTGACCTCACCAGTAAAGATCTGAGAAAATAATATCATCTTGACATCCTCATGGTCAACCTCCTCCCTATATATGAAGTAATTAAACTAGTCTACATGCTCTTCAGCTGTAATCTCTTCATCACTTCCCCAAGTTTTGATTCTAGTAGAGTATTTTCTAGGAAGGGCATTTAGGACAACTGGAAGAACAAGAGGGGCATAATTAGCAAGTGCAGCAACAGGTGGAGGTCGCATATTTCCTGCCATGATGACTGGAACTGTGGTAGTTTTAGGGACAATAGTAGTAGAGGAAGAGGAAATGTTAGGAGGAGGGTTGGTTGGTCTTTGTTGTCTAGTCACAATTGAACTCCAATCAGGTAGAGGAACACCAGATTTACTTCTTAATAATATTTAAAATGGGTCTAATTCCTTCAACCGATCCAAAGATTCTATTTCTAACAGTAATTCTGAAGTGACTGCTTCCCAAAGCTCTTCTTTATATTTTTGAGTCACTAAGGCTGAGGTATCAATATCTTTCCTATGTATGTCTAAGACAATTTTAGTCAATTATTTTTCATTTTCAAAACTAAACAAGACTTCCTGAATTTTATCATCAAACATTTTATCTTTAGGAATTCTTAAAAATTTAGAGGACAAGGCTTTTGTGTGTAATGGAGTACCTAATATTTCAGAACTGCCTTGAATGGCTCTGGAAATTATGTTTGGATTATCCACAATGGTAGGTGGATCTGGGTCAGGATTACTCCTCGTGTATATCCTTTTCGAAACCACCTTTGAACATGAGAATTTTGAATGGAGTCACCAAGGTAGATGCAACCTAGAACAACTTCTGAGCTCCTACTACCTTCAAGAGTTCAGCTTCAAAATTTCGAGAAAAGTATATCTTCAGGCTCCCAAAAGACGCACCAAAATGTTATCACAAAATTGTTCTTGATTGACTGTTGATCACACAACTCTATGTAACTATTTCAAACTAGCTTTTGATTGAAGCTTAGCCTCTTTAGTCTAAGAGGGCTCTCTCAAAGGGTTTTATGATATTAGATAATGATAGGACTAGATGGCTAACTCTATTTGAAAAGTAACTTGAATTTTGTATATGTAGGTTGAAAAGAATGCGGGCTTGCAACTATTGGGCTTATGGAGTCAAAAAATTAGTAGATTCAATGGAAAAATTTCTTGACATGGAAGCTGACGCAGATAAGAGTCTTTAACAAAGGAAAATCACACATAGAACATAGGGCAACACAGTCATTTCATCAATAAAGGAAGTCATAGCATACATATATGAATTCTGAGTAATAAATATGAAATATACTGCAAGTAGTACACATAAATATATATATCAGAAAGACATTAAAAACTCCATGAGAATCTGAGGTCTGTCAAGAAGAATTCCTCTGTAATACTGATATCAGTAAAATTACGTAAAGCAACAATATGGTGCAAAAAATATCCAACCCTTTACAACTTCGATAATTTTCCTTTAAATAGACATTCTTATAGAAGGGATGATATGCCTCTATGCTATATTCATAGTATTCTTCCTATGACACCTCATCTAATAGAAAAACATGTCTTTTAATAAGAAAATGACAGCTACATTCTAAATATGACTTTTCCTAATAGGACTCAAAATATTATTTATTCCATCAGTCTACCTTATCTTTAAAATAGTTACATATCAGTTAATATTAAATGCCGCATGTTCGAATAGGTTATGACCTAATTCATCACTACTTGACATATTAAAGACCCTTGTAAACATATGGAACTAAACCCTATTTTCAGGAAAACAGGATCCTTATCTTCAACGAAAATTTTAGCTGATGAGTTATCTTTACTACATTGTATTCAAGTCATAAATGTTTGGTGCTAAGGTCCCTTGACCTGTTGGATGTGTCCCCCTGTCGAAAACTATGTTTAAACTTCTCAGGAACCTTAAAAAACAGCCCACTACGAAAACAAGATAGTTTCATAGCATCCAAAAAAGGTCTTTGCACTCAAAATGTTTGCTTCTTTGATGTTCCATGGTGTCCATCGTGACATGACACATCATCACCACCATTTTTCCTCCTTGAAAGCTACAAAAAGTGGATTTAGAAGCAAAAATACAACTACATAAATTTTCATAGCGTTTTCCTGTCTTTAAGCCTAGGAAACACTACGTAACTATTAAAAAATGTGAAATTTCCATATTTTAACCCTATCTCAAAAAGGTAACCTCCAGTTGTAAAAAATTGATCTTCAACATACCATGAGGCTTCTAAAACATAATCAAACTCAACTTAAGGTTCTTGAGGTGTTTCCTCTTCATTAATGATGAGTTGAGCTATGGGCTCTTCAACCACAGTCATCTTCAAGCCCTTATTCTCCAGCTCCTCATGGATCAATTATAACTGCTCTTGGAGGTCTTTGACTTGGTCCTTTAGTTTTCTGTTTCTATATTTCAATTGCAAGTTCATTTTTATGATATGCTTCACTTCTCCTCTCAATAGCTGATTCCATTTGATCAATTGTTGTGTTATCTAAGGTCTTTAACACACTATTAACCTGCTCTTCCCAAAATTCTTTCATCTTCTCAAACTGCACCTTCTAAACATTATGTTTCCTTGCCTCTTTCTTCAAGACTGCTATTTCATTATTTTCTAACTTCAACTGCTCCTTAAGGATTTCAATGTCTATTTTTTCAATGATTTTCTCCTTTCCTTTCTTTTTCTTGATGACTAGAACTTCTTTTGCAGGTGATAAGAGGTAAATGATGCTTGGTGGTGGCTGGATAGTTCCATTGACCTTCTAAACTTCTTTACTAATTTCCAAGACTTTTTTGGCATGTCTTGTCATTGGTTTCCTAGCTTGAAACATGAATCCTACATCCTCACCTTCAAACTCCAACTTCTTGGCTATTTTGGCTTTCTTGAGCTTCTTTCCTCCCTCATCAATATATTTAGCTTGGACTATGGGAGTTTCCTCAATATCAATAACATGCATAATGTCTTCTAAGTTGCCCTTAGCCACTGTTTGGCTTCTTGTAATCCTTGGAAAATGTTATCCATAGCTTGGGCTTAGTGAAATAGCTCTCCAGAGCTCGGTAGCATGCAAATATGGAGAAGAGAATGAAAAATGACTCAATTTGGTAATATTTTAAAGTTTCGATGACAACCCAGGGCATAATCATGACTCTTAAATGCTTAAAATAGTAATAATGACTTCAACCATGACCATTGTACCTTGATTTAACCCTAACTGACTTGAACGGAATCTACCCTAACACTTTCAATCATTGACTGACACCTATCACCTAATTTGAAAAGACATACATGAGTACCTCTTTTCGTAGTGTACTTAATGTATTTCCTGACAATTTCCCTACGAAAGTATCAACAATTTTGTAGCGAAAACTGCATTTTTGCTGTGCAATTCATTACGAAAGTAAGAGATTCTATCTAAAATGACCTTTTTGGATTTATAAGCTTGGGAAACGGAATGTTTGAAGAAATAATGATTGATGTGACATGAAAATATTTGAATGGGGGTTGGTTTGGACCTTAGGATAGGCTAATAAGAAAAAAGTTAATTTTTTCCTTTACGAACTAATGACAAATAAAATCTATGACCATAGCTTTGACAAATGAACCTCTCAGACTATGTCAAAGGATGTTTCATTTTTTCTGAGTAATAACATGATCAATGAGAAGTCAAGCTCAAATTGCGAGGCAAGAGCCTCACCAGATGCAACTCCAGCATCCATCTTGTTGTTCTTATTATGTGGACAATTTATGGCAATATGTCCATACTCATGACAGTGAAAAAACTTCAATTTGGACATGTTGTGCTCCTTGCCATCTTCACGGGCCTTAGATTTAGAATGAAATTTCTTCCCCTTCCCCTTATTCACCTTGGCAGCCAAAGCACAATCCTCTTCATCATCATGATTTGATGAAGAGCCATCTCTGGTGTTCCACCTGAACTCCTCCGACACTAGATTCGACCACATTCGTTCCCAATCCAGTAGTTTTTCTCGTCCGTTAACAGAGTCTTCATAATTGTGCCAACTCTTAGGAAGTCCTAAGAGAGCCAAGCTCACCAAGTCATCATCAGTAAAACTTACTCCTACACTCCCAAGCTCATCCCTACATTGGACAAACTTTGTTAAGTATACTAGAATAGTGTTGTTCTTTTCCATCTTGATATTTTTGAGTTTATTCTTCAACGCCAATTTTCTATGGTCGTTGCTGCTTTGGAAAGATCCATCAAATTCTTCCACATATCATATGGAGTGGCTTTCCCATGAAGGCTTGAGAAAATGTGGTATCGTACACCTTCCAGCAAAATCCTCCTCGCCCTTGTTACTTTCTTTTTCCATGCATCAAGTAATGCAGCATCCGTCGAAGTGGGCTTAGGAACATCTCTGTCGATGAATTCCTTCAAGCCATTATCTTAAAGCACCACCTACATCCTGTCCTTCCATGAAATGTAGTTCGAGCTACCCTTGAGTGCATACTCTAGCCGCAAATCATTGAAATCCATTTCGATGTTTACTCAACTGTCGCACCAAGAAATTCTTGCAGCAAATTCGAATTTTTTCCACCAACAAACTCAGCTACTGCTTCAAAATTTCAATATTCTTTTCTCCAATACCATGTAGAATGAAAATATGTACTACCTGGATTCTCCTGATCTAACAATTATATTCCACTGTTAAATACAGAATCCTTCTACTTAAATCTTTGCAGAAATTTAATAGCCAATTGCAAACACATGAAGAAATATTAATCACACATAACAAAAATGTTTTTACCAGGAAAGCATAAAGCTAAAAAACCCCACTATAATATATTATTTATATATCATGGATCATGAAACAATCTCATACAAAACTCTAATCCAATATCTCTCAATACAATATACAATCATCTCACACTGTCATACAAAAATTGGCAAATACATGCGCCAATTTACTTCCTCCAGACAACCTTCCTCCATTGCGCAATCCCTGATGGTAAAGAACCTCTGAATGATTAATTATAGCCTTCCTTGACTACGCAATACTCATAGGAATCTCCAATGTGTTTTTGGTTGCATGAGTGCACCCACTAATGTCACAACTGATAGTCAAATTGTCCCTTTCACCTATCTCTCAAATGGGTCTCCATTGGATCCGACATGCATGTAGTTAAAAACAGTAAATATTTAGTTGCATGTGATATCACTCCATGTGAATTAATTTAATATTTAATTCACTGATCTCTCACTAGTGTATCTTTAGTTACAACTAGTTTTAACTAGCACAACTGATTTTAACTCACTTAACTGAGTTAAACTACTTTACAACTCACATAACTACACATCCAACTCTGTTACAACTTTGTATCACTCAGTTACAATGAAGTCCACTAGCATGTCCCACAAACTAACCTTATAACTCGAAATTACTTCAGTCAACTGGTTTTCCACATCAGTTAACTGAAATCAAGTGCTTCAAGAGAATAGATTATTATTTATTATCTAATTATTATTAAGAGACAATGATAATTGACATGCATTCTATTTTTAGACATGCGATCTACGAACAGACTTCGCACATGCATTCAAAAAATATAACCCCATCCATAAATAGAATTTTCTCAACCATCTATAAATATACTCCCACTATAAATAGAATTTTCTCACCATTCTAAAAAGAGACATACACCTAAAAATATCATGTGTGGGCCCCACCTACTGTAGGTGCTTAATTTTCACTAGGATCAGGAATGTTGCTTCCGGATTCCAATTTCACTGTTTCTTGTTTAAAACTTCAACATAAGAGACCAACATAGAGTGAGTGTATCCCACCAATAGTTAGAAGGAATCTAGGTGCCTGAAACACCTAAGAATATAGATACAATGATTGATCAGAATACTCCCATAGATGAAGAGATGCATTTCGTGATGACATAGTTATTCTTTGAAGGTGATTTATTCTCTCCCTAACCTCCCCTAGTACTTTATTAGAATCTTGTCAATTTCCTTTCCAAATTAGTTAAAAATTTGAAATTTCAAAAGGTAGATAGTAAATACGTAGCTAGTAGCTTTAATGTATTTGGTAGTTCTGGTATTAATGTTCAGGAAAACTCTACAATATTTTCAGAACCTATTTTGGAAGTTTTTTTATTAGTTCCAGCGGGACAAAAAACAATGGGGAGGAATGTATCAAGATCATTTACTTGGTATCCTAAGTTCTTGGGTCGAGGAGACAATGATGTAGAGAAACATTGGTATCTATGCGAAGCCATCTGGAGGGCTAAAAAAACCTTGGATGCCACTAATATCATTGAATTTCAGAGAACTCTCTAAGATAGAGCACTTTGATGGTTCATCAAGTGGTCTTATTTAAATCTGAATCTAATTGTTGACATAGTTAAATGAAAATTTATTAATGAATTTAAACTCCCTCACATAGATTAGCAAGGTTTAGCCGAATTATGGGATATTAAACAACATGAGGGAGAGATTGCATGGGAGTGCATGCATCAGTTTAATATGAAATTCTAAATTTGAATTATCATATTGATCCTCATCATCAAAGGGAATGGTTTATTAAGGATATACTTATTTAACTATAAATCCTCTGAAGCAACAAATTATTAATACACTAAAGGATGCACTAGAGAAAACTAATAATATCAAGGAAATGGCGAGGTATCCTCATGATTATAGAGTTGGTGTTGCTTCTAAAGATCTTGTTATCATTGGTGTAATATTCCAAATTAGGAAAAAAAGGAATAAAGATCATAAAACTGGAAATTGTGGTGAAATATCAACAGAAATAAGAGCAGATCACAGAGCCATTTTATTAGATATTATAGCAGAAAATGTGTACAAGATCTTGAGGAAAACGACACTCGAGCTAGGCAAAATAAGCCTCTAAGGACCCATTACATGAAATATGAAGAACAACTGATATAAAAAATGTCGGAGACTATGAAAGTGTATTTTTTGCTAGGACTAACTACTGTTGTAAATTATAATACATGGATCTTTTGATATAGTGCTTAGAAAATGTCAGGATCAGAGATATAGGCTTTCTAGCACAATTCCAAGACAACCCATAAGGGGTTTCCGGAAATACACAAAATGAAAAATATAGCCCTAGGGCTGAATAATGCTGTGTAGATGGGTAACTACTGGGAGGTGGCTGATATAATGTGAAAATGGCTGATACCCCTCCTCACTGACTTTCCGGATGAAGGGCTACTCCCCTCACTGGAAAACAAGGTCAAGAACTGGGGTACTTGACCCTCCACTACAAATGCCTTGCAAAATAACACAGTTTCTGAAGGAGACTGAGCTATGAATGATGGTTTTTTCTTGGCCTGATGCCAGATGGTGGAATAGTCCTCAAGGAACTTCCTTTCTAGCCTCCGGGATGAAGGGTTGCTCCCCTCACTAGAAAACAAGCTCAGAAACTGGGTCTATCAACCCTCCACTACTACTGCCCTGCAAAACAACACAACCTGAAGGAGACTACACTATGGATGATGACTACTACTTGGCCTGATTCCAGATGGTAGAAATGAACCGCAATGAACCTCTCCTCAGTGGGCACTCAATGTCCCCTGAGGATGAGAGTGGGATTTCCGCTCAGAAGCACCCTTGTGCTAAACAACAAAATAGACTCTGCTAAATAGCTAAAGCGTGTAGAAATTCATAAAATAACAAGACATAAACAATAATCATAATGCCTTTTATGGTTTCCACCCCCTTCCTTATATTATTGGTGAGTTTCCTCACCCTTGGTCCCACTCATTAAAGATGCTACTCACATGCATACACTCCATCTTAATTGCATTGTCCCCCAATAACTCTCCACTATCTCCATTACAACGTTGTATATTTGGTCAACCTTGACCTTACCCACATGCTTTAGCTCCTATTCACACCCAAAATTGATTTATTCAGCTGACACAATGATCCACATTCACATTAGAAGTGGTTTTATTCCTACTAAAGAGATTTATGGGTCTCTTTACCCTCTTATTCATTTATTTTATTAACAAAAGAAAAAAATTAATATTCCAACTAGCTGAAAGCTAATTAGGAATATTACAGTCTTCCTCTCACAAATTTTTCTTGTCCTCAAGAAACTGCAAGGATGGATACTGCAAAACCTCTTCTCCTTCCCTTGTATCATACTCATACGATAAACCCCTCCACTGAACCATATTCTCTTCAATCAATCTATCCCTTAGTTGCCCCTCCCAAGTGTCCAAGTTAGTCTTTGGTGATAAAACTAGATGGCTCACATCATAAAGAAGTGGGAGATCAATGGAGGCAACTACATGTTGTCTAATGGCCTTCTCGAGGCATGAGATATGAAAAACGTTGGGGATCTTAATCCCAATGAGAAGCTCCAACCTATACGCCACTCTCCCAATAAAATGGATCACCATATGTGGCCCATAAAAAAGCTCCCCAATCCCTTGCTTCTGCAATGTAGATGGGTTGTATGGCTGAAAATGATAGACCAAATTGGCCACCCCACGTTGTCTCTTTCCCCATCTATGATCTCTATAGAACTGCTATTGATCTTGGGTTACAGAAATGTTGTCCTTAAGAGACCAGAATACCTCTTGACTTTCTAGGATCCAATATTTGGTTCTAAGAACCTTGCCTGCCCAAACCATTCTAACAACAGTGAATAAAACATCATAATCATATGGAACCAAAAATAGAGATGCTCTTATTTTCATATAAGATGTTGGATGGTGACAATAGTTCCCCAAGTGGAACTAACATAGTTCATCTCCTTAATGCCCCGAAACACATTGTGGTAAGTAGATTCCTAGCCAATTGCTTTTTGCCTCTATCTTCTCATATTCTTGGGGGTAGTAATTGATGTTTGGTGTCAACTGAGTGCACCCCAAACAAGAAAACACTTTTCCAAAGCCCTCTAAGAAGTGGCCATCCCCATCACTGACTGTGGTCCCAAGAAGACTATGAAATCCAAAGAGAGGCTTGCCCTCTTATGGAGCAATGCACTGTAAATAAATGGAAAAGGAATGAAAATATTTTTTTAGTTGATCAATACGTACAAAGACACAACCCTGACCATGTACTATTGGCAAGCTGGTGATGAGTTCCATAGACGAGCTCTCCCATCTCTCTCCTGGAAAAGTAAGTGGATGTAACAACCTTGCAGGATGGTTGTTTCCCTCCTCATTCTTCAAGAAAGCTACACATCTCCTGATATGTTGGAGTTCATCCTCCTTGAGACCCTCCCATGAGAATCTCTCCCAAATTTCCTGATATTTCCTAATGAAATCTTGGTGACCAGAAGGGAGTGAATCATGTGCTGCATGTATAACCTTCTCCTTGATCTTATAAGCTCTAGTCAAGAAGATATGATCCTGGTAATAGATGACTCCATCCATCACTTTATACCTCTCATTTGTCACCTGCCCATCAAGCACTTCACATGTGAAGTGGTTCTTGGAATACTGCACCAATAGCTGGGACTCCCAATCTGGATTCCTACTCATCAATGACAACACTGTTGACCTCTATGATAAGGCACATGTCACCTCCTTGCTTCCCTCTTTGTCATGCTCAATTCCATAGCCACATGCCTGAATTCTACTATCCCACTTTTTCTGCCTCCCTTGCAGCTATTTCTGCTCAATAAAAGATTGATGTCACTACTACATTGGGGGAAATTCCGACACTTGGTTCCGACGCTTTTGAGAAAATGTCGGAAATTTCCCCAAATTTTTTCAATCCCGCCTAAAACCGTCGCTATACCGATGTTTATAGAAAAGTGTCGCAATACCGACACTTAGACAACGTGTCACAATTGCGACGTTTGGAGGAATACGTCGCAATTTCGACACTATGCCCCAAAGCGTCGCTATTGCGACAGCTGCCTCCAAACGTCGCAAGTGCGACACAATGTCTAAGTGTCGCAATTGCGACGTTTGGAGGCATCCGTCGCAATAGCGACACTTTTTCCATTGTCGGTATAACGAAACTTATATGCATGATACATAAAAATACGAAACTTATATGCGCGCTACATAAAAATGATTTTATTAAAAATACGAAACTTATATCCGTCGCAATAGCTACATTAACGTCTGATATCACGTGCGCATTCGCCCTCCGCTCTTGCAGAATAGCATTCGCGCTCGGAATTCTCCCTCATCTCTTGCAGAACAAAATTTTCTCTCAGCATTCGCCCTCAGCTCTTGCAGAACAGCATTCGCCCTCAGCATTTGCCCTCAGATCTTGCAGAACAGCATTCGCCCTCAGCATTCGCCTTGAGCTCTTGCAGAACAACATTCGCCCTGAGCTCTTGCAAAACAAAATTCACCCTCAGCATTCACCCTAAGCTCTTGCAGAATAGCATTTTCCCTACATTCGCGCTCAGCGTTCGCCCTCAACTCTTGCAGAACAGCATTCGCTCTCATCTCTTGCAAAAAGGTAAGTTCTTACTGCAGGCCCTTCCTCCTATAGTAGGGTTGACTCTATTTGGGTTTTTTTGGTAAATTCCATTGGATTGTGTTAGGCTGTAGGGTTCTCTCTAGATGTCAAGAATCAAGATTCAATACCCTCTATTATCTTCATCACCCAATACAAGATTTAATTTTTTCCCAAAGAAACGCTTACTAATTTGGCATCCATTATTTCTCCCTGCTTTAAAAAACCTACATTTAAATGAAAACAAGCATTGCATTTCAACTACAAAAATCTATTAGTGTTCAAATGTACATGTGTGCGTCACTTGTGTAGGGTATTCCTTTTCCACTTTCACATTATCCAAGAATGTGTGCAGTATATTTCATCTTTTTTGTGATTTAGACTATTTTGAAAAAGGAAAGGTAAATTATTTCCCATGGAAAAAGAAGGTTTTCCCTTTTTACTACTGGAAATGGTACAACAAAGTTCCATTTCTACCCAACACTCCTATGAAACAGGAACCAAATAAATGCCATGTCCTCAATGGACATCCTTTGGCTTTGAAAATGGCCATTGCACCGTGTTGTTTATTATATTACGTCACGATAGTTTCTTAGGTCATTTCTTGTTTCTTGAGATGAAAAACAACCAAAGAAATCGTGAAGATCCTTTCAAGAAATAAATGACCATTTCTCAATCATATCTCAACTATTTTTTATTTTATTAAGTGGTTGCTTACTTTGAGAGAAATTTGACACTTTTATAAGGAATATAACATAAAAACACAAAATGGGAAGGAATTGATGAGGTAGATGACCTTTAGTTGTTGTCAATTAAGAATTGATATTACACGATGCATGTTCTGTACTACAAACTAGATTCCTTCCTGGAGTTAGGACACAGAGTATTGAATCAAAGTTGTAGTTTCTAACTTCTTGTATTGGTTCATCAATCTTGAAATTCGGACATTGCATGTCTTCATTGCTTCATGTTTGAATAATTTGCATCATATCGTACAATAGGAAATTAGGAATTATGATTATTATTACTTTATGGATCTGTTAAGTTACTTTTAAGTTTGCATGGTTTAGTGTGAAATTATTCTAGTGTGCCCCCAGGCCCAGGTGAAGGAATGCCAAGGACTGAGAACCCTATTTTTTAAATGGTATTGTTTCTAACTATTTTTTAAAACATACAAATTACAATTAAATTTTAAAACTTAAGAGTTAAAACTTAAATGATTCAAATGAATTGGTATGCTATTTGGATGAATTGGTCTGGCATATTTAGAAAGATCAAACCTCAAAAATAAACATGTCTATTTTTTAATGGTAAAGAAGTCTTAGACATTAAAGTTACATCTCTATTATAGTAGATGTATAAAATGCTTCCTATAGGTTTATTGGCATGGGGTTGATCGAATACAATCTGGACATACACAGCCTAATTTCCAAGAGGTATTATTTTTTCACACCGAAGGTGTTTTAGCTACTATGACTATGATGCAAAACTGGACAAATAGCATATCTATCATACTAGGCATGGCTTAGACAGAGTAGTTACTGGTGAATTTTCTGCCTTGGGACTACTATGAAATATTATACAAAACAACAGTGGAAGTGAACAATATTCCAATTGTAATGTTATCTTATAATTAAATTTCCCAAGGGAGGACAATGTAGCCTATCCAACCCCATATGCTATGGTCAATTATAAAGGGGGAAGTTAAAACTTGAAAATAAAATAAAATTAAACCTTAAAACATACCTACCTATCCATGAATCATAAGTTCATAACTTACCCAACGAAAGCGTAGACTTACCACAAACATCCATCCTCAAATTTCTATGGATGAGCCAGAGCCTCAAGATGAGAGTGATTCCTACTTGGAGAGCATGCTAAGTGAAGATCTAAGTGATGCTGATGACATGGATGCTGATGATATGGCTTGAGGAAGACATTGCTCACTATTAGGCTTTAGCTATTTTTATTTTAGTATATCAAAATTTCCTAGTTCATGTTTACAGTTTTCCATTTGGAGATGCCTTGAGGCAAATTTTGAATTTAGTATGACAATGGACATATATTTTGAAATTTTGAATCATGATTCTAATTTCTTATAAGTTATTAATATGTAAACTGAGCTCCAATTTTCACTTGATAAAATATATATGAATCATGATATTATCAAACTAGAAATTTTGAAATTTCAATGACAAATGTCACATGTGAATGTTGAAACTTGAATGTTGAATGATGTGCATGTTTAAATCTTTAAAGTTTAAAGTTTATAAATTATTAGTAATTTACAAATTAATATATTAGTGTCATTAAATTTATAATTTATAAATTATAATTTAGAAAATATAGTATTATATATGATATATAAATTATAATATATATTAATATAAAAATACCCAGACGAACCCATGCACCCGGTTTCAAAAAATGTCGTCCCCGTCCCCGTCCCCGAACCCACGTTTCCTGGAAACATAGTTTCAAACATTAAATATCAACAAAATCATTTAAAGGATATTGAAAGGAAAAAGGTGATGGAAGATAGAAAGTGCCTTACTTAAATGCTCTAAGGATTTTCAATAGTTGCTCCAAAAGCTTCACTTCAAGGCCCTTCAAGATCGTCTCCAACAATGCTATACCATCAGCTTCAACAATGTTGCTCCAAAAATGTCCTCAAGGTCTTCACAACAAGTTTAATAGAAGTTTCTCCAACAATATATTCAATAAGGTCTTCATTTTCAACTCGTCTCTTGTTTGGGTGCCTTAATGTGCAATTACATGTTTCCAGGACTGAATTCAATGCAAAGCATATTTGAAACTCTAACTCTGTCTTCCGGTGTCTTATTAGAAATTATTTCAGTTTTCATTTTGTGTTTTCAAGTTTTTACATTTATAATTTTATTGCAATGTGGCAGACTGATCAGGGCAATACAGGAACAACCCCGAGATGGGATGATCGCGGAAAGAGGCTAGCGGAAGAACATGTAAAGTGCCAGCATTGCTCTATCTTCAGGTATTTTAGTTATTTACATAATTGAAATAATATGAATTTTGTTCAAATATGTAGACACCTAGCCATGGTACGCCTGATGATTCCCTCTTTGAGGAAGAGCTTTATTCATCCCTATCTCCAGTGTTCTTGTTGCGAAAAAAGGCACGAGATGCAAGGTCGAAATTTAATACTTTGATAGACGCGCATCAAACACCTAAAATAGAAGAGAGGATAAAAAAACTTATGAGCCAGCTAGAAACATATCAGGTAATAATAAAAAGTAAAAAGGATATTTTTTTTGTTTTGCATGAGATGAATTGTGATAGTTTGATTTTTAATTTTTACATTGACTAAACTAACAAAAAGTTCTTTTGTATGTAGCATTTTCTGGCACTTGCTGAACCCGGTGTTGGTGGTAGTGGGACAGAAGGGAAATAGATTGCCCAGCAACCCTCTCGTACACCTTCTACTTCTTTAGGTGCCAGCCAAGAAACACACCCTGCCCAAGCAGACACCCAGCCAACCGCTGAACGTGTTGGCAATGATGAGGCTGATATGGCCAACTACATTATTGCGTTTCCTGGAGCTACACGTGTCAGCTCCACAGGGACCATTAATGGCACGTTGTTGGTGAACGATGAGGGTGTCCCTATAAAGCATGTACAACTCCCAGGGAAATTTTAATATTTTAACTATTTCATGTACTTTATCTAAAACATATTTATCATGATTTTTATTTTTAAATTAATGATAATATCTTCTTCTTTTTTTCTTTTCTGTGTAGGAAACAATGAGTTCTACAGGATTCTGGAGAGCCATGAGTTGGTAATTTTTGGCCCAACCATACGCACAGGGTGGAATTCCCAGAATTCCAACCTGAAAAAAGAACTTCTAGATTATCTAGAAGCCCTTTTTGGGGTCGGCACATTTGACAGAACAGCGGTGGCTCGAGTAGCCGGAAAATATTTGAAATATACCAGGGACACCTATAGGATGCAATTTCAATTTAACCCTAGATACGAGCGTCCTCTCACAGTTCCAGAGAGTGAGTGGAGAGCACTCATCCATGACGGAAAAGAGAAAAGGGAAAAGAAAGAAGGAAAAATGCCAACTGGACCCGCAAGGTAAATTACAACTTTAATTCAATAGCTTTAATTTTCTCTATGTCTAAAATAAAAGTGTGCTACGTCATATTTGACTTCAATATTTTGATGCTAGGTTGCCTAACACCTCAAAGGCAACCAAAGCTAGGATTGAAAAAAAGGGCCATCACAAGCTAGGCCAGGGCGGCTACTTGAAATTAGCTGCAAGAATTGTAATTAAGTAGCTAAACATCTTATAATTAATTGTATCGCCTTCCAACATTTTTTTAATCCTATCAAATATGATTAAAAATACACAATCATATGTAATGTAGGGTGATGACTTCGGAACAGAAACTACAGAGGAAGATAAAAATATCGCTTTCCATTTTGGCTATCAAGCCGTAGTTGAACGTCGCATAAGCTTGGGGCAGGTCCCAAGATCCAGAATGCCTGATAAGGTAAAACATTAACCTTTCAATATGTTTGTTTTCATCCATAAATTTAATGTCTAAAAACTTTGTTTAAATCAGGGGAGCAGCACTACTGACGAGGCAAATAACCCAATTTTAGAGGCAGATGTAGATGATCCTCACGTGCAACCTGATCATTGTAGTGGGGACCAGGCCAACAATGCTACTATCAGTGAGGGCCGTGATGGTAATTAATTTCCACTTATAATTTTTTATAATTATACCTTTATGGTTGTCCTTATAATTTTTTTTTTTTAAATGACAGAGAATGTTTCCCTTGAGGATCTTACCACTAGAGAGGAAGACAGGGCAACAGTCCCAACGGCGACAACTGGTGCACCAGGTAAATAATCTCATTGCAATTTTTTTTATTAATATTACCGAACTAGTTCAATGATATTTAAAAACTGACAATTAAAATTTAATATTATCTGTTTTTGTAGGCGATGCCCCGTCACTGGATGAGACTAGACATCATGACTACGCAACTAGGTCAGCGGCGACAACTGGTGCACCAGGTAAATAATCTCATTGCAATTTTTTTTATTAATATTACCGAACTAGTTCAATGATATTTAAAAAGTGACAATTAAAATTTAATATTATCTGTTTTTGTAGGCGATGCCCCGTCACTGGATGAGACCAGACATCGTGACTACGCAACTAGGTCAGCGGCGACAACTGGTGCACCAGGTAAATAATCTCATTGCAATTTTTTTTATTAATATTACCGAACTAGTTCAATGATATTTAAAAAATGACAATTAAAATTTAATATTATCTGTTTTTGTAGGCGATGCCCCGTCACTGGATGAGACCAGACATCATGACTACGCAACTAGGTCAGCGCCGACAACTGGTGCACCAGGTAAATAATCTCATTGCAATTTTTTTTATTAATATTACCGAACTAGTTCAATGATATTTAAAAACTGACAATTAAAATTTAATATTATCTATTTTTTTAGGCGATGCCCCGTCACTGGATGAGACCAGACATCGTGACTACGCAACTAGGTCAGCAGTGCGGGTCGAAAGGCACGAAACAGGAGCAGAGCATGATGATATTGATGATGTAATTAGGAGCTTTATAAATAGGAAGAAGAAAAAGAAAATTTGATAATGTAAAATATTGTATTATTATAAGACAAATGTTACCATAATTGGAACGTTTTTTGCGTTATATAAAAAACTCATTTATCATACTATTTTTATGTCAAGCATTAATTGCAATGTTTCCTTGCGTACTTTTTGTTGAATTGTATTTTTATTAGTTATTGAATTTTTTTTTTATGCTCATGAAAGTAAAAAATGAAATATAGATTGGGTATTGGAGAATTGAGAGTGATGTGAGGGGGGGGAGGGGCCATAAGAGCTTCCACCTTCACGTGGTTGGCCCTGTTTAGTAGTGAATAATTTATTGGAGTGATTTAATCTTGGAGCAAACCTCCCTCGATCCATCGTAGCAACAAAAAAGTCACTGTTGACTTAGTTGCTACTCTTTCAGATCGTGGGAGGCTTGTTCCAAGTTCATGCGACTCCAATAAATTGTTCTTGAAATGAAGAGGAGCTTATTCGGGTATGTTTTGACATTTTCAACATATGTTCTAACATTATCATAAGAATGCATCTTAGAGTAAAAAATACTACATCAATTACTTGTATTTATTGTATAGATAATGATGGATTTTGATTGACTTGGCGGTGCAGGTACAAATCCTCTTGCATCATGAGCAATACAACTTGTCAACCAGGGTCATGTCCAGGATATTTTTGCTTGTGCGCTTGACCAGGTTCGTAATGTCACATTTTGTAAGTTCCTTTACAGTTCATAATTCAATATTAAGCTTGTTCATGATTATTATCTAGGTTTTTTGTATGTGTTTTTTCATCTATTTGATTGTAAGCAACTCTGCATGTTTCCTGTTGTTCACTATGATTTCTTCCATTGCCACTCCCAGGATCAATCCGAATTTATTGTTACATAGGTTACTTTATTCTTACTATGATTTCTCCATTTACGATTTCATAGGTTACATCATGTAAAGTTGTCAATCTCAGGTTGGTGATGAGCTTTAGTTCTCCAGATTTGGGGCTTTTTTGATATTTTCTCCCTCATGTCATTCCTGCATCACCTCATTGTTTGAGCATGCCAATTGTCTACCACTTGCACCAATTGGCACATTTCAATCTCTGAGTGGTGCCACATTTCACCTATTTTTAGTGAGATTTTAGGGTTTCTCTAACATAGCTTCAAAAATACGATTCAGTGCCTGCTTGAATATCGTCACATAATACTCATGGTTTGGATTGATGAGCATGTTCTGAATAGTTGGCTGATTCATACGAACCACCCATATAGTCATCTTGAGATATTTCAGAAGTTTTCTCGAGTTTCCTTTTTCACCGTTTCTAGTGGGTGGGATGTTGTGGGGTGATCCATCAATACTGGTGCTCTTGTAGTAGGGAATTTGTTTTTGGGGATATAAAGGAGAATTTGATGTAGATATCCCATTGGATGCATTCATAGATGGGCACGAGAGGTCAAGAGTTTAAATTAAAAATATGCAACCTCTAGCATGGCAACCTGAAGGCCGCGAGAGACATTGGTTAAAGATTGTTTTGTGTTGGCCT
Source organism: Pinus albicaulis (assembly GCA_034641835.2). Classification (NCBI taxonomy): domain Eukaryota; kingdom Viridiplantae; phylum Streptophyta; class Pinopsida; order Pinales; family Pinaceae; genus Pinus; species Pinus albicaulis. The sequence continues at coordinate 1,235,742,778 of CM076574.1, read as the reverse complement.
TAATATAGTCGTGATTTATTTCTCTTATCTTAATGCAAATATATAGTCCGGTCTCATTAAAATGAGGATTGTGGTTGTATTTCTCTTTGGTTGTTTCTCTCTTAATGCTCTAGAAGTTGCCAAAAGTTGCGATAGTTGTTTAGTTTTCCTGTTACAACTTAAAAGTGGTTTTTAGCAATGGGAGTCATGTTTTTTAAGGTTCATACTAATATGAAGATCTTGTAATTATATATTCCGCATAAGAGAAGATGGCCTATGCTTTGGGCAGTATGACAACAATTGCCACATCTACCTCATTGGGTAACAATGGAAAGGGGAAGAAGTTGGGTGCAATGTTTGATAATTATGGTAGACAATTGTCTTCTCTTTCAGTTTTTTCACCCATTTTCTTTAATCGCTCAAGCAGAAGAGGGACTCTGATATTACGAGATAGAGAGAAGGTAGTTAATACAAGAGCTATGGAAAAGGAGTTGTACTTCAACAAGGATGGCTCAGTGACAAAAAAATTACAGGTCATAGAAAAACTTATGTTTAAAGGAAGGTCACCTGCACGTGAAACTTCACTGCGGTGGATCTTTCCTTGTCCACTTATATTCGATTTTAATGTTTTATTTTAATTTTTCATGGAGGTTTGTTTTGGCATATGGCCTGGCATTCAATTGCACACTTACTAAAAGCATTGTCAATTTGTCTTGTAGGCGGTGTGAACAAACTTGTTGATCTTGTTGGAGTCACCCTTGGGGCGAAGGGAAAAATGTTGTCTTGGAGAGCAAGCATGGTTCTCTGAAAATAGTTAATGATGGTGTGACAGTAGCTAAGGAGGTAATTTGTAGATGTGTGCTCTGGTTTTCTTTTTAACGTTGTATTAGTTCCCCTCTTAAATGTCTTAGATTTGGTAGGCATAATTTGAAAACTCAAAGGTGAAAGGAAACATATTTGTTACCCAGTGGTCTACTTGGCCTATGGACTAGCCACATTAGAGTAATGCATAAAGCTTTTCACAACAATAAAAGGAAAAGGTTATGGCTGAGTCAAATTTTATTGTTATTGACAGTGTAATGAAATGTATCTCAATGCTATGGTTTTGGCCTTTTTATTGGTTGAATTAGAGGACCCAGTTGAAAATATTGGGGCCAAGTTGGTAAGGCAAGTTGCGGCAAAGAAAAATGATTTAGCTGGTGATGGAACCACAACATCTATTGTTCTTGCACATGTTGGAATATTGAAAAATTCCAGAACAATGAATGGAGAATAAATCTCCCTTCCTCTAACACAGAGAAAATAAAAATTTCTTTGACAGGAGATAGAGTTTCAATACTTTGAAAACAAACTTCTACTCCCTTCAATAACTCAAAAAAAAACTATTACACTTATTCCTCACTAAGAGGGATTACAAAATTATGACTTCTACAAAACACGGTGCATAAAAACAACTCACTGTCTGTTCAAAACAAACATACTCTATCTCTAAAACACTCTGTTGTGTTTTTCACTTTCGCACTGTTGTGCATACACACTTAAAAAGTTACACTCAGTCTTTCACTTTTTACACACTGCTGTGTAATAAAAAATTTACCTACTGTCTATAAAAAAAACTACCAAGCTTTTTTGTCCTTTTTATTTTTATATGTCGTAACATATAAAACATATTATAATAAACCCTCTTTTTAAAATAATAAAATTAAAACTAAATTCTATGGCCCACCTATCATTTCGCATATGATATATATATAACATATGTTTAAAACATATGTATATATTAAAGCATACATAAAATTAAACTATCAAAACATTAAAGAACCATTTCCGTCGGACTTTAAAAGTCTGAATAGATTTAATTTCAAACCAAATTCACGTTCCAAAATGGGATGCTGACGTCTGCCTAATTTGTAACACGAATTCTCAATCCAATGTGCCTTATAAAAAATTCGGGTCTGGTTTTCAGGTTTTCAGATTCCCTTCAATTTCATGCGATCCAATATTAATGCTCCACGTGTCCTCCTTTTGAATTTACAAAACTGGGGGGTAAATTTATGTTTGTTTAATTTCTGGTTGGTGAATTGTGTTAATGTTGGTTGTTGTGTTTAAATACAATCCTGTACAGAAATATGGCTGCGGTCGTCTACAAAAAAAACTTGCAGGAATTTTAAATGCTGAATTAAATTTATGGATGGCGTGCAAGCAACCTCCAAAAAAAAATGTTGCTGTTGCATCCGTCCTTCTGCTGCAGCAGTTGAAGTTAAAATTAAACACAGGGTTTAATAAGTGAGGGTGTAAAGGTAACTTTTTGTCGATAGTAATAGATTAAGATCATCTATTCATTTTTGTAGGGTCTTATGGTGTTTGGTTTTTTAGTTTTGGGTTGGGATTATTGAGTCTAAGATAGTTTTTGAGTGAAAAAATTACTATCAGGTATTAAAAAATTTTGGTTCTTTTGTCAACATTTATGAGCTTGTTAGGAAATACAAAACTGACAATGGTTGTATCTTAAATTTGTGGAAAATAATTTGAAATGAAACCTTTTTGTTTAGGTTGTTGCAGCAGGTGAAAACCCGTTCAAATTACTAGGGGCATTGACAAGACAATAAAGGCCCTTGTTTTGGAACTCAAAATTTTTTCAAAGGAGGTAAACGCTTGCCTTTTGAGTAGGTTGGTTTTCCTTTTTGCTGATGGTTTAGTGTATCTAATTGAATTAGTTGCCTAAGGTATTTTTGGTTGAAAACTCCTTTTCATTTTTCATACAGTATTGGCCTTGTGGAATACATTTGATTGTGTGGTCTTGTTAGATCTACAACATTTGTAGTTGTTTAGTCTTATGGCCGAGGTGCACTTTTATTATGGAAATAGTTGATGCAATATTGTCATTTAATCCTTACTGTAGGGTAGCATGTTGAGAAGTTTCTTATGAAACATTTGGTATTCAAAATGAAACTTGATCCTATACAACATCATGCACTTGACTTCAAAATTCATATTGAAAGTGTGCCAGAAAATTCTTGCAAAATTTCAAATATTTATGTTGTTTTAAACCATTATCCTTTTCATGTATTGGATGCTGAAAATGAGAAAAAGACATTGGTATGAAACCAACTGGTGAATAATTTCCAGCAAAAAAACCACTTCCAAGACATGATTTAGAAGTAGAACATATGTACTTATGAAGCATAGAAAGATATCCTTGATGCATTGTCAATGTTTGGCTAGGGTTATTTTTGGAGAAAATAACTCCTTATTTCTAGAATAGTGATCTTCAATACAAGTAAATGCCAGAGAAGAGAGATCATCGTGTGACATAAACCTATTAACAAAAGTGAACAGGGAATGATTATTAATTATGGCATACTAAGTTGTCGGTGATTTTGACTATTTGTCTTTAACATGTAAAAATGTTAAATTCCAAACTTACATCATCATGGTTTGGCATCATGAGCTTGACTAATTGTCCACCATGCTCATAATTTCATTGTTGTCTTCATATCTATAAACAGCGTTTCAAATAATAATAAAAAAGTTCTATAAGAAAAATCCATACCTCCATGTTGTTGCTCCTTGTGAGACAAAGTCAAAATTGCATTACACAATCTGACACATAAGAATCTCCTATATCCCGGTGGTATGTATCCAAATTCTTATAATAGTGTCTTCAAGACTTATGTTGACATTGCCAATGAGATATTTAAGGAATGAAAGATGGAGCCTTATTCATTGTTGTATATGTAACAGTCTTTTATTAATATAAATATTGATGGTTTTGTCTTTCTGAAAATGAAATGCAAAAATAATTTATTGTGGTCAATTGAAAAGTTTTTTTTTTAAAGCTTTTCATTATGGAAGGGCGACATAGATATATGCCCTTCTAATTGAAATTCGGACCTGCCCTTCAAATTTGATCACTGTGTGGGACCTTAACAAACAATAAAACTATTCTGCCGCACATTATATAAAACATATAACAAAACCTTTGTCAAAACTTCAAGCGAACCCTTTAGCCGTGGGTATTTCATCACGAATTGATCATTTTACCATGTACCTTCTTCTAGAGGAATATTATTCCACTTGATTAGGTACTTCATAATGGTTATATGTCAAAGAGATACAGAATGTTTATCTATAACTTTTTATGGTTCAAGAATCAACTTTCATTCTTCATCTAATTTTGGAAGTTCTATTTACATTGGCATATTTTTTCCCAAAACCTTTTTTAGGCAAGATACATGAAAAACCTTATGAATGCAAGAAGAAGGAAAATATAACTTCTATAACACTTGTGAAATCCTATTAATAATTATTTAGGGCCATAACATTTTTGAGCTAATTCTTTATTCTTCTTTTTCTTGAATGAAGATTGCTTATAATGCTATAATCTAAAAAATACCCATTTACCCTCAAATTATCTTTCACTTCAATGTTGTTCCCCTTGTTGTTTTATCATGTTTCATGTCATTTGAAGGTTTTCCATAATAATTTTCAAAGTTTCTTTAGTATTTTCCATATGTGACTCTGTTTCCTATACTTTGGACTTATCTTGCAAAAAGTATGAGATACTAGGAGTTGGATATACATAAAGGGCCTTAAATGGGGAAATTTTAGTAGATGTCTAATAGGTAGTATCATATTACCATTCTTCCTTGACGAACCCACTTCATCCATTAAGATTTATTTTCTAAAGAGTAACATTGTAGATAACCTTAAAAACATTTGTTAACTATTTTTGTTTGACCATTTGATTGTGTTTGATATGTAGAACTCATGGCAACTAGTGTTTCTCCACTCATATTAAATAATTATTTCAAAAATTTTCTTGTTACTATTACTTTAGGAAAACCATGAAGACTATGAATTTCTTTCACGGACACTTCTGCCACTTGGCTTGTTCTTTATGTACTTTGAGCTCTACCAAAAAAATCTACAAAATTTGTCTACATAAATGACCACAAAAATGTAATACTTACCTTTATATTTCAGTAACCCTATAATAAATTCTATTGATATATCTTCTAGTCTTTGAATATGTATGTGGAATGGTTGAAGTAACCCTAGATATTTTACTATCTCTCTTTTATTTATTATGCAAACCTGACCTTCTCTTACAAAATTTTGAATATCTCTCTTCATTCCTTCCAAAAATATATTTTTTGATCCTTTGAGATGTTTTAAGGAACCCCGCGTCCTACCATCAGAGAGACATGGGACTCCCTTAATATTTTTCTATTCAAATATGCTTGCGTGCATAAAAATATTCTACATTTGCACCAAAGTATATCTCTCTTTCACTCCCAATGCTCCATAGAGTTCATCCCATCCTTTATAGATTTTAGTTTTTTTTTAATACTATTGTCATTTTTCCATTATGGCAAGCTTCTTCTAGCCACCTAGGAATAGAAAATGTAATTGGATATAAATTTGAGGCCTCTTCTATTTTAGAAAGAGAATCATGTACTAAATTTTCCTTACCCTTTTTGCAGATTATCTCAAAATTAAAACTTTTCATTTTTTCTCCTCATTTTTGTTAATCTTCCAATGAAATCCATAGCTTCAAAAAATACTTTATGCTATCATGGTATATCTTGACTTTAAAGTACCTCCCGATGATATACTATCCCCATTTTTTATTGCATGTAATATTGCTTCCATTTATTTTTCATACGTAGATTTCACCAAATATTTTCTTTGAATTCCTTGCTTTTAAAAGCCAATGGTATCCCTTATTGTGTTAATGTTACGTAAATTCCTTGTCCTAGTGCCTCAAACTCTACTATGAATGTTTTACCAAAAGTAGGTGCAACCGATGTTGGTGTAGAAGACATGGCATCCATTAAAAGAGAGAATGCCAAAGTAGCCTTATCATTCCATATAAATGATATTTTCTTCAAGAGATATGTGAGTGGACTTGAAATGCATGCATAATTCTTAACAAATGATCAATAATATCATGTAAGTATAAAAAATATTCTAAGAACCTTGATTTTCTTAGGAATAGGTAATTTTGTAATAGCTTGCATCTTTTGATCAGGCTCCAACTTCACTCCTTCCTTTAAAACAATATGAACCAAATACTCGAATTCTTATTTCCCAAAAGCACATTTCGATATTTTTACATAAAAATGATTGTTCTCAATAATTTATATAACTTTTCCACATGTTTAGTGTGGTATTCCCATGATTTATTATAAATATGTGTATTATCAAAGAAAACCAACACAAATTTTATAAGATGGGATCAAACAAAATTGTTCTTAAGTAGAGCCCTCCAGACTTCAAACGGCGATAAACCATAATTAAAACCAAATTCACGTTCCAAAATAGCCTGCTGACGTCGGCCAATTTTGTGACGCAAAAACCAAATGAATTCTGCCCTAATATTTTTCGGGTCCGAAGTTGGGCTGGCGTATGGAGGGAGAGTTGTGACGCGAATTTCTTATCAAATTCGCCCTAATCTTTTTCGGGTCCAGATTTCCACTGCGCGAGTGGCCCAAAAAAATATTCGCTCAATCAATTTCTGCCACGTGTCCTCAATCAAAACTTGCCCTGCTCCCGACTGCGGGTGCATTCGATGGCGTTTAAGGCAATGGGACATGGATGTGGCGATTTCATATCAATCACATTAAGTTTTAACACTGTTCAATTAAGTTCCAAGGTTTTCACATCAAATCCGCATTAATTAATTAATTTTGAACACTGTTCAAGATTAGACCTCCACTCTTGTTAGCGATTCCGCATGCTCCAATATGATCCAGCCTTCGGCTCTCATTAATGATCAGAGATTAATTATGATGGGCATCCTTCGATTGCATTGCAGTCGGCTCGATAAAATGGCATTTTGCTATGGTTTTTCAGACGAGCCGGTTGCTGGGTTACACTGCCTGCTCACTGTGACGAGAAGGAGAAGTGGCCAACTAAACTGCTGCTTAGACCTTGCTACATATCTGCATTTCTCTCGGTCTCATCTATGTCTGTCTTCCTCTGTTTCTTGGAATTCTGCTTCTCCGTCTCCTCTTGTGCCCACTGCAGAGACTACACCCATGCCTCGCCTGCGTCAAAGGATGCATTGCCGCAGGGGGAGCACTAGAGGTCAACCCCTGCGTGCTCCCTCCAGCCCCTCAACCGAGTCATCTTCCGGCCAGTCCAGTGATTATTACGCAGGTCGCTATCCAAATAATAGGAGTGGGCGGGGTCGGGTTGTAGGATCTGGCCACCGTATGGATTCCCCTGCTCCTCGTTTCCCCACCGCTAGTTCACCTTCTCCCACGACGCGCACTGCGCAATTTTCCTTTAATTTCTCTCTCAACCGCCCACAAATCACATCTTCAGTCACTGTGGTTTTCTGCGAGGAGGCCCAGACTGAGGAAGAATGCACCCGTCTGGCGGGTCTGAGCTCAAAAAAATCTGGCCAGCATCCGAGTCTTCAGGAGTGGAGTCGTGGCATGAATGTGGAGGTAGCACCTAGCGATCATGGACCTTCCGAAGGATGGTACCGAATCGTGGAGGAACCACCGGAGGAGTAGTTTGGTCAATTTGTTTTTCTTGCTTCGTGGCCCACTTAATTGGGCTGCTTTTAGATTATATTACTATGTTGGACCTCTGTAATATTTTTGAATTCTGTAAAAATTCAAGACTGGTTTCCCCGTATGAGGGCATTCTTCTTAATTTTTTGATTTTTTGATGACAAATTTGCCATGAGTCTGGGCAATGTTTTTGTGTGAGGCGTATATCAACAATACATGTCTCTGCACATTTCCTATATCCGCTTTATGATACTATTTTCATGGACGGTTTTACTTCATATAATATATTCAAAACAACGTTTTTTCTCTTGTGAAAAAAAAATTATTAATGTTTATCACTATGCCTTCAAAACTAGCGATGTTGGTTTATTGATATGGTATGATGGTCTTTTTATATTTTGGACATATCACACTCCTCACATGATTAGCGTTTTTATCTGTTCAAGGATTTTGGGTACTTTAACTTGTATTTGCAGGAACAATGGACGTCAGTACTCTATCTGTTGCTTCACTATTCTACATAATGCTATTTCACTTTCTTATAGATGCCTCGAGCATATTTGGATGCTTTCTCAGATTGTTGATAATCTCCATGTGGACCGTTACTGGGTTTTATATCATGTCCCTGTATGTGACATGGGGTATTTTTCTATCATTGTCTGGGGTGGGACTTCCAATTTTCTGGATGGATATTTGGGTTCCAATCTTCAGATGTGAAAATGTAATAACTTCATGGACTGTTTTACTTCATATAATATATTCAAAACAACGTTTTTTCTCTTGTGAAAAAAAAATGATTAATGTTTATCACTCTGCCTTCAAAACTAGCGATGCTGGTCTATGTTGTTGGTTTATTGATATGATCTGATGGTCTTTTTATATTTTGGACATATCACACTCCTCACATGATTAGTGTTTTTCTCTGTTCAAGGATTTTGGGTACTTTAATTTGTATTTGGAACAATGGACGTCGGTACTCTATCTGTTGCTTTACTATTCTACATACTGCTATTTCAATTTCTTATAGATGCCTCGGGCATATTTGGATGCTTTCTCAGATTGTCGATAATCTCCATGTGGACCGTTACTGGGTTTTATATCATGTCCCTGTATGTGACATGGGGTATTTTTCTATCATTGTCTGGGGTGGGACTTCCACTTCTCTGGATGGATATTTGGGTTCCAATCTTAAGATGTGAAAATGTAATGACTTCATGGACTGTTTTACTTCATACAATATATTGAAAACATCGTTTTTTCTCTTGTGAAAAAAAAAATGATTAATGTTTATCACTCTGCCTTCAAAACTAGCGATGCTGGTCTATGTTGCTGGTTTATTGATATGGTCGGATGGTCTTTTTATATTTTGGACATATCACACTCCTCACATGATTAGCGTTTTTCTCTGTTCAAGGATTTTGGGTACTTTAATTTGTATTTGGAACAATGGACTTCGGTACTCTATCTGTTGCTTTACTATTCTACATACTGCTATTTCACTTTCTTATAGATGCCTCGGGCATATTTGGATGCTTTCTCAGATTGTCGATAATCTCCACGTGGACCGTTACTGGGTTTTATATCATGTCCCTGTATGTGACATGGGGTATTTTTCTATCATTGTCTAGGGTGGGACTTCCACTTTTCTGGATGGATATTTGGGTTCCAATCTTCAGATGCAAAAATGTAATGACTTCATGGATTGTTTTACTTCATATAATATATTCAAAACAACATTTTTCCTCTTATAAAGTTTCATTTTTTTTTTTTAATTGAACCCGTCGTCGGTATACCGACGCCTTGTAAGCGTTGGAATTTCGACAGCTTAAAAACGTCGGAAGAGCGACAGTATAAAAACGTCGGACGAGCGACGTTCAAAACGTCAGACCACATTTCGTCGGAATTGCGATAGTTTACAAATGTCAGAAGAGCAACGTTTAAAACGTTGAACCACATTTCATCGAAATTGCGACAGTTTACAAACGTCAGAAGAGCGACGTCCAAAACGTCGGACCACATTGCGTCGGAATTGCGACAGTTTACAAATGTCGGAAGAGCGACGTTCAAAACGTCGGACCACATTTCGTCGGAATTTTGACAGTTTACAAATGTTGGAAGATCGACGTTCAAAACGTCGGACCACATTTCGTCGGAAGTGCGACACTTTACAAACGTCGGAAGCGCGACGGTTTGGGAAACATCGGAAGAGGGACACTTGTTTGGAAGCAACGGAAAAAGTCTCGATAGTGTGACACTTTTTAAGTGCGTCGGAACTGCGACGGTATGGAAAACCATGTTTTTCCCACCCTCAAACTGTCGCTCTTACGACGACTATGTGTCGGAATAATGACGAATTGGCCATCAGTGTTGGAAATATGATGTAGAGTGTTGTCCTTGATGGCAACCTACTTGATGAAGTTGTCCTTGATGGAAACTGACTTGTCCTATTTGTTAATGATGTAAATCTGATGTATCTATAGAGCAGTTCAGATGTAATGGATAAATGAATTCCTGTAAGGGCCAGAGCAATAATGAAAATGGTATGTCACAAAGCATACACGGGTTTGTAAAGGAAAAGTAGCATATGTACGCGAAAAAGTACGTACCATGTAGCGTATTCCTATTTGCGTTTTTAATTTTTTAAAGCCAGGTGAATTTACCATGGTATTGGCACACAGTATTGAGCGCTGGACTATCCATTTGATCCCGTCCAGGAATACCATTAGCGGTTGAGTGGTTTTGAATCATGGTATTGAAAAAGGCTAAATCTATATAAGGAGAAGAAGATCATAGTGCAAGTGAGTGCATAGGTTGGGGCCTTAATGAATACTTCACTTTGAATTATATTTGCATGGAATGGGTAATAGTTTATTGATTGATCTGAATTAATAATGCACCTATGAAGAAAATGATGAAGAGGGATCTCTAGATTTGAAATGACTATGTATTTTCTAGATCTGTTTATGGAATGTTTAGATCTATGATCTGGAAAATCTTTGCTGAAGTAAAGGATGAAATCTGAGTTGTTTATCTGATCTGAAGAGCTGCACAGTCCTAAAAAGTTTCTAATCTATACGCATGTTCGTTTCATGAAAAGTGCGTGTATACGCGGGTCCGCTTAAAGAAAAGCGTGTATGGCAGTTAGGGTTTTTGAAGAATAAAATGCACTGAAGTATACGCAGGTTTGTCTCTGTGAAAGCGCATATATACGAAGGTTCAGTGAAGTAAAAGCGCGTATGGAATCTAGGGTTTTGCTGAAGTATGTGGAATGAATTTTCTGATCTGTTTTGTTGTCTTACTGCTATCTGTCAATGATGTATTCATACAGATCTGTGTTTTTTGAATGTTGATTATGCTGTAGATTAAAGATCAAGTTGTTGGTTGATTGGTTGATGATTCAATGAATGAATTTATGGGGTTATAAGCTTCATTTTGATGAAGGTTGAGCTTAAATGTGTGGAGTGGGTCCAGTCTGAAAAATCTGATGAAAAGAGGCCTACAAGTTGTGTGGTATGGAAGCTATTGGATCCAATATGAAAATTGATGAAACGTGGTCCGCAGTGGTGCTGAGGGTCGAAGCCTTCAGTGATGGGGTAGTAGCTCCCTTCCAGCGGTAGCTGGTAAATGAGAGCAGGGGTTAGTAGCTCCCTTCCAGGAGAGGCTGGTAAACGAGAGCAGGGGGTAGTAACTCCCTTCTAGGAGAGGCTGGTAAACGAGATCAGGGGGTTGGAGCTCCCTTCCAGTAGTGGCTGGAGAATGAGAGAAGGTTGCAGCCTTCTGTAGGTGGGTGCCTACGTGCTGGTATGAGTCTGCTCTAGTATAATGTTGTAATAATTTTTCTTTATAATAAATATTGAAGATAGAGACGACAACAGCGGTGGTTTTCTCTCGAATTGGGTTTCCACCTTAAATACTGGTGTTCATGTGTGTTGCTTATGTGTGATGGTTTATTCTGTTATTACTGCACATGCTTACTGCTTACTAAACATCTGATGAATAAATGATGCAATGATCTAAGTAAAGAATTAAATGCATAATAATATTTGTGGACATACGCAAGTTTTCTTAATGATATCCGCGTGTATACGCGAGTTGGGTTCAGTAAAGTAGCATATGGGTTTTAGAGAAAGAAAAAGTAAAAAAAATTTCAGTCAGCTCTAAATACTGATTCACCCCCCCTTCTCAGTATTTTTCCCAACAATTGGTATCAGAGCAGGTCCTTCTGAAGGAGCTTGATCGCTTGAAGGAGATCCGTCACAATGGGAAGGAAGCAAAAGAAGAAGGCTACTCAAAGAAAGGAGATATCTCAGAAAACATGTACAACAGAAAATAAAGAAGATGAAATAGGTATTGATTGTTGTTCTTGTGATTCACTTTCTTGTGCATGCAATGGTGAAGATAGTGAAAGTAATGTTATGGATCTAGATGAAGTTCTCAAGATTAAAGTTGAGAATCAACAAAGATTATCTAATGAGAAAGAATCTATCTACAAATATATGATCTCTAGAATGAATGGACAGATAGACAAGTATCAAAGGTTGTACGATTATGAAACCAATCGAAGTGAAAGACTTGAAGCAGAAATCATTTGTCTAAAAGCAGATCTCGAAACATCAAATAAGAAGAATGAAGAACTTCTACAATCATTTGAAGAAGAAGGACGTGAAGCAGAAATCATCTCGCTCAAAACAGATCAGAAATCATCTCGCTCAAAACAGATCTGGAAAAATCAAATAAGAAGAATGAAAAATTTTTACAAACATTTGAAGAACAAGAAAATGAGTTGAAAGAAGAGATTTTAAAATTGAATGATCAAGTAGAAGAAGGAAGAAGGGTCGAAGAAATTATGAAGAAGAAATGCCAAATATTGGAGGTTGAGGTAAATATTTTAAAAGGTAAATTAGAAGAAAAGGATAAACTCTTGAGGTTTCAAGATAGTACTAAGATTCTGGACAATATTCTTAGTAGTCAAAGGTCTCCTTCTGTTAAATTTGGTCTTGGTTTTCATGAAACTGTTAAAGGAGAATCTAGTTCACAAGGAAGTGTTAAATATTCAAAGGATATCAATCCTAAACCTGAAGTGTTGAAAGAAACAGAAGGTCAACCGAAAATCATGAACACTCAAAAGAAATCATTCCCTCCTTTGATCAATAATGTTGAATGCTTTAAATGTCATAATTATGGGCATGTTGCAGCCAATTGCAGAAATAGATTGTTTTAGTCACAAAAAAAAAATTCTACACAGAAAGGTACTTAGGTTTCTTTAAGGGATATTGTTTTTCATGCAGCAAGTTTGGTCATAAAGCAGCTAATTGCAATAGAAGAAAGAATAGAAAAACACATTATGATCCCTATGCTTACTTTTCTGGTCACATAAGATGTTATTCTTGTAACAAGTATGGACATGTAGAAAAATAATGCAGGATGAATAGATCTGAGAAATTGGATAATTTCCAGCACACAATAAGAAATTTCATGCAAAGCTGGAAAAAGGAGGATCGGTCAAAAACGTAAGGGATAATAATTCTACTACAGTCTTCCGCTTCTAAAAGCTTACTTCTCATAATGACTGCAGGAATGATGTGAGATACATTATAGGAATCAGTAATCAGTAATGTATCTCACAGGGGGAGAAATGTATGATGATTCCCATGGTTGGTTTCGTAATTCTGGTTGTGTTTATTTCTGACAGTACATCTGATGTGACAAGAGAAGACAGGTATAGGTGGTACAAATTCAGGTGGAGATGAAGTTGTGAAATTTTTCTGTATTTCACTTTCCATACACGGGTTTCATGAACTAAAGCCGCGTATACACGTGAGTTCCATTGAAGACAGAAGCGTATGCTTTTCTGTTAAGGAAATCAATGAGATGGCTCAAGAACATGAGCACAGTTTCAGGGGGAGCATTAGCCTTGCTGAGAGTAATGCATTGTTGGAATTATGATGGTTCTAAAATATGATCTCTCTCTTGAGGTATTTTTGGTATTGGTTATAAAAAGTCATATTTGTAATTTGATGAAAAGGTTATGTTGAGACCTATGATGTAAATTGTTATATTCTATCATGTAAGGACTTCTTCAAATTTGTAAACCCACTTGGTTGGGTAGTTGAGTCAAAATGTGTAAACGCACTTGGTTGGGTACTTGAGTCACATATGTAAATCCACTTGGTTGGATCATTGATGTAAGTATGAGTCTTTGATGATAGGAAAGTTCATAAATTCATGTACTTCATTGAAAAATATGTTTGAAGATTCAGCATGAACTCAGGGGGAGCATGGTCACTTCAGTGCACATCAGATCTACAGAGCTCTTCTTTCTACAAGAGAAGAAAAACCTTGTTTTGGTTTTGATGTGCCCTTTGCACTTGATGTCAAAGGGGGAGAGTATCATGGTGTTTGAATAATGGTTATAATCAATGTATCTATCTGTTGTGGTGATCAAACACCATCATGGTTTCCATCAAGTCCAAAGGGGGAGATTGTTGGCAATATGATGCAGAGTGTTGTCCTTGATGGCAACCTACTTGATAAAGTTGATGGCAACCTACTTGATGAAGTTTTCCTTGATGGAAACTGAATTGTCCTATTTGTTAATGATGTAAATATGATGTATCTACAGAGCAGTTCAGATGTAATGGAGAAAGGAATTCCTGTAAGGGCCAGAGCAATAATGAAAATGGTATGTCACAAAGAATACGCGAGTTTGTAAAGGCGAAGTAGTGTATTATGCGGAAAAGTACGTACCAAGTAGCGTATGCCTATTTGCGCTCTAAATTTATAAAACCAGGGGAATTTACCATGGTATTGGCACACAGTATTGAGCGCTGGACTATCTATTTGATCTCGTCCAGGAATACCATCAGTGGTTGAGTGGTTTTGACTCCTGGTATTGAAAAAGGCTAAATCTATATAAGGAGAAGAAGATCATAGTGAAAGTTAGTGCATAGGTCGGGGCTTTAATGAATACTTCACTTTGAAGTATATCTGCATGGAATGGGTAACAATTTATTGATTGATCTGAATTAATAATGCACCTATGAAGAAAATGATGAAGAGGGATCTCTAGATTTGAAATGACTATGTATTTTCTATATCTATTTATGGAATGTTTAGATATGTGATCTGGCGAATCTTTGCTGAAGTAAAGGATGAAATCTGAGTTTTTTATCTGATCTAAAGAGCTGCACAGTCCTGAAAAGTTTCTGATCTATACGCATGTTCGTTTCATGAAAAGTGCATGTATACGCGGGTCCCCTTAAAGAAAAGCGCGTATGGAAGTTAGGGTTTCTGAAGAATAAAATGCAATGAAGTATACGCAGGTTTGTCTCTGTGAAAGCGCGTATATACGAAGGTTTAGTGAAGTAAAAGCACGTATGGAATCTAGGGTTTTGCTGAAGTATGTGGAATGAATTGTCTGATCTGTTTTGTTGTCTTACTGTTATCTGTCAATGATGTATTCATACAGATTTGGGTTGTTTGAATGTTGATTATGCTGTATATTAAAGATCAAGTTGTTGGTTGATTGGTTGATGATTCAATGAATGAATTGATGGGGTTATAAGTTTCAGTTTGATGAATTTTGAGCTTAAATGTGTGGAGTGGGTCCAGTCTGAAAATTTGATGAAAAGAGGCCTACAAGTTGTGTGGTATGGAAGTTGTTGGATCCAGTATGAAAATTGATGAAACATGGTCTGCAGTGGTGCTGAGGGTCGAAGCCTTTAGTGAGGGGGTAGTAGCTCCCTTCCAGTGGTAGCTAGTAAATGAGAGCAGGGGTTAGTAGCTCCCTTCCAGGAGAGGCTGGTAAACGAGAGCAGGGGGTAGTAGCTCCCTTCCAGGAGAGGCTGGTAAACGAGATCAGGGTGTTGGAGCTCCCTTCCAGTAGTGGCTGGAGAACGAGAGAAGGTTGCAACCTTCTGCAGGTGGGTGCCTGCATGCTGGTATGAGTCTACGCCAGTAAAATGTTGTAAGAAGTTTTCTTTATAATAAATATTGAAGACAGAGACGACAACAGCGGTGGTTTTCTCCCGAATTGGGTTTCCACCTTAAATACTGGTGTTCATGTGTGTTGATTATGTGTGATGGTTTATTCTGTTATTACTGCACATGCTTATTACTTACTAAACATCTGATGAATGAATGATGCAATGATCTAAGTAAATAATTAAATGCATAATACGATATGTGGACATACGCAAGTTTTCTTAAGGATATCCGCGTGTATACGCGAGTTGGGTTCAGTAAAGTAGCATATGGGTTTTAGAGAAAGAAAAAGTAAAAAAAAATTCAGTCAGCTCTAAATACTGATTCACCCCCCCTTCTCAGTATTTTTCCCAACAGTCGGAAATTCGGCCAAATTTTCTAGTGTGTTTATGGTGGTCAATCTTCACTTGGGAGCTATTACCCATCCAAAACCTCCTGATTTTGGCCAATGCATGTATGAAGGCCAGCAACCCTCTACCATATATGGAAGACTCATTCCGATGTGGAAGTATATTCTAACTCTCAAAGGCTAGGGAATATCCCTCTTGCATCATACTTCTACCATCATCCACTCCTAAAGCATCACCTTTCAGTGTAAAGGGCTTGGGGAAAGTTTGTAGTATTGATACCAAAAAAATATTCATCTCCTCCTTTAGCCAATCAAAGGTCCTCTGTGCTATTTTGGTCCCATACAAGGCTCTCCTCTCAGCCATATCTGTGAGTGGTGTCACTTGTTGTGAGAACTCTTTAACCAACTTCCAATCTGGGGGCCTTCCTGGTGGAATGCCTCGAAATAATATAGCATCATGGTATAGAGTAAACTGCATATCTGAGTGGACTGATTTGACCTGGCTTCCTTTGTGCAAATCAGTCTCCATCTTATGTGCGGAGGCTTCTTGATGTGGATAGGTGTGCATGCCCCTGATCTTTTGATGATTACCACTCTTCTTATCTATCCATGCCATTTTCATGGCCTCTAAATCTGCAGTGACCTTTCCCCAGTGTAATGAACCACTTCACACCCAATATCATATTGGTGTCAGGGGTATTGACCACAAAGAAGTGATCTATAAGGGTGTATGTCCCCAAATTTATAATCAATGTTGGAACACACTTCCTCCATTGCTTAGTCCCTGGGACCAAAACTGAGAATCCTTCAGAACCATTGGTGGGTATGTCTCCCATCTACACTAGTTGAGCATCAATAAAATTGTGGGTAGTCCCACTGTCTATCAATACCAACACATGTTTCTCCTAGAATATGCCTCAGTCTCCCAGTGTTAGAATCTTTGGAACTCCTTGCAAGGGTGCAAGGCTTCTCTAGTTGGATAAATTGCTCCATTTCCACCTCTAGGTGGTGTTGGATCTCCTCCTAGTGCCACAATGTTGGTATCTCCTTCCAAATATTCTTCTTTCTTCTCCTTATTATCAGAGAATACCTCATCATCATTAAGAGATCCTTTGTCTTGGTTCTCTCTTAAGCTAGGAACCTTCATAGCTTCCCCTTTTGACTTAGAGGAGAGATCTTGCTAAAGGGGGTCTCTTGCCCTTAACATAGTATTTTGCAAGTCCCTATCCCTCTTAATAGAATCTAGGAGTGTAGTTGGTCTAGTGGATCCTACCAAATCATGCAAAGGCTATGCTAGCCCATCAATAAACATATACACTCTTCTAGTCGTGGATAGATCTGGCACCATGACTGGAAATTTCAGGAATTCAGAGATGTAAGTCTCTAGATCTCTTGACTGCTTGAGCTTAGATAGCTCAACAAAATGAGCTTTTAGATCTCTTTGGTAAAATATTCCCACCAACCTCTGTGTAAATTATGCATAAGCAGTTATACTGGCATGACCCAATGTAGATATGCCATGAAACCACCACTCATGTGCTTCACCTTCAAGGTGCAATGCTGCTATCTTAATGGCCTCCATCTCTGAAACTCGGTTCAACTAGAAATAGATGTCTAATTCATCTACCTAAGCCTTGGCTATGCACTTTGGTGACCCATAAAAAGTAGGCAGAAAGAATCTACCCAAGTATGTTGCAGACCATCGTTCTGCATGTACCCTCTACCTCTATTGTGATTATAGGGTCTTATATTATCCTTGATATGACAGAACCCTTGGAAGTTTAGATTCTCTTTGAACGTCTGAGGTTGAGATTCATATTCTAGGAGATAATCACCAAGATTCTCCTCCTTTTGTGTTCCTCCTACCTCATTCTGTATGGCTAGGAATGTAGGCATGGTGGAGCATTGTGGAACTGGCTGTAATGCTGATTGCTCACACCAATAATGTGAGGTGTTGGAACTCTATCCATGTTGAGAACTTCTTGGGGTCTCTTTCAGGGAAAATTTTAAGAACCCCCCTAAATTTATATGTATAATAAATGGGTGAATCCCCATGATACATAAGAAAAATGGAAGGTGATTTTATTAATAATATAATATGTGTATATAATTTTTTTGGCGAATCTCTCATGAGATTATATTATATTTTAAAATCATGGTGAATCACCAGTACAAATGCCGAATCACTAGTACAAAATGGTGAATCGTTGTCTAGTGGACTTGGGGGTGCCAATTCCAATGAAGATATGGTATTTTAAGTAGGAGTTGAAGGAAGCAAACCACTGATACCAAGCATGGCACATGGTGAGTCGTGAGGGAAGTAGTTCTCGTGTAGTTTGGAAAACACGTTCTTCTAGTTCTGCTAAGCGTAGTGTTTTTGCTCATGCTACTACCAGCACTGATATTGAGGTTGGAGAGGAGTTTGAGGAGTCCTTGGAATCTAAGCCAAATGATGTGTATGTAGCTCCTGGTTATGATCCCATGTCTAGTAGTGGTGATGAGTTTGATGAGTGATCATGAAGGCAACAAAATATTCAAATTTAAACAGATCCATTACACAAAATCCATGAAGAGAAAACTCTAGAAAAAATACTGTCGTGCAAATATAGATTCTAAAGCGTTATTAGAATTCCCTACTGCTCTGCAAATAGAACCATGAGATGAAGAGTATGGTAAAAAAAATGGGGACCGATATGTTTTATGGGAAGGAAAACTATTCTTGTTCAAATTCTTTCAGATGCAAAGACTTGATAGTTTTCAGTGAAGGAAATATTTCTGAGCTTAGGGATTTCTTAGAACCTTTTTTAGAGAGATAACCACAATGTATGAAGTTATATTATAATTTTATAGGCTATCTGCATTATAGATTTGGATGTTAGAAGTGGAAGAAAACACTTCAAATATTAGCAAAAGTTATCACTACAAAGTTTTGCACTGTACAAAGGTTTTATCTAATATGCAGGCAACAAAGGCTTCCTTATATGACTTCAATAATATTATCACTTGAAACAATAGATTTTATGTTATGTTGAATAAAGAAGCTTTGATTTTGTAAGTCATCTAGTCAGGACACAATTCGACTTGTCGGCTTTTCCACCCACAACAAACTCAAATGGAGGAACCTTAGAATAACTCCCATCAACCTACACAACAAGATGATCACCTCCCTCCTTTGTAGAGCTCACACACAGAAGAAATAAGTTATAAGCATAGAGAAACACCACCTCAGTATGCAGATTCATGAGATCTCGAGGAGACCCCTTACCTCCACCCATGAGACCCTTGCAACAATGTCTCTATCTAGGCACGTTTTACAATCACATAAGACACCCTCCTTCCCTCTACAAAGAGAAACCTATATGCACAAGATCATATCTTCCAATTTATCCATATTTATCCATCATGGGATTATTCACTTTAGCTTCAGATGGTAGGAGATATTCACCTGCTAGTAATACAGTTTTAGAGGCCAACAGTTTCTCCTAGTCCTCCATAATTAGTAGGTAATAGCTCCCCCAAAAATTGATCGCTTTATGTAGGAAAACTTCAATCAAGATATTTATCCTGATTCTCAAGTTCTTGAGAGGGACCCTTTCTTCTCTAGGACTTCTCAACTTTGTAACATTTTATATCTTAGATGAAGAATTTGACCCTTTAGGTATTTGACCTCAGAAGTTAGATATGCCTTTTATAGAAGCCGCACTCATGCTCCCACTACATATTGTTTATGATGTACCTTACAGTCCATTGGACCTATTTGTGGTGATTTTCTTTTTGAAGCTCTATGTTGCATCCCTCCACCTGCAACTAGGGAAAATTTTAGGGGCTAATATTCGCAAGTGGGCTAATATTCCCTTCTTTTTCAAAAAAAAAGATTCACCAATTTCCATTTTTTGTAAAAATGAATTCGCCCAAATTTTATGGTATAAAATAATTTTACCTTAAAAATCGCCAATATTATATATTGTATAATATAAAAAAGTTATAAATCTAAACATTTTTACAAAATTATCATCAGAAATTTTAAAATTTGGATATTAGGGACTAGTAAGATTTGCCATGGTTGCTAAACTTTAATATAAACTTCCATCCTTAAAATTTTTAATGCCTGCAACTATCTGGGGAGTTTGAGCAAAGGCAACATAGAGCTCGAGGAAAGGTTGGATTCCAACCTAAGCACTAGACTATTAATCACATATTTACACTCCATACCACAATTGAGGAGGCCCAACATTGCTCCTATAAAGTTTACTGTTGTTTCATAGAAATTCAAAAAGGCTTTTGACTTTGTCCCCATCGAGCCTTTATTCTACATACTCAAAGATATTGACATATCATAAACCCTTTTGTCATCCATTATTCATTTTATATGATTCAATCCTTGGTCATCTATGCACCAACACACGGGCTATCATATTTTATCTTAAGTATCATTGGGGCAAAACAAGGTTTTCCCTTATCCCCTACGCTATTTGGATCTATATTAACAAGTTAGAGTCCTTGCATGAGCACATCCAAGATGGAAATGGTTGCCTTATACACCATGTATTAATTTATATTTTGATGTTTGTAGATGATGTGGCCCTTATAGCCTCATCCCCAAAAAAATTTCAAAGACAACTCGATGCCCTGTCCCTTTTATGTGATCTTCATTAGTTGATAGTCAACCTAGGTAAAAACCAAATTCATCATCTTCAACATGTTGAAGAAAATAATCCCTGTGTTAGGATCTTGTAATTTACAGTATCTCAAGGTGACTCATTATCTCTATTCAGATCATTTATATTGAAAATAATACTCCATGATTGTCATTTATTTCCAAGAAGTTACTTTTGGCACAAAAGATGGCAAAGGATGGCTATGTTCACCTCATTTCCAATATAGTCCAAACTAAGCCTAAATGCATTGGGTATCACTATCCATCTCATCAAACCCTCCAAAACCCAAATATATAAAGTCTTGGGAATTTATATAAAGCCCTAACACCTCCATTTCAGCTCCGCCCCCCACATTAGGTTGTTTTAATATACATATATATTGTATGTTATATATATGATATAAACCACAATAAACCTTACCTTACCGCAAAAAGACTTTATCCCATTGACCCTTTACCTTTTCATCACATCGCAACTTCACACTTTTACTTACCTTTTTGCATTCCTGTTTGTCGCTTCTAACTCTCGATTGTGATAATAAGTGGGACCCATTTCCCTGCCCCGTCAACATCGCTATCACATATCGAAAATATTATAAATTACCTTATTTACGCCGATCCCTGATTTTGCAATTTGCGATAATTTAAAATCTTGCGATTGCGATATATCACATAAAATCTTGCGATTGCGATATATCACATAAAAATTCCAATAACTGATACGTTGGATGGGTTTTTCTTCCAAAGGAAACCTTCATGTATTCGTAATGCTCTCAAAAGCTGCTATGATATGGATATGATCAAACAGTCTGCCCCATTGTCTTATTCAACAGAAGTAGTGGCACAAAACACATAAGGTAAATTGCAACCATGTTCCAAGTTGTTCAAAGACATGGAGAGCACATTTGCAGTACCAGGTAATGAAGTTGATTTGGCTGAGTCAAAATACCCAGAAATGGGTCAATTATATCTTGATCTAGTGATTGTTTATATGGAGAAATTTTTCTTTACAAAGGAAACACATATTTCCAGCATGTCAGTTGTTTTCCGAGTATACCAAGAGCCATGTAAACAAGATCATGCCGGTAATTTCTATCAAACACCATTATCAGGTTTTTCTCTGAACATGGTGAAAAGCAATGAAAGAACAAAGATATCAGAGCAGTTGCTTCACTGGATGTACTGGAATTATTGTATTATTTAGAGCAGTACTGATTTCAATAGGTTAGCATAGGTAGGTGTGCAAATAAGCTCAATACTCTGAGCATTTTTTCAGTTTTAGTTTCATACCACTTTTTAGTTTTCAGATCAAATGTGTTCTAGACTTCAGTTATAGAGAGTGTTGATTTCAGCTTGAAGATTTTTAGTCACAGAGGTTTTGTAGTAGATCAAGTTGCTGATTTGGGATCAACCCAATGGATAAGGCCACTAGTCTACATTGTTCTTGAAAATTCACTTGGAGAAGTGCCATCCCTAGCTAGATCTAGTGTTAGGTTCCTATAATTTACAGAATCTCAATGACGCAACAACGCTGGAAGGTCTGCAAACGGAGAGCTAGTCCACGGTGACGTGGCTCTGTCTTATTTTTCTTTTGCTCCACATGGTATAATTATTTTTATTAATTATCAAATTCGCATAATTTGATAAATAATGCTATCCGCCATATTAACTTTATATTATATCCCCGAACCTTGATTAGGCCTTTTGAAACTTTATATTTGTTTTCGAAACTTATTTTAATACTCCACGCATATAAATCAAACTTTACAATGGGACTCTCACTCCGGCCCCACTTCTATGTCCAACAACCAATCAAAAGTACACCTGTACCTTAGGTTAAACCTCGCTCATGTCTATCAGGCGACCACCGTCCAATGACTCTGCGCCAGATCGATGACCCTCGTCAATATCGCTCGACATCCTCGTACTAGATTTAACGTGCGATGAGAATATGGAAAGGTGGTTTTGTACTCCCGTCCAGTGCCACGTGTCGGTGGTTCTATGAAATAGCTTTGATTCAGAGAATACCGCCTTCTCCACGAAAGTGGTGCGATATGGGCAATTTTCCTTCCAAAACCACTCGCGGTTTTTTTCCACAGTGGTTAACTATGTTTCCCGCTGGTTGCATGATCCTCCTTGTTCTCTAACTCACGCCTAAACCACAGTTCCTGGTTCGGAAGCGACACTCTATTTCTGTATAGAACGAAAAATATTCCAATTAAATGCGTTTATGACCACAATTTATCTGCACAGACCTCGCCTGTGGGTAGCATGGATTTAACGGGGTTATTCTAATAAGATTAGAGCCATAATGGACCGAGGGATACATAATCTATACGGTAGGTTAGTTCAGAAAATATGTATATATACAGAGTCCAATCACTTCACAGTTAAACCAATTTCTTCACAATTATAAACACAGGCAGTTGAAAATCAACAGGACTTAAATTTTATTCAACCGGAAGCAATTTCTCAATACACAGAGTTTATTGCATAAATCTCTCTTCTTCTCTCCTCTCCTCTTACATCCGAGGGATTACAAATTTATACAATAACATCGGACTCTTCAGTTCCTCTGAGAGGACCGTTTTAGGAAATCAACAACCTAATTAAAATAATTCAACTAACTGGAATATGACAGCTAGACTAACTAAGCTACTCAACTTCTATGACTCTAACTGATCTAATAATACAATCAACTAAGGTATTGACACCTAGCTGTAACAAATCGACTATTTTCAAACCCTCCTAGCCACAACATGTGGACAAAACTCCTACATTGTTGGCTAGTGTCTAATGCCCCTGCATCAGACTCCCGAGGGCAATCTTCTTCATGGGCTCCTGTCCATGAGCTCTCCCACTGATCTGCCTATCTTCCGCAACATTTATTCAGTCATCCAAGTGGCATCTTCCTCTAGCTTATCCTTCCATTTTATCAAGTACTAAAAGTACTCTCGTCCTCTGGTCCTTCTGAATGGTCTTTTATCCAATATTTTCTCTGGTTGCAATGGATGTGTTGGAGGTAGTTGTTCTCCCCATGCAATCTGTTCCTTGTCTGCTGATTCTTCTTCTGCACCATCATCCTCATACTTGTACAAATCTGCAACATTAAAAATGGGAGATATTCCAGCATCAGGAGGTAATTCAATCTCATAAGAATTTGCAGAAAACTTCCTAAGTATCTTGCATGGCCCAATATTTTTGAACTTCA
Source organism: Pinus albicaulis (assembly GCA_034641835.2). Taxonomy (NCBI): domain Eukaryota; kingdom Viridiplantae; phylum Streptophyta; class Pinopsida; order Pinales; family Pinaceae; genus Pinus; species Pinus albicaulis. The sequence goes on along the minus strand of CM076574.1, from coordinate 1,235,719,073 downwards.
ATTTATTAGACTACTTCTTTGGGAATCTCTCCTTTCTCAAGTGTGCCAAAACCTGATCTCCTACTTCAAAATGAACTTCCTTTCTGCTCAAGTCTACTCTATTTTTATATCTAATGTTGTTGCCTTGTAGTTTTTGTTTCACTTGTTCATGTATGGCCTGGATCTCTGAAGCAAATTCCTCACCATCTACAGTTCTCAGTTCTGCCTTTCCTAGATTTCTCAACTCTAATATTCCTCTGGGGTGCATTCCATAAACAATATGAAATGGAATCTGCCCTGTGCTCCTGTTTGGTGAGTCATTATATGCATATTCTGCCTGAGGAAAAATATGATCCCACTACTTGGGATGTTCTCCTGCAAGACATCTCAACAAATTTCCCAGACTCCTATTCACTACCTCAGTTTGTCCATCAGTCTGAGGATGATAAGCTGAGATGAAACTCAGGTTGGTACCAATTTTCTTCCACAGGGTCCTCCAAAAGTGCCCCACAAATCTGGTGTCTCTGTCTGAAACAATACTCTTGGGCAACCCATGCAGTCTAACAACTTCTTTGAAGAACAAGTTAGCAACGTGGGTGGCATCACTAGTTTTATAACATGGAATAAAATGTGCCATTTTGGAGAATCTGTCCACCACAACAAAGATTGCATCATTCCCTCTCTGAGTCTTGGGTAATCCTAGAACAAAATCCATGCTCACCATGTCCCAAGGCCTATCTGGAATAGGTAGGGGAGTGTATAATCCTGCATTCTGGCTCCTTCCTTTAGCATATTGACAAATATTTCAATTATTCACAAAATTATCCACCTCTAATCTCATCTTGGGCAAGAAATAAAAGTGACTCAGCTGCTCATAAGTCTTATCAGTACCAAAGTGTCCAGAAAGTCCACTACTATGCTTCTCCTTGATCAAATTTTCTCTCATGGAACATTTTGGTACACACAGTTGGCTTCTTCTGAATAGTAAGTCCTCCTGCAAGAAATAATCCAGCCACTGCCTTCTATCTGTTAAAACAGGGCTAATACATGCCTCAAATGCTTCCGTAAAATCAGGATCTATTTTATACAATTCCTTGAGAAAATCGAATCCTGCAACTTCAAAATTAATTTCTTGAACAAGCATGCACCTCCTACTCAAAGCATCAACTACTTTATTGGCTTGGCCACTTATATGTTTCCAAACAAAATTAAAACTTTGGAGATACTCAACCCATTTAGCATGCTTATGTTTCAACTTGGGCTGCTGTACAATGTACTGCAAGGCATGATTTCAGAATACAATACAAATTCCCTGGACATCAAGTAATGTCTCCATTTCTTCAGTGCTTGAATAATTGCATAGAATTCCTTCTCATAAGAGGAATAATTTCTTCTGGTTTCATTCAACTTCTCACTGAAATATGCCACAGGCCTATCATCCTAACTCAACACAGCTCCAATGGCCTCTCCACTGGCATCACATTTCACTTGAAATGGTTTAGTAAAATCAGGCAGGATCAAAACAGGCTTCTCTGTTATCTTTTTCTTCAGCAGCTTAAAATTCCTTTCTGCTTCAGCATTCCACTTAAATGGTTGTTTTCTCTTCTTTATTGTTTCAATTATGGGTGCATTAATCTTACTGAAGTTTCTTATAAACTTCCTGTAAAAACTAGCAAGTCCATGGAAACTTCTTACCTCAAAAACATTCTTGGGTGAAGGCCACTCCACAATTGCCTTAACCTTTTCTGGGTCCATCTTCAATCCTTCTATAGAAAAAACAAACCCAAAATACACCAACTCTTCCTTCATGAATGAGCATTTCTTCAGATTTATCAGCAGTTTCTCTTGGTGCAGCTTCTTCAAGACATGATTAAGATGCCTTAAATGTTCTTCTCTAGTTCTGATGTAAACTGATATATCATCCAGATATACTATCACAAATTTACCAATGAATTCCTTCAATACTTCATTCATAAGTCTCATAAAAGTACTAGGTGCATTTGACAACCCAAAAGGCATTACCATCCATTCATACAGTCCTTCATTTGTTTTAAAGGCAGTTTTCCTCTCATCACCCTCTCTTATTCTAATCTGATGGTATCCACTCTTCAAATCTATCTTTGAGAAATATTTAGCACCACTCAAACAATCCATTAAGTCCTCAACTCGGGGCAAAGGAAATATGTACCTAATTGTGATCTTATTGATTGCTCTGGAATCGGTACACATCCTCCAGCCTCCATATTTCTTTGGGCTCAATACTGCTGGTACTGCACATGGACTCAGACTTTCTCTAATCAGCCCCTTGTCCACCAACTCCTGTACTTGTCTCCTGATTTCCTCATTTTCCTTGGGAGTCATTCTGTAGGCTTCCTTATTTGGCAGATTTGAACCAGGGATAAAATCTATTTGATGGCTAATATTTCTCACAGGTGGCAGCTCATCAGTTAAATCATCCACAACAATGTCACAGTAATCATCTAACATCTCTTGGATTTCTACTGGTAAATCAGAAATCTGTGTAGAAGTAAGAGCTACTTTAGGCTTGCAAACTAAAGCAAATTTTACCTCTTCTTCTTCTATCTGCTACAGATATTCCTTACCGCTTAGCAACAAGGTCTTTGGATCAATCACTCTGCTGGATGGCTCTCATTCTTCCATGGGTATCAATGTATGATGCACCCCATCCTTGAAGAACTTGTAAGTGTTCTTCTTGCCATCATGCACTGTTGCTCTGTCAAACTGCCAAGGTCTACCCAGCAGTATATGACACACATCCCTGGGCATTACATCACACAGGACCTTATCTTTATATTTTCCCATTTTCAGCTCTACTTCATACTGTTCTTTCATAACCAGCTGATGTCCTTTATGCAGCTAGGACACCCTATAGGGATTTGGATGCTCCCTTGTCTTCAACTTCAACTTCTCTATTACCTTAGTGGAAACCAGATTGTCTGTGATGCCACTATCAATGACTAGCTGACAACATTTCCCTTGGACTTTTCATATTCTCCTAAACAAATTCTTCCTTTGTGCAGGCTCAGTGACCTCTTTGGCTTGCTTCAACAGGACCTTATTCACCACCAAGGATTCTCCCCTTTCTGGAAGAATTTCTTCTTAGATCTCTGCTTCTTCTCCAGCCTGGGCAACAACAGCATTCCTTGGACCAGCACCCACATTCTTTGGACATTCATAGTGCTTGTGTCCCACTTGCTGGCATCTATAACACCTCAATTCTCTACCCCTGCCTCTGTCTCTGCCTCCTCTTCCTTTTCCTCTGTAAGAACCCCTTCTGCCCCTTGCATCATCCTCTGTAGATGCATTATGAGGTGAGCTACTGTTAGCTCCATCCCTGGGTGTAGCAGGCTTTCCTCTACCACCCTGACTTCCCTTTCCACGGAAAGCACCTCTCTTCTTGGTAGACTGTTTCCTCAGGAGTTTCTCCTCTGCTTTCAAGGCCATCTGGTAGGCCTCTTCCACTGTCTTAGGATACAGGAGACCAATCTCATCTTGGATCTCCAGCTTGAGACCATTCACATATCTGGCAGTCTTCTCAGGTGTGTCTTGGAATTTCCCAGCCCTTATGCTTACTCTGTAGAATTCCTCTGTGTACTCTTTTACTGTTAGCAACCTCTGTCTCAGGTTCTGCATTTGTTTATACAATATCAGCTGGTAATCACTAGGCAAGAATTTACCTTTCAATTTTGCCACCATTATGGTCCAACTTTTAATAGGTTGCTTGCCAACTCTCCTCCTCTCTGCCTGCACTCCATCCCACCAAAGTGCAGCATGCCCTTTCATCTTTGTTACTGCAAACTTGACCTTCTTATCTTCACTTATTTCTTCATAATCGAAGCACTTGTTTAATTCATTTATCCAGTCTACTAGTTCTCCTGGATTCAGTCCCCCTGCATAACTCGATACTTCAATTCTGGGCTTAACTGCAGACCCCATAATAGTCCTAAGGAGCCTCATGTCAGGAGGAATTTCAACATTTTCTTCTACTTATTCCGTCTCAGGTTCACTGATGTCTTCAGGATCTCTGGGCTGTCTTCACTCCATGGCATCTATTATGGCCTCGACCCTCTGCAACATTCCCAACACCTCAGCGTTGGCAACATGCCTCCTTCTGCCAGCACCTCTACCAACTCGGATCACCATGTCAGCAAAACAACTTCAGACAACCACTCTGATACCACAAATGATGCAACAACACTATAAGCTCTACAAACGGAGAGCTGGTCCACGGTGATGTGGCTCTGTCTTATTTTTCTTTTGCTCCACGTGGTCTAATTCTTTTTATTAATTATCAAATTTTCATAATTTGATAAATAATTCTATCTGCCATATTAACTTTATATTATATCCCCGAACCTTGATTAGGCCTTTCGAAACTTTATATTAGTTTTCGAAACTTATTTTAATACTCCACGCATATAAATCAAACTTTACAATGGGACTCTCACTCCAGCCCCACTTCTATGTCCAACAACCAATCAAAAGTACGCCTGTACCTTAGGTTAAACCTCGCGCATCTCTGTCAGGTGACCACCGTTCGATGACTCTGTGCCAGATCGACGGCCCTCGTCGATATCGCTTAGCGTCCTCGTACTAGCTTTAACGTGCGATGAGAATACGGAAAGGTGGTTTTGTGCTCCCGTCCGGTGCCACGTGTCGGTGGTTCTATGGAATCGCTTTGATTCAGAGAATACTGCCTTCTCCGCAAAAGTGGTGCGATACGGGCAATCCGCCTTCCAAAACCACTCGCGGTTTTTTTCCACAGTGGTTAACTATGGTTCCCGCTGGTTGCACGATCCTCCTCATTCTCTAACTCACACCTAAACCACGGTTCCTGGTTCGGAAGTGACACTCTATTTCTGCACAGAACGGAAAATCTTCCAATTAAACACATTTATGACCACAATTTCTCTGCACAGACCCTGCCTATGGGTAGCATGGATTTAACAGGGTTATTCTAATAAGATTAGAGCCATAATGGACCGAGGGATACAGAATCTATATGGCAGGTTAGTTCAACAAAATATGTATATATACAGAGTCCAATCACTTCACAGTTAAACCAATTTCTTCACAATTATAAACACAGGCAGTTGAAAATCAACAGGACTTAAATTTTATTCAACCGGAAGAAATTTCTAAATACACAGATTTTATTGCAGAAATCTCTCTTCTTCTCTCCTCTCCTCTTACATCCGAGGGATTACAAATTTATACAATAACATCGGACTCTTTGGTTCCTCTGAGAGGACCATTTTAGGAAATCAACAGCCTAATTAAAATAATTCAACTAACTGGAATATGACAGCTAGACTAACTGAGCTACTCGACTTCTACGACTCTAACTGATCTAATAATACAATCAGCTAAGGTATTGACACCTAGCTGTAACAACTCGACTATTTTCAAACTCTCCTAGCCACAACATGTGGACAAAACTCCTACATTGTTGGCTAGTGTCTAATGCCCCTGCATCACTCAAGGTGACTGATTATCTCTATTTAGATCGTTTATATTGAAAATAATACTCCATGACTGTCATTTATTTCCAAGAAGGTACTTCTAGCACAAAAGATGGCAAAGGATGGTTGTATTCACCTCATTTCCAATATAGTCAAAACTAAGCCTAAATTCATTGGGTAGCACTATCCATCTCATCAAACCCTCAAAAACCCACATATATAAAGTTTTGGGACTTTATATTAAGCTACGACACCTCCATTTCAGCTCCACCCCCCCCCCCCCACATTAGGCCGTTTTGATATACATATATATCATTTGTTATATACATAATATAAACTACAATAAACCTTACCTTACCGAAACAAACCTTTATCCCATTGTCCCTTTACTTGTTCATTTCATTGGAACTTCATAGTTTTACTTACCTTTTCCCATTCTTGTTTTTCGTTTCGAACTCCCGATTGCGATAAAAAGTGGGACCCATTTTCCTCTCCATTGACCTGTATGGTGAGTCAAAGACCCACAAAACTAATCTAACTAACTTAACATATGAAGGAAAGAAATTAGCAAAGTGAAACTAAGGCACTGGTCTTCAAAACTCAGAGATTTGAGCTCTGAGGTCCTAGAAACCTTCTGAAAAGGATTTCCCTCCCCAAGTGGAGACACTATTAGTCATCAGTAATTTTTGCTATCTGTAGATGACTAAATATCAGTCCTAGATTTCTAAAAACAAGATTCCTGAATATTGTGAGTTTTAGAAATCTCACTGCCTTCATAATCCTTATCAGAAATTCTTCATAATTATACTATTTATTAATTTCATGGTTAACATGCCATTCCTAAAGGGCCCCTCATGGGCTTATGCCACTCATCTATTTTCTATTTTCCCACCTATAACCCCAACACTCTGTTTTGTCGTTGCCTCACTCTTTCACTTTCCATCTGGGGTTACCAATCAACCTATTCATTCCCATGTTCATCAGGTTTCTCAAACCTTGATGGTCTCAAAACTACCTCTATAGGCTCTTTAGATCAATCAAGTACATCAATTGGCCAAAAATTCTATTTTTACACTAGTAATATCCCAAGCCTAATTTCAATCAAAGACCAAGTTAAAACCCTCCCACTAGATCATTAGGGTTTCCTAGGTTGTAGGGTATTCATTGGTGTTTTAAGATCTTCTCTTCTTATGCTAGAACTTGGTTCAAATAAAAAACAAGATTAGCACATGGTTCTCAAGAAATATCAGAAAAATCTCCTAATAAGGCCACTCTACCAATTTCAAGTTCTGTTAGAGATAAATGAGAAATTTTAATATTTCTGTAGTATTGTTAAAGTGACCAACAAAAAATAATTGGTAAGGTAATAGGCCTGTTACAAAATGAAGACATTCACAGAAAAATGAGAGGAAGAAATTTGTTTTCAAGAAGAATCAGGGTTATTGAGCCTGATTGGGTCAGCAGTGTGCCAAGAAGGAATCTAGTGCAGTAAATCACATTGAAAAATCATCCCAGAAACCTAGGGTTTTGGTAAGATGGTTAAAGGAGGTAAAATTAAGATGTCAGACCTCCATGATGACAAAAGAAAGAAGATTTTAAAGGGTTACTATGTTTGTCATCCCAGAGTTTTCCAAAGTGAAATTCCTCACTTTTTCAAAGGACAAAGAAGTAAAGAATATCAGTGAGAAGGGAAGAAACCATGTTTCAAGTCACCCACACTCAGAAATGTCAAAATTGGTTTTTGACAGTGCTGTTATAAGGAAGAAATCCCTCAAAAATGTTTAAAAAACAAGTTAACATCACTGAATGAACAAAAGGGATGTGTTAGTTTTCAAGATGGCAGAAAGGAAGGTTTTAGGGTTCTGATATGTCAAGAGGAGTGAAACAGACCCTCAGACTAAAAAAGGGCCCTTTTATGTTTTCAGCAAGCTGCCACCAAAAAGGGAAAAAGAGCCATTTAAACCTACAACAAAAAGGTCAAGGGAAGATCAGTTATATAAGAAAGCTCAAAAAACATTAGCAAAGTGGGTTCCCTAAGAAAAATTTATTTCCCTAGGCTATAAAGGACCTTTTTTCCCTTCACCCAACTCATTTTGCACTTGAAAAAATAAAAAGAGCATCCAAGAGACAAATTTGGGAATTTCAGTCAAAAATTGAGCAAGTTTGCCCGGCGCTGCAAGTTCAGGCAGGCACTATGCGTTTAGTGCCTGGCACTACGCGTTTAGGAGATTTTTCAGTGCAAAATTGCACTACACTGCACATTCATGGACATGCACTATGCGTTCATGCAGGCGCTACCTGTTCGCCCAGGGAAGCCTGACCGGCCCAAAAAATCATTCAGCGTTGTACGTTGGGGAGCCCGACATGCAGAAAGACATGCAGGCGCTGTAAGTTGGGGAGCCCGACAGACAGAGAAATGTGTAGGTGATGCACGAAGGGGAGCCCAACACCTAGGAACATGTGTAGGCACTACGCATTAGGCAGAACAGACCTAAATCTACGTGTAGGTGTTGTGCCTTTGCCTGAAGCTCTCCTCCACCTGCAAATGCCAAAAACAACAAAATAAATCCTTCAAGCTGCTATCAAAGGAATTTCAAGGGCATCAAAATTTGGTAGGTAGATGTTTTGCCTTGTCCTCCAATTAATTTTGATGATTCAATGTTAAAATAAATTGGCCAAACCCTAACGATTAGAAACCCTAAGTCTTCATGCTAAAAACCTTCTTTCAAACTCCATCATCTACAAAGAGGAATTTATCAGTCAAATTGGGTATGAAGTAGGGTAATTACAATGAGTTGAAGTTAACCATTCATCAAATCTTAAAGGGCTTAGTCATACAAATACACCTTCGTCTCACTCACTTGCAAAGGATACCTTTCACCATCATCCCAAATCAGTCATCATATTAAGTTTCACAAATAGAGCTAGGATTTGTTTAAAGGCAGCAAAAATCAAAATGTCAGGAGGAGGGAATATTAGTAGTGAAGAAGTCCAAGTGCCTATGAGGCAAAAGCACGGAGGTGGGAAGGTTAATAGGCTTGAACCCCAAGACACTATGGAGCTTAAAGCCTCTCCTATGATCATTACATGTTTCCAAAATGTAGGGTGTTTTCAGTTTTGTGAAAAAGTCCAACAGGTGCAGAGTCATCCTGAGCTCACTAGGTTGTTTATCCTCAACCTACACAATAAACAAGTGAATCTTGCAGGGTTGGACTATGAGTTTTCATCATATGTCATTTCTATCGCCAATGGAATACCTAATATTGGTGAAAAATGGTTCAAAAGAGCAAAGTTAGACATGAGTTTCTATGAGCCATTTCTCAAGCCCAGATACAAAGAAGGCTGCAAATCTATTTTCCCTTTTTCACACTTGTTGGAGAGGTATGCTCCCTTGATGAGGGTCATCATGAAATATTTTACTTGTGAGGGAAGGTACTCTAGACTCTACTCCTATCATATCATATTACTCATGCACTTTACTAGGGTTAAAATGCTTCATTTACCCTACTACCTATATAGGAGTATTGACAAGATGTCCTCTCTTGTACAAAAGAGGAACTACTCCCAGCAAATGAAAATTTTGTTCCATCACTTCTTGATCAAGATGGTTGTATTACATCAGTTGGAGCAAAAGGGCATACCATGGGAGGTGTTCATTGCTCATGAGGTCTTCACAAACCCATAGCCCCATCATCAACAAAATTTTCCCTCATCGTACCATCCTCCTTCCTCACCCTCTTCTAATGCATCAGCCAAAGAAGAAAGTGGCAGTGAACCATCAAGTGACAAAGAAACAGATAATGATGATGATGTAGGAAATGATACTAGGAGCCATGATGACAATAAAAACAATGAGGCTCTTAGTGATGAAGAGGCAGAGGTAAGCAATGGAACAGAAAAAATGAAGACAGAGGGAGATGATAATAGTGAAGAAAATGAAGAGGCTGATAGTGGAAATGAATATCATAACAATGATGAGGTAAGAAACTATAATGAGGAGAAAAATGAATGTGTATAAAGTAGTGAAAATACAGAGGAGAGCATCAATCATGATGATGATGATAAAGATGATGTTGGAACTGATAAAAAAAGTCATGATAGTAGTCATAATGGTAATAGAGGCAGTGAAAACATTTAGCCTCATAGAGACAGTGATTCTAGTTCAGAGAGTAAGGCCAAAGATAGTAAGACTCATAGTAGTGCAAAGAACAATGCATAAATTAGTGAGGAGGAAAACAATGACGAAAAGACTGATGATGGTACACCTAGCAGCCAAGGTAATGAAGAAGATGACATCAATGAAAGTCATGACACCTTCAATAGTGAAAACACATGAATAAAGAAGTCAAGAAGAAATGGAAGTGGATGCCAATAAATATTAGTTAAATAAGGAAGAAAGCAGCCAAGGTAATGATAATGACAGTCAAGATCGAAACCATGATGAAGACACCAAAATGACCACAATCAAACCTTTTGCCTCAACATACCAAAGGGGAGAAAGGCATGTGTTTTTTTCCTCTAAAAGGAAAGGGACCATGATATCCACCTCCACTAATAAAATTGACAAAGGCAAACAAAAGATCAGAGATAAGAAAGGTAAGCATGGAACTAAACAAAAACTTGAAGTTATTGACCTTGACAGTGAAAATGAAGATGAGGAGAGGGTTACAAGCATCTTGCTCCAAAGCAGGGATGCTGAGATCAGAGATATAAAAAGGTGATTTGGCATGGAAATGTATAACATTGAGTATTATAAGAATTAAAACAAGCAACTGAAGAACACAAAAAGGGATCTTGACCTCCAAAAGAAGATGACCGAGCACTATGCTTTGAAAAATCAATTTACAAGGGCCAAACTCAAAAGATCCCTTGTTGAAATTAAATGACTCAAGGAAGAAAAAAACCAAGAAAACATTGGAATTATTTCTAAAGCTTCTCTATAGGCCTTCCAAACCCCATAAGGAAGATATCTACAAATTTTGAGAACTTGTTGAAAAATTTTGGTTTTTTGCTGATTTTAAGGCCTGAAGGCACAACACCCTTGGCACTACGCTTTTACCTAAGGAATCATCAGGTGAATAAATTTACATTTTTGGAATCCGCAACTAAAGTAAATCATTCTCACCAATTTTTAGGTCATTTGGAGTTGATTTGGTCCCTCAAAAGGCTCAAAAACACCCCAAATTTCACCTTTCTACCTAATTTTGAGGACTGGCGCTATGCCTTGAACAGCCTTGGGAGATTTAATTTTTGGAAAAGTTAATGAATTCCAATCAGAAAACCAAGGGAATTTTTGGAAATTAGACTTGACAGGCTTTCCAACACGCCATCACGAAGCCCATTCCGACATCGGGAAAGCCTTCACAACTTGGTTGTAAGGTGACCTAGTTTTCCTGTGCATGTGTTGCGCCTTTGGCCGGGAAATACATCCTCAAATCTCAGTGATGCATCCTGATATTAAAAAATTCAACAAATTATGCTAGGAAACATTTTTAAGGCTTTGGGGAGCCTAAATGTCAATTTTTTTGCCAAAAATTCTCAAAAATATATTTTTCATCAGATATTTTGTGCCTTGGCCCTTGCAAGGTCTCAAAGGACAAAAGTGACATTTATGATTAAATAATGGGCTTCTAGAGACCTAATTAGGTTTCTTTTCCTCCTTGCTTGTTAAATAAAACATTGAGGCCTCTTTGTAATTTGGTTGTTGATATGACTCTTGTGAGTAATACATAGTTTTGGAGATTGAAGACAAATTGGCTCTGATTTTGTGAATGGCTTGGATTGTTTGACATTGGAGAAGGCTTTCTTGCAGGATCCCTGAGCATTGTAAAATGGTGATGTGTTCCTATTTATCTAATGTTTTCTTTTATTATCATTTTTTTCATCCTTCTATTGCACTAGGACAAAAGTTTTAGACTAAGAAATGTTGTTTAGAGGCACCTTAGTTTTGTTTATCCTTCACTGTTTCTATGTTTTCTTCTGCTAGTTCAGTTTAGAGAATTATTAGTTGCTCTCGAGACCCACTTATGCTTGTTTATCTTATGAATGATATAATACAGTAGATATCAAATATGTTTTATGGTTAGCCCTGCCTGTTTGATGTTACTTAAACATTGTTCTTAAGATCTTTCTTTGAAGTATCACTGATTATTTTTAGCCAAAGAGGTTTATGTTTTGATCATGCCCCTCATCCATTCTTAAAAGGTTTCTTTGGAGGTATTTATTACTGTGATCAATGATGTCTAGGAGTTCCCTCTTCTTTGATCTATGTTATATGTCTATCTTGAATGTTTTCTAATCTTGAAGGTGAAATTACTAGAAGTTATACAAGTGTCTTGCCTTCTATAGTTCATTGGATAGATTATCTTAAATGCTTATTTTCTTGAGTTTAATCAAAGAGTTATTGGTTTGCCCTGTCTTATGATTACTTATTTATGCTGAGTAGTGTTAAATACCATTCTTGTTTAAAGGTATTAGACAAAGGATTCTTAACTTCCCTTTGCCCTACTATGTTCACAAAACTTAATGTTCATTTCATCTCACACCTACCTTGAAGATCCATTTGACCATGTTCGATTTTCCCTGTGATGCACCCTGATTCATTGTTGAAATTTCCATAGCCTTTTGTAGACTTCATAGTCCAATGACTTGAAAATATCTCACTCCATCTATTCTACTTGATCATCTACCCAACCCAAACAAACAAACAAACCCTAAACTTAAAAACTAGCCTAAAATCAAACCCTAAAAGCAAACAAGTTCACATCCTTTGCATAAAATAGAGAGAGCCCTCTCTGAGTCTTGGAACGCTAGGTCCTAGGACTCCAAAGACTAGTCTGATGTTACCCCTGTTCAATTGTTCTCACCAATCTAAAAAATTACGGGGACCTAATAAAGATAGCCCAGAATTCTGCTGCATAAAGTGAGGGAGTGTTGCCCCCGCTGGTGGATGTAATCAAGCAACTGCATGCAAAGATGGAGAACCCACGACTGTAGTGACTTGGGAAGAGTCACAAGATCTTTTTGGGGGACTGGTGGAACAGGGTCCCCTAAAGCTGCGAATTTTGTACAATTTTGTATAGTTTTGGTATTAATTAGTCTAAAGCAGGGGTTTTGGGGTGGTGTTAGGTCTCTGTAACAAGCAAGATTGGCAAAGTACGATCACAGAGTTAACATCATTTCAACCAACTTTGGGATTCTAGGATCTAGCCCTCCTGAATCCGGAGAGGGATCTCTCCAATATGTACAAAGATGGATATTGTCTTTGAAGTTTAGGGTGATGATATTAGGCTAGTTATGAAGGCCGAGGGTTTTGTTTGGTTTTCTCGGATGGTTGAACATAGTTGCTGTCTGAGGCGGAAAGATCTATATGCAAATAGGTTCAAAGGTGAGAAGTTGCAAGTGAACAGAATAAGCTTTGATTCTAAAGAAAGATGATGGCAAGTTTTCAATCCATTGGGCTATGGAGTCATAAGAGAATTTAATTGAAACATCCAGGTTCAAGAGTAATCTATAGGGCAAGTCATCTAGGCCTAAGGATCTCTTTGAAGTTTGATTTATGGAATGGGGTGATACAAAAAGAAAGGAAATTAACAGATGCAGAACAAAGAGCAGCCCAGGATCTGGTAAGTACTTTGAAACTAGCCAGCCTTTGACCAGGCACTTAAGAAAAACATAGAAGAAAACTAGGATCTGGTAAGTACTTTGAAACTATCCAGCCTTTGATACACTTCTGATAGAACACAGATTAAAAACGAAGGGAAACTTGAAGGCAACCTTTGGAGCAGAAACTAGCGGGTAGGGCTCACCTTTCTCCTCATCTTAGTTCTTCTTTACTTAGTTACTTCCAAGACAATCACCAAGATAACACAGAATGGCCCAAGATCTGATAAGTACTTTGAAACTAGTCAGCTTTTGACACATTCTAAGGGAAACAGACAAATAGTTGAGCAAACAAGAAAGGGACTCGGGGCTAACCTTTGATTTCCTCAATTCATTCCTTACACAACATATATGAAAGTAACATTTAAAAATAACATTCAGCAGTGACGAAAAGATGAGGGAACGCCAGCATCTCTGTGCTTAGACTGAATTAAATCATTTCTAAATAACACAATTAGAAGAAAACATTGGGATAAAGATTTTTCAGCCAGAGAAGGTCACTGATATGCAACAAACTCTAACACTGTTTAAACTGTTCTTTATAGTGGAAAATGAAACAAATTGAAAACAAAAATAAAATGACAAGTTACAGTGAGAATAACATCACCATCAGCATAGACCAGGATCCCATAAATCAGCTTGTATTGATTGCTTCAAACCGGTTACAATCTTCAAATCCAATGTTTTAATTCACCTCTCCTCACAACCTAACCTATCTGTTACAAGCAGAGCTCCAAGGGCCCATGAAACCACTATTTACAGTCAAGTTCCCCTTAGAAACAGCTACAATACTTCAGCAATTACATTGACAACCAACTAATCCAACCCCTCACTTATCTTCTTCTGGAGTATTTATAGAAGGATGAGGAGGTGAGATCTGATAAAAAGATCTCAAATACAATTAATGCAGAATTAATGTCTTCCTGACCCCGTGAGGCTCGATGAAGAAATTCTACAGGTGTTACATTGCATTAATGTGTTTACACTTAAGAAGTAAGCTCGAAGGGAGCTTTTGTTGACCTTTGAGGCTCTGCGTACTATTAGGGTTACTCTGCAAACATTCTGTCATTAAATCTGGTGTAGTAATAACTTCTTTGGTTGTTCCGAGGCATAACATCTAATCTTGTTCAATAAATTCATCCTCTGATTGAGCATTCTGAGGCAATAGGTGGCACTGCGGTGGTTGAGGAATCAATTTGCCTCAAAGTATGGCGGTGGAGGCAATTGTCTGATGAACACTTTTAGGTTTTGCTTTAATCCGTGAGCGAAGCCAGGGATTAGGCTTTTGATAACCGTCTTAGCCGTAATCCCCGCCAATCTATCCATAAAACTGCTGCCCTGGTTCATTCTGTCTTCAAAATCTGATACTCTTCCCTGCGTTGATGTTAACTACATTTTTCAGGCCTTACAGGGACACGTAGCAACCAAGGCTCATGAAACCTTGTTGATATCTTTATTCTTCACCCTGTGGTTGATTCTCTGGATTAATCAGAAGGACTGGAGTCGTCACCCTCATCCTTTAGATTTTCATAGAACACGAAGAAAAAACCTTAAAAACCTGCAAAATACAAGAAAAATGAGGAAATCCTGCGTTATATGGATATACTGCATTGGAGGACGTGCGAGAAAATGGAGCGATCAGAGCCGTTGATCATATTGCGATCAACGGTTGGGAGCATTTTGAACAGTCAACGGGGAAAAAGGTGGACTGTACAATGGAATCGGGGGAGCGAATGTAAGCCGTCGATCTACAGAGATCGACGGCGGAGATTGGCCTTTGAACGCGCTGGGGAAGATTTAACGAGCGAGCAGGAGAGGCGATCAATGACTGTCAGATGGGTGATCCCAGATCTGATGGTGGAGGTGAATCCCGTTGCGGGACCATGGTACGATGATTAACGTGCGGGCAATGGAATTTGCATGGCGGTTTTGGCACTGGGTGGAGAACACGTGTCGGCCAGCGTGTGGAATCGCTGGCCGACGGGAAAAACTGCCATCCGACGTTAAGTGGTGCGGGATGAAACCGTGGTTTTGGAGACGGGTGCGGGGAAAGGGGGTCCACCAGGCTAGGGGTGCTCCGCACAGTTCATCCGTGGGACGGATCGACGGTCGATTTTTAATATAATTTCTTCAGCGGAGAACTTTATGAAAAATAAAACAAAACCCGACTTTGCGTTTTACAAAGGCTTTTCAGTGTTTTTCGGGCAAAAATAAATTCCAAGAGTTAAGCGCCCAGCGGACTTAGCACACGGTTCTGGCGTTGGGGCATATGGATGGAGAGAAGGTAGGAGCTTAGCCTAAAGGGCTTAAGCCCGCGCTCAGAAAAATAAGCGTTTTTATATGTTTTTCAATGATTTTTGAAGAAGAAAGAAGGTTCCGATAGGCTAAAAATAGGTTTTTTCACCTTAGGAAATGAGATTTATTGAAGGGGTAAGGAATATAACAGGGTTTGGTGGGGTTTTTATGGATGAAAGGATACTGAAGAAATGAAGGAAAGATGGAAGAAGGGGGAGAGGAAAAAAGGGGGAGGATGCAGCAATACTTGACTAGGATTTTCATGGAATATCAGAGGCAGAGAGGGGGAAAACTATGTAGAACCAACCAATAGTTTAGGATCTTACCAACAGACTTCAAGTACCAACAATTTTAGGCCTGAATTTGTTTCTTGAAGGCTGCAAAGAAAATTTAGCCACCAGCTGATATAATTGAAAAAATATAGGTGGCTAACAGGTGGGTCAAAGCCCTGAACGCATTGCAATGGGTCAAAGGGTAGATAAAGAGTCCAAAAAACATGGTTTGCAGACCACTGGAAGCATAGGCTAAGTCAATATAAATAGATGGAAATTTTGAGTCTAGCAGTAAGCAATAATTAAGTCTGATGCTAAGTGCAAATTGCTAGATATGTTGTGGGTTATTTGGGTAAGGACTCCTGCTGGATGTGTGCACGGAGATCCTAAGTCCTGTTGTGTGCAGACCCCACTAGGCTGTGTGCGTGGGCTGTGTTGTGTTGTAAGTCGATCTCATATTAATGAAAGTGAAGTATTATTGAAGTATCTGTGTGTATCTGGATTGGTAATGGTTACAGAACGCATCTATGATGCTTAATTAACTATGAATGTATCTGTGTTATGCATATGTACATATGTGATTTGTATCAGTTGCGAGTATAAGGGTTCTATGATGGTTTATGTTTAGCTACAAATACATCTGTTTATGCTATAAGTTGTGTTTATGATATCATGTACTGATAATTTATGTTACGCACATGGATGTGAAGACATCAAATAGATCTGAATAGATCTCTTGTGGTTAATAAATAAATATACTGTGAAATCCTACGAATAGACCTATGTGAACCTAGTAGGTTACGAACTCAGATCTGCTGGACTAACCTGCTCTCTTTCAGGGTGCAGAAACTTGGTTCCAGCACCCTCCCATACTACTTTGGGTGAGACTTTGGCCTACGCAATTAGGTCACTGCCGAAAGGGCCAGTAGTGTAGGGGTTTGTTAGCAATCCTTAACCTCAGAACTTGGGTCAGGACCCCTCGAGCCAATAGTTGTATGGGGAATTCTACAAATCAATCATCATGATGTTACTCCATGACTTGTATGATGAGGAGATGAGGAAGAAAAAAGAGTTGTTGTTGCTTTGGATACTCTTGGGAGAGTATGGGTTAATTTTCTCCCATAATTTGCATGATGTTGCAAGAGTAAATGGTTGCACAATCATGGTGCAAAGGGGCTACTCCATAGCCTTGGAGGATCAGAAGGTACTTCAACTTTGGAAGGAATCTCCCATATATAGCAGCACTATGGTAGATGACTTTGGCATTTGGCATGTCAAAGAATGGAGTCATAAGATGACAGGAGCCTTATCACAAAGGCCAAAAGCGTTGTCACTTGGGAGCTTGGATTTTTTGATGGAGTGTTCCCAATATCACTTCACATATGATGCACTTTATGGGAAAGTAAGAGATGGGAGTGATGGAGTAGTAGATGGGGGAATCTATTACCATGATATGATCTTCTTGACTTGGATCTCCAATCATAGGAAGATGACTTTGTATGCAGCACATGGTTCATTCCTTTCCATTCACAAGGGTCTCATGGAGACATATCAGAACACTATGGAGAGATCATCAGTGGATCTCATTATCAGCCTACTCTCAATACATGATAAGAGTTGTTTTTTTGCACTTATTGATCATCTAACACAGTATTTTCATTCTCTTGCCATTTATATACAATGCATTGCTCCACAAGAGGGAAAGATTCTATTTGGGCTTCATGGTCTTTTCAAGACCAACATCAGTGATGGAGATAGCCACTTCTTTTATGTCTTTGGGCATGTGTTGTGCTATTATTTCTATGCTCAGTTGATACACAATTCCATTTACTATTTTCTAGTAGATGATATGACAAGCACAACTAGAAAATGGTTGGAAGACAACTTTCCATATTATGTTTTGAAATAGCAGTTAGAAAAACTATGCTGTGACCACTTGGGAAATTGTTGGTACCTTCCAACACTACATGAAACATTTAATATATTTCTCATTTGGATTCCATATGGTGATGATGTCCTATTCATCATATATGGGATGGTTTGGGCACACATGATTCATGACAATAAAGAGAGGATATTTGAGGATCCATTTTTCTTCTTGCCTCTTGAAGGAAACATTATTGCAGCCCAACATCATCAGCCACTCTAGCATTATCATAAGTACAGAGAGAGACAACATGCGATAGACAATTTGGTCTATCAAGTTCATCTATGCAGCCCACCTATATTGCAGGAGCTTAAGGTGGAGGAGTTTTTCTATGAGTTGCCATTTTGGAGGGTGACTCATTTTGTGTGGATGATAGCTTGGGGATGGGAGCTTCACATGGGAATGATGGTTCCAAATATATTTTAGATTCCATACCTTAATAAGGCCTCTAGAAAATATATAGTTGCCTCCATGGATATCCCACTACTTCATGATGAGGGCCATTTGGATTTGTCACCAAAGGCTAGCTTATACACTTTGGAGGAAAAACTTGGAGACATATTGATGAGAAAGCATCTTGTTCATTGGAGTATATTATCATATGAGGATGATACAGGAGGATGAGAGGAGGCTCTTCAGTTCTATCCTTGCAGTTTCTTGAGGACAAGCAACATTTGGAAGGGGAGAACTGTAATATTCATAAATTAGCATGCAGCTAATTGGAATATTCATTTTTTCTTTTGTCTTCTAGATAGATGAATAAGCGGGTAGGGAGACCCATAAATCTCTTTAGTAGGAATAAAAACTCTCTTAATGTGAAAATGGATCATCATGATAGCTAGATAAAGCACCTCCATGTGTGAACAGGGGCAAAATCATGTGGACAAGGTCAATGTTGACCAAATCAAGAACATTGGTATAGAGAGAGTGGAGCATCAATGTGAAACAACGTAGAGTTAATGGGAGATAGTCTCCATGTGAGTAGTGTATTTAATGAGTGGGAACCAAGGTGAGAAGGCTCAAAATGAATATAAGGAAGGGAAAGGAAACCATATAAGGCATGTTATATGATTATTGATTTTGATCTTTTTAGATCTGGAAATTGTCAGGTGACATTTCTATGCATGCTTTGTTGTTTAGAAGGGTCTGCTAAAATGTTTAGTACAAGGGTGTTCCTGAGCGGGGATACCACACTCTTCCTACTCAAGAGAGATTATTGAGTTGTATATTACACATCCATGCATCAAGCCAAGCTTCAGTTTTCAGCTACAATGCAGTTTCTGTTCAGAGTTGTGTTGTGTTGCAGGGTGTTGCAGTGAAGGGGTGAGAAACCCACTTTCTAAGCTAGTTTGTCAGTGGAGGAAGAATTATTCCCATTGGGAGATCATAAAGGAAGGTTATTGAGCTTTATTTCATATATTTTCACCAGGCCAACCTATTTCCATCATCTACGGTGCAGATTCCCTCTTTGACTATGTTATTCTAGTGAGCATTTGCAGTGGAGGTTTCAATGTTTGATTTGGAGGGTGAGATCTTCAGTGTTGGGATCAACCTTTCACTTGAAGGATATATTGGATGAGATATATTCATTTATATATCATTTTCAGCCATCTCTATCTATTTATTCAGTTGCAGTTGCAATTCAGCCCTAGGGCTACATTCCGACATTTTTGCATTTTGGGTATTTCAAGAAACCCTTCATGGGTTGTCTTGGAAATGTGTTTTGGAGCATAGATATCTAGCCCCAATACCTTTTGAGCTATATAACAGAAAATATACATTTTAATATCATTTCTGTAGTAGTTTATGCCCTAAATCTGCGTTGTATTTTCTCATGGCATTTGTATGGCAGCTATTTCTCACGTATTGACATATTTGCTTAGTAGAGGCTTGTTTTGTATTGCTTGAGTGACTTGATCCTCAAGATATTGTGCCTATTATTTGCTAATATGTTTAATAACATGGTTTTACATTTGTCTCATATAATTGTGTATTGATTTATTCACTGCTATTTCCATTTTTATGCACTATATTCCTACTTTTCTCATTTGGGAATATTACAAAATATGCCCAACATGTGAATGACCTAATGCACCCACAATTCAATAGGAGGTCCAAGTTTTTTACAAACCATGCTGCAAGTCTAAACATGCTTCAAAGGGATATTTTAAATGTCATGTATAAAAATAAAATTTAAATTCTTCTTAGTAATAGTAAACCGACACGAAAAATATCATACTTAATTTAGTCCTAGATTTGTAACTTGTTATGATGAGCTCCCACCATCTTGTAGGAGTTGCTTGCATAGAAACGTCCATCAAAGAAATAGTTTTCATTTCTTCAATATTCGAATAAAATTCTTTAATGAAATTGATTATATATCCAATACCATTGAAATTAGGTGGATCCATTGGCTTTGTATCGATCCAATGAACACAATGAATAGTTACACAATGTCAAGAGTGAAAATCATGGTCTCCTTGTTGCTAGTAATCCAATGCAGAATCTAAACCAACTTTTGTATGTTTAAAAATCCTTCAGCCAAGAGACCCATATGTAGTAGGATTTATGTATTTCTCCCTCTTTCCTGTAGTAATTTGATATAACAGATCCAAAATGTTGGGATCTTTTACATTGTTAATAGGCCATGTAAACATTGGACCTTGATAAGGATCCAATGGTTGTATGACTTTGATTCCATATACTTCAAAGGTCAACACAGTTTTCATAGTTTTCAAATGACGATTCTATTCCCAGTAAAGTTGGACAATGATCTTTATCACCCATTGTTCGGTGTGGAGCATGATTATCTTCTTAATTTATATGTATCACAGCATTGGACCCCTATTCTTAACGGGGTGTCAACACCACTCGTCATTTGAATGCTGCCTGGGGGGTCCAGGGGGGGGGGCAATTGCGACTTTATGGAGCCCCTCGAAGATAAAAACATATATAAAGTTTCCATGTAAAATATTGTAATTTCTAGTCAATATGGGTCGTTCATTAGGTGGATGATCTACCAGTAGAAGTTATGTTTAATTTATGGTTTTTTTCCCTAGAAGGAAACCCTCGTTTTGTATGAGGGCATGGTATTGTGATTGTGTGTTTTACGAGTATTATGAAGGAGAAACATAAAGGGATACTATGAGAGAGAACATAGGATATTACAGTGGATCTGTTGTAGGTTGTGTCTCTTCATTTTTATGGATAATAGAAAGTAAGGACTAGCTATTTGGGGGTGGAAATAGCCCAAATTGGGTGAACCATGTATATTTGTGTCTCTTGTTTTATATGTTTTTTTTGTTTTTGTTTCCGCATATTTTATGTGTTCCATTGCTCTGTAATATATAATTTTCTAACAACTAATATCAGAGCCGAAGGTCTATTTGGCTTATAAACTCCCTGGAAAGAAGGGTTCTTGGTTCAAGTGGGAGCAATGACGGAAGATGGTAAGTTTAGGGTTGAGAAATTTAACAGCCAAAACTACCCACCGTGGAAGATGCAGATGGAAGATTATCTCTAACAGAAATATTTGTACCTACCATTGAGCGAAAAAAAGAAGAATTCATTTAGTATGATAGACGCAGAATGGGATATTATCTATAGAAAGGAACTTGGAATAGTATGGTTGTTCCTTGCGATGTCGGTAGCCTTCAATATTTCGAAGGAAACAACAACAAAGGTTTTAATTAAGGCATTGGCGAAACTATATGAAAAACCCTCAGCCTCAAATAAGGTATTTGTTATGAAACGTTTATTTGATATAAAGATGTTGGAAGGTGGATTTGTAGCTGACCATTTAAATTATTTTAATACAGTCACCAGTCAGTTAAGTTCTGTAGGGGTAAACTTTGATGATGAAGTTAGGGCTCTGTTCTTTCTGTGCTCATTTCCAGAAAGTTGGAATGGTTTAGTTATGGCCATTATTAATTCTATCTCTGGATCTAGTACTTTAATGTTTGATGATGTTTTTTGGTGCTATTCTTAGTGTGGAAATGCGACAGAAAAGCTCCGGTGAGACATCAGGTAATGCTTTAAGTGTAGATACTAGGGGAAGAAAAATGGAAAGAGGAAAGAGCTCAGGATATCACAGTAAATCAAGGAAAGGAAAATCCAAGTCCGAATCAAGGATAGTGTACTGGAAATGCAGAAAGAAAGGACATCTGAAGAAAAATTGTAGATCTTGAAAGGGAAAAGAAGGAGATGCACAACAAGAAAACAATCATGAAGCAAATGTGACAGGTGATGTGCTACAATATTCTTTGATTCTTTCTTTAGAAAATGTTACTAATTCCTTGGTGGTAGATTCAGGGGTCTTATTCCATGCCAGACTTGATAAGAAATACTTTCATGACTATGTTCAAGGAGATTTTGGATAGGTTCATCTGGGTGATGATAAACCCTATAAAATTGTTGGAATGGGTAAATTTCTTGTAAAACAGCAGAATGGAAACCAATGGTTATTAAAGGAGGTAAGGCATGTTATAGATATGAAGAAAAATACGATTTCAACAGAGCATTTAGGTGGTGAAGGTTGTGTGACAACTTTCACAGATAAAAATTGGAAGGTCACCAAAGGAGCCCTGGTAATAGCAAAAGGCGAAAAGGTTGGTACATTGTATTTATACAATGGTATTTCTAACTCTATTAATGCTTTATATTCCAAAGGAGCAGATGTAGCATTATGGAATCACAGGCTCGGACACATGAGTTAGAAGGGGATGAAGATTCTTCACTCAAGAAATTTCTTGTCAGGTTCGAAGAATATTGATTTGGACTTCTGTGAGAATTGTGTTTACGGAAAACAAAAGAGAGTATGGTTTCTTAGAGTTGGGAAAGAAAAGAAGAGTGAAAAATTAGAGCTTGTGCATAAAGATGTATGGGGACCTTCTCAAGTATCATCGCTCGGTGGCTCTCATTATTATGTTACTTTTATTGATGATGAAACTAGAAAAAAATGTATTTATTGTATTCAGAATAAATCTAATGTATTTGATACTTTCAAGAAATGGAAAGCTTTGGTCGAGATTGAGATAGGGAAGAATTTGAAGTGTCTGAGATCATACAATGGAGGTGAATATTGCAGCAAAGAGTTTGATAGGTACTGTTCAAATCATGGAATTCGCAGAGAGAATACAGTTCCAAGAACACCACAATAAAATGGTGTGTCAGAAATGATGAATAAGACAATCATGGAGCATGAAAGGTGCATGAGATTGCATGCAGGATTGCCTTTACAATTTTGGGCGGATACCGTAGATACTATTTTTTATCTAATAAACATAGGGCCTTCAAGTTCCTTGGATGGTGGCATTCCAGAGGAGACATGGAAAGGTAAAAAGGTAAACTACTTTTTAAAGCCTTCTAGTTGTGAGGCCTTTGTCCATATTAATAAAGAAAATAAAACAAAGCTCGAGGCAAAATCAAAGAAATGTACCTTTATTGGATATGGTGTTAATGATTTTGGTTATCGCTTATATTATTATGAAAATCAAAAAATCATTAAAAGTAGATGTAATATTCAATGAAAAGGTCTTGTATAGGAATCAATTACACGGAACGAAACATGAAAAAGAAAACAAAGAATACACAGTTCTTGATGAGATCACAGAAAAGGTAAAGGTATTTGAAAATAATAATAATCAACAACCACAACAACAACAGGCACCTCAAACACCTGAAAGTGGTGATAGAAGATCTACCAGGACAAGTAGACCACATGAACGATACTCTCCTTCACTATATTATTTATTTTTGACTAATTCTGGTGAACCCAAATGTTATGAAGAAGAAATGTAGGTCGAAACCAGGAATAAGTGGGAGCTAGCCATGAAAGAAGATATGGACTCCTTAATACATAACCAGACTTGGGACTTAATTAAGTTTCCTGCAGGTAAAACAACATTGCAGAATAAATGGGTTTACAAGCTAAAGGAAGAAGATGCAGGAAAAAAGAGGTAAAATATAGACTTGTGGTGAAGGGGTTTGCATAGAATAAATGTATTGATTTTGATGAAATATTTTCTCCTGTTGTTAAGATGACTTCAATAAAAACTATTTTAAGTCTTGTAGCAACAGAATATTTTCATCTTGAACAGTTAGATGTAAACACAACATTTCTCCATGGATATTTGGAGGAAGAGATCTATATGCAGAGACCACAAGGATATGATGTCAAAGGGAAAGAAAAATTAGTGTGCAGGTTAAATAAGAGCATGTATAGCTTAAAACAGGCTCCAAGGCAGTGGTATCTAAAATTTGACAGGTTTATGTTTGAACAAGGTTATACTATATGTCACTTTGATCATTATGTTTATCTGAAAATAAAAATGATGGCATCTATATTATATTTTTATTGTATGTAGATGATGTGCTTGTTGCGGGGTCTAACATGTAGGAAATAAATGTGCTCAAAAGAAAATTGGAAAATTCATTTTCAATGAAGGATTTGGGAACTACAAAACAAATCCTTAATATGAGAATAAATAGAGACGTGAAAAATCACAAATTAACGTTGTCTCAGAATGAGTACATACAAAAGGTGTTTAAAATATTTAATATGAATAATGAAAAACCAGTTAGTACACCTTTGGCTAGCCATTTCAAACTTAGTAAGGAGATGTGCCTCAAGACCTAAGAAGAAATGGATTATGTGTCTAAAATTCCATAGGAATCAGCAGTTGGAAGCTTAATGTATGCAATGGTCTGCGCAAGGCCTGATATTGCACATGCAGTGGGAGTTGTAAGAAGGTACATGAAAAATCTAGGAAAAGAACATTGGATGGCAGTGAAATGGATTCTCATATATTTGAGAGGTGTTAGGGTCCTATAATAATAGGGTTCATAAAATTTTGAATTGACTTTGATAGTCTTGTAAATATGTGCATGCCTTGATTTTTGCAAGTTGTTTTCCCATACTTTGAAAAAACTGAAAAAATAATAAAATATCAGAAAGAGGGTAAAAAGTCCTAAAAGAAAGATTAAAGGACTTAGAAAATATAGAACCCAAAAGAAAAAGATGAAAATAAGACCTGAAAGTGAGAAATTCCAATTGCCACTACTTTACTTTACTGCAAGAATAAATGATTATGGCAGAGTGTCAATAAATGCCATAATCCATGATGAGTTAAACTGCTTAATCTCGACTTGTCATGTTTTCAATTTCATGTTTCAGATAGTGAATAAAGATCTATCAAATAGTTTAATCCTGAAAAATTAGTAGATAAGTAGAGAATAATGAGGATCTCAACAGTTTAATATGAGCACTAGGATGAAATAAGGTAGATTTAGATAGTTTATGTTTTAAAAGAATAAATGTTCCAAGGTTGCAAGCCTAAATGCACCTGGAAAATGAAGAAAAAATGTTAAAATAAGGTTGTGTAGGTAGAAAGAAGTGGAGAAAGCATGTAATATTGATCATCATGAAAAATCACTAATTTCTCCTCCCCTATAAGTGTTTAGTATTCTAGGCTATCAGTCAAATAGGCTCCGAGCATTTCTCTGACTTTTGTTGGGACCGGACCCAAGGTTCGATGACTAGTTAATTGAAAATGTTGAGTTTTTAAGTTAAATCCCCATTCATCATTATTTCATCCCTTATTCATACATTATAACTTCTTTTCATAAGTAAAGACTCATTATTACTTAATGAAGCATAAAAACCCATCTAACTAACTTCCTTCATTCAGAAACATACAAAAATCCTCAAAAACACTTTATCTTAAGTATTGGTGACATGATAAAAAGATAAGCTTTGCTTTAATTTTACACTTTACTTAGTGATTTATTTATTTTTGTGTACACTCCATCCCCCTTTCATATTAACTTTTAACCTATTTTATTAATGTTAGTATGAATCTTAATTCCAAGCATACGAAAAAAGACCACTTTAGTTGCACATAACAAATAGCCCTAACAACAAAGATAGTTGCCAATACCCTGAGATTTTCAGTTAGGTGATCAAGATAAATGCTGCAAAAATCTAGATCTATGCATTAGAAGACATTAAGCAGTATAAAAAACAAGATTTACACCATGCTTCCAATAGACAAGACAAGAATATGTTGAATGAATTTTTTATTAATGGCACCTGGGAGGAAAACATAAGAGGGTGTTCCCTATTCTCCTCTATGGGATGGGTTCTTATAGGTCCTCAACACTTCAGATCTAAAATTCTTCTCTCTTGATGGTGTAGAAAACCCAGACAAAAAATGGTAGCAAAATATGACTATGATGGTGGATCAATAAACAGACCAAAAGTATAGATCCAAAGTGATATTTAGGCAATCAAAGGGTGATAAATGAATGGGAAAATCCTTCTATTTATAACAAAATATTGAGTTAGTCTAGATATTGGTGTATAATTAAAATATTATTAACCAAATCAAGTTCCAACTTTTATGGAATATTTTATTATATTTGTTGGAGGGAAAAGGAATTTGACTTGGGTCAAATCTCTTTATTTATAAATAATAAATAAATAAATGATTTATTTATCATTTTAAGGATGTGGTTGAGAATTAATCAAATAAATAATGATTTATTTAATTATTTAAGGGTGATTTAGTCATATTTAGCAAAAATTATTATTTAAATAAGGTTTAAATAATTATTCTTAGAAAATAATAAGATAAATAATGATTTATCTAATTAATTTCTTTGTTTTGGGTTAAAAATAACCAGTAATATTAATTAAACTATTGTTTAACTAATTATTCTTTGAGGAAAATCAAACAAATCTATATTTATTTAATATTTCCTCATGGGGTTTCCTGTTTAGACCATAAACAACTTAATAAGGGTGGTTTACTAAGTTATTTTCATAGTGAGAGCAATTTTACTTAGGGTAAAATTGGTCTTACATGGTGTACTTGGGTCCATCTAATGATAATAGGTTAGATGACCAAAAAATGGTGTAACAGATTGTCCCACAACATGCGAGTGTTAGGATCTAATCGTATGACCGAAGTATGTTGTAAGAACTCAATCACTAGACATAGAAGGGGAAGTCAAAGAGAGATAAATATAAGGTAGATAAAAATGCTGAAAGAACTAGACCCTGAGGAGCCAAGACTTACAGGTGCGACAAGTCTCTTTGATGCGTAAGTACCTATGCTATAGGCGGCGGGGGAGGCATACCTATGCCCACCAAGGAAAAGTACAAACAATAAGGCGTTCGGTAAACCATGGAACTGGCCAATATAGTACATGTTGGCATAAACATGAGCCAAATAAACAACACGATAATGAATCCCACATAAAAATTGTGCCTGGGATAACAGCTAGGACTTGTACGATAATATCTGAGTATATGAGATATAAATGCAACCTAGATTCCCCTAAGAATAGGAAAGGGCTCTGAAAATTTGACTGATATATGCAAACAAAAAGGAGTTGTAAGCGGCTAAGGCCAACATCACCAAATGTATGGAGCTGCATCAAAGGCTGTGATGAAAAGGTCATCTGAGTATGTGGGGGGCTACTTGTAGGGCCACCCCCTCATGAGGATTAAGACATCTCACACACACAGGGGCATTATTGATATCAACTACTGCATCACTGGACCATCAAGTATACGGATCTCGATCATGCTGAAAGGAGCTAGAGCTGAGAAACAATCAAGTCAAAGGGAAATAAGGAGTGCCTTTTCCCGATTCGAGGCACTGAACAAGAGTGAAAGCTGGAACCAAGGTACACTACTCTCTAGATCTGTCTTCTAGAATGAATGAGCTGATGTCGACAGAAGGAGGTCCGCCATAGGTGAGGCAATAAGGGATCCTTAACTAAGGCACGAGAGAAAATAGTACAGCGATTGACAGAATGACACCAATGATGATGATGGAATGGGGAGTACTGAGTAGTGAATGGACGACTTCCCTTGTTAGAGCATAAAGGGCATGGATGACCTGGCAGTGACTGACAATATCATGAGGGATAGGGGACAGTGGGACTAAAGGTCATAATGTGCGACATGAGAAAGGGACCAAGCATTGAAGGATAGATGACTATAACGAGATTCAAAGGGACTTAGGATAGACTCCATGAATGCAATGATGACTCAACTTGGATTCTCTAAAAAAGGGTGACTTGATGGTGCTGCCACACAGAAAAGGTTCAATGGGGACCATGAAAACATGAGTACAAGATGGTAACTCACAATGAAAGTTGATACGAGCGTGGACAAGTATGGGGGCAAGTTGGTGCCCCTCAGTACAAGTGTTGCAAGTGAATAAATTTGATTTTGAGGAGGGGTGAAGTGACGCTTCTTGGAAAAAATGTGTCTTGGTGAAGTATCAAGTCACTAAAAACTAATAGATACCCATTTTAGGGCTTAGTGAGAGCTTTCCAATGGTACAAACGGATTGGTAAACGGTTCTATGGTTGGGTAGCAGCCGGCGAAAGAAAAAACAAGGGTTTCTCTTTTAATAAGTCGTTTTCCCTCCAAATTTGCTCATTTGCATGTGGAGCTGTGGTGAATGTAGACAAGAGAGAAGGCCCTAAATCTTGCGGCAATCGTAGCGAACAAACCAACCGTTGGAATCGAGATCCGTCAGTTGCAAGTAAGAGGCCTAAACCTACTCTTTCTTTTTAGTGGAATAAAAGTTCAGATTACATCCCCAGGGCTCAGGAACAGACCCCTACTCCTCCTCACGGCCGGGTTGCACTTTTTGGGGCAAAAAGTGTGACCTGGGTAGCAGGTTTTGAGCAAAAAACTATGACCTGTCCCAGGTTTGGGCCTGAAAAGTGCGACTTGTTAGGGAGGGGCTTTCCGGTGCTATTTTTTGGCTGAGTACTGGGTTTTTATGATGAGATATAGTATTTCCTATTTGTATTATGACAAATATGATGGTTTTGTGTAGATATGGAAGAATTACAGATCAAATGGAGAGAAAGAGACCTGGGCGCATTACGATCAGAGATTCGGGAGGATTAGGGTGTCTGCAGTGCACTGGCCAGGTTTAGGGTTCTGAAGTTTGTGGAGAACCCTTTGATGAGAGCTAGAGAGCCCTTATTGGCCTAGATTTTTAGCTATTGGGACCCAGACCATGAGGTATTTATAGTGAAGGAGCACCGGATCGAGTTGACGGTCTAGGATATATATTTCCTGACTGGTCTCCCACCACTTGGGATGGTAGGGAATACTCAACCAGTATTACCGCGGGGGCGGAATATCATAGAGTTTGTAGAGTGCCATTGTTGACCAAGTCTCCAAGTCAAGGGGACTCGGATACCCATCGGGGATTTGGAGAGGTTAGAGACCCGTGCTATGGCCGTAGCGGTGCTGCAGATCCTGGGCAACCAGGCACTTCATCACATCACTGGAGGGTAGATGATGCTGGTGGAGAATGTTTTGAGTGGGACCTAATATGGGTGGGCCCAGATGATGCTGTCGTCATTGAAACGACAATTGTCGCTATGCAAGCGGTAAGTGAACCATGATTGTGCATATGGTACAATTTTGTGCTCCTTCTTCTTTGAGAAGATCCTGGCACTTTGACCTTGCATACAGCTCCAATATGGGGGCCCGAGAGAGCCTAGGATGTGCCAGTGGGGGTGACTACTGTGCAGAGGATGAGGTGGGGCGGTTGGACGGGTTTTCCGACCCGAGTTCTTTTCTCATTGGGATCAGATGCAACTATATATAGATGAATATAACTATAGTGGGATGAGTTATTATGGGCACCCGGATTATCCACTGCCGCCTAGTCGGATATGGGGGCCTGATGGTAAGTGAAAATTTGCTAATATTTTATGTGCATGTAAAGGTATAGAATATTGTATATGGTACTCATTCTTTCACTTTTGGTATGCAGATATATCATCGGTAAAATCGGACGGATATATGGGGCGACCTGCAGTATCGGGAACCGCAGGACCTAGTGGAGTGAGGTCGTAGCAAACTAAGGATGCAACAGCTCTCCTGGAGGATATTCGTCATATATGTGAGAGGCTTCTAACCGGTGTTTCAGAGCGCAGCTGGAAAGACTTAGATGACCAGTACAGAGAGCCATGTATTGGTCTACTCTCTGAGTGGCGAGGGGTCATGCGGCGCATGGAGATGACCGGATATGGTATGCGTGATCTACAAGATGTGGGAGTAGAGCCATTGGCTCGAGATCCTCCAGATAGTGATTAGTGTGTAGGGGCAGGTGGTGCCCCCAGTTTTGAGTTTTGTAACATGCTATGGGCATGTCATATCTATCAAAGTGGATGGACTCTAAAACATTTTATACGACACATATTATGGATATGCATCGTTTTGATATTTTTATGTTATTGTCTTGTGTTAAATGTGTGTGCTAAATTCCAATCTAGAATATTGTTTGCAATGTTATCTACATAGTGATTTGTGCTCTAGGTACATGACTGAATGTAATGGTTTCAAATTTACGCATCAAAATATTCACTCGTAAATATATTCTAAAAAGGATAGGATTATGCACATGATAAACACCATTCAATTGCATGACAAGAAGCAAGGAATCTAAATGAACATGAAGGTGGAGGATGCGATGTGAAAGGGCATCAGCTAATAAACCTCGTACTGCATCATATTCAGCCTGGTTATTGGTAGCAGTACCAATGCATGCCCCGTTCCAGAGAACAAGGGAGTGGAAGGGGGGTAAAAACGGCCCAACCTGCCGAGGCTAGATTCTTGGAGTAGCAACTCGCACCATCAGCAAAACCAATATAAGGTGTGGCTGGTAGGTCCATATGAAAGGTGCCACAAGACAATAAATGGAAGGATGATGAACAATGTTGGCAACCTGAGCGCAAAGTAGAAATCGAACGCACTCCGTGGGAGGGAGTGATCTGGGTAAGATGTCTACTACTCACATGCCAACGGTGAGGTGGAGTGTGGGAGCTACCGGAGGTGTAACTTGTGCTGATATCACGAAAGTCACCATGGGCATGGGTGGTTCTATCCCGTTGATGGGAAAGAAAGATGAAGTTAGGGGTGGACGTGGCTTCCATGATGTGATCATCGCAATAGAAGATGGAGTGACTGGAGGAAGGGAGACCACATGACGCGGCGAAGCTACCTGACTCATCATCATGAGAAGAAAGGTTCACATGCGCATCATCATGGGGGATGATGAAATAAAAAGCAGATAAGGGATCCATTGATGTTGAGCCCAGGGTGATCGTTGAAGGGAGGTCAAGCGAAACAACAGGGGAATATTCGAAGGGAGCTTCCACCCAAGATCTCATGGATGATGAAAGGTAGAGGATGGTGGCCGCAGGCTCCTTCATCTTGACATCAGGAGAGGGGATGTCAATGGGAGCGGGTAAATCCTTAGTCTGGCCTGCAGCATATTGCGCAAGTACGGGAGAGGCAGATTGGTTTTGTTCAATATTGTACACCCGAACTACTTATAAAGAGGCGTGGTAATGCGTAAGGTGGGGACAATGGTGAGAGTAATGGCCATGGAGATCACACAACACACAATGTTGGTTAGTGTGAATAGTTTTAGGATTCTTGGCTATAGTCGAGGAATAAATAGAGGCTTCAGGGACCACAGACTCAGGGAACGCAACTTTAACCATGGGCTTGATACGGGGTAGCTCAGGACAGTTATGGGTGGCATGGCCAACGACATCACACAAAGCACATTGCTTTATGGGTGGGGGAGGTGTAGGGTTTGTCGGGGTAGCCTTGTCCTTGGAGGCCCTCTTGTGAGCTTTACCCTTCTTACCCAAAGTGGTCGCAATAGGAGGTGGTTCTTGTTGAGGTGGTTGAGGCACTGTTGCAGCGAGAGAAATCATGGGGACCGATTGAACCAGGGTCAAAGCAAGGTAAGGTTTGGGTTGACCTGGTGGGGTAGCAGCTGGAGGATCAAGGTACCAGATGGGAATCCCAAGGGTCAAGTTAGGAAGAGAGAGGGTGGCCATGACAGGTGCCGTATAGACTCCTGGTGGGGGAGCTAGGAATGGTATCTGACCGGAGGGGTAATGGCCAGGTGGGACGACTCCTAAATGGTTAAGGCCTTGAGGAACTGTTCTAGGAGGGTAAAGAGGCTCATGAATACCAGCTGAAGGGCTAAGAGGAGAAGGTCCAGCAGGCTAAATCAAAGGGCTAGGAGAAGACTGCAGAGGGCGAGGAGGTTGCTGAATAGCCGAGGCAGGCCGCTTGAAGGAAGTTCGAGACGATTGCATCATGCAAACATTCAATGAGCTAGGATCAAACACAGGAGGAGGAACACCAGGGAATGTACCCATCAGTGAGGAATTTTTGTAGAATCTGGGTGAAACACTGGTCAAAGGATTGACGGTTTTCTTGTTGGCCACCGAAGAGATAGTGGACTCAGGGGAGGTCTGAGACTTCAGTTCGTAATATGTCAACTGGTCAATGGTACCTATCTTTCCGTTATGAGGTAAGGACATCTTGCGGTGGACCGCGGAAGGGACAACGGACATCGCATAAGTGTAACTACGACCCAATAGAATGTTGTAGTCCACAGGGGCATCTATGAATTCTATGTCAATGCAAACAGTCTTGCCCACAAGAGTAATAGGACAATTGCGGAATAAGACAATGGGCTTGGAGGCGTGGCCATCCCACGCTCGGAGAGTGATCATGGAAGGATCCAACTCAAGTGATCCAAGTTTCTTCCAAGCCGAAGTAGACATCACATAGGTGGATGTCCCCTCATCAATAATGCATAAGGAAACTTTAGCATTTCGGATCCTTACTGGGATTTGGAAGGCGACGGAAGTAGGGAGAGGAGGATGTTCTGACTGGTCAATATCAAAGACAATCAATTGATCATTGGAATGATATACAACACCCATAGCATATAGTAGAGCTTTTCATTATGAAGGTCACGACTGGAGGAGTTCCAACGTTGAAATGGTAGTAGGGGATTGTGCCAAATCGTTTACTATGCTATACGAATGGGCAGCTTTGCGAGAAGCAGCATTTTGGCACAATGGTCCCTTAGGGATCTTGGTATGAACCTTCGTCCTAGGCTGAGGGATTTGCAAGGGACCCTTAGGTGTCGAAAGAGGCTCCGTAGAGATCGAAGGAGGCGGCTCGGGGACAGACGTAGCAGGAGGCTTGTTTTACTGATGGGACCGAGTCTGAAGATTGATGTCTATGGTTAAAGGTTGATCAGATTTCATCATGAGAACCTGGTAATCGGGGGTACCAGATGGAAGAGGCTGAGTGGCCACCTGACCTTCAGGTGTTTGGGTAGCCACAAATCCTTGCTGAGGGAAAGGATTAGTAAGCACAGCCAGCTGACTAGGTGTAGCATTGGGAGGGATGGAAGGGAAGGCTTGATGTCCCATATTTGTCGCAAATGCGGAAAAACAGGACAATCATGCGTGTAATGGCCATGAACACTACAACAAGAACAAGGCTTGTTCATGCGAACAAGCCTGTCCTGCTTCGGTTGAGTGCCCTGTTGCTGGTTCGTAGTGTTAGGAGAATTACCTTGATTAGGTCCAGGATTACCAGGGAAAGCTTGATTTTGAGTGCCTTTCCTCTGTTTTTTTGAGGGAAGAGGATAAGTCGCGCCCTACTATGCATTCACCTACCCCCGAGGGGGAAATGTTTGCTGTTGCGAGGGTTGAGAAGGAAAGGGAGGAGGAGGTGCTAATGTTGGAGGAGATGGAGCACCAAGCTGTAGATACGGATAATAAGGAGGTGGGGAAACAGTGTGGTAAATAGGAGGTTGGGAAAAAAGAGGAGGCATGTCGTATCCTAGATACGTGCTACCGGGAGGGGGAAAAGGTGCAGGAGGTGCTACACCCCCCCCGCCTTGCAGAAAACTAGAGCCCATGGGAGGTTGAGCAATGACGACGACACAAAAAAGGAAAAAGAGACCCACAAGGGCAGGGAGGTGCAGGAAAAATTGATTACAATGTTGAAACAAGGGCAGAGAGGTGCAAGATCAATTGATTTCAATGTTTTAGAGTCTTTTCTTGGTAGTGCTAACCAAGCCCTTTTTCGCTTAGGGTGTGTTTGTAAAAGTTTGTAAATTTTAATTTTTAAACCCAAATGTTTGTAGAGAAAAAGAAAAAGTGTGTTGTATGGCTGTAAATAAACTTGAAAATGATAGTATATAGGCCTGCAAAAATAGAAAATAAACAGCTAATAATGAAATAATCTAAACCCAAGGAGGCGGGTCTCTCAAAAAATAGTCTATAGGTGAGTAAAAAACTAAGACAAACACACTAAAGAAGCCAATAGATCTAAGGTCAAGAGGGACAGGGATCTAAAAGACAAGATCTGCTGGAAAGTGGTGCAGAAAAAAACAACAAATTAGAGGAAAAATTGATGTAAACTAGGTGGCGAAAGGCTATCTCCTGAAGGGAAACGGAGTGAACTCTAGAGGAAAACCCAAGCAAATCTAGATGAGGTGATTTCGATGGGTAACAAGCCAATCTGAAGTGGATCTGAAGGTGAGGTATCAGATCTAAAATTTCAGACAACCTGCAACAACGAAAACTCGTCCACAAAAAGTGGAGGGTATTAAAGCCCTAGAGGGCTAGGTTCCCACTTAGTTGAGAAAAAAAAAATAAGTACAGGTCCAAAACGGGCGGAGACGTAGGTCAGACAACCCTGAACAGAGGCTCAAACAAACCCATAAAACTTTTAGAAAAATCCCTGTAAAAAGTCCAGGTCGTAGTTTCTGACCTGTTTTCAGCAGAGGTCGCAGTTTTTGGGCTGAAAGGTGTGTCCTGAGGGTCCAGGTCACAAGTTTTGGGCCAAAAAGTGCTACTTGCACTTCCGGCATTCTCAGCAGAAGATTTCAGAAAATGTTGTCATCTCAACTGCGGCTGATGTCCATCACCTATGCAATAGGTCCGAAAACACACGGAAGTCAAAAATTTTATCATTTTAGGGTTTTATAGGTTAAAAGAAACATCAAGAAAAGAAAAAAAAAGGGGCTGAAGAGAAATACTAGGGTTTGAAGCAGCTGGATATGCAAGGATCAGAAAAACGACAGCAGTCATAATCATAAACCCGTGTGGAGTTGCTAGTTGTTAGTATGAATCTTAATTCCAAGCGTACGAAAAAAGACCACTTTAGTTGCGCATAAAAAACAATCCTAACAGCAAATATGGCTGCCAATATCCTCAAATTTGCAGTTAGGTGATTAAGATAAATGCTGCAAAAATCTAGATCTATGCATTAGAAGACCTTAAGCAATAGAAAAAACAAGATTTACTCCATGCTTCCAATAGACAAGACAAGAATATGTTGAATGAATTTTTTATTAATGGCACCTGGGAGGAAAACACAAGAGGGTGTTTCTTGTTCTCCTCAATGGGATGGGTTCTTGTAAGTCCTCGGTACTTCAGATCTAAAATTCCTCTCTCTTGATGGTGTAGAAAACCCAGACAAAAAATGGTAGCAAAATATGACTATGATGGTGGATCAATAGTCAAACCAAAAGTATAGATCCAGAGTGATCTTTAGGCAACCAAAGGGTGATAAATGAATGGGAAAACCCTTCTATTTATAACAAAATATTGAGTTAGTCTAGATATTGGTGCATAGTTAAAATATTATTAACCAAATCAAGATCCAACTTTTATGGAATATTTTATTATATTTGTTGGAGGGAAAAGGAATTTGACTTGGGCCAGACCTCTTAATTTGTAAATAATAAATAAATAAATGATTTATTTATCATTTTAAGGATGTGGTTGACTAATAATCAAATAAATAATGATTTATTTAATTATTTAAGGGTGATTTAGTTATATTTAACACAAAATATTATTTAAATAAGGTTTAAATAATTATTCTAAGAAAACAATAAGATAAATAATGATTTATCTAATTAATTTCCTTGTTTTGGGTTAAATATAACCAGGAATATTAATTAAATTGTTGTTTAACTAATTATTTCTTGAGGAAAATAAAAAAAAATGTATATTTATTTAATATTTCCTCATGGGGTTTCCTGTTTAGACCATAAACAACTTAATAAAGGTGGTTTAGTAAGTTATTTTCATAGTGAAAGAAATTTTACTTAGGGTAAAATTGGTCTGACATGGTGTACTTAGGTCCATCTAATGATAATAGGTTAGATGACCAAAAAATGGTGTAACAATTAAATCCCTAAATAATACCTTATCCTACTTATTTAACTTCCTATATCTAAATACTCCTAAAAAACCCACTATTATAAAGATTTTAGACCAAAGTTATTTCCCATGTGTTAAATTAAAACCCAAATAAAATCCCCTTTGGTCTAAAACTATCGCTAAATAAATATCCCACCCCCTATGGTTATTAAATCATTCAAAAGGTTTAAAACTATATAATAGATTACAAATTGCGCCAAATGTGTTTTATTCGAGCATATCACAAATGTTTTAAATAAAAACATATTACCCCCCCTCATAATTTTATAACCCAAAGTTTTATTGAGATAGACTAAGGTTTATTTTTAATAAAAATTAAACCCGCCCCTTATCCATATCCACCTATCCCCGCCACATTATATAAAGCCCTTCGTTTTATATAAGTTAACCCATGTCGCATGCATAAAACACTCCACCTTTATATATGATTAACCTTTTACCCATTCATATTTTATGAAGGTTTAAAACATATATTAACTATCCGCTCATAGAAGTTTCCCGGTCCCACCATTTCTTAAGCCGCAGCTTCCCATTTGATCCTAATCGTTCGCATCAAAGCTCCAAATTTGAAAGCCTACATGCAATATCGCATAGAGAAAGTAATCAATCGACCAAGTCCAAAATGCACGTGAAATGGGCAGTTTTGCTCATTTCTCTCTCCTTGACGTGTTGCTTTTTTACTGGATCACGTGCATTTTGTCCAAATCTGCTTACTGCCAAAATCCACTGTGATAACCACTATCTGGTTTTCATTCGAATCCTGAAACCACCTCCAGCCATGACGCGAACTGCATTAAATGTTGATTAAATACAACCAAATCTATGGTTAAAACCTTGGGAACATACATATTATTTCATTATTAGCACAATGTAGACCATTCTGCTTTTCTCCCAACTGTGCTAAACATTCTCAAGCCCTTGCTTACCAATTTCTCACCCAAAAACTCAGATTTGACCACAATCCACCATTGAGGATTGTTAAAGAACTGTTCACTGCTCCAAAAAAAAAGCTGCCCAAGCCAACATTTCAGACAGGAACCTGTAAAACCTTTTTATAGTCAAATACCTGCACTTAAAGGTATTTTCCAAAGAATTGAAACCTGCATATTGAATTCAAATTGTCTTTAAAGAAATCCAATCCTTTTATTTACAAAATTGACCAAATTGAACGACCCAAAATCATAAACAATAGGCCAAACCCTGGAAAAAGTTTCCCAAGAAACCTTATTTTCATCTGCGCTCCTTTACAAGAAAATTTGCTCAAAATTCACAGTTTAAGGATCAAATTCAAATATTTCAAAGGCTAAAACCTCTTAAATACCCTGAATTCTTATTTTCTCAGCCAAAACACACTCAAAAAACCCCTTCTTTTATGTTTATGCTAGTTTTATATCCTCTGAAAAACCTAATTGAGAAAAAATCCCAAAAGAAGCCACCCTAAGCCTAAATTCCTTATTTTTCTCTCTGTTTAATATAAAAACTCCTGCAAATAGTCTAATCTTGCAGTAGTTACCTAAAAATGCCTAAAAAATAGAACACCAACAGACCTGAAGGATCTAAAGCAGCCAAATCTGAGGGATCCAAAGCCCCTAAGCCTACCCCAGCCATTACTGCCAAATCTGCTATAACAATAAACCCCCTTCAACCACCTGTGGTTGCTACTGAAAGTGTTCCTTTGACTGATCTTGACTATAAAATTGTTGATCCTTTTTTTGAATTCAATTTGTTAGATATACACAATTGGTGTTATGAAAAGTATCTAGACAAAGATGAAATTCCTATTTGGGAAACACATTTACCCAAGTATATAGTTCCCTTAACCCACCTAGGTCAAGAAGTCATAAGTCTGTGTCAAAAATATTATGAACCAGATCAAAGGGATGTAGTAAATTGTATAAAGAGATACTTTTCACTATTATATCCCAATCTATTAATCAAATGCTACAATTGCAGCCTGATCCCCAAGTAGTCCCCTTGTCTATAGAGGCCTTAACTTAGTTATACCTTGGCCTATATTTCCCTAAAAGGTTCATGATCTTTCAGAATTTTATGCCTTCTCATGTTGATATTCCAAAGATAAATCCTCCATACTCGACAGCTAAATTTCCTGAAGGTTCTAGACATAGTATATCTATGCTCTCTTTTATCCTTGGATATTTTACAGATAAGTATATTGATGAATCTATTCTTGGTTTCTTTTCCACCATGTCTCCTGGTCAACCTCCATCAATCATTTTTTACTATGCTGGTTTCATAGCAGATACCATCCACTACCAATTAACTAAATTACCGACAAAAGGAGTATTTAGATATACTTCTTATCTTTTTCATTTGTTCCTATTCTTTCAAGTAGACAAATTTCCAATCACTTTGCAAAAAATGGATGTAGAGGGAAAACCTCTGTCAATTATTTTTTGGAATTCATTGTTGAGAAAAGAATGTAAGGATTTCACCTATTAAGAGTTTTTAGAGCTATTTTTGCATCCAACAATGACCATATTGAATAAATCAGAGCAGCCAAGGATTAGTGAAGAAATGAAAATAATTTTACAGCTTTCAGAGCAGAACAAGGTTGGGGATTGGTACCTCTATGAAAAACACACTGAATTAAGGATTTTTGGGTCAAACTTTTTACCCTACAAGTTTCCCAAGCATGTGTGTATGAGAAATTTTGCATTAGAATATCTTAGACAGATTCTTAATTTAGATTCAACTAACTTTATGGCAACCAAAAAGAAGACCCAATTTAAGTTTAAAAATCAAATTGGTCCATTTATCTGCAACTACAGAGATGTTGAAAAGGAAGTGACAAAGAAGCTATCTGAATTCATATTTGAAGATATTTTGCCATGGAATTATGATCCACAAGGGATCTTAAGAAAAATAAGGGTCAAATGTAAATTAACACCCTTTATCCATGAGTCAGAGCCTGAAACAAAAGAATTTTTCAATCAAATTGAATGGATTGAAAACACCTTGACAGAGGCAGCAAGCCAAAAAGATACATCACAAGAATTGGAAGTTGCCAAACAGAAGCATCAAGTAAAAGAGTCAGGGAAGAAGGAGGTTACACAACAGAGACAACAAATGAGACTAAATTTAAAATAATATATAACAAAAGGCCTAAGCTTAGTTCATTTGATAAAGAGAAAGTAACAAGTGATATAGATGATATAGATGCTCTAGTGACCAATGATGATATAGCAACAACCATAATCAATGAAACACTTATGGAAATTCAAAAGGAAAAACCAGTAAACCAGAATGACACACAGATGATTGAGAAACAACACAGCATGGAAGCCTCTTCTTCACAGTCAGCTGAGGAAAAGGACTTGGACATCAAAGAGAAGTACAAGAAAATTAAGCAGAAAAATGATGAGATAAAGACAGAAATATGCTCTCAATTATTGAAACAAAAGCCTGGAAATTAGAATAGATTATTATCAGCATTTGCTTATTCCAGGAATAAAATGATGATGTCATTTCTATAGCCTACTACCTCAGTACCAAAAATAGTATCAGACTATAAAAATATTTATCTTGAGGTAGATGTGGAAAAAATCCATTAGTTGGACCAGATTGAGTTCCATAGGCAGAGCTCTGAAATGTTATATTCTACAGTGAAAACTAAAGCAATGAGTGCTAATAAAATCCAAAATACCATCCTCAACATGCAAGATCAAATGAAGATGGAAAAAGCCTCATTATATGCCAAGGACCTAAAGCATTAGAGGAATTAGTATTACAGGTGGGATATGACCCTCCAAACATCCAACCAATAGAATTTTTGATTAAGAAAAAGAATGAAGATATAACAACTTTGAGGAAACAACTCAAACTTCCTCAAAGTGAGCATCCACAAAAAAAAAGAATTCCTCCAGGATAAAAGTTAAAAAGAGGAAATGATGAAACTAATACTTCAATTGATAGCACAAATCAAGGAGATGGAAACACAAATGGACAAACTGGTCCAAGAAAGAGAGACTGTAAAAGAGCCAGAAATTCCTACAATTCCTATAGTCATCCCAGTGATTACCAAAGCAGTTCCTTCTACTTTAGGAGAAAATTTAGCACCAAAAAACCGACTGGAAACTGCAGTGCCAGTGACTTCTGCCACCAATTCAGCTACATAATATTCTACCACAGTTGTACAACATACAGATGAATCCAGCCAGATAGTAAAAGCAATAGAAGATATGTCCTTGAAAACAAACGAAATAAGCATACTAAACAAGATGATTGAAAATATTGAAAGTGCAAATAAAATAGCTTAGATTAATGCCAAAAATCATGAACAGAAAGCTATCAGATTAGGGGAGCAACTCAAAAATCTACAAAAGGAATTGACTTTCATAGAGCAGATCTCCTACATCAAAAATCATCTCTAGACCAACTCATTGAAGCCATTCATAATCAATGGACTTCAATTCAAGTAATATTTGAGCAAAAAGAAATGCTATTGGAAGCTCAAGCAGAGATACATATGACCAAGGATGAATTGACTGATAAACCTGAACAGGCATTAAAGCTCATAACATTTCTCAATAGAAATAATAGAGAAGAACTTGAGGAACTTCAAGTATTAGACAGGACAGAGCCAATCCTACAAATCAGGAAGGTTATCACTAAAAAGAACTTGATGAAGAATCTTGAAGAAAAGTGTGAATCCATGAACCTTTCCATAACTAGATTTATGGTAAAGTATAAAAATCTTAGACAGAAAGCTTACCTGATATACATGTGTTCAATGAAAAGCTTATGCCATATAAATACTATGACAAAAAGATCAGGAAGTTTTCTAAAGAGCAAGTAAACAAGCCACCAGCATAAGGCACTCCTACAAGGAAAGTTTTACTTCAGTATTTTGAGGATTTATTCTTCTTACAACATGAAATTAAGTATCTCTTTGTCATCAAGCCTACTTTTGCAAGATATACCGAGGCTGATGAGAATTTTAGGAAGTTGAAGAATGTGAAAATTCCTAAAGCAGAATATTGGCAGACTTTCACAGACTTGATATAAAAATGGAAGTTAAAAAAAAGTAAAAACAGTTTTCCTCAAGACAGTCAAAAGAAAACCAAAGAAAAGAGTAAAACAATTCGCTGATTTTTACTACTAAAAGATATATTTTACAGCAGTAATACAGTAAAATTGATGGTCAAAGAGTATAAGTGTCAAAGAGTATAAAGTTAAAGAGTATCAGCAGGAAAGAGTATCAGCGAAGGAAAGTAGATTGCAAGATAATATCTAGCAGCCAGCAAGCAGGACACATAGGCATCCAATAGCTCCTTGTCATCAATATAGTTCTATTTATTTTGGATAAAAGAGGACAACTTGCTGATTTGTTAAGCAACTGTCCCTTTATTATGTAATGATATTTTATTTTTCCTAAGTTAATTCCTAGAACTCTTTTAGGATATTTATAATACATTTTTTATAAATACTTCAACTTCAGAAGTGTTAAAGTGTGGAATAAAATTTCTGAAGGTTATTATAGATATATTGTTGACTTGAAGGCTTTGTGTTTCAACTTTGAGTAGCAGACTGGATAACCTTTTGGGCATCATACTTCAGGATCCCTATGATAAGCAATCTGGAGTGAAGTACTCTCTAAACTTGTCATTTGTAATCTTGCTTTGTTACATGCATACATCTGTGTTTTAATTCTAAATCTAAATGTGCAACTAGGAGAATTACTACAGGACATGTTAATAGCGCTTTGTCTTTAATTAGTTGTCATTTATTTGTTTTCTTCTGATTTTCGGTGTTGAAAATTCTTAATTTCTCTCAATCCTGTTTGATACCTACCTTATACTTCCCTTTTATGGAGAAAAGGATCCTTAAGTTCCCTTTATCCCGATCATATCACCTCAAAAACCATTTTTCCCAAGATCTCCAAGGGTTATCTATCTTGCCCTGAAGACATTTGACCTTTTAGGCCCTGATCCTAGTTTTTATAGCTTGATTATATTCTATAGCCCAATGGAAAAGTAAATCTCCCTCTATTTACCCCTTCTAGTGATTTATTCCCACCGAAACAATCAATCAAAAACCAAAACTGCCCATTCATAACTAGCCTAATATCTACAAATCAAACAAATATAAATTTTAAAGAGAGAGCCCTCTCTGAACCCTAGGAAGGCTAGATCCTAGAGTTTGAAGTAGGTTTGTGGTTACCTCTAGAGTTATTTGACTTAAATCCAAAATCCCACAACTTAAGAATTTACTAGAGTGATAACATATTGGCGACCATACTGGGGAATTAACCAATCCTCAGTCATAAAATTTGTCTTGAAGGAAATTTTTTTTTTTTTTTTTTAGACAGAAACGGTTAAATTTTATTATAAGGCGCCAAAATAGTGGCAGTGTGCAATTACAGAGCTGCTCTGGCTGAGAGCTCAGAGCGTAGATTTCCTCTTGAGACAATAAACATTGTGGCAGAGAATGAATACACCCCACTGCAGATTTCTAGATTCCTTGCTGTCATGATCGATTGGTTCGGTGGAGAAGGCATCGAAATAAGAAGCGTTGAGATTGTCGACAGGGCCGTTGGTGTGAAATCCCTCCAGGTCAGCGATCAGATCCTTCATTTGGCTTTGCAGGATATCATAAGGGGAGCCCTTCTTGCTATTTCTTTTGGAATCGCTATGGATAGAAAACAAAGCAATTTTTCTTCTGCCAAAAATGCAGAAGTAGATCACCCTGCCTTCCCTCATCCGGATGCTTACAGCAGAGGCAGCTGGCAAATAACACAGAGCGTGAAGCTGGGAGAAAGGGTCAAACTATTTCATTAGGGATTGAACCAAGATTTTTCCCAGATGATCATTAAAAAATATGCGGATCAGACAGAAGGGAATACCCAATAGAAAAAAGGCCCAGAAAACATAGGATTTAAGGGATATTGCAGAAGGAGTCGACATAGTTAACGGAAAGAGATCTTTTACTCCGCAGAACGCCGAGATTGGCTTCCATATCTGCCTGGATATTTAATTTCCTGGGAATGTGATAGAAAGAGATCTTGTGGAATTTAGGCAAAATAAGTCTGATTTTCCTGAGGATGACTGATAAATGGAGCTGAGAAGGATTCTTATTGGTGTTCAACGCCTGGATAATGATCCTGGAGTCCCCGAAGACTGAAATGGATAAGAAGTTGCCTTTGATCGCTTGAAGAAGACCCTGCCACAAAGCAAGAGCCTCCGCTCTGTTGTTAGATTCCCTGCCTAGACCCCAAGCAAACCGGATCACATCAGAACCATCAGGACCCAAGAGAACCCCACCGCCTCCTGCGATACCAGGGTTGCCTTTGGAGGCCCCGTCGAAAAAAAGACAGTGATCATTCAGAGCCGATCTCCACTTAATGAACTCTTTCTCCTCCAGCCTAATTTCCCAGATGGAGTGGACACTAGCAGAAAGGGTGGAACAGTCCTTATGGTTAGGGACCGGTCCATTCAACCAGAGATCCTCCTCTCTGTTCAGAGCTTTCCCAGGCTTTTTAGCAGAGTTGGCTTCTAGAATTTCTCCCAATAGAGCTTTGACTTTGGTGATGACTCTGGACGAATTGCAGCTTTCGTTTCTGAATAATTTGTTGTTCCTCTCCAGCCACAACTTCCAGCAAACGATCTTGGGGATCCACAGCCAGCAATTTTTGAGAAGGAGATTTTTGGAAAGACCAAACGGAGATAATTTATTCCAGGTTTGAAAAAGATTTGGGATGTTCCTAGGGAGCTCGAATTTATCAGAATTTAGCATAAGGATCCCCTTCCAGACTTCTAGCGCAAAATGGCAGGTTAATAGAAAATGATCAGCTGTTTCTTCCTCAGACTTGCAAAGATTGCACCAGGATGGTCCTTCCATACCACGCCTGTGGAGATTATCACAAGTGAGAATACTGTTGTGAGCTAACGTCCAGCAGAAGAAATCAATTTTGGGAAGAGAGGGGGAATCCCAAATAAATTTCCATTGAGCAGGATTTGGGGGAACATTCGAAGTGGCCATAAGACTTTTGTAGCCTTCAGCTGCTGAATACGAACCTGAAACAGATCCCCACCCTCGTTTGTCCTTTGCTGAAGCTTTTAAGGGAGCTTTCCCTTGAAGATTATCCAAAAGAACTGAGGCTTCATCTTCCAACCACTGAGGGACCTCCCCCAGTTGCCAGCTGTCCCAAAGACTATCCTCCGTCCAAGTAGAGATGTCCCAGAGGGTGTTCAAATTGCGAGCCTGGAGCCAGACTTTGATATTGGTAAGTTCTTCCATCTGACTCAAGGGTTGATCCCCCAGAATAGGATCATCCCAGATTCTTATTTTTTGCCCATTACCTGGAATCCAATACAGCTTATGACTAAAATGTTCCAAAGCTTTGATGCAGAGTTTAAAAATAGGAGAGCCTTTGGTAGTTCGAGGAAGCTGGTCCAAGCATCTAAGGCGCTTCCCATGAAAGTATTTTCTCCACAGGACTTTCTTGCTCCAACTTAATTTTCCAGAGACAATGTTCCAAAGCAGCTTGGTTCCCAAAGCTAGATTTTGAGCAGCCAGATCACGAATTTGTAGACCTCCTTCCATAAATGGCTTTTTAATAGTATCCCATTTAACAAGATGTAGCCTTCTTTCGTTGTTTTTTCCCCCTTCCCACAGAAAACGCCTTAGAAGAGCTTCCATTTTGTTGATGAAGGTTTTTGGGGCAAGGAGGATGGAGTGCTGATATAACGGAAGACTTGAGAGAACAGCTTTCATCAGAATGATCTTCCCAGCATTATTCAGCCATGAAGCTCCCAAGGCATGGATTCTGCTTTTAATCTTGTCCAGCAGGGGCATCCAATGGGCAACTCTAGGAGCGGTCTTGAAGATTGGTATCCCCAGGTATTTGAAGGAGTCCTAGGCCCAGGACCCTTCCATATCAAGAATCCTTGCAATATCTGATAGTTCCTTAACCGAGCAGTTCCAGCCATAGATTGTGCTTTTTAGAAAGTTGATCTTGCTGCCCGAGACCTCTCTATAAATGTCCAGCTCCTTCTTGAAGGATTTAGTAAAGTTTATGCTTGCCCCAC
Source organism: Pinus albicaulis (assembly GCA_034641835.2). Lineage (NCBI taxonomy): Eukaryota > Viridiplantae > Streptophyta > Pinopsida > Pinales > Pinaceae > Pinus > Pinus albicaulis. The sequence continues at coordinate 1,235,674,306 of CM076574.1, read as the reverse complement.
CCAGCAATAAAGTGTCGTCAGCAAATTGGGCATGATTTATGTCTTTGACATGATGAACCATACGAAGGCCAGGAAGGATTTGAGTCTGTTGATTATGGTCCAGTTGAAAGCTGATAACTGAGGCTTGAATGGCATAAAGAAGCGGGGACAAAGGGCATCCTTGTCTAAGGCCCCTAGAGGCTTGGAAAAAATCTGAAGGTCGCCCATTAACCAAAGGCGCTATCCAAGGAGAGGCAATGCAGGCTTTTATCCAGTTAATGATGGCTGAAGAGAAGCCCATTTTCTTCATAACCATAAACAGGAATTCATGATTTACCCTGTCAAAAGCATTTTCCATGTCAAGCTTAATCACCATACCTTTCTCCTTTCGGTGATAGCTTGAATGAACAGCTTCTTGCACCATCACAATGTTGTCAAGAATCTTTCTCCCTTTGATGAATCCTCCTTGGTTTTCAGGGATAATGGCCGGTAATATTTTCTTAAGGCGATTGGCTATAATTTTAGTGATCATCTTGTAACTAGAATTACACAACGAGATTGGCCTGAATCTGCTGAAGTCAGCTGCACCTTTCTCTTTCGGAATCAAGGCCAAAAACGCTGAATTGATGCTGCCTCCGATCTTTGCACAAGATTGGGATTTCCTGACCATTCTCAAAAGGTCATGTTTTATTATGGCCCAACAGGAAAGATAGAATCTGACAGGGAACCCATCCAGACCAGGAGCTTTTTCTGGTTCCATACTGTCCAGTGCATTTTTAAGCTCATTCATGCTGATTAGAGCAGTCAGCATAGAATTGTCAGGATCTTGGACACATTGAGGAATCAAATTCATCGGATAGACATGGGGATCTATTGGTGGATCATCGGGGGCAGAGTAAAGATCTTTGAAGTGAGAGTGAGCTGCCCGCTTGATGTCTTCAAAATCCTTAACCACTGCATTTTGGTGGTGAATTTCTTTAACAGTTTTGAATTGCTTGCGAGCTTCAGCGTGTTTGTGGAAGAAGCTAGTATTTTTGTCCCCAGCTTGTAACCAGAGAGCTCTGGATTTCTGCCTCCAGAGTTCTTCTTCTTCCCTACTTGCTTTGTGGAAATCTTTTTGCAGGTCAACTTCTCTCTGAAGCAGGTCTTGGGTTACAGCAGAATTTTCCAAAGATAATTGGTGGGCAGCAAGACTGTCCAGGGCCATCTTTATTTTGGAGGAGGGATTTTTCAGCGTTCTAGCCCATTCCTTAAGCCTTCTTTTGAGCCCCCTCATTTTTTCTTCCCACACGAAGAAAGGGGAACCATGAACAGGTCTGTTCCAGGCATCTGAAACCATCTCGTGGAACCCCTCATGCTGAAGCCATAATGAACTGAATCTGAAGGGGATAGGGCCCAGATTTTCATCCGTGGAAAGCTCAAGGATAATGGGTTTGTGATCAGAGGTGCTGTTTGGCAGAATTTTGGACGAGGCCATTAGACCGCAAGTAAGGAAAGAGGATTGGACCAGAAATCTATCCAATCGAGCTGCTATATGATTTGGGCCCACCCTTTTGTTAGTCCAGGTGAACTTCCCAGATGTGGGCTTGATATCCTCCAACTCCCATCCCAACATGATGTCTTCAACCCACTCTCTAGCTGGTCCCTGACCGGGGAGCCTCCCTTTTTTCTCATTAACACCAAGAGTTACATTCATATCACCAGCTATGATAATGTTTTCAGGACTGTGCAGCAAAAGATAGGACAAAATCGAGTCCCAACAGTATTTTTTCTCAGAAGGAAGAACAGGAGCATATATATTGAACATACTTACTTGATGGCCAGAGTCTTTATGAATAAGCTTCATGAGAAGCCAATGGGAGGAGCTATCTTTTTGAATCAGGTCATAGATAGAGCTATCCCAGAAGGTAGCAATTCCCCCGGAGGCACCTCTTGCACTGACAACACATCCAATACCTTTGCGCCAGAAGGTTTTGCTAGCATGGAGGAGGGAAGTTTCCTCCAACTTTGTCTCCTGGATGAGAAGGATTTTAGGTGAGTACATTCTCACTATATCTTTCAGGGCATCTTCTTTTAGCTTGCTGCCTAATCCTCTGCAATTCCAGGAGACGTACTTCATTATTTATTGGCTTGAGAGATTGTGGCTCCTTTTGGAGCCGAGCCGTGCTTGCGCCCTGATCTAGTATTCATCATTCCCTTGAGAGTTTTTTGAGAGCCTTGGAGAACATCCAGATAATTTTTCTCCTCTCTCTGTTTCTTCTTGGATTTTCGACCCCTGGCTGATTTGATAGGGGTGACTTGTGAGCTGTCAGATTCATAGGTTCTTCCTTCTGAGTCTTCATCAGATTCGGAGGCCAGGCTTATATGTTCTTCTTTATCTATATTTCCTTCATTGCCTCCTGAGGCTGGGGGGGTGATTATTTCAGTACCAGGTTCTTTTACTTCCTTCATCAAGTCTTCCGGTTCTTCTTGAGCCCCGATGGTTTTTGCGTTCCCTCCTGAGGAGGATCCAACTTTTGGGTCTTCATTGGTCTTTGGATTGGTCTGAGGCTTCCCCACTGTTCCAGAATTTTTCTTCTCTGTTGACCTAGGGATAGCCTTGTCTCTTTTGATTTCTTTCCATCCTTCCTCATCCTCCTTGGTCCCGGCTGGGGATTTGGGGCAATTCCTTTGGAAGTGTCCATGTTCATGACATGTTCTGCTTTTGAAAGGTAGTTGCTCGTAGTCCAGCTTTTGATAGTGATGCCATTCTCCCACTGTAAGTTTAATCGCCTCGGGGAGACCAGCCTCTAAATCAACTTCCACAAAGATTCTTGCACAGGTGTATTGGCCTTTATTGTCTGCTTTGTCGATGAATCTGCCCAGACCGTTCCCAATCCTTTGCAATGATTGATAGCTCCAGCAGTGGATCGGAAGGTTAGGGAGCCGAACCCAGACTGGTACTTCCTTAGGAACATCCAATGAGGGATCAAAGTCTGGGGTCCATTTATTGAGATACAGACCCTGATTTCCCATGAAATACGGTCCATTTCTGAAAACCAGATCTCGGTCTTCTTTGGTGGTGAACTCGAAAATGAAGAAACCTCTACCAACCGCATAACAGATCACACTGTTTTTCAGCTGTGGTCTCCAGTTGCGTTGAATCCAATCATCCATGGTTTTTGTAGATGGCCATCGCCCCATAAATTTCCCGACCAGCCCTCTGTCAGCTAGGTCAAGGGAAATTTTAATCGGCTGATCTTCTTGCAGGGCTATCTCAGGGACTTCCTCAAGTTTTTTAATGAATTTTGGAACCTCAGGGGCAGGAAGTTTCTTCCCTTTCTGGGATAATAAGCGACGGAAGGCTTCTTCAGACGAAAGCGGAGGGGTGGGAGAGGTTTCTCCACCCCCGGGCTCACCCATGGCTGCAACAATGGAACGAAGAAAGGAAAACTCAATCCATTCCCGCAGCTCCCCTGTAAATTCAAAAAACCAAATTCCAAGGCCAAAACTCAGCGCAGAAGAACTCTTCTCGCTCAGCTAGGGAGGCGTAGTGCAGCAAAGAAGAGGTCAGATCACAGGAAGGGGGCAGCAAGGCCCACCCAGACGCCCAGAGGGCCGAGGCCGCCGTCACACACTCTGGAAACCTAGCAGAGCGTAACAGGCAGCGCGTTTTTTTTTCTTCAAGGTGGCATTTCCAAAGGAAAATTATTTTATTCATATTTTTATTTCAAGATTATTTTTATAGGTTGTGGGTATTGAAAAATTGTAATTCTCGCTTCTAGGAAAACCTACTATACTAGGTCTAACCTAGATCCTAAACCTGCTATCATAGTAGATAACCCAGACCAAATTGGAAAAAAGAAAAAACAAACAGAAAACTTAGAAGCTGAAGTATCATTAATAAGAGTCAATTCATTACCTCAAGAATTAGTTAGTCTTCAAGATATTGATTTTGATCTGAAATTCGAGCATTCCTTATTTAAAAAAAAATCTGAAAATGATTTAAAAACTATTTTTGTAGACCCTGATTTTGTTTCATTCTTGAATACAAAACATAAAATTATTACAGCAAGATCTAAATCGAAGAAAGCTGAATATCAGACTAAAGTTGAAGAAATTAATGTTACAATTCTTAAGGATATTGATGAGGCTATTAAATTAGCTAAATTTTTTACTTATATGAACAAACATCTAGTTTCTCAGTTACACACCACAATAATACCAGCTGTTGATTCATCTTTGTATGTTGTCACATCATATATAAATACCACTCCCAACTCATCCACAGACCCATTTATCCCTGGACTACCTTTGCAACCTAGAATACTTTTTCCACCATCCATTATATCCACTAGTTTACCTTCTAATTTTTCAAATTCATCATTCTCATTTCCTATTAGTTCCATTCATATCCCAATATCATTTCCCAACACTTCTGGTACAGTTTTCAGTTCATCAGCTATCATTTCCATCACAGCTCCAAGTTCTTCTACTAGATCTTCTAGTCAAACCAAGCTTTTAGCTATTGCTGCTAGATATGCTCCCCTTGTCTTACCTCAACAGTTGCATGACATGCCTCAAGATTATCAAAGAAAAATACCACTGTTTGATGGTACTACACAATGTATTTCTCAACAACACATAACTAAAATCACAAACTTCTTTGAAATTTATGAAATAGATTACTCACATGTTCAAATGAGATTTTTTGCTCAAACTTTGACTGGAGAAGTAAAGAAATGGTTTCAAGGTCAATCTCCTGGTAGCATAACTGATTTAGCTGTATTTTTTACAACGTTTTTGAATAAATGGGAAAAGAAAAAGAACCCCCTTCAAATATTATTTGAATTTGACGCATTAGAAAGAGCCACAAATGATTCAGTTCAAGATTACTACACTAGGTATAATAATGTCTATAATTCTATTCCTACAACTCTTAAACCTACTCCTTATTCTGTTCTGCTCAAATTCCCTAATGGATTTGATGCAGATATGGCTTATCAATTAAGGGAAAGAGATGCAGACACCTTAGAAAAAAAACAATTAGATGTTGTTAGTGTAGAAATAAACATATTAGCTAAAAAAGATAGACTCAGAAATGAAAGAAGAGTGACTATCAAAGAAAAAAAATCAAATTCAGATGAAAAAATAGATAGTTTAGCTAAAACCCTAGAAATAATGATGGATATACTAGATAATATAGAGAAAAGACCGCATTGGGATAATCAACAGCATATCAGAAATCTCAACTTTAGAAAAAACATAAATCAAGGAAAAACAAAAGAAACAGGCCCAAATCAAACAATAAGGCCACCATTCCAAGAGAACTATGTTGAAAGTTCTCAGAATGATGATGAATATGAGGATTCAATTAATCATTTAATGGGAATAGATGATGACAATACTATTTTCCTCACTCAGGAAGATTAGGAATTATTTGAGCTTCAACAGCTTAAATTAGAATCCAGTGAATCTTTTCATTATAAACAAGGTTATGACTCTGACATAAATGAAATACATAGTTGATATAACCTCAGAAATAAGAAAAATAATGAGTCTTCTACTAAAAAAACTTCCCAAAATCAGAATAAGAAAACAGTAGAAGCTTCAAAAACAAAAGTTTTGCAAATTCTCCCAAGAGAAAACAAGCAATACTCCAATTCTCCCCAAAAAATTTCCAGTCCTAAAAAAACATCAAGTCCTAAAATTGTTGATATTACTGATGAAGTGGCTCAAGCCTCAAAAGACACACATAAATCTGTTATAGAAAAAGACTCCAATTCAGTTAAGTATGCAAATTTAGATCCTAAAATGCCTTCTGTTGATCCTAAATCAATAAATTCAAAAACACCTTCCGATAGTTCTAATTTTGAAAAAATTTCTACTGTCTCCCAAACAACACTTGAAAAGAAAATTAGAAGCAGTAAAACATAGGAAACTCAGACAGAGACTATTAAACCAATTGAAAATAAAAACACAAATGTATAAACTCAAGATAAACCAAACCAAACTACAATTAATAAAGAAGAACTGATTCAAATTAGCAAGTCTCAACCTACATTTAATATTCAAACAGAAATTGCTAAGTTGAAAATACCAATTCCAGTAACTGAATTGGTGAAACATGACTTATACAAATCAACTATAACTGAAAATTTGAATATGAATGATGGTGAAGATTCTATTAATTTGAATGATGATCAACCAAAGTTGATCTTTGGTCCAAATGTGAAAGGAAAACATGCAGATGGAGCAGTCCCTCCTTTTTCCATTCATGATCAAATTCTACATAACACTATGCTAGATTCTGGAGCTTCCCACAATTTAATGCCTAAAGCCATTATGCAGACTCTAAATCTAGAAATAACAATGCCTTACGAAGATTTATTTTCTTTTGACTCAAGTAAGGTTAAATTTTTGGGATTAATCAAAGACTTATGTGTAACATTAGTTCAGTACCCTAGTAAGAGCATATTAATGAACATTGTAGTAGCTGATATCCCCCCTAAATATGGGATTTTACTTTCTCGCTCATGGGGAGAAAATTTGCAGGGATCTCTACAACTAGACATGAGTTATGCTACTATCACGGTGTTTGGTCAACCTAAAAAGTTATATAGAGAAACATTGATGAAGTATATGGTCAATAGTTTTGAAGGATCTATAAATTTTCCAATTTACACTACACCACCAAATATTGATTCTTTTATCCTGTGTAACTCTGAAACTGAAAAAATCCAAACTGAACTAATTGACAAAAAGAAAGAACCAAACAATGATAATATCTTCCATCAATCCCTATGGAATTTAGATTTTGATGTCTCAGTTAACAAATTAGGAGCAGGAGCAGGAGTTTGGATAACAAACATGGAAAATAATCACTCAAAAGGCCATGCTTTCAGGATTAATTTCAAATGTACAAGCAACATGGCTGAGTATGAAGCCTTAATTCTAGGAATTCAAATCATTAGAAACTTAGGAGGACAATGAATTTTAATCATGGGAGATTCAGAATTAATCATAAAACAAATACATGGAGATTATTCTGTTCATAATCCAAGACTAGGCCGATACAGAGACACTATGCTTGATTTAATTGATGATTTATTGGAATGTAAATTTACTACTATACCTAGAAAACAAAATATGCAAGTTCATTGTCTAGCTACTTTTGCTAGTACATGCAATTTACCATTCCAACCAAATCACAGATATACTGCTGAAGTCAAGCATAGGCCAATAATTCCATATAATCTTAAGTATTGGCAGATTTTTTCTCAAGATGAACATATTTACAGGTTTTTGAACAATGAAGGAGAATTTCAAAACTGTATGATAGATACTAATTGTACAATAGATAATGACTTTGATTGTGAAATAGATTAAAATAACTCATATGTAAATAGAATAAAGTTTGATAAACTAACTAGATTTACTGAACCTGACATAGATAGCTTAGAGAAAGTAGAAATTGAAGAAATTATGGATGATGAATCTGACATTTTAAACCTCAAAGATAATTTCTTACCTAAAGGATTAACACCTTTAGAAGATATTTTTGACTCTAATGATGTAGCTAGAAAACCAAAAATGGAGCTAGTAAGATCTGGCATAGAAGAGCGTAATATTGGTAGAGAATTGAAACCTAAAATGATAAAAATTTCCAAAATTTTACCTCAAGAAGAAAAGGATAAATATATTAACATTTTAAAGGAATATCAGGATGTGTTTTCTTGGAGTTATGAAGATTTAAAATCTTATGATACAAACATAATCCAACACAAAATTCCAATAAAAGAGGATCAAAAACCATTCAAACAAAATTTGAGGAGAATTAACCCTGTACTATTACCTTTGATAGAAAAGGAAGTTAAAAGAATGTATGATGCCCAGATCATTGCACCAATCAGATACTCTGATTGGGTTTCAAACCTAGTTCCCACTAGAAAGAAAACAAGTGAAATTAGATTGTGTGTTGACTTTAGAAATCTTAACAAAGTATCCTTAAAGGATAATTACCCTTTACCTAAGATGGACCATATATTACAAAGGGTAGTAGGTTCTTCTAGGATTTCTTTATTATATGGCTTTTTAGGATATAACCAAATCCTAGTCCAAGAAGAAGATCAGGCTAAAAAAACTTTCACCACTCCTTGGGGCACTTTTATGTATGTAAAAATTCTTTTTGGACTTATGAATGTAGGGGAAACCTTTCAAAGGGCTATGGAAATAGCCTTTGCAAAGGAGATTCATGATTTTTTGGTAATTTATTTAGACGACATCACTATTTTTTCCAAAACAGATAATGAACATTTGGATCATTTAAGACAAGTTTTCATTAAATGTAGGAAATTTTACATCTCTCTAAATCCCACGAAAAGTCTATTTAGACTAGAAGAAGGTAATTTACTGGGGCATATAATCTCAAAATAAGAATTAGAATTTATCCTTCTAGGATAGAAGAAATTATGAACATCATACCACCTAGAAATATCAAATAATTACAAGCTTTCTTAGGTAAGATAAAATTTTTAAGAAGATTCAATTCAAACTTAGCAGAAATAATTAGAGAATTGACTAACATGCTCAAAAAAGATTTAGTTCTTAAATGGAATGTTGAGGCTAAACAATCATTCAAATCCATTAAACTTGCCTTAACCAAAACTCCAATCCTGATAAGTCCTGATTTCAAGAAAGACTTCATAATATTTTCATTTACTTCAGAACATACCATTGCTGCAATTTTACTAAAAATAATGACCAAGGATTTGAACAACCTATAGCTTTCTTCAGTAAAACTCTTAGAGATGCCCCTTTGAAATATAACATAATGGAAAAACAAGCCTTGGATTTGGTAAAGGCTATAAAAAACTTCAGGGTATATATTCTCTATTCACACATAATTTCCTATGTCCCTAATTCTGTAGTAAAAGACATTCTTACTCACAATGGTTCTGATGGAAGAAGAGGTAAGTGGATTGCCACTATCGTAGAATATGACATAGAAATTAAACCCACAAAACTCATCAAAGGTAAAGGCTTAGCCAGACTTATGGCTGAATCCAACTATAATGCCTTAGATATAAATTTTATTGCTCAAGTTGATGACCAGGAAGAGATGGCGACTCCAACGATTACTGAAGCCTTCTTAGATTCACCTTGGTACTCAGATATCATCTTTGTACTATCAAACTTACAATCTCCTCCTGGATTATCAAGAACTAAAGCTAGATTTCTAAAACTTAAAGTAGTAATATTTTGTATCTTAGATAATGTACTCTTTTGGAGAGATCATAGCAGAATTTTACTGAATTGTTTACTAAAGGAAGAAGCTGTTAAAATTCTTGAAGATTTTCATGCAGGTGACTTTGGAGGGCATTTATATTGGAAAACTACTACTGATATGATCCTTAGAGCTGGTTTTTACTAGCCTACTTTGTTCACTGATGTTAAAAAGTATGTGACTTCTTGTCACAAATGCCAAATTTTTTAAGGCAAGAAAAATTTGTTACCACTACCTCTAAAGCCTATTTCAATTGAGATTCCATTTCAGCAATGGGGTTTATACTTCATTGGTGAAATTCACCCTACATTCTCAGGTCAAAATAAGTGGATTTTAACTGCCACTGATTATTTTACAAAGTGGATTGAAGCCATACCCTCCAAACAAGCCACTGACACAGTCATTATAGCCTTCCTAGAAAATAAAATTCTTTCAAGATTTGGATGTCCACAGAAGATTATTACTGATAATGAAAAAACATTCAAATCCAAAAAGATGATTTCCTTTTGCCACAAATACCATATTATCGTAGGCCACTCTATTGCATATTAACCTCAGGGTAATGGCCTAGCTGAATCCTCAAACGAAAGTCTTGTAAATATCATTAAAAAACTACTGGAAGATAACAAGAAATCTTGGAATAGAAGGTTAGTCAATGCCCTATGGGCAGATAGACTTACAACTAAGAAGTCCAGTGGTACATCTCCTTACCAGCTTGTTTATGTAATGGATGTTGTTTTTCCATCCTCCTTGGGAGTGCCAGTGATGAAAATTATCCAAGAATTATAGGTTGAAACTAATGATATTTAGAGAAGGATTAACCAAAATATTCACTGGCCACAAACAAGGGAAGAAGTTTATGTTAAATCCCAAGTTATCCAAGATAAAATCAAGAAAATCTATGATAAAAAGACCAAAGAGGATGACTTTTACATTGGAGATCAAGTGTTAAAGTGGGATTCTAGGAGAGAAGACAAAGGTAAACATGGGAAATTCAATTTCTTGTGGAAAGGACCTTATCTAATTTATGGATATAGAGGAAATAATGCATTCTATTAGAAATAATTAAATGAAACAGATCTACAAGAAGGACCAGTCAATGGAAGAATTCTGTAGCACTACTACTCCCTTGAATTAATAAAAAGTTAGTTTTTATTCACTTTGATCATTGTACATATACATTGCAAAGTTTAGATTGGATTGGATGTTTGCCTCACAGAGTTGAAGCCCAGAGAGAAGGCCCTAAGCTTTAAAGGGTAAAATTTCATAAATATGAGTTATTTCAGAAAGCAAGAGACACTTACAAGAACATCATAGTCAAAGTCAAAGGCTGTTGGCTCTCAAAGTTCTTGACATTTCACCAGGAAATTCCATCCCCAAGTGGAGCCACTGTTAGGGTCCTATAATAATAGGGTTCATAAAATTTTGAATTGACTTTGATAGTCTTGTAAATATGTACATACCTTGCTTTTTGCAAGTTGTTTTCCCATATTTTTGAAAAATTTTAAAAAATAATAAAAATAAAAAGGAGGGTAAAAAGTCCTAAAAGAAAGATTAAAGGACTTAGAAAATATAGACCCCAAAAGAAAAAGATGAAAATAAGACCTGAAAGTGACCAAGTCCAAATGCCACTACTTTACTTTACTGCAAGAATAAATGATTATGGCAGAATGTCAATAAATGCCATAATCCATGATGAGTTAAACTGCTTAATCTTGACTTGTCATGTTTTCAATTTCATGTTTTAGATAGTGAATAAAGATTTGTCAGACAGTTTAATCCTGACAAATCGGTAGATAGGTATATAATAATGAGGATATCAATAGTTTAATCTGAGCCCTCAGATTAAATAAGGTAGATTTAGATAGTTTATGCTTTAAAAGAATAAATGTTCCAAGGTTGCAAGCCTAAATGCACCTAAAAAATGAAGAAAAAATGCTAGAATAAGGATGTGTAGGTATAAAGAATTGGAGAAAGCATGTAATATTGATCATCAGGAAAAATCACTAATTTCCCCTCCCCTATAAGTATTCATTATTCTAGGCTATTAGTCAAACAGGCTCAGAGCATTTCTTTGACTTTTGTTAGGACTGGACCCAAGGCTCGATGTCTAGTTAGTTGAAAATGTTGAGTTCTTAAGTTAAATCCCCATTTATCATTATTTCATCCCTCATTCATACATTATAACTCATTTTCATAATTAAAGACTCATTATTACTTAATGAAGCATAAAAACCCATCTAATTAACTTCCTTCATTCAGAAACATACAAAAATCCTCAAAACTACTTTATCTTAAGTATTGATGACATGATAAAAAGATAACCTTTGATTTACGTTTATACTTTACTCAGTGATTTATGTATTTTTGTGTACACTCCATCCCCCTTTCATATTAACTTTTAACCTATTTTATTAAATCCCTAAATAATACCTTATCCTACTTATTTAGCCTCCTATATCTAAATACTGCCAAAACCCACCATTATAAAGATTTTAGACCAAAGTTATTACCCATGTGTTAAATTAAAACCCAAAAAAAATCCCCTTAATATCTCGCCCCCTATGGTCATTCAAAAGGTTTAAAACTATATACTAGATTACAAACTATGCCAAATGTGTTTTATTCGGGCATATCACAATTGTTTTGAATAAAAACATATTACTCCCCCTTATAATTTTATAACCCAAAGTTTTATTGAGATAGACTAAGGTTTATTTTTAATAAAACTTAACCCCTCCCCTTATCCATATCCACCTATCCCCACCACATTATATAAAGCCCTTCGTTTTATATAAGTTAACCCATGCTGCATGCATAATACACTATGCCTTTATATATGATTAACCTTTTACCCATTCATATTTTATGAAGGTTTAAAACATATATTAACTATCTGCTCATAGGAGTTTCCCAGTCCCACCATTTCTTAAGCCGCAGCTTCCCATTTGATCCTGTCTGTTCGCATCAAATCTCCAAATCCGACAGCCTACATGCAATATCGCACAGAGAAAGTAATTGATCGACCAAATCCAAAATGCACGCGAAATGGGCAGTTTTGCTCATTTCTCTCTCCTTGACGTGTCGCTTTTTCACCAGATAGCGTGCATTTTGTCCAAATCCGCTTACTGCCAATATCCTATGCGATAACCACTGTCTAGTTTTCATTCGAATCCAGAAACCACCTCCCGCCATGATGCGACCTGCATTAAATTTTGATTAAATACGACCAAATCTATGGTTAAAACCTTGTGAGCATGCATATTATTTCATTATTTGCACAGTTTGGACCATTCCACTTTTTTTTCGACTGTGTTAAACATTCTCAAGCCCTTGCTTACCAATTTCTTGCCCAAAAACTCATATTTGACCACAATCCAGCATTGAAGATTGTTGAAGAACTGTTCACCGCTCAAAAAAAAAAAACTGTCAAAGCCAACATTTCAAACAAGAACCTGTAAAACCCTTTTACAGTCAAATACCTGCACTTAAAGGTATTTTCTGAAAAATTGAAACCTGCATATTGAATTCAAATTGTCTTTAAAGAAATCCAATCCTTTTATTTACAAAATTGACCAAACTGAATGGCCCAAAATCACAAAAAATAGGCCAAACCCTGGCAAAATTTTCCCAGGAAACCCTGTTTTCTTCTGCGCTCCTTTTCAAGCAAATTTGCTCAAAATTCACTGTTTAAGGATCAAATTCAAATATTTGAAAGGCTAAAACCTCTGAAATGCCCTAAATTCTTACTTTCTCAGCCAAAACACACTTAGAAAACCCCTATTTTCTGTTTATGCCAGTTTTATATCCTTAGAAAAGCCTAATTGAGAAAAAAGTCCAAAAGAAGCCACCCTTAGCCTAATTTGCTCAGTTTCCTCTCTGTTTAATATAAAACTCCTGCAAACAGTCTAATCTTGTAGTAGTTACCTAAAAACTCCTAAAAAATAAAACATCAACAGACTTGAAGGATCTAAAGTAGTCAAATCTGAGGGATCCAAAGCCCCTAAGCCTACCCCAGCCATTACTACCAAATCTGCTATAATAGTAAACCCCCTTCAACCACCTGTGGTTGCTACTGAAAGCGTTCCTTTGACTGGTCTTCACTATAAAATTGTTGATCCTGCTGTTGAATTCCATTTATTAGATATACGCAACTGGTGTTATGAAAGGTAATTAGACAAAGATGAAATTCCTATTTGGGAAACACATTTACCTAAGTATATAGTTCCCTTAACCCACATAGGTTAAGAATTCATAAGACTGTGTCAAAAATATTATGAACCAGATCAAAGGGTTGTAGTAAATGCTGATAAATAGATACTTTTCACTATTATAGCCCAATCTATTAATCAAATGCTACAAGATAAAGAGATACTTTTCACTATTACAGCCCAAGCAATCCCCTTGTCTATAGAGGCCTTAACTCAGCTACACCTTGGCCTAGATTTCCCTAAAAGGTTCATGATCTTTCAGAATTTTATGCCTTCTCATGTTGATATACCAAATATAAATCCTCCATACTCCATAGCTAAATTTCCTGAAGGTTCTAGACATATTATCTCTATGCTCTCTTTTATCCTTGGATATTTTACAGATGAGTATACTGATGAGTCTATTCTTGGTTTCTTGTCCACCATGTCTCCTGGTCAACCTCCATCAGTCATTTTTTACTATTTTGGTTTCATAGCAGATACTATCCACTACCAGTTAACTAAATTACCCACAAAAGTAGTATTTAGATATACTTCTTATCTTTTTCATTTGTTCCTATTCTTTCAAGCAGACAAATTTCCAGTCACTTTGCAAAAAATGGATGTAGAGGGAAAACCTCTGTCAATTATTTTTTGGACTTCATTGTTGAGAAAAGAATGTAAGGATTTCACCTATTCAGAGCTTCCAGAGCTATTTTTTCATCCAGAAATGACCATACTGAATAACTCAAAACAGCCAAGGATTAGTGAAGAAATGAAAAGAATTTTACAGCTTTCAGAGTAGAACAAGGTTGGGGATTGGTACCTCTATAAAAAAAACATTGAATTAAGGATTTTTGGGCCAAAATTGTTACCCTACAAGTTTCCCAAGAATGTGTGTATGAAATTTTTTTCATTAGAATATCTTAGAAAGATTCTCAATTAATATTCAATTAACTTTATGGCAACCAAAAAGAAGACCCAATTTAAGTTAAAAAAATCAAATTGGTCCATTTATCTGCAACCACAGAGATGCTGAAAAGGAAGTGAGAAAGAAGCTATCAAAATTTGTAGTGTAACCAGCTTCAAAAATAGAAGAAAAGAGATATCAACGCCTTAGAAATAAGCCACTTCGAGGGGGCAACCTCCAATACATTACATAAATGAAAAATTCTTGGATGATACAATTTACAAAACCTCCTTTCTATATATAGGAGTCCATGGGGCTCGTTAGCGTCAATTTTTGCGCCTTCCTCCAAAGGATCAAACATGCTCTTACAAAGTGATCTTAGTGTCAAGGTCAAATTTTGTCATTTCAATGAGTCTTCAAGCAAAATTTGGTCACTAGGCATTAGGTCTAGGGTTTGTTTTCACTCTTTTCAAAGTTGTCCAAATGTCGGTCCATGTCACCATTCAGCGGAGTGTACCATCATTCAGAGGGTTTTCATCATCATGTCAGGTTCCAAAGAGTCATTTTACACCTTGTTCATGCTTCAATTGTGCCTAGGTAAGGTCCATTTCCCTCTCTTAGGGTTTTGAAGGTAATTTCTCTTGGATGGTCAAATCATTAGAAAAACTTGTATCCTGATGTTCACACACCTTCCCCTATCCTTAATATACCTTATTAAACACTTCCCATCATTGAGATCCCCCAAATTCCTCATTTTTGCACAAACCCTAGTTTCTTGCCACAACTTGGCAATTTTCTAGGCTAGGCCTATGTTTTGCCCTTTTGGACCCCTTCCCCTCACTCAATCTCTGATATTCCACTTTCCCCTGCTTCCTAACATCCCTCCCTACTTCCCAAAATTTCCCCAAGAATTTATAAGCCCCTTATCCCCTTCATTTCGCTTCATTTCGACAAATCCCTTGTTTCACACATCGGGATAGGTTTCACTCAAATGATGTTTCAGAGCAATAAAAGATGAATTTTCGAAACATGAGAGAGGTTTTTGTAAAACATATGCCAAGGAAGAAAAACCTTCTTCACTTTTTACACAGGTGTAATGGGTTTGGATAAATGTCAAGAATACCGTTGCCTCGGGAGAATTGATGCAACTGCAGGAAGTAGTGTCGGGAGATTTGATTTTTGACAGGGTAAATGAACTCCAAATTGAACAATTCTAGTTAGGAAGGAAATTAGACTTCATACGATTTCCAACGAGCTATCACATACCCAATTTGGACACCGGGAAGGCCTCCAAAAGCCTCCTGCAAAATGCGCTATTTATGGCGCGACACATTGGGTTGGTGCGCGGCGCATTGAGTTGAAACACAAAAAATTTTGCCATTTCTCTCCAACATCAAATTTGCTTGGTTTTTCCATGTTTGAGTAAGTCAAAGTCACTCCTCTATTTCTCATAACTCATGTTTGGTGTTGATTATGAGTTTGATTATGAAGATTTGAGTGCAAAACAGAGTTAAATGTGAAAGTGTCAAAGTCTGCAAAGGTAGAAAGAGAGTTTGCCAAATCAAAAATTGAAGTTCATGCCATACAAGATATGTCTGGAGTTCAAAAATTCATTTGCATGCAAAAAACATCAAGGAGCCAAGAGAAAACATTGATAAATCAGTTGGAAAGAAAAACAGTGTTTGAAAAGCCAAATTGTGTGTTGGATCAGCGCGCGGCGCGTTGGGTTGGCGCGCGGCGCATTGGAGGACGCGCAGCGCGTAGAGCGAAATTTTTCAGTGTAAATTTACACTGGCGTGGTGCATTGGAGGATGCGCAGCGCGTTGGGCTGGCGCGCGACGCGTAGAGCTGAAACTCAAATTTTTTCCATTGCTTCCAGATTTTTGTATTGGTTTCATCAATTTTGCTCCGAGTAAGTTTGACTCACCTTGCAATTTCCCATAAACTTGTGAATGGTGTGGGTATATGATGGATTATAAGAGAGTGAATGTCAAAGACTTAAACCCTCTCATCTTGTAAAAAAATTTCTCCCTTAGGGTTTGAAAGAGGTGGTTAAAACTTGGAACGTTGGTGCTCAAAACTCTCATTTCTATTGTCATTTGTGTTCTTGTCATTATTATCATTGTTTTCACTGCTGGTACTCTCACATTGTTATACCACCGTCTCTCTTTCCCTTTTTTTTCCATGTGGTAAGCCTCAAACCCTACTGCTCACTATCCATTGACTAAACCAAATCTCCATAACATTCAAAAGATGCCTTGTGTCTTTGATTTCATTTATATATCCCCATTTCATTCACTCATTCCCATCACATATAAATCCCCAAATCCCTGACTCCCCAAACAGTGACTGTCCTCACCAATAAATTTCACTTGGCAATCTACTGTATCCCTTGTGATATTTCTCCGCAGCCTCTCATTTCATATGTGGCACACTTGGCATTGAGAAAAAAACATATATTTATCATCATAGACTTGTCAAACACCTTTTTTTCTGTACCATGACGGACACATTCATCATACAACCAAGACAGTGATTTTACAATTGAAACTGCATGCACCAGGAGAGCACTGAAACGGAGAAAAAGGCTTGATAGACTCCGTATCTTGGCCGAGGCTTCATTGGATGAGCATGAGGCATGATGGGGGATCTTTGCTCCGAATTTCAGCAAATTTGGAGAATTTTTTGTCATTTTTGAAAATTTTGGTCTCAAAACAGGTTTTTCCACTCAACGCGTAGCGCGTCCCGACGCGCGCTTATGATTGGGACACTTTTTGGAGGAAAACTTTGTATTTTGGGATTTTTCATGGTAATTTATGCATGCTCAGAAATGGCTGAAGCATTTCATCAAGTTTTGGATGATCAAAGGGGCCAAAAACACCATGAAAATCACCTTTCTGCCACCTTTTGCACCAGCAGGAAGTAATTTTGGGAGAATGAAGTTTTGGAGGGGAAAATGAACTCCAAATTTAAAAATTCCACTTGGTTTGGATAGAAGACATCCAGGGCTTTCCAAAAAGCTATCATGAGCTTGATTGTGACTCCTGGAAGTGCTCCAAAAGCAGGTCCAAAGGCACACGGCGCATAGAGCTTTGGCGCGCGGCGCATAGAGGAAATTAGCCTATTTTTCACCTTCCAGCTCAGGAATTCGGCCAGTTTGGACTAGTTTCACCTCTTGATGTAATTTTTGGTTTTTCTTGATGTAATTTGATGTAAATGATGTAACTTTGGCACTTATTTACTTGTTCTAGATGATTCATTCACAAAAAAGTGAAAATCAAGTGAATGGATCGGTTTCCTAGCTTATAGAGGCAAGTGGTTTGGCTACCTAGATTTTAGCTCCTTGTTCAGAATTGGTTCAAGCTACTCCTAGAAGCATGAGCTCGACCCATAGAGGCATGGGAAGGGGTTAGACTTGTCTATTTATTTTATTTTCTGAGACACTTTCAGGGTTGGACTCTTGGGAAAAGATTTGGCACACTATTGTACATATTTTCTGCATTTTGGCTAAGGAAAGATCAGAGGTTTTGCAGCACCTGTTGGGATTCTTGTGGCTTTCAGTTTTGATGGTGTGTTCTCTCAGTTATTTGTAAGTTATTTAATGTTTAATGTATGTCATTCCCTTCTTTTTCTTCTGAAACTAAATGAATGAGTAAATGAGGTTGAATCCATTGATTCCAGTGCTCTGCCTTTAAATTTGTTTAGTTTTACATGTTTTCGCCAGTTTGGAGAGGATTCATGTTCTTCCTTGCCCTCTTCAGATCCTTGTCATTCTAATCCATCTATACACCTAATCAAAAAGCATCAAGACTACTGCCTACCTTTCCCCAACTCGAATTCTGCAAAGATCTGGCCTCATCCCCGAGCCCAAAATGGTTTTTTCCATTTTTCCAACAAAAACCCCAAAAATTTAAATCAAACTTTCCTATCTATTTACTAGCCTAAAATCAATATCCATTATAATTCATCTCAGTCCCTTTGAAGACCTTTTTTCGTGATAGACCCGGAAAGAGCCCTCTCCTGTCCTCGTAGGGCTAGCTACGAGGCTGAGCGTGGTTTGATGTTGCCTTGAGTTTTACCTTATTTTAGCCTAAGGTAGATTCGAGCGCTAACATAGTGGCGACCATACTGGGGAAGAAAATGGTTTGCTTATTACTGTCATTTTCTATAGACGGAGTCTGAAGTCACGCCAGGTAGCCTTCGAACTGCTCTTGCTCTGCGAGTGCATAGTAGATAAAAGCTGCTTCAGTCGATCTCCGGTTTAGATTGTGAATGTGCTCCTTGATTTGTGAATTCCCCCAGTATATGTATCAAGATTAGATCTGATGGTTGATGGTGGACAACGATCAGGCATAAGAAGGCTGAAATCATTCACCTGGTGACTCCAATTCAAAGTAGAGACTCCACTGGAGGACTGAATTTTTCTCTGAGAAAATGGAAGGATCTTGCACAAAGTTCAGGTATCTAAAGTGGAATGGTATTCAGGATCTAATTTTCTTTCTTGTAAATTACTTCTTTGCTGTTCTTGAACCTGTCCTGAAGGTTATTCCAAATTTGTTGTATGATAAAGGTGATCAAAATCTTCACTCGACTTATTCAAAAAGTATAAATACTGAGTTTCCCTTTGATCCTGGTCTCCTTACTTTTCCCACATCTTATGTTGACTCTCTTCAGAGTGATGAGCCAGAAAATCAAGTTGATCCCGCAGCTCTTGTACATACCCCTACACCTTGTAAAATTCCAGATCGGTACAAACCTCTTGTTTTACCCTTTGTTCTTCATGCTTTCCCTAAAAATTATGACCTATATCTACCAAGATTTGACGGTGAATGTAACAATGTCAACGTTGAGCAACATGTGCAGAATGTTGAAACTTTTCTGGATTTTTTCGAAGTTGATGAAGAGAATGTTAGTATTAGGCTTTTTGCTCTTTCGTTGCAAGGTCAAGTAAAGAGTTGGTTCAAAGCCCTGCCTGATGCGAGCATCACAGATTTCCAGCAGTTTGTCAAAGTTTTCCTTGACAGGTGGATGATTGGACAGAACCCTTTCTTGATTTTAGATGAGTATGCCCAGCTGAAGAGACAGTCAGGAAAGACAGTACAACATTTTTCTGCCAGATTTAATCAAGTATATTTTTTGATACCATCTGATATAAGACCTTCTCCTAGATCTTCTCTCTTGCACTACCCGGGTGCCTTTGATCCAGAAATGGAGTTTCAGCTGAGAGAAAAGAATATTGCAACACTTCACGAGATGCAGAACAGTGCAGTAAATGTAGAGGCTCATTTGCTGATCTTGAGGGCAAGGTTGAAGGAAGAATAAAAGAAGAATGTTTCAGAGCAGCTGACACCTTCAGAGGAAAATCTTGATCTTTTCGTAAATGCAGTAGAAAAGATGGTGCGGAAAATGACTGCAAAAAATGAAAATGAAATTCAAGAACAAGCGGCTGACCCAAAACATTTTGTTTCTTATCCCAGTTGTCATAGTGATTGTTTTATAGATCTTCTGGGAGAAGAGAGCACTGTTGATATGACATGTATGCTTGATGATGTGTTGTATACTGATGAATTTCCTCAGTTTGATCAGTATGATGATGATTATGTTCTCCAAACAGAAGCTAATCTTGCAGACAAATCAATAGCTAGTTTGTGCGAGGAGGAAGTTCACTTTTAGCAGCTCGAGTACAGTGATCAACCGATATATATCAGCTATGACAATGACGAGGAAAGTGCAGCAGATTTTGAAGTAAGTGGAGGATCTTTGCCTTTTTGTTTTGACTCGTTTCAGTTCATCAGAGACAATTTCCATGCAATCAGAAATCAAATGTCAACAAGTCTTGATCTGGACCATCTTGAGCGCAATGAAAACCTTGTTCAAGACTTCTCATATTCATATTTTCAGCCCCCGAAATCCATTGATTTTCAAGCTGCAGATGAAGCCATGGAAGCTGGCACATTTGATCAAATGATAGAAGGTGAATCCGTACCATTTTGTTTTGAATCATTTCAGTTTTTGAGAGAAAAATTGCATAGTAAATCTTCAAATGAGCAGCCTGTAAGAAATCAGCAATTTCTCAGTGTTAATGTTGAGGATGAGACAGATAAAAAAATTCTTGAGCAGCTTGTAGCATCAGATTTGCAGCCACCAAATGAAATTGAAGGTCAGATTACAGATGAAGTCGTGGAAGCCGAAATACATGATTTAATGATGCAAGAGGATTTTGTACCCTTTTGTTTCGAAGCATTTCAGTTTATAAAGCAGAATCTTCGTAATATCTCTCAAGAAAAAGATGAACGGCCAGTAGGATGTCAGACAGTTTCAATGGATACAACGCAGCAGTCTTCTCAAGTTTTTAATGATCCTATTGCTCGTGTGTTGGATGATGTTTGCTGTAAAAGTTCTTCTCCATTAGCTAACCATGTGCCCGAAAATAATGTTGATAATAATCTTGTTCAAAATTCAATTTCATTGTGTTGTTCAACAGATTTTTCATATGAGGAGATTGATAAAGGAGACTCTTGTTCTGTCTGGAATCAGCAACGGAGTTTGGTTTTTCATGAATTTCAGGATCCTTTTGATAGCTTGCTGCAAACACCAAAGAAAAACAACACAGATGTGAGGAAAGTCTTGATATCTAGCTATGAAGATTACTTGGACCAGAGCAGTGAGGTGTTAATGGAAATGAATAGGTATGTTTATGAAGATCCTTTCGCGGTATTCTTGCAGTCATCCAGTCAATTCATGCTTTGCAAGTTTATCAGCAATCCACTTGGTTCAAAGTTTCCATGGGAGCTGCCTTTCAGTAGTTATTTCTCGTTGTTAATAAGCAAGCACTTGCGAAGAATTAAGATAGCAGCCAACATGCTTACATGGTTGCATTGGCTGTTCCATTTCACTTGATCGGGTGGTGAAAAGTACAATTAGAGTAGGTTTGATGAATAAGCTCTACTTTGAGCATCTTTTCCAGCTTTTCAGTTGTGTTTAAGTATCGAGTCAATTTTTAGTTGAGTGAGAGTCAGTTTGTGTCATCAAGTCATCAATTTTCAGTCATGCATTTCAGTTTGAGTTTTTGATTCCATTGCCCAATGGATAAGGCACTAGTCTGCTCTCCCAAAGATCTTCCGTTCTTGGCACCTCCAAGGAGATACCATCCCCATTGGAGCCAATGTTAGTTTCAGCCTTTGGAGCCTTCCTCCAGTGATCAAACATGCTCTTACAAAGTGATCTTAAAGTGTCAAGGTCAAATTTTGTCATTTCAATGAGTCTTCAAGCAAAATTTGGTCACTAGGCATTAGGTCTAGGGTTTGTTTTCACTCTTTTCAAAGTTGTCCAAATGTCAGTCCATGTCACCATTCAGCTGAGTGTACCATAATTCAGAGGGTTTTCATCATCATGTCAGGTTCCAAAGAGTCATTTTACACCTTGTTCATGCTTCAGTTGTGCCTAGGTAAGGTCCATTTCCCTCTCCTAGGGTTTTGGAGGTAATTTCTCTTGGATGGTCAAATCATTAGAAACAATTGTATCCTGATGTTCACACACCTTCCCCTATCCTTAATATACCTTATTAAACACTTCCCATCACTGAGATTCCCCAAATTCCTCTTTTTTGCACAAACCCTAGTTTCTTGCTACAACTTGGCAATTTTCTAGGCTAGGCCTGTGTTTTTCCCTTTTGGACCCCTTCCCCTCACTCAACCTCTGAGATTCCACTTTCCCCTACTTGCTAACATCCCTCCCTACTTCCAAAAATTTTCCCAAGAATTTAGAAGTCCCTTATCCCCTTCATTTCGCTTCATTTCGACAAATCCCTTGTTTCACACATCGGGATAGGTTTCACTCAAATGATGTTTCAGAGCAATAAAAGATGAATTTTGCAAAACTGAGAGAGGTTTTTGTACACAACATGCCAAGGAAGAAAAAATTCCTTCACTTTTTACACAGGTGTAATGGTTTTGGATAAATGTCAAGAATACCGTTGCCTCAGGAGAATTGATGTACCTGCAGGAAGTAGTGTTGGACGATTTGCTTTTTGACAAGGTAAATGAACTCCAAATTGAAAATTTCCAGTTAGGGAGGAAATTAGACTTAATAATATTTCCAAAGCACTATCACATACCCAATTTTGACATCGGGAAGGCCTCCAAAAGACTCCTGCAAAATGCATTATTTATGGCGCGGCACATTGGGTTGGTGTGCGGCGCATTGAGCTGAAACACAAAAAAAATTTCCATTTCTCTCCAACATCAAATTTGCTTGGTTTTTCCATGTTTGAGTAAGTCAAAGTCACTCCTCTATTTCTCATAACTCGTGTTTGGTGTTCATTATGAGTTTGATTATTAATATTTGAGTGCAAAACAAAGTTAAATGTGAAAGTGTCAAAGTCTGCAAAGGTGGAAAGAGAGTTTGCCAAATCAAAAATTGAAGTTCATGCCATACAAGATATGTCTGGAGTTCAAAAATTCATTTTCATGCCAAAAACATCAAGGATCCAAGAGGAAACATTAAGAAATCAGTTGGAAAGAAAAACAGTGTTTGAAAAGCCAAATTGTGTGTTGGATCAGCGCGCGGCGCGTTGGGTTGGCACGTGGCGCATTGGAGGACGCGCGGTGCATAGAGAAAAAATTTTCAGTGTAAATTTACACTGGCACGGCGCATTGGAGGACGCGCGGCGCGTTGGGCTGGCGCGCGGCGCGTAGAGCTGAAACTCAAATTTTTTCCTTGCTTCCAGATTTTTTTATTGGTTTCATCAATTTTTCTCCGAGTAAGTTTGACTCACCTTGCAATTGCCCATAAACTTGTGAATGGTGTGGGTATATGATGGATTATAAGAGAGTGAATGTCAAAGACTTAAACCCTCTCATCTTGTAAAAAAATTTCTCCCTTAGGGTTTGAAAGAGGTGGTTAAAACTTGGAACGTTGGTGCTCAAAACTCTCATTTCTATTGTCATTTGTGTTCTTGTCATTATTATCATTGTTGTCACTGCTGGTACTGTCACATTATTATACCACTGTCTCTCTTTCCCTTTTGTTTCCATGTGGTAAGCCTCAAACCCTACTGCTCACTATCCATTGACTAAACCAAATCTCCATAACATTCAAAATATGCCTTGTGTCTTTGATTTCATTTATATATCCCCATTTCATTCACTCATTCCCATCACATATAAATCCCCAAATCCCTGACTCCCCAAACAGTGACTGTCCTCACCACTAAATTTCACTTGGCAGTCTACTATATCCCTTGTGATATTTCTCCGCAGCCTCTCATTTCATATGTGGCACACTTGGCATTGAGAAAAAAACATATATTTATCATCATAGACTTTTCAAACACCTTGTTTTCTGCACCATGACGGACACATTCGTCATACAACCAAGACAGTGATTTTACAATTGAAACTGCATGCACCAGGAGAGCACTGAAACGGCGAAAAAGGCCTGATAGAATCTGTATCTTGGCCGAGGCTTCATTGGATGAGCATGAGGCATGATGGGGGATATTTGCTCCAAATTTCAGCAAATTTGGAGAAGTTTTTGTCATTTTTGAAAATTTTGGTCTCAAAACAGGTTTTTCCACTCAGCGCGTAGCGCGTCCCGACGTGCGCTTATGATTGGGACACTTTCTGGAGGAAAACTTTGTATTTTTGGATTTTTCATGGTAGGTTATGCATGCTCAGAAATGGCTGAAGAATTTCATCAAGTTCTGGATGATCAAAAGGGCCAAAAACACCATGAAAATCACCTTTCTGCCACCTTTTGCACCAGCAGGAAGTACTTTTGGTAGAATGAAGCTTTGGAGGGGAAAATGAACTCCAAATTGAACAATTCCACTTGGGTTGGATAGCAGACATCCAGGGCTTTCCAACAAGCTATCATGAGCTTGATATTGACTCCTGGAAGTGCTCCAAAAGCAGGTCCAAAGGCGCACGGTGCATAGAGCTTTGGTGCGCGGCGCATAGAGGAAATTAGCCTATTTTTCACCTTCCAGCTCAGGAATTCGGCCAATTTGGACTAGTTTCACCTCTTGATGTAATTTTTGGTTTTTCTTGATTTAATTTGATGTAAATGATGTAAATTTGGTGCTTATTTACTTGTTCTAGATGATTCATTCACAAAAAAGTGAAAATCAAGTGAATGGATCAGTTTCCTAGCTTATAGAGGCAAGTGGTTTGGCTGCCTAGATTTTAGCTCCTTGTTTAGAATTGGTTCAAACTGTTCCTAGAAGCATGAGCTCGACCCCTAGAGGCATGGGAAGGGGTTAGACTTGTCTATTTATTGTATTTTCTGAGACACTTTCAGGGTTGGACTCTTGGGAAAAGATTTGGCACACTATTGTACATATTTTCTGCATTTTGGCTAAGGAAAGATCAGAGGTTTTGCAGCACCTATTGGGATTCTTGTGGCTTTCAGTTTTGATGGTGTGTTCTCTCATTTATTTGTAAGTTATTTAATTTTTAATGTATGCCATTCCCTTATTTTTCTTCTGAAACTAAATGAATGAGTAAATGAGGTTGAATCCATTGATTCCAGTGCTCTGCCTTTAAATTTGTTTAGTTTTACATGTTTTCGCCAGTTTGGAGAGGATTCCTATTCTTCCTTGCCCTCTTCAGCTCCTTGTCATTCTGATCCATCCATACACCTAATCAAAAAGCATCAAGACTACTACCTAACTTGCCCCAACTCGAATTCTGCAAAGATCTGGCCTCATCCCCGAGCCCAAAATGGTTTTTTCCATTTTTCCAACAAAAACCCAAAAAATTTAAATCAAACTTTCCTATCTATTTACTAGCATAAAATCAATATCCATTATAATTCATCTCAGCCCCTTTGAAGACCTTTTTCCATGATAGACCCGGAGAGAGCCCTCTCCTGTCCTCGTAGGGCTAGCTACGAGGCTGAGCGTGGTTTGATGTTGCCTTGAGTTTTACCTTATTTCAGCCTAAGGTAGATTCGAGCGCTAACATAGTGGCGACCATACTGGGGAAGAAAATGGTTTGCTTATTACTGTCATTTGCTATAGACGGAGTTTGAAGTCACGCCAGGTAGCCTTCGAACTGCTCTTGCTCTGCGAGTGCATAGTATATAAAAGCTGCTTCAGTCGATCTCCGGTTTATCTTGTGAATGTGCTCCTTGATTTGTGAACTCCCCCAGTATATGTATCAAGATCAGATCTGATGGTTGATGGTGGACAATGATCAGACATAAGAAGGCTGAAATCATTCACCTGGTGACTCCAATTCAAAGTAGAGACTCCACTGGAGGACTGACTTTTTCTCTGAGAAAATGGAAGGATCTTACACAAAGTTCAGGTATCTAAAGTGGAATGGTATTCAGGATCTAATTTTCTTTCTTGTAAATTACTTCTTTGTTGTTCTTGAACCTGTCCTGAAGGTTATTCCGAATTTGTTGTATGATAAAGGTGATCAAAATCTTCACTCGACTTATTCAAAAAGTATAAATACTGAGTTTCCCTTTGATCCTGGTCTCCTTACTTTTCCCACATCTTATGTTGACTCTCTTCAGAGTGATGAGCCAGAAAATCAAGCTGATCCCGTAGCTCTTGTACATACCCCTACACCTTGTAAAATTCCAGATCGGTACAAACCTCTTGTTTTACCTTCTGTTCTTCATGCTTTCCCTAAAAATTATGACCTATATCTACCGAGATTTGATGGTGAAAGCGACAATGTCAACGCTGAGCAACATGTGCAGAATGTTGAGACTTTTCTGGATTTTTTCGAAGTTGATGAAGAGGATGTTAGTATTAGGCTTTTTTCTCTTTCTTTGCAAGGTCAAGTAAAGAGTTGGTTCAAAGCCCTGCCTGATGCGAGCATCAAAGATTTCCAGCAGTTTGTCAAAGTTTTCCTTGACAGGTGGATGATTGGACAGAACCCTTTCTTGATTTTAGACGAGTATGCCCAGCTGAAGAGACAGTCAGGAGAGACAGTACAACAGTTTTCTGCCAGATTTAATCAAGTATATTTTTCGATACCAGCTGATATAAGACCTTCTCCTAGATCTGCTCTCTTGCACTACCCGGGTGCCTTTGATCCGGAAATGGAGTTTCAGTTGAGAGAAAAGAATATTGCAACACTTCACGAGATGCAGAACAGTGCAATAAATGTAGAGGCTCATTTTCTGATCTTGAGGGCAAGGTTGAAGGAAGAAGAAAAGAAGAATGTTTCAGAGCAGCTGACACCTTCAGAGGAAAAGCTTGATCTTTTCATAAATGCAGTAGAAGAGATGGTGTAGAAAATGACTGCAAAAAATGAAAATGACATTCAAGAACAAGCGGCTGACCCAAAACATTTTGTTTCTTATCCCAGTTGTCATAGTGATTGTTTTATATATCATCTGGGAGAAGAGACAGCTGTTGATATGACATGTATGCTTGATGATGTGTTGTATACTGATGAATTGCCTCAGTCTGATCAGTATGATGATGATTATATTCTCCAAACAGAAGCTAATCTTGCAGACAAATCAGTAGCTAGTTTGTGCGAGGAGGAAGTTCACTTTCAGCAGCTCGAGTACAGTGATCAACCGATATATATCAGCTATGACAATGACGATGAAAGTGCAACAGATTTTGAAGTAAGTGAAGGATCTTTGCCATTTTGTTTTGATTCATTTCAATTCATCAGAGACAATTTCCATGCAATCAAAAATCAAATGTCAACAAGTCTTGATCTAGACCATCTTGAGCGCAATGAAAACCTTGTTCAAGACTTCTCATATTCAAATTTTCAGCTCCCGAAATCCATTGATTGTCAAGCTGCAGATGAAGCCATGGAAGCTAGCACATTTGATCAAATGATACAAGGTGACTCCGTACCATTCTGTTTTGAATCATTTCAGTTTTTGAGAGAAAAATTGCATAGTAAATCTTCAAATGAGCAGCCTATAAGAAATCAGCAATTTCTCAGTGTTAATGTTGAGGATGAGATAGATAACGAAATTCTTGAGCAGCCTGTAGCATCAGATTTGCAGCCACCAAATGAAATTGAAGGTCAGATTACAGATGAAGTCGTGGAAGCCGAAATACATGATTTAATGATGCAAGAGGATTCTGTACCTTCTTGTTTCGAAGCATTTCAGTTTATAAAGTAGAATCTTCGTAATATCTCTCAAGAAAAAGATGAACGGCCAGTAGGATGTCAGACAGTTTCAATGGATACAACGCAACAGTCTTCTCAAGTTTTTAATGATCCTATTGCTCGTGTGTTGGATGATGTTTGCTGTAAAAGTTCTTCTCCATTAGCTAACCATGTTCCCGAAAAGAATGTTGATAATAATCTTGTTCAAAATTCAATTTCATTGTGTTGTTCAACATATTTTTCATATGAGGAGATTGATAAAGGAGACTCTTGTTCTGTCTGCAATCAGCAACGGAGTTTGGTTTTTCATGAATTTCAGGATCCTTTTGATAGCTTGCTGCAAACACCAAAGAAACACAACACAGATGTGAGGAAAGTCTTGATATCCAGCTATGAATATTACTTGGACCAGAGCAGTGAGGTGTTAATGGAAATGAATAGGTATGTTTATGAAGATCCTTTCGCGGTATTCTTGCAGTCATCTAGTCAATTCATGCTTTGCAAGTTTATCAGCAGTCCACTTGGTTCAAAGTTTCCATGGGAGTTGCCTTTCAGTAGTTATTTCTCGTTGTTCATAAGCAAGCACTTGCGGAGAATTAAGATATCAGCCAGCATGCTTACATGGTTGCATTGGTTGTTTCATTTCACTTGATCAGGTGATGAATGAAACTGTTAGAGTAGGTTGTATTGAATAAGCTTCATATTGAGCATATTTCCAGTTTGTCGATTGTGTTTAAGTATCGAGTCAGTTCTTAGTTGAGTGAAAGTCAATTTATTTCATCAAGTCATCAATTTTCAGTCATGCATTTCAGTTTGAGTTTTTGATTCCATTGCCCAATGGATAAGGCACTGGTCTGCTCTCCCAAAGATCTGCCGTTCTTGGCACCTCCAACGAGCTACCATCCCCATTGGAGCCAATGTTAGTGTCAGCCTTTGCAGCCTTCCTCCAGTGATCAAACATGCTCTTACAAAGTGATCTTAAAGTGTCCAGGTCAAATTTTGTCATTTCAATGAGTCTTCAAGCAAAATTTGGTCACTAGGCATTAGGTCTAGGGTTTGTTTTCACTCTTTTCAAAGTTGTCCAAATGTCAGTCCATGTCACCATTCAGCTGAGTGTACCATCATTCATAGGGTTTTCATCATCATGTCAGGTTCCAAAGAGTCATTTTACACCTTTTTCATGCTTCAGTTGTGCCTAGGTAAGGTCCATTTCCCTCTCCGAGGGTTTTGGAGGTAATTTCTCTTGGATGGTCAAATCATTAGAAAAAATTGTATCCCGATGTTCAAACACCTTCCCCTATCCTTAATATACCTTATTAAACACTTCCCATCACTGATATTCCCCAAATTCCTCTTTTTTGCACAAACCCTAGTTTCTTGCTACAACTTGGCAATAATCTAGGCTAGGCCTGTGTTTTTCCCTTCTGGACCCCTTCCCCTCACTCAATCTCTGAGATTCCACTTTCCCCTGCTTTCTAACATCCCTCCCTACTTCCAAAAATTTCCCCAAGAATTTAGAAGCCCTTTATCCGCTTCATTTTGCTTCATTTCGACAAATCCCTTGTTTCACACATCGGGATAGGTTTCACTAAAATGATCTTTCAGAGCAATAAAAGATGAATTTTAGAAAAATGAGAGAGGTTTTTGTACCAAAAATTCCAAGGAAGGAAAAACTCCTTCACTGTTTACACAGGTGTAATGGTTTTGGAGAAATGTCAAGAATACTGTTGCCTCAGGAGAATTGATGCACCTGCAGGAAGTAGTGTTGGGAGATTTGATTTTTGAAAGGGTAAATGAACTCCAAATTGAACAATTCTAGTTAGGTAGGATATTTGACTTCATAATATTTCCAACGAGCTATCACATACCCAATTTGGACACCAGGAAGGCCTCCAAAATCCTCCTACAAAATGTGTTATTTATGGCGCGACACATTGGGTTGGTGTGCGACGCATTGAGCTGAAACACAAAATTTTTTGCCATTTCTCTCCAACATCAAATTTTCTTGGTTTTTCCATGTTTGAGTAAGTCAAATTCACTCCTCTATTTCTCATAACTCGTGTTTGGTGTTGATTATGAGTTTGATTATGAATATTTGAGTGCAAAACAGAGTTAAATGTGAAAGTGTCAAAGTCTGCAAAGGTAGAAAGAGAGTTTGCCAAATCAAAAATTGAAGTTCATGCCATACAAGATATGTCTGGAGTTCAAAAATTCATTTTCATGCCAAAAACATCAAGGAGCCAAGAGGAAACATTGAGAAATCAGTTGGAAAGAAAAACAGTGTTTGAAAAGCCAAATTGTGTGTTGGATCAGCGCGCGGCGCGTTGGGTTGGCGCGCAGCGCATTGGAGGACGCACGACGCGTAGAGCGAAATTTTTCAGTGTAAATTTACACTGGCGCGGCGCATTGGAGGACGCGCGGCGCGTTGGGCTGGCGCACAACGCGTAGAGATGAAACTCAAATTTTTTCCATTGCTTCCAGATTTTTGTATTGGTTTCATCAATTTTGCTTTGAGTAAGTTTGACTCACCTTGCAATTGCCCATAAACTTGTGAATGGTGTGGGTATATGATGGATTATAAGAGAGTGAATGTCAAAGACTTAAACCCTCTCATCTTGTAAAAAAATTTCTCCCTTAGGGTTTGAAAAAGGTGGTTAAAACTTGGAACGTTGGTGCTCAAAACTCTCATTTCTATTGTCATTTGTGTTCTTGTCATTATTATCATTGTTGTCACTACTGGTACTGTCACACTATTATACCACCATCTCTCTTTCCCTTTTGTTTCCATGTGGTAAGCCTCAAACCCTAGTGCTCACTATCCATTGACTAAACCAAATCTCCATAACATTCAAAATATGCCTTGTGTCTTTGATTTCATTTATATATCCCCATTTCATTCACTCATTCCCATCACATATAAATCCCTAAATCCCTGACTCCCCAAACAGTGACTGTCCTCACCACTAAATTTCACTTGGCAGTCTACTGTATCCCTTGTGATATTTCTCCGCAGCCTCTCATTTCATATGTGGCACACTTGGCATTGAGAAACAAACATATATTTATCATCATAGACTTGTCAAAAACCTTGTTTTCTGCACCATGACGGACACATTCATCATACAACCAAGACAGTGATTTTACAATTGAAACTGCATGCACCAGGAGAGCACTGAAATGGCGAAAAAGGCCTGATAGACTCTGTATCTTGGCCGAGGCTTCATTGGATGAGCATGAGGCATGATGGGGGATCTTCGCTCCAAATTTCAGCAAATTTGGAGAAATTTTTGTCATTTTTGAAAATTTTGGTCTCAAAACAGGTTTTTCCACTCAACGCGTAGCGTGTCTCGACGCGCGCTTATGATTGGGACACTTTCTGGAGGGAAAATTTGTATTTTGGGATTTTTCATGGTAGGTTATGCATGCTCAGAAATGGCTGAAGAATTTCATCAAGTTCTGGATGATCAAAAGGGCCAAAAACACCATGAAAATCACCTTTCTGCCACCTTTTGCACCAGCAGGAAGTACTTTTGGGAGAATGAAGTTTTGGAGGAGAAAATGAACTCAAAATTAAAAAATTCCACTTGGGTTGGATAGAATACATCTAGGGATTTCCAACAAGCTATCATGAGCTTGATTTTGACTCCTAGAAGTGCTGCAAAAGCAGGTCCAAAGGCGCGTGGCGCATAGAGCTTTGGCGCGCGGCGCATAGAGGAAATTAGCCTATTTTTCACCTTCCAGCTCAAGAATTCAGCTAGTTTGGACTAGTTTCACCTCTTGATGTAATTTTTGGTTTTTATTGATGTAATTTGATGTAAATGATGTAACTTTGGCACTTATTTACTTGTTCTAGATGATTCATTCACAAAAAAGTGAAAATCAAGTGAATGGATCAGTTTCCTAGCTTATAGAGGCAAGTGGTTTGGCTGCCTAGATTTTAGCTCCTTGTTTAGAATTGGTTCAAACTGATCCTAGAAGCATGAGCTCGACCCCTAGAGGCATGGGAAGGGTTTAGACTTGTCTATTTATTGTATTTTCTGAGACACTTTCAGGGTTGGACTCTTGGGAAAAGATTTGGCACACTATTGTACATATTTTCTGCATTTTGGCTAAGGAAAGATCAGAGGTTTTGCAGCACCTATTGGGATTCTTGTGGCTTTCAGTTTTGATGGTGTGTTCTCTCAGTTATTTTTAAGTTCTTTAATGTTTAATGTATTCCATTCCCTTCTTTTTCTTCTGAAACTAAATGAATGAGTAAATGAGGTTGAATCCATTGATTCCAGTGCTCTGCCTTTAAATTTGTTTAGTTTTACATGTTTTCGCCAGTTTGGAGAGGATTCCTATTCTTCCTTGCCCTCTTCATCTCCTTGTCATTCTGATCCATCCATACACCTAATCAAAACGCATCAAGACTACTGCCTACCTTGCCCCAACTCGAATTCTGCAAAGATCTGGCCTCATCCCCGAGCCCAAAATGGTTTTTTCCATTTTTCCAACAAAAACCCAAAAAATTTAAATCAAAATTTCCTATCTGTTTACTAGCGTAAAATCAATATCCATTATAATTCATCTCATCCCCTTTGAAGACCTTTTTCCGTGATAGACCCGGAGAGAGCCCTCTCCTGTCCTCGTAGGGCTAGCTACGAGGCTGAGCGTGGTTTGATGTTGCCTTGAGTTTTACCTTATTTCAGCCTAAGGTAGATTCGAGTGCTAACAGGGCCATAATGTAATCCTAGTGGGCCATAATGTAATCCTAGCCGACCTAACAATAATAATTTAAGGGCACAATAATAACAAAATGAGGGTTACAAGGGTACAATAATAACAATAAGGGGGTTACACTAACAATAATAAGAGACTATACTAGTGATATAGGGACCTAACATGCCCCTCTCCTTCAAAAAAGTGTTGTCCTCAACGCTTGAGTAGCTCCGAGTTCTTCTGTATAAAATTTGCATCCTCCCATGTAGAATCTTCAGTGGGTAAGTTCTTCCACTTGATGAGATACTCTGAAATTGATCGATTCCGTAGTTGTCGAGTTCTTGTTTGCATGACCGCTTCAGGTTCCAATATGATTTTTCCTTCCTCATCAAGTTCTGGCAATATTGTTTGAACTGGAATATTTTCACCTATAACCTTCTTTAAGCATGAAACATGGAAAACCAGATGTACTCGCGAAGAAGTAGGAAGCTCCAATTTGTAAGCCATAGAACCAATCTTTTGCAACACCTTGTAAGGACCATAGTTCTTTGGTGATAATTTATTATCCTTCTTAGCTTGCTTGAGGGACATTTGTTTTTATGTTTGTAGCCGTAAAAATACCCAATATCCTACATCAAAACTTCTCTCGCTGCGATGTTGATCTGCCTGTTGTTTCATTCGATTTTGTGCCAAATTCAGGTTATCCTTTAAGAGTTGGAGAACTTCTTATTGATGCTCGATGTGATCTTCCACTGCTTGAACCTTCGAATTTTCTCTTAAATATGATGTGATGGATGGTGGATGATATCCATAAAGTGCTATAAATGGGGTCATTTTTGCTGCAGTATGGAAGGAAGTGTTATACCACCATTCAGCGAGAGGTAACCACTTGACCCATTGTGTTTGCTTATCAGATACAAAACAACGAAGATATCCTTCCAAACATTTATTTACTATCTCAGTTTGACCATCAGATTGAGGATGATAAGATGAGCTATGAGCTAATTGAGTACCCAAACAAGAAAATAACTCCGTCCAAAATTTTCCAGTAAAAATGGGATCTCTGTCGCTCACAATAACCCTTGGGCTTCCATGTAGCTTTTGAATTCTGTCCATAAATGTAGTAGCAACCGTACTTGCTTTAAATGGACGAGATAATGCACAAAAGTGTGCATACTTGGTAAGTCTATCAACTACCACCATGATGACACTCTTTCCTTCGGACTTAGGTAAACCTGTGATAAAATCCATTGAAATCTCCTTCCAACGTTGACTTGGAATGGATAAAGGTTGTAGAAGTCCCGGGGTCTTAATTGTCTCCACTTTATTCTGCTGGCAAACCAAACATTCCGCCACAAACTTTTGAATATCAGATTTAAGGCCATCCCACAAAAATTCTTTCTTCACCCTGTGGTAAGTTTTTAAAAATCCTGAGTGTCCTCCTAAAGGAGAAGTGTGAAATTTCAGAAGAATCTTTTGTTTTAGTTGGGAATTCTTGCAAAGATATAAGCGATCTTTGTACCATAAGGAATCATTTTTCCAACTAAATGTATCAGATGTACTAGGATCTTGCTTCAACTTTTGAATGAGTGTCCATACATCTTTGTCCTTCTTCCATTCATCTCTTGCTTTGGTTATCCAATCTAGTTGGATAATAGAAATGGCACAAAGCAATGCTTCCACCTCTTCATTCTTTCTTGAGAGTGCATCTGCAACAACATTAAGCTTTCCTTTTTTAAAGATTATTTCAAAGTCATAACCAAACATTCTTGTGAACCATTTTTGCTTCTCTTCTGACGATATTCTTTGTTCCAAAAAGTGTTTCAGACTATCATGATCAGTTTTTACCTTGAAGTGTCTTCCCATTAGGTAAGTTCGCCATTTCTTTAGTGCATGCAGTATTGCTAACATTTCCTTCTCATAAATAGGTTTCTGTAAATACTTTCCTTTTATTGGATGACTTTCAAAAGCAATGGGTCTTCCTTCCTGCATTAAAACTGCACCAATTCCATTTCCTGAGGCATCACATTCCACAATAAAGGTTTTTGTGAAGTCTGGCGTAGCTAAGACCGTTGCTAGGCACATTGCCTCTTTAAGATGTTCAAAGGCCTTAGTTGCTTCAGGAGTCCATGAAAATGCATCTTTCTTCAATAATGTTGTTAGAGGTGCCGCTATTCTCCCATAATTCTTAACAAACTTGCGATAATAGCCTGTTAACCCGAGAAATCCTCGCAACTGCTTTATTGTCTTGGGGACTTTCCATTCCTTAATGGCTTTAATTTTGTTAGGGTCTACTTTAACACCTCGTGAGATATAATATGACCCAGATATTCCACCTCTTGTACTCCAAAGAAACATTTGGATGTTTTTGCATATAATTGTTTCTCCTGCAATAGTTTGAGCACCCCGTCAACATGTTCAACATGATCCTTCCAAGACCTGCTGTAGATTAGTATATCATCAAAAAATACTAGCACAAATTTTCTAAGGAAGGGTTTGAAAATGGAATTCATCAACCCTTGAAATGTAGAAGGTGCATTGGTAAGGCCAAAAGGCATGACCAAAATTCATAATGACCCTCATGAGTTCGAAATGCTGTTTTTGGAATATCTTCAGTCTTCATTCTAATTTGATGATATCCTGAACGAAGATCCAACTGGGTAAAATAAATTGCTCCATGTAATTCATCCAATAATTCATCAATCACAGGAATGGGAAATTTGTCTTTAATGGTGAGCTTATTGAGCTCCCTATAATCCATACACATTCACCATGATCCATCCTTCTTGTGTACCAATACTACAGGAGCATAGAAAGAACTTTGACTAGGTTGAATCATACTCGCCTCTAACATTTCTGCAATCATACGTTCAATTTCGCTCTTTTGAAAGTAAGGATATCTATAAGGCCTGATGTTTGGAGGAACACTTCCTGGAATCAAATGAATAGCATGATCATGATCACGAATAGGTGGGAGTCCTTTGGAAGTTTCAAACACCTTGGAATGATTGTCCAAGACTTGTTGGAGATCTGCAGAAATAGATGATTTTGATGTCGGAACTTCTAGTGAGCATAATTGTGCAATTACGCCTCGTTGTTCTTTCTTTAGAAGCTTTGTCATGACATTAGAGCTTATTATCCTTCCTGCCTTCCCTTCAATACCCCGTAATTCGACTTCCTTTCCTTCTGAAAAAAATTTCAAGAAAAGTTCTTGAAAATTAAAAGCTACCGTCCCCAAAGATTGTAACCATTGTACTCCTAGTACAACATCAGCACCTCCCATAGGAATGGAAAGCATTGGACTAGTCAATACATATTCCCCCATGGTTACCTTGATATTATGGCATTTTCCAGAGCAATTTATAGTTCCTCCATTTGCAACCATCACTTGACATTCTGGTGCTGGGTATAGGAAACAATTTAATTCCTTGGCTACCTTACAATGAATAAAATTATGGGTGCTACCTGAATCAATCAACACTATTACCTTTTTCTTCTTGATTTGTCCTTCTATCTTTAGAGTTTGAGGAGTGGTAATTCCTTCCAGTGCATTACACGATATGGTCGGATTCATTTCTTCCTCTTCTAGGGTTGGTTCCTGGTGTATATCATCTTCTTATTCATTTTCTTCTTCCTCTTCACAATCTATGTAAAATAATTTCTTCTCAGCACACTTATGACCTTTAGTGTATTTGCTATCACAACTGTAGCAAAGCCCTTTTGCTCTTTTTTCTTCCAATTGTCGTGGTGTCAACCTTGTAGGTTGTGGAAATCTAGGCGTAGCAACACTTCCTTCTTTATAGAATTGAGTGGTAGGCTTCCTTGTCGCCATAATTTTACATTCAACTTTTCTTGCCAACCCGAATGCCTTCTCCAATGAATCAGGTTCCAAAACGCGAACTTCATGTTGGATGTTATCCTTTAAAGTGCCTATGAAGAGATCAATCCTGTGTTCCTCTGGAATATCAGTTACCCTTATATTCAATTTTGGAAGTCCTCAATGTGCTGCCCCACTAAACCCTTTTGTTTGAGATTTATCAATTGGCTAAAGAAGGTGTTGCTCTTCGTATCCTCATAATGTGCTATCATTTCCTCCGTAAAAATTGACCAAGTGACAATTTTTTTACGGGAGCAAAGCCATCGATACCATACAAATGTATTTTGTTCTAAATGTAAAGTTGCAATGCGTACCTTTTGCGTGTTTTGCACGTTATGGAGATCAAAATATTGCTCCATCTGTAGTATCCATGTTACAGGATCTTTTCCATCAAACTTCCTCATATCCATTTTTGGAATATGGTGGTTCTTCCCACCAACATTAGAGTTTATGAAATCACGATTAACATTTATTTTGTCCTCATCATGAGGTTCTTCTACTATCTTTTCACCATTAGGAAACATTTCTTGTATCAACTTTGTCAAACCTTCAATGTCTATTTTTAGATCATTCTTCATGTTTTCCATCTTAGCTTCCATGCTAGATTCCATGCCATCCATCTTCACTTACACACCTTTCTTCAAAACTTCCATTTCATTTTTTGTTGCTCTTTGCGAGAGTGAAATTTGTTGCACTTGCTCTTGTAATTTTGATAGATCATGTTGCAATTCTTCATCTTCATGAGTCATAGTAAAGCCTTCTAAAGGCTTAATGGGTGTTGAATTATTTTTACGAGGCATATTTTAGAACCCAATACTGATATCTATTCTACAATATGCCCTTGGAATCAATTAAAATTGATTCTTCAAACAAGACTTATGCAATTCGGAAAAACAAATACACACCTTTTTCTTTCTTTTGAGGAGCTCGATATTGAAATTGGATTATCTCTGTGATTGCAACACTTCCATATATGAATTTTAGTACCGATGTAGCTCTCTGAATTATATTTCGAATGCCATAGGTCTGACCTGATTTGGATTCTCCAAGACAATGTTGTGTCCTATCTCCCACAATGACCTAATTATGGACTGGTTCAGTAGAGCAAACTTGTACGACTTGCCACATATCACTGTTTCGTCCTTTGTCTCTGAAATTGATAGATACGAAACTAAAGTCTGTGTACTTGCAACCAATTTTTACGGCACTCCAATCCGATGCCCAGAGATAATTTATTGAACTTTTCCCACGATCACCTCTTTGAGATGCAATTCAGGAGCCTGAAAAAGCACTACCTTCCACAGATCATATCTCCAAAAATATTGCGAACCAAGCACTGAAATTTATTGAAGAATTTTCTCAGGATTTCAGCTTCACACCATATGAATTTCAGATTCTGAAACTTCGTAGAAACAAAATTATAGCGCAAATGCCACGATAAATTGTTTATGAGCCTGAAAAAAGACATAACTTCCACAAATCATATCTCCGGAAATATTGCGAACCAAGGTCTGAAATTGTTAGACAATATTCTTCAGGATTTCAGCTTCGCACCCTAACATATTTAGCTTTTGAAACTTTGTAGAAAAAAATTTATAGCGAAAATTCCATGATGACCTGTTTGGAGCAGTGAAACCCTAGAATCCAAACCTATGATACCAAATGTTGTGTAACCAGCTTCAAAAATAGAAGAAAAGAGATATCAACGCCTTTGAAATAAGCCACTTTGAGGGGGAAACCTCCAATACATTACATAAATGAACAATTCTTGGATGATACAATTTACAAAACCTCCTTTCTATAGATAGGAGTCCATGGGGCCATAATGTAATCCTAGTGGGCCACAATGTAATCCTAGCTGACCTAACAATAATAATTTAAGGGCACAATAATAACAAAATGGGGGTTACAAGGGTACAATAATAACAACAAGGGGGTTACACTAGCAATAATAAGGGACTATACTAGTGATATAGGGACCTAACAAAATTCATATTTGAAGAGAGTTTTCCATGGAATTATGATCCACAAGGGATCTTGAGCAAACTAAGGGTCAAATGTAAATTAACACCCTTTATCCATGATTCAAAGCCTGAAATAGAAGAATTTTTCAATCAATTTGAATGGATTGAAAACACCTTGATAGAGGCAGCAAGCCAAAAAGATATAGCACAAGCA
Organism: Pinus albicaulis; assembly: GCA_034641835.2. Classification (NCBI taxonomy): domain Eukaryota; kingdom Viridiplantae; phylum Streptophyta; class Pinopsida; order Pinales; family Pinaceae; genus Pinus; species Pinus albicaulis. The sequence continues at coordinate 1,235,636,109 of CM076574.1, read as the reverse complement.
TTGGAAGTTTTCAAGCAGCCATAAACATCAAGTAAAAGAGTCGGGGAAAAAGGAGGTTACACAGTAGAGACAACAATTGGGACTAAATTTAGAATAATCTATAACAAAAGGCCTAAGCTCAGTTTAGTTGATAAGGAGAAATCAACAATTGATATTGATGAGACAGATGCTGCAGTGACCAATGATGATATAGAAACAACCATAATCAATGAAACACTTATAAAAATTCAAAAGGAAAAACTAGTAAACCATAATGACACACAGATGATTGAGAAACAACACAGCATGGAAGCCTCTTCCTTACAGTCAGCTGAGGAAAAGGACTTGGACAACAAAGAGAAGTACAAGAAAATTAGGCAGAAAAATGAAGAGATAAAGACAGAAATATACTCTCAATTATTGAGACAGAAGCCTGGAAATCAGAATAGATTATTATTAGCATTTGATTATTCCAGAAATAAGATGATGATGTCATTTATACAACCTACTACCTCTGTATCAAAAACAGTATCAGACTATAAAAATATTGATCTTGAGGTAGACACAGAAAAAATCCATGAGTTCGACCAGATTGAGTTCCATAGGAAAAGCTCTGAAATGTTATATTCTATAGTGGAAAATAAATCAATAAGTGCTAATAAACTCCAAAATACCATCATCAACATGCAGGATCAAATGAAGATGGACAAAGCCTCATTATATTCCAAGGACCTAAGGATCAAAGCCTTAGAGGAATTAGTATTACAAGTGGGATATGACCCTTCAAACATCCAAGCAGCAGAATTTTTGATTAAGAAAAAGAATGAAGATATAGCAGCTTTGAGGAAAAAACTCAAACTTCCTCAAAGTGAGTATCCAAAAACAAAAGAATTCCTCCAGGATCAAAGTGAAAAAGAGGAAATTATGAAACTAATACTTCAATTGACAGCACAAATCAAGAAGATGGAAACACAAATGGACAAACTGGTCCAAGAAAGAGAGACTGTAAAAGAGCTAGAAACTCCTACAATTCCTACAGTCATCCCAGTGATTACTACAGTAGTGCCTTCTACTTTAGGAGAAAAGTTAGCACCGAAAGACCCACTGGCAGCTATAGTACCAGTGACTTCTACCACCAATTCAGCTACAAAATCTTCTACCACAGTTGTACATCATACAGGTGAAGCCAACCAGATAGTAAAAGAAATGGAAGATATGTCCTTGAAAACAAACAAAATAAAAAGATTAAACAAGATTATTGAAAATATTGAAAGTGCAAATAAAATAGCTTAGATTAATGCCAAAAATCATGAACAGAAAGCTATCATATTAGGGGAGCAACTCAAAAATCTACAAAAAGAATTGACTTTCACAAAGCACATCTCCTACATCAAAAATCATCTCTGGACCAACATCATTGAAGCCATTCATATTCAATTCAAGTAATATTTGAGAAAAAAGAATTGTTATTGGCAGCTCAAGCAGAGATACAGAAGACCAAGGATGAATTGAATGATAAACCTGAACAGGCATTAAAGCTCATAACATTTATCAATAGCAAGAACAAAGAAGAACTTGAGGAACTTCAAGTATTAGATAGGACAGAGACAATCCTATAAATCAGGAAGGTTGTCACTAAAAAGAACTTGATGAAGAATCTTGAAGAAAATTGTGAATCCATGAACCTTTCCATAGTTAGATTTATGGTAAAGTATACAAATCTTAGATAGATAGGCTTACCTGATATACATGTGTTCAATGAAAATCTTATGCCACAAAAGGAGTATGACAAAAAGATCAGGGAGTTTTCTAAAGAGCAATTAAACAAGCCACCAACATAAGGCACTCCTATAGGGAAAGTTTCACTTCAGTATTTTGAGGATATATTCTTCTTACAACATGAAATTAAGCATCTCTTTGTCATCAAGCCTACTTTTGCAAGATATATGGAGGCTGATGAGAATTTCAGAAAGTTGAAGAATGTGCAAATTCCTAAAGCAGAAGAGTGATAAACTTTCACAGACTTCATATAAAAATGGAAGTTAAAAAAAAGTAAAAACAGTTTTCCTCAAGGCAGTCAAAAGAAAAGCAAAAGAAAAGAGTAAAACAATTTGTTGATTTTTACTACTAAAAGATATATTTTACAGTAGTAATATAGTAAAACTGATGGTCAAAGAGTATAAGTGTCAAAGAGTATAAATTTAAAGAGTATCAGCAGGAAAGAGTATTAGCGAAGGCAAGTAGATTGCAAGATAATATCTAGCAGCCAACAAGTAGGACACATAGGCATCCAATAGCTCCTTGTCATCAAAACAGATCTATTTATTTTGGATAAAAGATGATAGCTTGCTGATTTGTTAAGCAGTTGTCCTTTATTATGTAATGATATTTTATTTTTCCTAAGTTAATTCCTAGAACCCTTCTAGGATATTTGTAATACATTTTTTATAAATACTTCAACTTCAGAAGTATTAAAGTGTGGAATAAAATTGTTGAAGGTTATTATAGACATATTGTTGACTTGAAGGCATTGTGTTTTGACTTTGAGTAGCAGATTGGATCACCTTTTGGGCATCATACTTCAGGATCCCTGTGATAAGAAATCTAGAGTGAAGTACTCTCTAAACTTGTCATTTGTAATCTTGCTTTGTTACATGCATTTAATTCTAAATCAGAATGTGCAACTAGGAGCATTACTACAGGACATGTTAATAGCACCTTGTATTTAACTAGTTGTCATTTATTTGTTTTCTTTTGATTTCCAGTGTTGAGAATTCTTAATTGTTCTCACTCCCGTTTGAACTCTACCTTCTACTTCCCTTTTCCGGATCAAAGGATCCTTAAATTCCCTTTATTCCGATCATATCACCTCAAAAACCATTTTTCCCAAGTTCTCCAAGGGTTATCTATCTTGCCCTGAAGACATTTGACCTTTTAGGCCCTGATCCTAGTTATGCTAGCTTGATTAGACTCCATATTCCAATGCACAAGTAAATTTCCCTCTATTTACCCCTTCCAGTGATTTATTCCCACCAAAAAAATGAATCAAAAACCAAAACTGCCCATTCATAACTAGCTTAATAACTACTAGAGTGATAACATACTGGTGACCATACTGGCAGTTCAAATCAAGCATTATGATTTGGTGGTTAAAACATTTATCTATAGGGATATGTTGATGCAGATATGGCAGGTGATAGAGATAACAGGAGGAGCACTACAGGGTATGTATTTACTGTGGGTGGAACAACTATCAGTTGAGTTTCAAAAATCCAATGTGTTGTTGCACTTTCCACAATAGAGGCAAAGTATGTTGCTACTATAGAGGCTAGTAAAGAAATGATTTGGTTACAAATTTTTATGGATGAATTGGGTAAGAAGCATGAGATAGGCATGTTATACATTGACAACCAAAGTGCCATTCATCTAGCAAATAACTCAATATTTCATTCTAGGACTAAACACATACAACTCAAGTACCATTTCATCGGTCAGTGTTGGAAGATGGACAGTTGAAGCTAGAAAATATACACACTAGCCAAAATCCTGCATATATGCTAAAAAAATTTGTAATCAGGGAGAAACTAAGATTATTGTCAGTTTCAATTGATCTTCAAGTATGATGATGAAGATGAGAAAAAAACTAGGTCCAAAGAGGAGTAATTGTCCAGCAAATGAAGCAACAGGGGAGTTGGTACAATCATTATCCAAGTGGGAGATTTTTTGTTTTGGAGCCTAATTATCTTATTTATTTAGATGTATCATAGTGTTGGACCCCTGTTCTTAATGGGGCGACAATGTCACCTGTCATTTGAACACTACCTGGGGGGTCTAGGGGGGGTAGTTGCGAATTTATGAAGCCCCCCTTGGCGAGGGGTTTCGGGGGCACTTCCCCTGAAGCTAAAAACATAATTAAAATTTCCTTGTAAAATATTGTAATTTATAGTTAATCTAGGTCATTCATTAGGTAGATGATATGATGGTAGAAGTTATGTTTAATTTAGGGTTTTTTTCCCTAGAAGACAACCCCTCATTTTGTATGAGGGCATGGTATTGTGGCTGTGTGTTGTATGAGTATTATGAGTGAGAACCAGAAAGGGAGACTGTGAGAGAGAACATAGGATATTACAACGGATCTTTTGTAGGTTTTGTCTCTTCATTTTTATGGATAACAGAAAGGAAGGAATAGTTTTTTGGGGTGGATGCAACCCAAATTGGGTGAACCACGTATATCTATGTCTCTCTTGTTTTATATGTTTTCTGTGTTTGTGTTTCCGCATATTTTATGTGTTCCATTGCTCTGTAATATATAATTTTATAACACCCATAACATGAATGAATTTTAAGTCCACATATGTCCTCAGTCTAGGAATATCAACTTAAACATCTTACAAAATACCAACAAGAATGATGCAGTATTTATTAGCCATGTGTAATTGAATAACAGAAAAAACTAACTCGTGTTTTCCCTACCTGACCCAAATTTTCCTTGGTAAGACATTTACATCTGATCCCATATCCAACATAGTATCTTTGATTTGGTACCCAACATTTTGGGCATTAACCTGAAACTCTCTACCTTTTCTCCTCTTGATGCGATGGGAATGACTAGAATGACATTAAGGAAAGTTAGCGAAAATACGCCTTCCCAGAAATTATTCGTCCTTGACAACAATTTTATGTTTTTTGCAACTAGCTAGATTATTTCTCAACACTCATAATATGCAAAACAAATTTAAGCCACTCCATAATGGCCTGAGATGCCTCATGCAGAGATTGAGGAATATTCGTTTGGCCCTTTTATTTCTATTCTTGATGCAGGGATTCTGCAATAAAACAGATCCTTGCGCATAATAGAGTGTGTTTCCTTAACATGGAATCCTCATCAAATTCTTTGTTAAAACCACATTAAATTAAGCTCAAAACATATATAAAGAAGAGAGAGCCCACACAAACAAAAATATTGGTATATAATAACACAAGAAATTCAGATTCAAACCTGTTTTCCCACATATTACATTTGTGGGCCTCTCGGCTCTCGCCCTTTCATAAGCTCTCACACCATTCCTCTTTGTATCACTCTCTCCTATTCCATTTTATGTGTCTCCATCCTCACAAAAAGCTTCAAATTTATACATAATTATGGATTAATTCCAATCCACGATTTCCTCCACAAGTATCTCAACCAAAGTCTAAAATAGATTTATCCCTTTTTTGACTCAACTAAGTTCCATTTAAGGAATTTCTAATCCATGAAATATCTATCCAACTCAATTCCACTCATATTCTCAATTAATTAAGAGAATATTTACAATAATCCTCACACTCAGATTTTTCTCTCAATTTATTTTTTAAAATGTACATAATTTATAAAATAGTTACAAAAACCATCACCCCCTAAATCACACAAATGAATAATGAAAATTAAGCAGGATGCTCGTGCATCAAACTCCCCATGTAGAGAAGTTTCCATAGACTCCTGTCTATGAGTTCTATCACTTTTCTGTAATAATGCAACAACCACAAGTCTCCATGAATTGCTCCTTCTAGGATTCCAAACTCTGTTTTGCCGCTGATCTTTTGAAGTATCAACTCCATTTTGTAATTTTGCATAGAATTCCCAGAATAGTATTTTTAGAATACTATTGAATGTAACTCTCACTTTTCCATACCACATCATCTTTATTTCGGGAATTATAGACTTGTATAGAATCACTGATACCCATTCTTCTGGTCTCCAAACTCTAAAATAATCTTGAACTGGTTGTACATTAGCATCACTCATTCTATCAACCAGATTCCATCGACCTCTCCAACAATTTATTTTTCCAATTCCTTGGAGTAATTCCTCTTTGTTTGATGCTTACATCTCTAATTGCACTGAAAAATAAATTTTCTGAAGTGAATAATAATCAAGAATTTCGCCTTGATCACAACTATAGTCATTAATTTCTCCTATAGTAACAAATTTCTCATCTGGTGTTGTACCTGCATCCATCAAAAAACTATTAGTTTTAAAAATACAAGACCTTTTGGCCTCTTTTGATGCTTCAAGCACCAATATCCCATCATAGACTTCCTAGATTTTAGTAGATCCTATTTTGAATTGCTGGCTGCTTTCATCTTTATCCTGCTGGTTCAATACTTCTGTTTCCTTTATGTCTTTAAATACATAACTTTCTTGCTGCTCCTGATCTTTCATCTCATCTCCAAATACTTTCTGCTCAATTTATCTGATTTCAACATCATATTTATTAATGTTTCCTTCTGTACCTACAACCACATTATTATTTGAAAATTTATAACATTCACTCAACTCTATAAATGTTAAAAACATTTCATCCCTATCATGCACGATAACTGCAATCTCTTCTGTATCAGGTTCTGCAAGCTTCATTTCTCCTTCAGGTTTCTTGAGCCATTTTTTCAATAACTCTATTTCCATGTGAAATCATTCCAGCATTTCATCACAACCTTCATTCCCAGTTTCATTTTTTTTTTCTGGAAATCCTCCCGAGTCATCCTGTTTTTTGTATCATCACATTGCAAAATTTTGTCATCAATTTCATTAAACAAATTCATTTGTTTACCTCCTTGGAATATCACTTTGGTATTTTCATTATGCTTCTGCTCCATAACAACTTCAACTTGCTGTCTTACACCAAACAAGAATTCATCTATGATTTCGTTATGTTTCAATAAATCAGTACCTTCCTCCTCTGAAAGGAATTCTCCATCATACTTCACCTCAAGAGTTTCATTCATCTCTGTGACAATTTCACCAAATTGTCCATCATCTTTTGCACATCATGAAAACATACAAAAACTGTGAGATTTAAATATATAAGGCTTCATAGCCTCATCTGCTTCTCTTGTCAACATATCTTCCAATTCTTCTGAACTATTCCAATAGTCCATGAGATCTTTCTCATTGATCTCTTCACCCAGAATTTCACCCTGTTTTGGGCCACAAATGGAAACTTCCATTTTCAACTCAGCCTCTCTGAGTTCTTCACATCTCAATTGCACACTCATCATCTGTTCGAGCTTCCTCAGCTCTTCTGTCAACTGTATGTTTACTTGTTGTTCCCTCTTTGCGTGTAGTCTATGCTATTCCACTTTCTTCCTCATGGTCCAACCATGTCTCTAGTATTTTGTATTTCTCTACAAAAATTCCATCAATAACTCAAGGTGAACTGCTATCTCAACTTTCTCCCTCTCATACTCTTCATCAGTCAACTGCTTTCATATGCCATTTTCCTTCGCATTTTCCTTCTTCTTTCTTCTGTTGAGGTATTTCTCAGAACCTCTACAATGACTATCCACAGTCATCTTCTTCCCCTTTGTGAACTTCATCGGTTCACATGTGGATTTCATTCAATCCACTTTTCAGCAAGCCTTCCTAATTTCCATCCAAAAATACAAGCTCTCTTCCTATGCTTGACCTCTTTCAGTTCTCTGTCTTGGAATCATTTCTGGGAAATTCTCTTGCTACTCTTTACTGAAAACAACAACTGGAGTATTTTGTGTGTTACAATGACCAAAATTTTTGGGTGTCGGGCTTCGCCGATCATGCACCCAATTACATTCAAAACTTTGACTTAATTTAAGACTCTTTGACTCCAGACTTTACATAAACTCTTCATCTTGGAAAAATACACCCTCTTGTTCAATAACTCAATGGTTTAACTTGACTCAAGCTATCCAAATTTTCATTTGACCTTAACATCTGATTTGACTACAGAGCTTGACCCAAGAATTACAATAGTGACTCTAATTCAAGTTATACAATGAACATCCACCCTTAATACATTTTCATGATGTAAAATATTCACTCTTTCTCATACTCCATTCTTATGAAAATATCATCAGTCTCCCATTATCACTTCACATGATACTGAAGCCTTTAAATCGAAATGAAATCCACTTTTCCCAAGATTTATTTTATGATGAAAATAAAATAAACCATTTAATTTTCAACATTTAAGATGATTTTTTGAAAATGAATTACCATACCTTATGATCCCTTCAATAAACCTTTTCTTTGCAATTTCAACTCTCTGGATTTCATTCACATGCCCTTCATACCATAACTTCTTCAACACGCTCATCATCTTAGCGCAGAAAGTTTTCCTGCACTTCCATGCAGCCCCTTCTTTGTAGTGACAGTTCTCATGCAACATCATCTCTCTCCAGTGGAAAAAAAAAATTTCTCCATAGGAATTTTCCAAATCTTTATGGTGGCATCAAAATATTTCTCCGGTAGCAACAAACACAAACAACATTATCTTCTGAATAGAAAAATGTGAACACTTCCACATGCGCTACAAGCAATGATCAATCATGATTTTTAACTCATGAAAATATATAATTTCATGGATATATATATATATATATATATATATATATAGAGAGAGAGAGAGAGAGAGAGAGAGAGATTTTAATATAACTCAACAGTGGAACCATAATATGCGGAATTAGTTTCCCTTTTGTAACCATATAAAAATTTTCCGATTGATGGCATATTACTTATTCTGTCACACTCAGACTTTTATCGCACCCTCTTACCACTTGAACCCCTACGAACTCCATTGTTTAGGTTGCAAGACCATTTACGGTTATGTTGCACTACTGACTCATGGTTCCTCATTTATCTGTCTCCTGGTTCCAAGCAGAACGGTTTCTAATGCTCTTGCTGCGTCTTTGCTGATATCTTCATCTGCAAAATAAAATAAAATAAAATAAAACTTTTTCAATCTCACATAATAAAATAAGGCTGGACCACTACTTTTTTTTTGCAGTTTTCCTGGTGATCACATTTAAGCAATTCGTCCAGAAATCAACTGCTTCTAGAACAACTAGATGATATCTGTGAGCATTAATGAATTTTTACCACACTATCTGTTATGCCTTACAACAAGTGCTTCTAGACTAAAATCATCAAATCTGGTAAAGGAGAAGAGATCAGCCGCATTTAGTGCTTTGAACCATCATAATTCTAGTAAAGCTTCGATTTCCAGTTGTCAAATTGGTGATATGCCTGCAAATCTGTCAAAGAACAGATAAGGCCAGAGCTATCTTTGGCTTTTCATTGTCCTTAGAAGTCTATTCACCAGAAAATGGAGAATTGGCACACATTTGTACTTTTTCCTGCGGCTTCAAAATTCAGGTGCATTTATCACTTCATTGAATACTAACAAAGCAGTCTACCTGAGGGAAGAGAAACTGTGAGGCGCGAGGCTTAAACTGGAATTAACACCAAATTTACGCAGTTACAACATCATAATCCATAACACAGTTCCATATTAAAGCTCTGTACGTCGACCCTGTTGCAATCTTCAATTCTTGATTTTCCTTTACGGCATTAACTGCAACCTTCTCCAATGTCGCGTTCAACGTTTGACTACCTCTGCACTCTGAGGGAATCTCTAGTCTATAGTTATTGACTTCTATGCTAGCCGTCTTCAACACTCTAGTCTACAGTGATCAACTTCTACGCTAGCCATCTTCAACTTTTCTTTCCAACTGAAGCCACGCCATTCAAATGTTGCCAATCTGAGATTGCCTTTTCCATCGGGTTTTTTTCACAGCCGCACAAATGTTCCTCAATCGGAATTGTATTTCCAAATGCTCACAATTCAATTTGACTTTAGCAATTCTCAACAATTGCGTAGGTCTATTTCTCGATAGCTGACCAATCATGACTTTTCCAAAACGCTTTTCAAACACACAACAATTGATTACATGGTAGCGATACCTCCTTCCACAAGTCGATCCATGCCAATAGCTTTGGATATCTGCTGCTGTAAGAAACTTTTTTACCGGGCTCCCTATAAACATTCCAGACAACCAAAACTCTGCTCTTACCAAAACATTGTGCAGCTCCTCCTCAACTCATTCAACCTACTTCCAAAAATCAATCACATATTCAAGTCAAACCTCCAGCAATCTATCACACACTAAACTTGAACCTCCAAGACCTCCGATCGCACCTCACCAGGGATGAATCTTTGGCTTCGATACCAAATGATGCAGGGATTCTGCAATAAAACATATCCTTGCACATACTAGAGTGTGTTTTTCCATAACATGGAATCCTCATCAAATTCTTCGTTAAAACCACATTCGATTCAGCTCAAAACATATATAAAGAAGAGAGAGCCCACACAAAAAAAAATAATGGTATATAATAACAGAAGAAATTCAGATTCAAACCCATTTGCCTGCATATTACATTTGTGGGCCTCTCGGCTCTCGCCCTTTCATAAGCTCTCACACCATTCCTCTTTGTATCACTCTCTCCTATTCCATTTTCTGTGTCTCCATCCTCACAAAAAGCTTCACATTTATACACAATTATGGATTAATTCCAATCCATGATTTCCTCCACAAGTATCTCAACCAAACTCTAAAATAGATTTATCCCTTTTTTGACTCAACTAAGTTCCATTTAAGGAATTTCTAATCCCTGAAATATATATTCAACTCAATTCCACTCATATTCTCAATTAATTAAGAGAATATTTACAATAATCCTCACATTCATATTTTTCTCTCAATTGATTTTTTAAAATGTACATAATTTATAAAATAATTACAAAAACCATCACCCCCTAAATCACACAAATGAATAATGAAAATTAAGCAAGATGCTCCTGCATCAATTTTTCTTGTGGACTATAAGAGGAAACTAAATTCTTAAATATTTTTGTAGCATCCTTGCATTACTCCTTCCGCTGAGTGGTGTCATATGAATTCTTTGGAAATGTATGATTTATCATGGCACATTTCTCTGGTACCTCCTTTTCTGCTCCAGTCTACTTGCCTCCTCTAGTGATAATATTAATATTTGTCTAAGGAATGGATTCATGTTCTCTAGGGTTTTCATTAATTAAATTAGTTCCCATTTTCCTATTACACTCCTCTCACTGAGAAATCAACTCGAGAAAATATTTAGTAGCATGTAATGCATTTACCTGATAGTGGAAAAACTAAGGCCTCCTTGGTAATGGAAATTCTCCAACAACATAGCCCTCTTGGTCACAATTGTAGCATAAATTCGTGCCTCTTCCTCCAGATAACCCCCTCTTAGGTCACCTCCTCCTCATCCTCAAGGAGCTCCATTAACCTGGAATGAATTTTAATCCAAGCGATTGACCAAAGCATCCAAAGCTCTCCATTGAATTGTATGGTGAGTCAGAGACTCACTAAACTAACCTAACATATTGTTTGGAACATTGGAATACTTTTAAAAAAGTAGAACAACGATGAGGTGTATGTTGATAACTGTGAAAAACATAACAATATTCATCAGTGGACATACTTTTATGATTGGGAAACACATCATACTGACTATCTCTCTAAAAATGAAAACTTGTAGATACTTACACAACTCTAGCAGTAGGTCATGGAAATCGCAGAAGTGGTGCCATAGGCACACTAGAAGGGCCTGCACTCTAAAACCTTGTGTTTGGGTCCCGTGTTTTGATAGTTTGGCAAATCAAAAGATAAGGAAACATCAGAACCAATTTTTAGAGTCCCAGGATCTAGTCCTCCTGTTCTCAGAGAGGGATCTCTCGAATGTTTGTTAGCAAAGTTTTATCTTGTGTGCTTAGAGTATGGATTTTGGACTAGTTATTAAGCGCAGGTGTTTGATTGTTTGTTTGGTTGGATTGATACATCAGAACATGAAAGGCCTAGGAAAGGTATATAGAATTGAGAAACATCTGGTTCATTGGGAAATGGAGTCAAAAAGAGTTCACAACATACTTATCAATGGATATGGGATATCAGAGGGAAAATCTAACTTGGCCACAGGATCCTTTGGTTTTTGGAATGAGATGGACATCAATGATTTGGAAAGAGAAGTTTAATTCTCAACAAAGGGAATTTGAAAACACAATTTTGAACAACAAAAAACTTTTTGATAGACTGGGCTAACCAGGAATTCTACAAATCACACCTTTAAGCAAACAATGATTTCAAAACAACTTTTAAAATAAAATCTAAGATTCGGGCAACACCCTATTTCCTCAAATATTTTATTTCAAATGAATTAGAAAACATAAAAGATTCACTGATAATTGCAGTCATAGAAGAGGGAACACCTAACACATCTATGATTACAACTATAAAGACCTTTGAGACAACTGTTTAAGTAAGGGCAAAGGGAAAGATCAAAACAGACCTCCTTGGCTCACTGTAAATAGAAAACTTCAAAGGGAGACTTCAATAACAGTTTTTAGGTGGTTGCAGACAAGCAGGGAAAACCATAAATCATGCTGAAACCAACTGTTTGAACTATTAAGGAAATAAACAAGCATGAGGACTAAAGAGAGAGATTAAAGACTCTAAAATACCTCAACAGAAGAAAACATGAAATAGTGAAGGATGAACAAGTCTAAGGTGCTTCTAGGAGTCATTTCTTAGCCTAAAAATTTCAACCTACTGTAGTAAGAAATTATGGAACAGAATGAAAACAGGAGAAAACATTAAATAGTTCAGAATACTTCACCAACAGCCAAGCTCATGGATCCAATGATAGAGCCTTCATAGTAACAAGCATGCAACAACATCATCAGGGCTTCAAGACTTCAATTTCTTCTTCAACTTCAATGGACTATGTATTATTTCAGAGAGTTCTAATATTACAACTATTGATCAACCAACCAACCAACCAAAAATTTCTCATCTTATACAGAAGTATTTATAGAAGAATGAGGAGGTGAGATCTGATAAAATATCTCTCAGGAAAATTAATACAAATTAATGACTTCTCGGCCTTTGAGGGGCTCGATGGAGAAGTTTACATGTGTGTTATTGTATTAATTGATTTACATTCATGAATTAAGCTCGGTGGGAGATTTTGTTGACCTTTGAGGCTCTGTTTTATATTAAAGTAACTCTGCTGATATTTTATGCATTAAATTCTCTGGCAGAATTAACTCTCTGGCTGCGCTGAGGAAAATATCTTCATTTTATCAATAACTTTGGCCTCTGTTTGGATGCTGGTGGCTACAGTTGGCACTGTGGTAGCTGAGAGGAATCAATTTGCCTCTGTTGAGGTGGTGGAGGTCTGTCTGTCTGATAACACTTATGATTTTATTTTAACTGTGTTTTAATTTGGGGGATTAGGCTTTTGATAATCATTCTTAGCCGTAATCCCCGCAAATCTATCTTCAATCTTCCGTTCTGCTGTGCTCTATCTTCAAAACTGATACTCTTTTAATTTGGATTTAATAGCATAGTGTCTTGTTGATGTGTAGGGCATGGCGGGCTCGTATGGCATCGATGCCTCATGAAACATTGACGAAACATGGAGTAGAGCCCCGTGAATGGTTTCCTTTGGTGAATCAAAGGCACAGAAAACGTCTTTCCTGGCCTTCGGCCTTTCTTTAATTATAATGGATAACCATTAATCCTGCAAAACACACAAAATATCAAGAAATCCTGCGTTGTGGTTTAACTGCTATAGAGGATGTGGGGAGGAGCGTAGCTATTGGATGGCAGCATCCAAAGGTGGAGATCTGCGTATAATAGTCGAAAAGAGAGCGATGGGAAGTAATGCGGGAATGATCTGGGATCGTCCGATCCAGACACATGGACGGTCTAGATCCAATCGGGGGATTGCAATCGGTGGGGAAAGAAGGAGGGTGTAATGAAAATTTTCCGATGCGATGGTGCGATCAGGGAAGGTAATGTGATTGAGCGCTCACCATCGATCTACAGATCAGATCGACGGTGGGAGATGCATCGGGAGGTCACAATTGGTGGGTTAAAGGTTAATGATCAGAGAAATTGTGGACCATTGGATCTGGGAAGGCGGAAAGGAGATCAACGATGGAAAATTAATCGGGGATCGGCAATTAGAGGTGGGTCGATTCGATGGTGCGATTGGGGCATCGCAATCAGGGGTTTCAAAGGGGAGCAATCGGAAGAGTCTTTGAAGAAGTTTCCAATGCGATAAGCGCCTTGGGTTTTTGACCTTTGGTCTTGGGCATGAGTTATATGAATGAAGTGGAGGGTTCAGAGTTTACATATATGACCCAATCGCATCAGAACTTTTGATGCGGTCTTTCAATCAACCCATTGTAGATCCTTCCGATGTGATTACGCTTCGAGTCTTTTTGATCTAACCATTTTTTATATTAAAAACATGACCTTGGTGCATCAGATCAAAACTTTGGGTAAGTGGGTTTTATGATTTAACAAAGGAAAGAGACCATTGGGAATGAATAATTTCAATGATTTAGCGCCCGATGGCGGGCCCACGGGTTACATGAAATGATAATACGATCGGGGGGTATGTATATGGGCTTAATCGCATCGAAAATTTTTAAACATGGCAAAAAGACTTGCGCACTCAGACTTTGCGATGTGACAAGCACTTCGTGGGTCTAGCGCCTGGTTCTAGGGTGTGGGCGCGTGGACGGGAAGTGGTTTAAGACTTAGCCCAAAGGGGCTTAAGCCTTTAATACAAAAATGGGTTTTTTATAGGTTTTCAATGATTTTTAAAGGAATTTTGAGGGTTTCGGTAAAGTTAAAAAGTGAGTTCTTAACCTTGTAAAAATTATTTTCATGAAGGGAAGAAGAGGAATCATGAAAATAGAGGAGTTTTATGGAGAAAAAAGGGGAGAAAAATTAAGGTTAGTTTTGAGTGGAGGAAGGGGAAAAATGATGATTTTGCAGCAGTATTTTGACTTATGGAAATAACAGAAATTCTGAGTATAAAAAGGGGAACAGTAGTGAAGATTTGGACAGAGGCATGAGGCCTTCAAGAGTCTTCAAGAGCCAACACTTTTTAGTAATAAAATTTATTCCCTGAAAGCTCAAAAAATTTTAGCCACCTTTTGCTATAACAAATTTTATAGGTGGCTAACAGTGGCTCCACTTGGGGATGGTACCTTCTTGAAGGCATCAAGAACTTCAGACTTGCATTCTCTGGGAGGCTGATTAATGCCTCATCCATTGGGCTACCCTTCCTTTGCTAGGATGATCTTGCTCTGAAGACATATTAGTAGCCATAAAAACAATGGACCTTTCATCAACAAGCTTTCTACCCACCCAATCCTACAGATCGAACATTTTTTCTTCTTAGAGTGCACTTGGATTGGAAAACTCTCTCACAACATTTTATTCTTTCGAAAGTAGGAAATCTAATCTATTTCTACTCCTTATTTCTTCATGGACTCAGATTAAACAGTTGAGCCCATATGATTCTCTACCTAATCTACCATCTGTTGGGATTAAACTGTCCAACAGATTTTATTCTCTACATTCTACAACAGAAATTTAAAAGCATACAAGTCACGATTGAACAGTCTGACTTGTCGCTGATCTATGGCATGAAATAAAAAGCTACACATAGACATTATTTTGCAGAAAATTAAATCAAAATGGAAGGCTTAATATCTGAAAGTTCAAGCACTTCCTTCATCCTTTTTCAGCTCTATTTTTACTTCCATCTGAGCTGTTCTTTTCTTGTTTTCTGGTTCAGATTTTGAGCTATTGTTGGCAATATGATGCAGAGTGTTGTCCTTGATGGCAACCCACTGAATGAAGATGAAGACATGAGATTATTGACATGTGTTGTCCTTGATGGCAATCCACCTGATGAAGTTATTCTTGACGTGATGGACTTGGTAGATGATGTAAATCTGATATAAAATTATGTTTGTTAGCAATATGATGCTGAGTGTTGTCCTTGAATGGAAACACACTTGATGAAGATGATGGCAACTTACTTGATGAATTTGTGCTTGATAGAATATGTCTTGATGAACTAAATCTGATATATCTACAGTGAGAACAGAAGGCAATGAAGAAAGGAATTCAATATATGCTAGATCTATGATGAAAAGAGTATGTCTCAAGGCATATGCGGATCTGTCTAGGGGAAGTTGCGTATGCACGCGAGAAAGAACGTGACAAGTTGCGTATGGGCAAAAGCGCTCAAAAAATGCAAAACCAGGGGTAACCAGCATGGTATTGACCCATTGTATTAGGTAATGATTCGTCTAAATGACCCCGTCCAGGAATACCATCGGAAGTAATGTGGTTTTGGCTCATGGTATTGAAAAAGGGTAAACCTATATAAGGAGAAGAAATTCATTGTGCAAATCATGAGGGTGGGTGCAAGATGTCTGAGCTTGAATGAATACTTCTCTCTGAAGTAGATCTGAATGGAAAGGGTTACAATTGAATGATAGATCTGAATGTATGATGCACCAATGATGAAGAAGGGGATCTAGATCTGAAATGTACTTGTATTTGCTGGATCTGTTTATGGAATGATTAGATCTAAGATGAGGCGAACATCTGTCTGAAGTAAAGGGTTAAATCTGTGTGATGTATCTATTCTGAAGAAATGCAATGACCTAAATCTCTGAAGAACCATACGCAAGTTTGCCGCAGAAGAAGCGTGTATATACGCGGCTTCGCTGAAGAGAGCGCATATGCGCAATGAAATTAATTCTGTAATTTATACAGAAGTATATGCTGGTTGATGTGAACGGAAGCGTGTATATACGCGACATCAGTGAAAGGAAAGCGCGTATGCAAACTAGGGTTTGCTGAAGTCTGTGGTAAGAAATGTCTGATCTGTTCTGATGTGCTGCTTCTATCTGTATTCTACTGTTCTGAGTTGTCTGTTTCAATTTGGTTGAATGATGGAGCTTAAATATGTGAAGAGGGTCCAGTCTGAAAATATGATGAAACGTGGCCTACAAGTTGTGTTCTTTTGAAGTTGTTGGATCCAGTGTGAAAATTGATGAAACGTGGTCCATAGAGGTGCTGAGGGTTGTAGCCTTCAGTCAGGGGGTTGTAGCTCCCTTCCAGGTGAGGCTGGTAAACGAGAGCAGGGGGTCGTAGCTCTCTTCCAGGAGAGGCTGGTAAACGAGTCAGGGGGTTGGAGCTCCCTTCCAGGAGAGGCTGGTAAACGAGCGCAGGTGGGTGCCTGCGTGCTGGTAGGAGTCTGCACCAGCACATATGTTGTAAGATGTTTTCTCTATAATAAAATATTGAAGGCTGAGCAACTGCAGCGGTGGTTTTCTCCCGTCTTGGGTTTCCACCTAAAAATCCCGGTGTTCATGTGTGATGCTTTGTGTGATGGTTTATTCTGTTGTTACTACACATGTTTACTGTTAACATAACATCAGATGAATGAATAGTGCAAAGAACTAAGTTAATAAATATTTGCATATTTAGATCTCTGCTAATACGCGAGTTGTATGAAGGATATCCGCGTGTATACGCGAGTTTACTAAAGGAAAGTAGCGTATGGGTTTTAGAGAGTGAAAAAGTAAAAAATTTTGAATATGCAGTAAATACTGATTCACCCCCCCCCTCTCAGTATTTTTCCCAACAATTGGTATCAGAGCAGGTCTTTCTGCAGAAGCTTGATCGCTTGAAGGAGATCCGTCGCAATGGGAAGTCTTGAAGGAGTAATGTCTCTAAAGCCACCTCTATTCAATGGAAGCAATCTGATATTCTGGAAGGTACGAACAAAAGCATATCTGCAAAGTCTTGGTGCAGATGTATGGGCAATCGTGGAAGAAGGTTATCAATACCCAGCAAGCATTCCTACTGATGCAGCAGAAAGGAAGAAGTATGAAATAAATGCCAAAGAAGTGAATGTCTTATTAGGAAGCATGTCTGAACCAGAATTTGCTAAAGTGATGCAGCTACATTCAGCAAAAGAAATATGGGACAAAATCATTCTAAGCTATGAAGGAGATACAAAGGTAAAAAGTGCAAAACTCCAAACTCTTAGAATTGAATATGAAAATTTGAAGATGCATAGTGATGGGAGTATTGCCCATTTCTTCTTACGTCTAGATGATATTGTAAATTGAATGAGAAATTTGGGAGAAACCATAACTGATACTACTCTGGTGGAAAAAGTCTTAAGATCCTTGACTTCAAAATTTGACTCTAAAGTTTCAGCTATTGAAGAAAGGCAATATCTGCAAACTCTTACTATTGTTCAATTACATGGTATTTTGACTGCTTTTGAAATGAGACAAGCAGGTCCTTCTCAAATTAGAGAAGCTACTTTTAAGGTATCTGCAAGAGGAAAAGAAAAGGAAGTTGTCAAAGAATCCAACTATATATCCGATGAAGAAGAAGCGAATTTCGTGAGAAAACTCCAACTAGGAACTGGAAGATTCAAAGGTAAGCTTCCTTTCAAATGTTTTGAGTGCAGAAAGGTTGGTCACTATGCTGCAAAATGTCCTTATAAAGAAACATCTGCCAAAGGAAAAGAAGTAGCAAGAAGGAATAAGAACTGATCTAGCTCTAAGAAAAGTTACTATGCAAATGAAGATGATGATGAAGTGTCCAGTGAAGATGAAGAAGATTCTGACTATGATCTGAAAGTTCTCATGGAAAAGAAGCAAAAGAAGAAGGCTACTCAAAACAAGAAGATATCTCAGAAATCATGTATAGCAGAAATTGAAGAAGATGAATCAGATAGTGATTGGGGTCCTTGTAATCTTCTTTGTGCAAACAAAGGCAAAGATAGTAAAGGTAACAGTATGGATCTAGAAGAAGCTGTCAAGATTGAAGTTGAAGATCAACAGAAATCATCTAAAAGGAGTGAAAATCTAGAAGCAAATGATGGAAGTAATGATTGGCATCAATTTGAAAGGAAGGAATCTATCGACAAAGATGTGATCTCTAGGATGAATGAAAAGATAGAAACACTAAATGGACATATAGACAAGTATCAAGGGTTGTACGCTTATGCAACCAATCAAGGTGAAAAACTTGAAGTTGCAATCATCGCTTTGCAAGCAGATCTTGAAGCATCAAATAAGAAGAATGAGGAACCCCTACAACCATTTAAAAAGGAAGGCCTTGAAGCAGAAATCATCTCTCTGAAAGAAGTTCTGGAAAAATCAAATAAGAAGAATGAAGAGCTACAACAAACATGTGAAGAAAACGAAAATTGGTTGAAAGAAGAGATTCTAAATATAAAGGATCAAGTTGAAGATGGAAGAAGGAAAGAAGAAAGCTTGACGAAGCAATGTCAAGCCTTGGAGGTTGAGGTAAACATTCTCAAAGGTAAATTAGAAGAAAAGGTTAAACTTTTGAGGTTTCAAGATAGTACTAACATTTTGGACAATATTTTGAGTAATCAAAGGTCTCCTGCTATCAAACTTGGTCTTGGTTTCCATGAAACTGTTAAAGGAGAATCTAGCTCACAAGGAAGTTCTAAAAATTCAGAGGAAGTCAATGCAAAACCTGAAGTGTTGAAAGAGACAAAAGATCAACCAACAATCATGAATTCTCAAAGGAATTCATTCAAGAACGTTGAATGTTTTAAATTTCATAATTATGGGCATGTTGCAGCAAATCGCAGAAGCAGAACAATTCAGCCACAAACAAACAGGTTCTACTCAGAAAGGTACTCTAGTAGCTTCAAGGGATATTGTTTTTCATGTAACAAATATGGACATAAAGCAGCTGATTGTAAAAGGAGGAAGATTAGAAATACTCATTATGATTCTTATGCTTATTTTTCTGGACATATGAGATGTTATTCTTGTAACAAGTATGGACATGTAGAAAAGGAATGCAAGTTGAACAGATATGAGAAATTGGACAACTTCCAGCACACAAACAGAAAGATCAAACAAATCTGGAAAAAGATGGAGGATCGATTAGAAACGTAGGGAATATTGACCCTACTGCAGTCATCCACTTCTGAAGCTTACTTCTCTGATTGACTGCAGGAATGATGTGGGATACATTATGAGATTTAGTAATGTATCGTCACAGGGGGAGTAATGTATGATGATTCTCATGGTTGATTTGATTATTCTGGTTATATATAGAACATCTGATATGAATAAGACAGGTATAGGAAGTACAAGTTCAGGGGGAGATGAAGGAATGTGAAAATTTATATGCTTCACATTCCATATGCGGGTTCTATGAACAAAAGTCGTGTATACACGTGAGTTCCAGCAGACACTGTCGCGTATGCATTGATGATAAGAGAATTTTTGTGATAGCTGAAGATCTGGAGCAGAGGTTCAGGGGGAGCATTAGTCTCATTGTTGATAACTATATTATTGACTCTGTATCAGCTTAATTTCTCAGTTCTAAATGATGATGATATGATACTTGATGTCGTATGTTGAAGTTTATGGATGAGTCCTGTTTGCTCGTTGAATGAAGAGTATTCGGTGTTGAGATGAAAGTCTTATAATTCAGAGATAAGGACAGATCATGCATAGATTGTTGTTGATGACATGCTGATAAAGGTATTCAGGTTGCACAAGTTAAGGAGAAGCACTGGTTCAGGGGGAGCAGCAGGTTGAATACTAATGATTGCATTGTTGGCAATATGACTGCTTATTCTTGGCTATTGTGATACTCATGCTTAAATGATGATGACTTGGTACATGGTTTATTATGATGAGATGTTGATCCCTGTTTACTGAAAAGTATATTTTGTGCTCACACATGGATGAGTTGGAAGTCGTTTGATTCAGAAATAAATTATGCAGAGTTTGTTCTATTGTTGAGATCTGTTGCCTACATATGTTACTTCATGTTAAATCTTGAAGATCTTGATGATATTGGACCACATGGATGATTGCTTGACACATATTTGAAGATATTTTTCTGGAATGATAATCTCTCTTGGAAATATTGTATTGATGCTGCAAAGATTTGAAGGCTTGGTTACTAATGTGCTTATGCTACAACTGTTGGATGACGCTTGAAGACACAACTACACTTTTCTATCTATCTGTAGTCCAGGGAAGCATTCAAATATCTCAGAAAGAGGCTGAACACTATCTTTTTCTCACAGAGGATCAGATCTGGTTAAAATATAGAAGATGGTATTGGATACGCGGGTTTCCTGAAACACAGTCGTGTATATACACGAGTTCATGCACAGAAAAACGTGTATGTCTGATTGCTGACAAATTTCTGTTTGGAGTCAGCTCTCTTTAGCTGCATTGCTGTTTGGTATCTCTGGTATCTCTGGTGGTGTTCCAATTCTCATAATTCTATTTCTAATGTTTGATAAGGATGCCTTGATGATTTTTTGGTGAAAGTGTTCAGGATGCACAAACTAAGGGGGAGCCTTAGTCTTATGAAAAGGATGCTTGGATGCACAGATTCAGGGGGAGCATTAGCGTTGCTGAGTATAATGCACTGTTGGCATTATGTTGATTCTGAAAAATGATCTCTTTCTTGAGGTCTTTCTAGTATTTGTCATGTAAAGTTATATTTGTAGATTGATGAAAAGGTCATGTTGAGACCCATGATGTAAAATTGTAATATTCAGTCATGTAAAGGACTTGTCAAAATTTGTAAACCCACTTGGTTGGGTAGCTGAGTCAAATTTTGTAAACCCACTTGGTTGGGTAGCTGAGTTGAAATATGTAAACCCACTTGGTTGGGTACTTGAGTCTTATATATAAATCCACTTGGTTGGATATTTGATGTAAGTATGAGTCTTTGGTGATAGGAAGTTCATAGAGTCATTGAAACATATGGATGAACTTTCAGCATGAACTCAGGGGGAGCTTGGTCACTTCAGTATACATCAGATCTGCAGAACGCTTCTCCCACATGAGGAGAAAAGGGGGAGAGTATGTTGGTTTTGATCCGCCCTTTGCCCTTGATGTCAAAGGGGGAGAGTGACATGGTGTTTAAATGAAGAGAAAGAATGGTGTCAAAATGGGGAAAGTGACATGGTGTCATTGTATTCTTAATATACCTATCTGTTGTGGTAACCAAAAACCATCGTGGTTGCCATCAAGTCCAAAGGGGAGATTGTTGGCAATATGATGCAAAGTGTTGTCCTTGATGGCAACCCACTGAATGAAGATGAAGACATGAGATTATTGACATGTGTTGTCCTTGATGGCAATCCACCTGATGAAGTTATTCTTGACTTGATGGAATTGGTAGATGATGTAAATCTGATATAAAATGATGTTTGTTAGCAATATGATGCTGAGTGTTGTCCTTGAATGGCAACACACTTGATGAAGATGATGTCAACTTACTTGATGAAGTTGTGCTTGATAGAATATGTCTTGATGAACTAAATCTGATATATCTACAGTGAGAACAGAAGGCAATGAAGAAAGGAATTCAATATATGCTAGATCTATGATGAAAAGAGTATGTCTCAAGGCATACGCGGATCTGTCTAGGGGAAGTCCCGTATGCACGCGGGAAAGAACGTGACAAGTCGCGTATGGGAAAAAGCGCTCAAAAAGTGCAAAACCAGGGGTAACCACCATGGTATTGACCCATTGTATTGGGTAATGATTCATCTGAATGACCCCATCCAGGAATACCATCGGAGGTAATGTGGTTTTGGCTCATGGTATTGAAAAAGGGTAAACCTATATAAGGAGAAGAAATTCATTGTGCAAATCATGAGGGTGGGTGCAAGATGTCTGAGCTTGAATGAATACTTCTCTCTGAAGTAGATCTGAATGGAAAGGGTTACAATTGAATCATAGATCTGAATGTATGATGCACCAATGATGAAGAAGGGGATCTAGATCTGAAATGTACTTGTATTTGCTAGATCTGTTTATGGAATGATTAGATCTAAGATGAGGCAAACATCTGTCTGAAGTAAAGGGTTAAATCTGTGTGATGTATCTATTCTGAAGAAATGCAATGACCTAAATCTCTGAAGAACCATACGAAAGTTTGCCGCAGAAGAAGCACGTATATACGCGGCTTCGCTGAAGAGAAAGCGTGTATGCGCAATGAAATTAATTCTGTAATTTATACAGAAGTATACGCTGGTTGATGTGAACGGAAGCGCGTATATACGCGACATCAGTGAAAGGAAAGCGCGTATGCAAACTAGGGTTTGCTGAAGTCTGTGGTAAGAAATGTCTGATCTGTTCTGATGTGCTGCTGCTATCTGTATTCTACTGTTCTGAGTTGTCTGTTTCAGTTTGGTTGAATGATGGAGCTTAAATATGTGAAGAGGGTCCAGTCTGAAAATATGATGAAACGTGGCCTACAAGTTGTGTTCTTTTGAAGTTGTTGGATCCAGTGTGAAAATTGATGAAACGTGGTCCATAAAGGTGCTGAGGGTTGTAGCCTTCAGTCAGGGGGTTGTAGCTCCCTTCCAGGAGAGGCTGGTAAACGAGATCAGGGGGTCGTAGCTCCCTTCCAGGAGAGGCTAGTAAACGAGTCAGGGGGTTGGAGCTCCCTTCCAGGAGAGGCTGGTAAACGAGCGCAGGTGGGTGCCTGCGTGTTGGTAGGACTCGCACCTCGGAAGACATATCTTTCATGTATTATTTATAAAGAATGGTGAGCTTTCCATTTAGTTTCACCTCATGTCCTCAAATGTGTGATACTATGTGATGGTTTATTCCGTTGTTACTACACATGTTTACCGTTAACTTAACACCTCGTATGATCGAATAGTGCAAAGAACTAAGTTAATAAATCTCTGCATATTTAGATCTCTGCTAATACACGAGTTGCATGAAGGATATCTGCGTGTATACGCGAGTTTACTAAAGGAAAGTAGCGTATGGGTTTTAGAAAGTGAAAAAGTAAAAAGTTTTGAATATGCAGTAAATACTGATTCACCCCCCCCCCCCTCTCAGTATTTTTCCCAACAATTGTACCTCTCGATGTTT